>CM069236.1:26299118-27499118 GCA_035582765.1 Acer negundo
GCACTGATAGACCCCTATTGTATTGGAATTAGGTGCCCATCTTTTTACTATTGTCAACTAATTTCTTCAATGTTCGATTCTACTCTATGTTAGAACATTTCTGTGAATGCTATTCTGATCTAAGTGGTCCTATTCTATGTCCTGTGCTAGGAAGCATTACTCCTCTTTTCATTCCAAATTCAAGAATACGACCGATACGATTGATTGGTCTGTGTGCCTCTCTTATTACTTTTTTCTATTCCCCTGTTCCTCGGATACAATTCGATCCTTCTACGGCCAAATCTCAATTTGTGGAAAGCCTTCGATGGCTCCCTTATGAAAACATCAATTTGGATTTGGCTATAGACGGTATCTCTTTATTTTTCGTGATATTGACCACATTTCTGATCCCTATTTGCATTTTAGTGGGTTGGGCTTCGCTTCCCTCCCCCCTTTTAATATTAAATGAAATGGAAAGTCTTGACTTAGTAGCAGTAGTCAGCATTCTATAAGCGACTTGTCGAGTCTACGAAGCTTTGCTTCTTGTAGTCGGCCCGTAATGCCTCTCTTCATTTGCTTGCCTCCTTCTAGCTCAGAATGCCTAATGCCTATTATCTAGTTTTAGAAGCTAACCGCCAGAAGCTCACCCTTCGGGTGTCGCTTCCAGTGCTGGAGGCCAAGCATTCTGCCAGACGTCCCGGCCTGGGAGCCCCGTTCGCTGCTGTAACCAATGGACTGCCGTCTTGTCACCGTTGTTGTCGTTAGCAAAGCCAAGTCTCAATTTCAAAAGGTGAGTTGTGCAGAAAAAGTCAACAGTTGGTAATGGCATTTTGTAGACGTGGTTTGGTTATTCCCATTTGTCTCTATCTATTGTTGGGGAGGTATATGAAGGAAGAAAAGAGTGGATTGAGGAATGAAAGCTCGAAGACAAAGAGAATACTCGTGCCCGTAGCTCGATCGGAGGTCAAGAGTGTGGTCCGGCGGAAAAACAGAAGTCGTCTGTATCAAGTGATACGTGAATTGCTCAGTAGTGCTTCGCCACTACTGTAGCTGGCGAAAATAGCTTAATGGTAGAGCGTAGCCTTGCCAAGGCTGAGGTTGAGGGTTCAAGTCCCTCCTTCCGCTCTTGGCTTCGTCGTTTAGTGGTAACGAGCTACTTATCCGGTGGACTGCTGTTGTTAGTTACTTTCTTTGCCTGTGGTACTTATTCTTTGAAGATGGCCTGCATGTGGTCGAGGATGCTTTCTATAAGTATCGTGGGTGCTTTGTCTGCCTACCCTTCTTTTATGCCTCCTTATCGGCTGTCCCCCTCGATCTCCGTAAGGTTGGACGTTTTCCTCCTTTCTCCCGAAGTTACGAGTCCTGATCTTTTTCTCTTGGTTGAGCTGTCTTGGGATATCATCGGAGGGAACGGGCTTAGGTGTAGCTGCCTAATGAACCAAGGTAGTTTACTTGCTTACTAGTTAAGGAGGACGGACCATTCTTTGGAAGCGAGGAAGGCCTTGGATACCAATCGAACTAGTTAAATAAGAGGAAGTTTTCACTTTTAAAAATAGGGAGGGCGGCGAAGCTAGTCTTATAGAGCCCCTCTTTTCGTTTTGATTATGGATCTTATTGAGTGGCTTTTAATGGAAAGATTACCTCTTTCCGTTGGAGACGGTAGAAGGCGAGGCCGGTGTGAAAAGAGAATCTCCGATGTCGACTGTTCAGTTCACCCCTGACACGGATAAACTCCATCAGGAATGAATAAGCAGACATCTCAAACATGTTGGAGAGGATCGCATATTGCGCCGTGTTCTCTCACTGACTGATTGTTTGAATACCTCCATCAGATGATGGAAGGTGGGGAGTGCTTTCCAAGTGGGCTTCCATCTCATCCCTTGGTATAAAGGAAGAGATGAAATCCAGGGCATGTATCGTGGAAGTCTCTTTTGAAATAAAATTGGAACCCCTTCCTAATATAGAATATATAATAAAAAGTGATTGCATTTCCTCTCCTTTTAGGAGAGCTACTTCGTTCCTCTCGCAAGCAAATCAAGAGAAAATAGAGGACCAGGCATAGCCGGACCATCTAAGTATGGGGACTACTGCTTTCATTGTTCTACTATTGAGTGCAAGTCTCGCTCATTGAATTGCCGCGGTGCTGCCTTGAGAAAGGGAATCCCGACCTCCATCTCTATCCGTGCGAAAGTCAGAAGTAGAAAGAGGAATGTTTGACATAATAAGTAGTGTAGTGAAATCTTTGTGATTGAAATTCGCTTCTCCAGAGCAAGGAGCTAGAATCGGAACTACCTACTGACCACAACCCTGTAACTGACCGAAGCAACCCCCGATGCTGATCAGAACTCGTTTCCTCTTCGAGCTAAAGCTAGAGCCCCCTACTCTGTTTAACGAACCAGGGAAAGATGAGAATCAAAGTGATTCGATTTGCCAGCTTGCTGCCCGGCCCCTATTCACTTACTTGTTCGTTCGATGCATCGTTTATGTAACACGTATTGACGAGGTCATCTTCGGATATTGATTCGAGACAGATTTGGGTCTTGCTTGGCACCATGCCTTAGAGAGTCATGCTTGCCCCTCTTCTGGACCCATCATCTGATCTGATCTGATTTGATCTAATCCCATAAATGAAGGTGTAAAAATCATAACTCCAATCTCCGAGGCAGTCAAGCTATTTTGTTCACTCCGTTCTTGCCGGATCTTCAAGCGGGTAGGTAGACTGGTTTCGCCGGGAAAGCCTCTTCTTTCTGGTCTACATCAAGTGATTGAATGCCCTACAATCAGAATGAGGATGGGTCAAGGGGAGGTTCGGGACGAAACCTTAGTGGATCTGCGGCAAAGCGGAGCCTCCGGAGGTATGGCGGCTTGTGCTGTGCCGTCATTTCGGATTCCCGACCGATTTCGGCACTAGGGGTGAATCACCCAGATCTTGAATCAGCTAGTAGATCATCAACACGGGGGCCCAATTCATTCTCTAGATGAGTTGGGGCTCTTACTATGTTTGTTATCTTTCTATACTCATGAAAGGTAATCTTAGTTGCAAGGATTGATGAGGTCTTACCATATTAATTATTTAATTAGAATATATAATAGTACTCTCTATTTATATATAATAGTACTCTCTCGTTCCTGGTGGTTGACTTGTCTAAGAGCCAGTTCCTCTCTCGTTCTCCTTGGTTCGTCCCTATCGATTCTTCGTTTTCTATGGATCGGCTAGACTTTTGTATAGTGAGGTAAACATAGGAAGATTTGAGTGAAAATAGGCATGCCTCCTCGGACACTTGCATAGTGACCGTGTGAGTGGCATCTGGCTTTCGTTCCTCTTTTTCCGACGAGAACTTTGTTCATTTTTCCCAGAGTAGGCCGCTAGCTAGTGGTCCTGTTGAGATCGGTCCCAAGGGTTCGGTTGTTCGCCGATTAGTTGTTGCTAAGTTTTTTAGCGATTCGTGGTAGTTTCTAGTCAGATTCCCTGGGCTGGTGGTTGTTCCTCCCTCAGATAGTTCTTCCCTGCATTCTGTTCCGCCGGTTGTTCCCTTTTAACGTTTTGGTTGTTCTTAGTATACTCTTTTCTCACTGTTCCCTTATAATAAGCAAGTAAACTACCTTGCGCATGGTTTGACTGGCATTAATTGGAATGAGAAGGAGCGAGAACGTGAACAACACAGGATTAGGAGTCACACGGAATTCTCTTCATTGGGATTGCATTTCCTTAAAGAGTAAGGTGCCATTTAATCTAACAAATACTAGGCTCCGAAGGAGGTCGACTGAGTTGGAGAGAAGAATGAGCTCCAATCGATTTTCCTTCCCTTGAACTTTGACCGGAGAAGGGCTCCGTGCTTTCAATTGACAAGTGCTCAAAACCTGGATTCAAGTTGTTGAGCTAGTTAAAGGCATCTAAAATTAGCTGTGCTTCCATTGCACAATTTGGGTCCGCTTGGGTGTAAATCCTAAGCCCCCGAGTGAACAACCTTGAAAGTGAATAGGGCTTAGTTGATTCCGTTCCTCTTATCTCCTTAGCAGTCGAGCAACTTCCGTTCCACTTCGTTCGTACTTTCATTGGCAAGTGATTCAAAGTACACACTAATTCACAATTTATCCCCTACTAGTGCTTTCCCCAATCAAGAGTTCAAGGACAGGATCTACTCAACCGACGGGTTACCGGCCATAAACGAGTCCCTTTCGTACTCTACCCTGGGCCGCGATCTTTTGCAAACCCCTGTCTCTTGACACTTGACTAGAGAGCTGCTGGAACTAGAAACGCAATTACTATAAAGCAATTAGAGACAAGCAAGGTTCGAACCTGCAAAGAGCTGTATTGTATCTCTGTCCCCTAAACCGTTCAATAATCTATCCCTGATATATAGAATCGTACTTGGAGTGCACCTTTCTTGGAAAAAGAGTAACGAGTTGTCATCTTTCCGTCCGATTGAGTTTAAGGTAGTTTACTTGCTTAGATTATAAGGAATTATTATCGCTTAGATTGTGCTAAGGAAGGAGGCATTATACGCCAGGAGGTGGGCTTGGAAGCAGCCATCCTTTGAAGAAAGCGTAATAGCTCACTGGTCTAGCTCTCTGTCAAGGTAATGAGACGTCGAGTTGGCGGCGGAGATAGACTTCAATTCATGGTCAGGGTAGGAATCCATCTCCGGTCTCCGTACAACTGTTTACTTGGAACCTCAGAAGGGAAGGGCGGACCCTACCTTTCCCATGCCTTCCGGCCAAGGTGCGCAGACATGCCTTATTGTGCATTCGTCGCAAGAGAATCGGAGTTGTGGGTGAGGGAAAGGTCACAGTGCATCCATTTGACTTCCAGTTTAGCCTAGGGAGTGTTATAAGCTTTGAATGGAAGCCCTGTTCTCGTACCGTCCCAGGGATGAAGTAGCTGGTTCGATAGGCCATCTTTTTCGTTTTGTAATGAAAAGTATAGGGTTTTATCACTTCTCCACCCATTCGGGTACCTGGAGACGAGGGCTGTGTTCCCAAGATCCGTTTTCGATTCCTCGGGTAGCCTCCTCTAGCAGCGGCTAAGCAAGGTAGTTTACTGAGCCTGCGTAGTATTAGATAGTTGGTCAGGTAAAGGCTGACCAAGCCAATGATGCTTAGCTAGTCTTTTCGGATGAGTTGCATTGGAATCGATAGCTACTCACAACCAGAAGTTGTGGGTTGGAATAAGGATAAACCTCTACTTCTCTTTTCACCTTGTTAATAGATTCTTAGACAGTTCGAGAAGGATTTAGAAAACGGGAATGTCTGCGACGGCAAAGGAAGATGGTGAGAGTTACTGCCTATCATAGGACCGATTTCCTGTCCTGTCTTGCGAACGATGCGACGGCGACATACCATCAATTGAGTCAGGGCTCAAGCACTAAAGGACTTCTCTCAGGAGCAAGAACCAAGCACGGATAGGCCTAGATCGCATTCGCCCATCTCTCTAGCGAGGCGGTGCCTATTCCCTAAGGCTCTTCCCTATTTTCTAAGAAGGCTTTGAAGCTAATAAAAGAGGCAGCTCTCTGGGTCCCTACCATTCGCTTTCCGATATGGGCGGTTCTTCCCCCTTTACAAGCATTATAACTATACTTAAAAGACATTGATAAGAACGCCCTCAGTAACCTCAAGTGCCTGCTCAAGAGCACTAGAGAAAGCTGATTGGCGAATTTTAATTAAATTAGCTTCCTTTCTCTTTGAATGGGCTAACTTTCGATTCTAACGAAAGAGTTCGGTTACCTGTTGAGCCTCCTACTCTATATGGCTGGCTTGCTTGCCTGCTGCCGCTTTGCTTCGCCCGTCGACTATCGTCTCCACTTCTTTCAGGACTCCCTCCTTACAGTAGAACTCCCGAAGGATTCCATGCCCACATGATGACTCCCTCACCTCACTACCGCTCGCCGTCACTGAGAATATAACACCTGTCTCCCTCACTCTGCTCGCCTCACTCCGATCTTTATACGGAACTGATTGATGGGAACTACATCTCTAACTGCAAGACCAGTCAAGTCGCTCTCCTGTAGCCCACCTAATAAGAGCAGTTGTTCGTTCTAACGCGTAAGGGACGGACACAAGACCTCCCAATCACTCGCTCGATTGATTGGTATCACATGACTCTGTTTTAGGGTGAACCGCCCATGACTATGTATTCTATTTTAGGATTTCTTTCAGTTCATAGAGTAAGAGTAAGAAAGACATAAATAAATGAGTTCAAAGTAATCGAAGAGTAAGTCATCGAAGAATAATGAGTAACTGCTGATGAAGGGCATGGCATGGTACTACTCTCCCTTTTGCCAAATTAAGGGGCTTGCGTTTATCTCCTCAGCTTCAAAATGACAATATGGAAGCATGAGAGCGACTTCAAAAGAATAGTTAGATATGATAGTTTTCGGATTTCTTTATGTTCTCTTCGATAGTAGGAGATCGATTCCACTAGGTCGGAATGAATGAGGGTGTATCACATCCGATTTGTCTTCATTTCTGTTGGGACGAAAAGCTTATTCCCCTTGGTGTAGAGCATATACATCCCTGCTGAAGCAAATGAGGCGAACACAGTGAGAGTGAGGTAAGACCGTGGGCGTGTGGGGTTGGACCGGGAATAAAGTGCAGCTAAATCACCATATCGCTTACCGTTCACCGCTTTCTGCTATTCAAAGAGAACTGGCACAGATGGATATTCATTCCCCATTCGCCTTCTCCGTGCCAACCAAGGGCGTTTTCAACCCGAACCGGATAGCCGAACCCGACTAAATAGTGATCCTAGCCCTTCTAAATCATCCATATTCACTACGTACCTCAGCGGAAAGAATGAATTGACAGTCATGACCTTAGGCACACCTTCGAAGTGAAGGGCTTTCGGGCTAGCCCAAGAAAAAAAAAGAGACTTTTCTTGCTCTCCCAATTCAGGAAGACGGAAATCGCCAGTTGGGTTGTTCCAACCAAGAAAAGCATGGGAGTTTTTGGGCATTGTTTGGGATTTCATTTCATACGCTATTTCGATTTGAATTTCACTTTTAAATAATATATTATATTAGTTAAAACCTGCAATCGCTTATGCTCGATCGGAGATAGCAGCTTGGAATGGAGCGAAGGAACTATTATCGCTTAGCGCTTATGTAAAGGAGTGAAACAGCTTGACCATAGGGAAAGGAATTTGCTCTTTCATCCGGATTTCCCTTCTGAGATTGGTTTTCCCTCCTTGACTCTGGGCTGGATCGAGATCTTGGTCCATGGCCCCATTCTCAATTAGTCTTCCTGGACTATGTTTCTTACCCACCCGAACCACCCCTGCTAGCATAAAAACAAGAAAGTCCGGGCAGCGAGTCACATGTTGGAATGTCAGGATGTGGGATTTAGTTATTGAGATTAGATTAGTGATTAGTCACACCTACCGTCACCTATATTGGTCAAGTTAAGCAGCTGACTTCGCCCCAAGAGACTAGGAGAGTTGCATGCGATCATGTGATCAATTGTAAATAAGCTCTTGTACACCCATCTTCAAAGCCCGTCCCAAACCACTTCTCGGAGGTGAAACCAACGGAGGACTTCACCTTTCTCTTTTAAAGAATGGCCTTTACAGCGCCCTATGTCAAATCCCACTTTCACTCTTTTGCCTCGAGACTGGAGCAGGTCTTCAGTCTACGATGGAATGATTATACTCGAGTAAGCTGTTCTCAATGGGCTTAGCCAAGTTCTCGCCGTTCAGCAGTGGAATATTCCTATGATATAGTCGCTTAGTCATTTTTGCATTCCTTTCTTGAGTCCAGGATATCGGAATTAAGCTCTATAAAGAGTAGCCTCCACCGGTGCTACACCAAAGCATGGGCTTTTTCTTTCTCAATGGATTTTGAATTACATGACTGGCCTTTCATCGGTGGCCAAAAGCCCAAGTATTCACTTACTACCTAATTCCGAATTTCAACTGAACTGCTGGCACCCGTTTTCCAAGCTCTTGCTTTTAGGGCAGTTAGATGGTTTGAATTTGACATGACACGGTCCCTCCGAAGAATACGATCTTTGGCTTGCAGCTCTCCTATCCCATTAGGGACAAAACCCACTGCACGAATTGAAAAAGCTATTCCCACTACTTCGGAATCTGACTCTTCACAGGTGGTGCTACTAAAGAGGAAATCCTCTTGCAAAGGTCCGGATCAAATCCACGACTTGCCTGTGTTAAGCATATAGCTTTTCATTCGAATATGAGACATCCCTTCCACTCCAGCCTTAAAGGCCTGGTTTCGATCAAAATCAGGAGTGGAAAAGGACCAAGGATGATTGTTAGGCCGAAAGCTAGACTAACTATAGTAGTCCGTCCGGCTGCTCTTGCTGAAATCATTACTCTTCATTCTCCCGTGCTCTAGCAATTTTGCTCCCTAGACCACTACCATGTAGTTAGGTAGGGACAATCAATCCGAAGGCCGAATTCTATGGTAGAGAACGCTGTAATAATAATTGGGCCATGAGAGACCTTATTAAGTATTGCAAAAGAAAGGGCCTGCTGCGATTCTGGCTTTCCCTTATGTTTCCAAAACAAGCTCTTTTTTGTGCATTTCAACCTTAGAAAGCAGCCAATCTTAACAGGTATCAAAATATGAAGAAGATATTCAATGACTTAAAAACTATAGAACAAATAGATCGAGACCCTGTATAAGCCTTAAACCAGTACCTCAAGGAAAACGGATATCCGGAAGAGTATGAAGTCCAGGAGAGAAGCAAGCTACCTTTCTTTGATCCACCTTCCGGGGCAGGGAAGAGAACGAAAATAGGCTGCGGATGGTGGTCGTGGTAGGTTCGAGAGTTTTTTTCGGTTAGTGATGCTAGCTTGTATTGATCGCTTTCTCTCCCTTCCCAACCCCGGATCAGTTGATTTGGTCCGGTATCCCTACCAGCCATCCTTCTTTGCACGCCCTGCTAAGTACCTTGCCAGCTTAACCGTTTTGGTGGATTGCTCCCCATAAGGTAAGGCGGTCTCGATCGATTACCTTTGGTTCATTTTTGCAGCGAGGCTTACACTCATTCGCATTAGTTCATCCAAAGCTCTTTACCCTTATGCACGAATTCTTGAATAAGCCATCTTCCTATCAAGGTTAAGGAGTCAACTGAGCATCTCAGCGGCGGGATTGAATACCCTGATCGAATCAGAGTCTGGCCTTTAGACTCGCTTCAGCGACTTCGCCCTTTAAGTGACAAGGGGGTAAGGTAAGGAGATAGAAAAGATGTGTGATTTATCATTTGGATTATATCACTGATCAAAAAGGGGTTGTATTTGGATATATTCATCCATTAAATAAACCATTTTATTCTAAAGTTGGTATTGAATCCCTATCATTTAAGGGGTATCTGTGGATATATTCATCCACCAAAAGAACCCTTCCATTATTTTTTGGTACTGATTGAAGCATCTACGTGATGGTCACATGTTTGTGTATTATCAAACGTCTCCAGTTGAGATCGATGTTCAACATCCAGTGTTCGCATGTACTCATAATCAGACTAGATCAGCAGAATCAGTTATAAAACGTCTGCAAGTAATTACAAAAACTTTATTATTTCGATTCAGTTACCAATTTCTATATGGGACGTTCTATATTATATGTTGATACATTCATCTATGATCACTATTTATCATCATTATTTACCATTACAACTTATAATTGGTCATTGACTCGCTCACATTTTTAAGATATTTAATTGTGTAATATATCTCCTTATTTCATCTCTGGCATAATCTAAGATAAGATTTCTATATCATTATGAGATTAATATTGATTTTGATTAATCTTCTATTAGATCATTTAAACTTCAGAAAGTTTATATTTTTACGCACAATCGGTATATTATTATATTGATTAATTTCCAAATGGGTTTTTATACGGAAAACATAATGAGAAGAAAAAAAAAATAAAAAAGGAGATCATGAGATATGAAGCACGACTTGTAGTATAAGGTTTCTCACAAAAACTTGGTATTCAATAGTGACAAATACAATTGCGTTTCGAATTTTTGATAAATTTGGCTGCCTTTACAAGGCTTGAAATACGTCCTCTAGACGTAGTAATCATTTATCAATATGGTTCACTCAATGCAGATAATTATAATCCCATAAGGATTTAAAATGCTAGAAGCATATAAATCGAAATCTCGTAATCTGTATTTGATGAACATACGAAAATCCTTATATGGATTAAAAACAATTTGGACGAATGTAGTATAACTGTCTCAGTGAATATCTGATAAAATAAGGGTATGATAATTATATTATATACCCAAGTGTCTTCGTAAAGAAATCCAAATCTGAATTTACTATATTCACAACATAAGTTGATGATATGAATTTAATTGGAGCTCCTAGAGAACTCTTGAAAACTCTTGAATTTTTGGTAAATGGGTTTAAAAATGAAAGACATGGAAAAGGAAATATTGTCTCAACCTAAAGGTCGCTCATAAATCAAATGGAATGTTTGTCCATCAATCAGAATATGTTGAAAAGATTCTGAAAAGATTTCATATGGATATTACTCCATAAAGCAAGTCTTTGTTTATACTCCCTCCAATTATTTATGATGTTATTTCATTTCATGAAATAAATATCTGTATATTCCAGTTTAGCAATCTAGAAAATTGTTTTAAAAGAAATTTTATCAGGGGAAGTGTCCCATCAGGGAGAGCATATCAAATGAAGTATATTAATCATATTAGGGAATATGTGCATTTTACTATTTTCTCTTTCAATCAAGTTTTTCTTCCCATTGGGTTTTCTTGATATGGTTTTAATGAGGCAATTCTCCAAGCATACCAAAAAAGCTTTTGATTCATCAAAATCATCATAAATATTACATTAATCCAGTTGATCATCGTATATATGTTGTCTTGATCAAAAAGATCATTGTAAATATTACTTTGATCTTGCTAATCATCGTATATATGTTACCTTGATCCATGAAATCATCATAAATATTACTTTGATTCGACAGATTAATGAATATATTTGCTCAGGTTTTATCTCACTAGGTTTTCCCTAACAAAGTATAAATGTGAGAAATGTTTTGAAGAAAACATTAAATTATGAACATATTTGTATTGTACTCTTTTCCCTTCAATCAGGTTTTTTTCCAACTAAGTTTTCTTGACAAGGTTTTTAACGAGACAATCAAAGCGAGCAAAGTTCTAAACGGACATATGTACACTATATTTTTTTTCCCTTCGATCATGTTTTGTCCCACTGGGTTTTCCTAACAAGGTTTTAACGAGATAGTTTTGAGAACGTCCAACATCACAAGATCCAGAAAATCATTGCATATATTTTACTTAGGTTTTATCCCATTGAGAATTAATACATGCGGTATAAATCCAAGGTAGAGTGTTATAATATATGTAGCTTTTACCACTTGTGTTATACACACAAATATCACAACAAATATCCTCCCCATAATATCTCCCTAAATATCTCTCATAATATCTCATCACTTTTCATGATTAAGTTAAACAATTTGCCTATATATATGGCTTTCTTTGTAATTGTATGGGTTGTTTAGCTGAAGCTTCAGATATATCAATACAAGTGTCTCTCAAATTATTTCATATGTTCTTCAATTGTTCTTCACATGTTCTTCATCTTTTCTTCATTTCTTTTACAACATTTTCATCATATAATAAATGTAATTATATTATGTGTACTGCTAGACATTTCACATTTATATCCTCACTTGCCTCCTAATTTCTAAGGCTCTAACGTGGAAATGGGTAAATGCATACACATTAAATGTAAATTAAATATGTCATTTTAGTTCAATTTTTTTTTTTTTTTTAAAGCACGTGTTAGTTCAATTGACCATCACATGTTATGATATCAGTGAGATGTCTACTTGTCTAGTACGATCTTATATATATATATATATATAAATATATATATATATACAGATTTTCTATTATCAGTTCGAACTGACAAAAGATATATCAGGACGAAGAATGTGGACCATTAGTTTTACATACTTTGACTCAAAGTGTAAGCTATTGTCAAAATTTATGTAAAACTAGTGGCCACATTCTTCATCTTGATATATCTTTTGTCGGTTCGAACTAATAGTAGAAAAACTGTATATATAGGGGAAAATTATTCAAGAACCATCCGCAATCGGGATGGAGGCACCAAGAAAAACAGACTCCAAACAAGGAGGGAAACCTTCAACCCAAAAACAATCCTTAGCAATACGCAGAGCGAACTTAACCAAAGAATGGATGGGCAACGCGATTAGCAACTCTAGGACTAAAAGAAATAGAAATATTAAATTGCCTAGAGAAAGAACAAATATCCCTAATAAAAACACCAGTATCAGCAAAAGACTCACTACCAGAATTAACAAGTCAACAACCCATTTAGCATCATTGACCAACGCATCAGGGAGAGAGCCAGTATCAATGACAAGCCTTAGCCCACTCAAAATAGCCGTAGCCTCAGCGACCGGAGGGGAAAAACAAGCAACATTTCTTTAAGCAGAGGAGCGAACAACCATACCATCAGAATTACGAATGATTAAGCCCACATAGATTAACTCCTGATCCATCAAAAAAGTGACATTAGAATTCAGTTTAAAAACCCCTGAAGTTGGTGGGGACCAACACACATCCGGAGCCACAGAAACAGAGGAAGAGGTGGGAGAAGAAGCAAGTATCACCCTAGCCTCTCTAAACTCCTCAATGAAGTAAGAAGACCAACCCACCACATTATCCATTCTGCAAGAACAAGAATCATGAACCTTCTGGCAGGACCAACACCACGGGAAGCAAAACAACTTTCTGACATAGACGACCAAGAAAGCCTAAGGTTTCAGGTACCAATAATATTTTTCTACAAGAATGACCCTTCAATGAAAGGAAAAGACCTAGTTAAAGTGATAAGGGAAGCCCTAAGTAAGGCACATGTATTTTATTACCCTTTAGCTGGTAGGCTTAGGGAAGGGTTCAACCAAAAGCTCACGGTGGATTGCACAGGTGAAGGGGTCTTTTTTGTAGAGGATGATGCTGACTTCACACTTGAGCAGCTTGGAGATGAAATTGAACCACCATGTCCTTATTTTGATGACCTTCTTTGGAATGTTCCGGGTTCTTATGGCATCCATGGCTGCCCATTGTTGTTAATTCAAGTGAGTATTATAATTTTCTTTTTATTTTAGGGCACGTTTACGAATCAAGAATCATAACGAGGGAAATGAAACTTAATTACTAATTTGTGATTAGTGTTTACTAAAATCGAATATCGAATCAAATTGTGTTGGTCTCACACACAAATCAAGAATTAAGTTCATGCAGGAACTTGATTAGTCAATGCGCCCTTAGTTAGTTTGCAGTAAATTTCAATGAAATTAGCATTCCCATTTATATATTTTCTTGTAATATTATAGGTTACTCGTTTGAGATGTGGAGAATTCATTTTCGCATTACGGCTAAACCACATTATGTGTGATGCTTTGGGTTTGATCCAGTTCTTGGAAACCATTAAGGAGATGATATGTGGTGAAGATAAACCTTTTTTATTTCCTATTTGGCAAAGAAGAATCTTAAATGCTTGATCACCTCCCCGTGTAACATGCTTTCACCATGAATACGACACACTAGCCAAACCAATTGACATGGACATCGACCCAATTGCTCCAATGGACCACAAGTCGTTCTACTTTGGTCCCGAAGAGATAAGGGTGCTACAGAACTACCTCCCACCACGCCTCATTAGCAATTGCTCTGTATTCAATTTGGTCGTGTTTCATGTATAATTAACGCCCGGGGCAAGCATTATAATATGCACCTACCTAAAGGATACTATGGCAATGCATTTGTATACCCAGCTGCGTGTTCAAAGGCTAAAATTTTGTGTAGGAATTCATTGGGATATGTTGTGGAGCTGATGAAACAAGCAAAGGCACAATTGAGTGAAGAGTATATAAGATCAGTGGCAGATCTTATAGCGATCACAGGAAGGAGAACGAACTATGTAACCCGGTCAGGAAAACTTTATCGTTTCGAATACAACTCGTTCCTGAATGGCAGATCTTGATTTGGGGTGGGGGAAATCGTTGTATGGTGGATCAGCCGGATGCATATCACTGATCAGCTTCTATATGAAGTACAGGAAAAGTGAGGAGGAGAATGGGATTGTGGTACCAATATGGCTGATGTTGTCAACCGTGAAGAGGTTTCAAGGAGAGATCAAGAAAATGATTCAAGAGTCGCCCACTGAAATGTTATGCAAGCTTTAAATGATATATATCTACTATCTAGTACTTGTTGATTTTGAAATGGCAAATATTTCCTTGAAAAAATCATAACTTATGTGGTGTGGTCATTTACAATAATAAGAGAGTCTTATCTATGTAATTCTATAATATGAATTATATACAGGACACCAATGAGACTTAGCTATTGGTTTCAATAATTAAAATAAATAAGAAAATTAGTACACAAATTTTGATCTATGTACTGTATATGTCAACCCAGTATTCTTAATTTAATTACTCTGCTTTGGTTCCAACTGATTACTGATCAATCATTGAATAGATAACCTTCGATCATATGAAACTCCCCGTCAGTCTATTTCAAAACACACTTTTCCCATACCTTTCCGAAATCCTCATCATCAGAATACAGTTCTTTCATAAACTCAAACTCAATAATCTCTTGCTATATAGTAACCAATAAGCTTGCACGTCAACTCAACACGTCTGTCACCTTATTTAGAACCCCGGACTTATGCTTCAGAACAAACGGAAACTTCTGCAAATAGGTTGCCCACCGAGCATGCATATTACTTAAGCTTCGCTGGCTATTCAGATACTTCAGAGCTTGATGATCAGTGTAAAGGATAAACTCGCGATGAATTAAAAATGCTCCCAATTCTTTAAAGCATGAGTAATTGTATAGAATTCTTGATCACAGGTACTCCACTTTCGGCGCGCATCACTCAGCTTTTCACTAAAAAACGCCAATGTTTTCTTCTCTTGTGACAACACTGCTCCAATCCCAACCCCACTAGCATCACATTCCACTTCGAATAACTTCTCAAAACTGAGTAGAACAAGAACATAAGTGGTGCACAGTTTTTATTTGATGACTGCGAAGGTTGTGTCGGTTGCCTCACTCCATTGAAATTTTCCTTTTTTGAAACACTCTATAATGGGAGCCACAATACTGTTAAAATCCCTCACAAATCGACGATAAAACGTCGCCAACCTATGTAAACTCCTCACCTCTCCTACTATCTTTGGTGTAGACCAATCACGAATGGATTTAACCTTTTCTTCATCAACCAAAATTCCTTTTGAACTGACCACATACCCAAGGAATAATAACTTCCCTGTCATCCAACTGCATTTTTTAAAGTTAATAAACAATTTGTTTTTGGACAATACCCCTAACACAGCCTGCAGAGGCTCCATATGGTCTTCCTCACTGCAGTTGTAAATCAATATATTGTCGAAATAAATGACTACATATTTTCCAATGGAAGGCCGAAATACCTGATTCATAAGCGGCATGAAAGTTCTCGGCCCATTGGACAGTCCGAAAGGCATCACCAACCACTCGTAGAGTCCATCCTTAGTTTTGAAGGCTGTCTTCCATTCATCACCAAGTTTGACTCAAATCTGATGGTACTCACTTCTCATATCGATTTTAGAGAATAATTTTGACCCCTCCAACATATCTAGCATGTCATCTAATCTCAAAATGGGGAAGATGTACCTGACAGTTATCTTGTTAATCGTGCGACTATCAACGTACATCCTCCAACTGCCATCTTTCTTCGGAACAAGTAATGTGGGAACTACGCATGGACTCATACTCTCTCAAATAAACTCCTTCTTCATTAACTCCTCCACTTTTCCCTGTAAAATCTGATTCTCCTTGGGACTCATTCGATAGTGTGGTAAATTCGGTAAGCTTATTCCCGGAACTAAGTCATTATGGTACTGAATATCTCTCAACGGCAGAAGGTCATCCGATAAGTCTTCTGACACCAAATCATTGAATTCGGTCAGTAGGGTCTGCACCTTCTCGGGTACCACAACTCTTTGCTCTTCCGAGCCTTCTATCACCAAAGCTCGCACAACTACAACATGTACCTCATGTGCCTCCTTAATTTCAGCTTCTAAATCAGTTACGGACATGATTAAGGTGACCAAAGACTGCTCATTTACCGTGGCCTTAGTTGAACTCCCGACTGAACCTTGTTTCGGAACCATCGCAATCCTCCTGCCACTTCAATTGAAAACACAAACATTGTCACGCTCTCTATAGATTATATCCACATCAAACTGCCATAGTCGCCCCAATAATACGTGACCAGCATCCATGTTAACTACATCCACCTCTTCCCATAGTACTGCCTGATCGAAATAGGAACTTTGCACACATTTGTCACGTTCACCTTATGACCCTTTTGAATCCACCCAATCGCATAAGGCTTGGGATGCTTCTCTGCAGACAGTTTCAGATGTTCTACTAGTTTTCTGGACACAAAATTCTCACAACTCCCGCTGTCGACAATCACATCACAAACTTTTCCCTGTATACTGCAGCAAGTCTTGAAAATACTGTTTCATTACAATAAACCTTCCAATTTCGTTGCACACATGACTCGCTAAATCACACAGTTTACAGGTTCCCCCTGTTCCTCCGCAATATCTGCATCCTCTAAGAATTCTTCCATGTTTCCCTCTTCTTCAAAATTATGATCTTTCTCCTCATCTTCTTCAGCATCCACGAAGTTCAGTGGTTTTCAGGCTGGGCATTCATTCAAACGGTGGCCCAGTTGGCCGCACCTATAACATTTCATAACGCCTATCGACAATCACATCACAAACCTTTCCCTGTATACAACAGCAAGTCTTGAAAATACTGTTTTGTTGCGATAAACCCTCCAATTTCGTTGCACACATGACTCGTTAAATCACACAATTTACAGGTTCCCCTTATTCCTCCGTAATATCTGTACCCTCCAAGAATTCTTCCATGTTTCCCTTTTCTTCAAAATTCTGATCGTTCTCCTCATCTTTTTCAGCACCCACGAAGTTCACCGGTTTTTAGGTTGGGCATTCATTCGGACTGTGGCCCGGTTGGTCGCACCTGTAACACTTCATACCGCCTATTCTTGTATATAGGTTTGGCGCTAGTGGAGTTTCCTTTGTACCTGCCACTGTTGGACGGGCTCCAACAAGGTTATTACTAGGAGCCGCACTCCTTTGGAACTGATCTGCAGTAGTTCTGACCTGATCCTATCTATCACTCAGTGCAAACCTGTTTCGCATCGCAGCTGCATTCGACGACTCTCACATATCCTTCTTGTAATGGGAAAAATGACTAGTTGTTTTCTCTATCAACTCTACCTTCAAAGCCAGGTTATTCGCTTCATCTACCGTCCAAATTGCTTGCAGCCCATTCTTGTCCCGAATAGTTAATTTTGATCCCCCTAAATACCTGAAAACCTGCTGTCCCTCGGTCTCATTCAGATTGTTACAAACCGACAATCTGGACCATTCCTCAATATAATCTGCAGTAGACTTGTTACCCTGCACACAATTCTGATAACTTTGGAAAATAAATTGCTCGTAATCTGGAGGTAAAAACTTGTTCATCAGGAGTTGCTTCATTTGCCTCCAGGATCGCACTGCAACTTTACCTTGTCATCACCTATCCATCTGCATCTTCTCCCACCAAACAGTAGCCCCACTTCTCAGCTTATATACTACCAGTTTGACTTGTCATTCCGGTGTAACTTCACTAAATTCGAAGAACCTTTCAACATCAAAAATCCAATCCAAGAATTCTTAAATATGTATCTTACCGTAGAACAGGTGTATGTCTGCACGGATCCTATACTCAGGTTGATTTCAGTTCGGTTGATGATCTCCCTAGTAACCCACAAAATCCTCTTCGAAATCTTCATCACTGAAATCATCATATGGCATGTGTCTAACGGCTCTAGGCGGACGTCTGCCTTTAGAGCGGCCAAAGGCAAATCCCTTGACTCAATCTCTGTTGGTAGGGGCAGAAACCTAAGCAAGAGCATTGGGAGTAGGCAGCCGCTCCATCAGTTGCTAAATCGTAGCCTCCAGCCTCTCTACCGATTGTCGATATTCATCAATCGCTGCCCATAAATCGGCATCCCTATAACCAACGTCGCTAAGGTTAGTTCTTCCGGCTCCGTTGCGAGACATCGAACAAGGAAAATCCTTGGCTCTGATACCACTTGACGTAGAACGGAAGTTCTAGGGTTACAAACGTAAACCCTAAAGTAACATAAACTGGAATCCACCATAAAGAATTGAAACAAAAAACGCAAATATTATTCATTGATCTGAAACTGATAACAAAGAGCCTTAAATAGTCTCTGGAAACCCTTAAATAAACAAAAAGACTAAAATATCCTCATACTAAACAAAAGTGAACCAAAAACGGAAAACAAATAAAAACACTAAAATCTTCGATCGTCCGACAACCTAACTTAAATAGCTCTGTTGAGGATGTAAACGACGTCAACCAGGGGAACCCCAATTGCAACGGTATGGAGCACTAAAATCCCTTTCCGAAAACATATTAAGTAAGAAATCTGACAACCGAGCTAAAAGTTATGCCCGTTTCTTTGGAGCAGCTCTTTTAGCCAGTTTTCGGTCTATCTCTTCTTCAAACTTCAACACCAATTATCCTACATCAATCTCTTAGCTTAATTAGGGGAGTATGTGTATTTTTGTAGCTCCGAAAAGTCCCTAAGAATATCTCCAAGAGGGCTCCCTAAACCCTCTCCTTAGCTAAAATAGCTAATGAGGATGATTTTAGAACACTCCAAGGGGCTTCCTAAATAGCTCCCTATTTTAGAGGACCATGTCCATCTCTTTGAATGCATCTGCTTCAACTACCACAACATTTGCTGCTGCTCCTAACCAAAATGATCTGCCAATCACACGTACAGAGTGTCTGGTTTGACATTGATTTGCAGCATTTCATAAAACGGTGAGTTTTTATGCCATATCAATTTGGTTTTGGGCGGTGATGGCGGTGAGTTTTAGTGTCATATCAATTTGGTTTTGTATGGTGAAATGGTGAGTTTTGAATCAAGGTTTTTATTTTTTATCAAAACATCCCGTTTTGAGGTTTTCTAAGTTAGAATTAATATTTTAAAACTCTAACATCCCACTCACACTCATCAACCTCCCTCACCCGTACTCATCAAACGACAGCACCTCTGTTTCGAAAAAACAAAATAGAAAAACACCTTTGCCTAAAAAAATAAATAAATAAAAATAAAAAAACGAATAACACCTACTCAAATCTCACACATTTAGAATTGTTTTAATTTTTTTACGTTATTTAGTATTTCTAAATCTAGTGCAAAACCCCTCGAACTGCCTTACTCTTTTTAAAACATTGGTCGTGAGTTTATTGCTTTTTGCTCTCTTTTCATCTTGTTTCTAGAACCGTATCTGCAGTACCTGAAGATTTCAAGGCACAGTTCCCGATTTTCTGGTTCGAAATGTAAGGTATAATGTTCCTGTAACCATTTAAACCAACTGCATTGAAGCTTATCTTCCTTTCTTCATCTGTATACAGAGGAGGGGCCAGACTCCATTTTCTGAAATGGAGAAATACAAGAACTGCTGACTGTCAATCCGGTTCCATCGTTGCTATTCCATCCGCTTCCATCTCGATCAGTTACCTCCTCGGCGATTTTGGCCAGCATGTAACCCACCAAACTATCGATCTTCTCTTCACCGTTAGGTGGACCGAGATAGTAACTCCCACCGATAAAGTTCGAACAGTGATCAGCAACGTTCTGCGGTTCTTTTGCCCATGTCATGTTCACTGTCATATTTCCAAAGATCTCTAGTTGTAACTTTTCATTGCACAAGTTCATCATCTCCCTCTGCTTCTGCCCAACTAAGAACATGACAGTATGAGAAAACACAATATGATAAATAGAGTTCACATCTGCTTCGAAAACTCGATTACAGCTCAAGTTCCCACCAAACCCTTCAATAGCAGTCTCGTTAAATTGTTTGTCCAATCTCAGCCACTTGATCTAAAGTCATGAGGACCGGTGAAGAAACACTCAACACCAACATCCACTCTATCGGTCACGGGAGAATTGGAACTGTCCTTATATTGCCTTATAACATCCCACCAGTCTCCCAAAGTAGGCACCTCAGGATCCTCATATGGTGATGGATTCAACGAAGTTATGGCATTTCGGACAGCGTCTCTACCAGATTCTTGCCATCCAGTACCAAACCATATAAGAGATACACTGACCGGTTCTGTCATGATTCTCCCACCATTGTAAGAGAGGCCAAAGGTGGTTTCATCTGGAGATAAACAAGGAAACTGAGGAAGAAAATAAAGTAAAAGTGCAGTCGAAAGATATGGACCATTTGATAGTTCCAGAGAGTATGATAAGTGTTAATGGTGAGAATAATGAGATTATTTTAACAAGCCTGACGATGGTTTAGTGCTGGCAGGTGGATGCCGTCCAAGGCTGGATGAAAGACAAAACTCAATGTCCGGCCTGCTTTCGAAATTCAAAACATAGATGGTGTCTGAAAGAAACAGATGAGTCAAAGTAAACTAATAAGAGGTTTTGGATTTGAGTTGTCAGAAGTTGACAAGGAGGAAAGACATAGCAAGAGGTTGCAGAGAAACTTGTTTAACTAAAGTTGCAATAGAAACCTCCAAAAAGGTTCATTTTGTTAATCAAAATATTGAAATTTAGTCGGTTGATCCTCTGTGTTTGGAGCAGACCACACTCGGCAGTGCTGCTGTATTCGGTCTTTTCTTGGGTGCTGGGAGTTTAATACACTGTGGGAAGTCAGATTGAGCCGAGCTTGGTGTACCAACTGAATTACCAAGTAAATTAATTTTGTTATGCTTTGAAAATTTTGCTTTTCAACTTAAAATCATATGTTTTTGTAGCATATCATGTTGATAACCTTATAGTGCTAAAGTATTAGTTGTCAGTTAGGGTCTTGTGCATCCTATTGAATACCTCTTGTTTGTGAAATTTTCAGATATATTGTTTGAAAACTTCTTAGCTTGCTTATTTCAGATATATTGTCAAGTTGCATACTCATATCAATATGATCGGACGATTAGTTAAGGTATTGTCGTTTTTTATGTGCACACATAAAATAGCCTCAAATGAGTTATAAGATAAATAGACTGGCAAACACAAACAGAGCCCTAACTTGGCATGGACTATACAAAATTATACAAGAGGCCAAAACAGTTGAGAAATATACAACAGATCTGAACAAAATCTCTGTAAATATACAACATATATAATGCTTTCTAACTATTTACTAAAATACTTGTTGATTTATCAGTTCAAAATACTTATTTCTTGGTTCTTTAGTCTTTACCTTTCAAACTAAAACAGTAGAAAATAATTGCTTCACTTGTCTCAAACTTGACAAAACATCAACCATCTTGGGACTATTTTCACTCCCTAGTTCAACAATGCAACAACCACCGATGCAACATTTTGCAATTTCACCAAACTTTGCTAAACCTATGATCTTGTCATTAGGAATTTCCAACCTTCGATCAAGGCACTCCCGCCACCCGATAAGTTCATTTATTTGATCAAGGCTCCCTAAATTCTTATAAACACCCCTGTTCACGATAAGATCTCCTCGTAGTAGCTCAACTAACAGCAATCTGAAACTCCATATATCCTCGGCCATTTCTGATGTTGGCTCAGGATTTGTCCTATTGCTGCTACTGCTGCAATAGTTTGCAGTTCCAAAACCACCTATGACGTAGAACAAGTAGTTGATTCCTACAGGGCTTTAAGGGACCATCCTAAATTTAAGGCCAAGTGACTTTATCTGAAGTGAATCGACGAGATCTTTTCACATCACCGCCTTTGGCGGTGTGGCACATCCTTTTTCGGCCAAATTCCTTCGTTTAGACCCCGAAAAGACCGTTTTTGCCGTTTTACGAAAGTTTCTTTTTTGCTTTAAGTTGAGTTTTACAAATCGAAATTGACTTCCATCAATTCTCAATTGCTTATAATCTTTATTAATTTTAATTTCCGCTATTATTTCATTTTTTCCATTTTTCGTCATTTTTCGTATTTAGTCTCGTTTCTAGTCCAACAAGGATTAGGGTTAGGGTTTTTCACTTTAAATATGCTTGTAAGCCTTTTAGCTGAATTATTCAATTATTCAATAATATTTTAGACTTTTCTTTGAGAGTCTCTCATTTTCTGGTGGATTCCAGAGTATATCTAGAATATTGACATTGGTCGTATTCTTTTTGTGTTTTCTGTTGTGTCAATTGGTATCAAAGCACAGATTTTCCGTTCTTGATGAGACTAGCGGAGCAGGAGACGGAAACCCTATTGGCGGTGACCGTGGGGTAGAGGCCTTGTGGGCAGCGGTGGAGGAAACACGGCAACAAGTGGCGCAGATTCGTGATATGCTTGCTGGGATAAACCTTAACACTAACAACAAGCTACCGGTTAACAGGACATGCGCTAAGGGATTCGCCCGAGGCCAACCTGCTAACAGGAGACGTAATCAACCACCTTGTGAGGATGATTCAGAAGACGAAGATGACGAGTAGTATGGTGCAGTACAACCGGCTAGGCGACAGAGAGAGCATGATGATTACCAGTTGAAGGTAGAGCTTCCAAGTTTCAATAGGAATCTACGTATAGAGGACTTTCTTGATTGGGTTACAGAAGTGAAGTGGTTCTTTGAGATGATGAAGATACCTACAAAATAAATAGTGAGATTCGTGGCCTTCAAAATGAAAGGAGGGGCTGCGGTATGGTGGTATCAATTACAGAAGAACCGGTAGCGATAAGGAAAGGCACTTGTGAGAACATGGCGTAGAATAAAGCAGCTTACGATGGTAGGTTTCAGCCACCAGATTATGAACAATATTTATTCCGATTGTTTCAGAATTGTTCGCAGGACTCCAAATCGATGTTTGATTACACATCGAAATTTTCTAGGCTTTTAAAGTGAAATAATATGAATGAGACGGAGGGACAGCTCGTAGCCAGGTATATGAATAGGTTAAAACTGTCACTTCGAGAAACTCATAACATAGCGTTAAAGGCCGAATTGTGGGAATGCAGGAATGGAACTTCGGGGTTTCAGAGAAACAGTCCAGAATCATCGTTTGCTAACAAGGATAAGGGTATACAATCATCAGGTCTGTCAAGCAAGCCTAGAAGTGCTACAAGAGAAAAAGGTAGCAGTAACAATCAAACAACAGCCCCAGCCAACAGAAACGTACAGAGAAATCTGAATCTGAATCTCTACGCTCGACCTATACCAGGAACTTGTTACAAATGTAGGAAGCCTGGACACCATTCGAATGCATGCCCTGATCGCCCTAAGCCAGTGAATTGGGTGGAAGAAGGTGAAGAAGATTCGGATGCTCAGGATGTAGAGGAAAAGGGTGATTTGTATGAGAGAGTAGAATTCGCAGAAGAGGATGGAGAGCGAGTCACTTGTGTGGTTCAACGTTTACTGTACGCCCTAAAACAAAAGGATTTCGGTCAGCGTAATAACATATTTCAGGCTTGCTGTAGAGTCAACCAGAAAGTCTGTGACTTGATCGTGGACAGTGGGAGTTGTGAGAACTTCGTTGCAAGGAGATTTGTGGAACACCTGAAATTGCCAACCGAGAAGCACCCAAATCCGTATACTATTGGCTAGATCAAGAAGGGACCAACTCTAAAGGTAACTGAAATTTATCGTGTTCCTATTTCTATTGGCAAAATATATAAGGATGAGGTAATCTGTGATGTGGTTGATATGGATGCTAGTCATGTGTTGTTGGGTCGGCCGTGGCAGTATGATATTGATATTACGTATAAGGGTCGTGATAACACTTACTTGTTTACTTAGGGGTCGCACAAAATTTCTATTGCTCCCTCCAAGCGTAAGACAGCACCTGTAGAAGTAGAGAAGCAATCCTTTCTAACCGTGATCAGATCCAACACAGAGTCTGTGACAGATGTCGGGGGTGCACAGGAAGTTTATGCTTTAGCGGTAAAGGCTCTTGTGGTAGAAGAGGAAAATGCACCGACAGTAACAATTCTAGAGAAAATCAAGCCGCCAATGGAACAATTCAGAGACATTACTTCGGAGGATTTGCCAACAGCTTACCCCCTTGAGAAACATTCAGCACAATATAGACCTTATACCAGTGGCAAGTTTACCGAATCTACCGTATTACCAGATAAGTTCGAAGGAGAATGAAATTCTACGGGAGAAAGTTGAAGAGCTGTTACAGAAGGGTTTCATACGTGAGAGCATGAGTCCGTGTGCGGTTCCTGCTTTGTTGACATCGAAGAAAGTTGGGAGTTGGCTTATGTGTGTGGACAGTCGAGCTATCAACAAAATAATTGTCAAGTACTGCCTAGATGACATGTTGGATCAACTTGAGGGTTTGAAGCTATTTTTGAAAATTGATCTGCACAGTGGGTATCATCAGATTCGAGTCAGACTTGGGGATGAATGAAATACAACATTCAAGACCAAGGATGGGTTGTATGAGTGGTTGGTCATGCCATTCAGATTGTCAAATGCACCCAATACTTTTATGAAAGTGATGAATCACGTATTGAGGCCTTTTGTGGGAAAATTCGTTGTTGTTTATTTTGACGATATTCTTATCTATAGTAGGACTATGGAAGAGCATGTAGATCAGTTGTGAGAAGTGTTATCAGTTTTACAAGAAAATCGGGTGTTTCTTAACCTGAAGAAGTGCAGTTTTATAACGAACAGTTTACTGTTCTTGTGTTATATAGTGAGTTTTGAAGAAATACATGTGGATAAAGAGAAGCTCCGAGCTATTCGAGAATGGTATGCACCAAAAACTGTAAGTAAAGTGCGGAGTTTTCATGGGTTAGCCACCTTCTACCGCCGATTTATTCAGATTTTTAGCACTGTAATGGCACCAATAACATAATGCATGAAAAAAGGTCGATTTCAGTTGGGAGAAGAGATAGAGGTGAGCTTTGCATTGATCAAGGAAAAATTATGCACCGCACCAGTATTGGCCCTACCGAGCTTTATGAAAATTTTTGAAGTTGAGTGTGATGCAAGTGGCGTAGGGATTGGAGCTATGTTATCTCAAGGAAAGCGGCCAGTAGCCTTCTTTAGCGAGAAATTGAGTGAAGCTCGCCAGAAGTAGAGTACTTATAATCAGGAGTTCTATGTAGTAGTCCCAGCCTTGAAGCACTAGGAGCACTACCTAGTACATATGGAGTTCGTATTGTACACCGATCATCAAGCTTTAAAGTTTATTAATAGCCAGAAACATTTAGACAACATGCATGTCAAGTGGGTCACTTTCCTTCAAAATTCCCTTTTGCTCTCTGACACAAGTCAAGTGTTTTGAACCGAGTTGTTGATGCACTGAACCGTCATGCCAACCTGCTGGTGACACTGACTCATGAGATCGTGGGATTCAAATGTCTGAAGGAGTTATATGAGGAGGATGAAGACTTCAAAGAAATCTAGGCAAAGTGTCTCGAGAAACAACCTGACAATGATTTCCATGAGAATGATGGGTATTTGTTTCATGGTAACCGCTTGTGTATTCCTAGGATGTCACTAAGGGAGAAGTTAATCCGTGACTTACACGGAGGAGGATTAAGTGGGCATTTGGGTCAGGACAAGACAGTGGCTAGCTTGGAGGAGCGGTATTTTTGTCCGCAGCTGAAATGGGATGTGGGAAATTTTTTACGAAGATGT
Organism: Acer negundo; assembly: GCA_035582765.1. NCBI lineage: Eukaryota > Viridiplantae > Streptophyta > Magnoliopsida > Sapindales > Sapindaceae > Acer > Acer negundo. Next base: position 26,324,840 of record CM069236.1, read on the forward strand.
TATATCTATCAGGTGTCCAAAGGTCAGTCACAAAATACTATTTTTTATATCTCTTTACCTATTTCTAACAATATTTGGGAGGATCTGTCAATGGATTTTGTGTTGGGACTACCTCGTACCCAGTTATTTGGGAGTAGATTCGATTTTTGTGGTGGTTGACAGGTTTTCAAAAATGGCTCACTTCATCCCTTGTCGAAAGACCTCAGACGCTTCACACATAGCCCGGCTACTTTTCAGAGTAGTGGTCTAACTACATGGGGTGCCATTTTCAATTACGTCTGATCGTGACACGAAATTCCTTAGTCATTTTTGGGTGACCTTGTGGAAGATGTTTAAAACTTCTCTGAACCATAGCACTACGGCACACCCACAAACTGATGGGTAAACAGAGGTGACAAACAGGACTTTGGGAAATCTGGTTTGCAGCATTTGTAGAGACAAACCGAAACAATGGGATCATGCATTGCTGCAAGTAGAGTTTGCCTAAAATAGTGTTGTTCATCCACCAGGAAAACCCATTTCGCTATGATATACATGTCACCACCAAGACATATTATGGACTTAGTTCGCCTGCCAAAGGGACAGGGATTTAGTGTTGTTGTAGAAAACATGGCTACACAAGCTTAAGTCGTGCATGAAGAGGTGTGACAAAAGCTAGAGGAGACCAATGCAAAGTATAAAGCAGTTGCAGACAAACGCATGCGTCGTAAGGTGTTCGAGGAAAACCCCTTTTGCTATGATATACATGTCACCACCAAGACATAATGTGGACTTAGTTCGCCTGCCAAAGGGGCTGAGATTTAGTGTTGCTGCAGAAAACATGGCTACACAAGCTCAAGTCGTGCATGAAGAGGTGCGACAGAAGCTGGAAGAGACCAATACAAAGTATAAAGCAGCTGCAGACAAACGTAGGCGTCGCAAGGTGTTCGAAGAAGGAGATTCAGTAATGGTTTTCTTGCGAAAAGAGAGGTTTCCAATGGAAACTTACAACAAATTGAAGTCCAAGAAATATGGTCCGTATCAGGTTTTGAAGAAAATAAATGATAATGCCTATGTGATTGATCTACCTGAGACCATGGGAATTACCGAGACTTTTAATGTTGTAGATTTGTTTCAGTACCATGCGGAAGAGTCCCTTTATCCTAAACCTAACTTGAACTCGAGGTCGAGTTCTTTCCAAGTAAAGGGGACTGACGTAGAACAAATAGTTGATTCCTACATGGCTTTAAGAGACCATCCTAAATTTAAGGCACGTCCCTTTTCGGCCAAATTCCTTCGTTTAGGCCTCGAAATGTCCATTTTTGCAATTTAGGAAAGTTTCGTTTTTGCTTTAAGTTGAGTTTTACAAATCGGAATCGACTTCCGTCAATTCTCGATTGCTTAGAATCTTTAGTAATTTTAATTTCCGCAATTATTTCTTTTTTTCCATTTTTTGTTAATTTTTCGTATTTAGTCCTGTTTCTTGTCCAACAAGGATTGGGGTTAGGGTTTTTCGCTTTAAATATGCTTGTAAGCCTTTTGGCCGAATTATTCAATTATTTAATAATATTTCAGACTTATATTTGAGAGTTTCTCTCGTTTTCTGGTGGATTCCAGTGTATATCTAGAATATTGACGTTGGTCGTATTCTTTGTGTGTTTTTCGCTGTGTCAACCTAACTTGGCATTGCAGAATTCATCCTGAAGAATATTCTTCGATGCTATATTTCCATGATATATTGGGGGTTTTGTGTACATATGGAGCATTTGGATTGCAGAGCAAATTTGTAGTGCTATTGTTAATCGCTTATCCCGGTTTAGTGCTCCTCCTCTTTCTCTTAGGTTCCAGCTCAAATCTCCCCTTTGCATAAACTCGAAAACCAAATATCGTCTGCGCAGTCCATCTTGAGCGTACCCTAGTAAGGAAACAATGTTCGGGTGAGAAGAGGATTTCAACAAGATTTCTTCTTCCATTTCTGTCTGAGAAGCTATATCCCTTCTAGCTTTAACTACTACTACATTCTCGTTTGTCGAAACTGCTCTGTATACAACTGCAGAAGGACCTTCACCAATTCGGTTCTCTTCTCTTCTAGTATTTACTCTAATCAGCATTAGGCCCTCGTCTGAGTTCATAGAGCTATTACACATTCTTTTTCTTTTAAGCATATCTAATATAATGGAAGCTAGAGATATATGTATAAAATTTGATTAAAACTAAATCAATATGCATAGGCACATAATCAATCTGAATCTGAACCTAAATATGTTTCTATATCATGATTAATCAAACCCTAAATACATATTAATAACCCATATCAATTCAAGAGAAAAGAGAGATAATAGAAAGCAGAAGCGTACTTGAATCCATTGCCAGAGTTGGTAGATTGATTGTGGTCTTCCAAATTATCACGATCTTTATGAACCCTAAATTTGTTCTTTGTTTCTCTATTGACGGGGATACAGACAAACTAAAAAGATCGTGTAATTTGGGGACCATAACCCTAATATATAATAATTAGATTATTATAGGTTTTGCTATTTCTAATTTTGTCCCTCATCAAATTAGATATAGCACTTTGGTATCTACACATTAATTCTATGACAATTATACCTTTAAGCCTTAACACTTTAAATCTTAATTAGATCACTTTAATTTAGGCTTAACCAAAGATAGCATGACATATTTAGTATTTACATGTGTGGCCCCATATGATGGAATTTTCCAACAATATCCCACTGGGCCACATATGTAACTATACAAATGGGTATAACTTTATGAGCTCCAAAATTTTGCTATCACAATTATAGGGTACATCCAAACAATCCTGTCCATTGATTATGTTGTTATAGGATCAAAGCGGTTTTCGTCACATTTAGCATGACTAAACCCATCAATAGTCACGTACACCAACATAACCAAATGACATAGATCAATCATGGATGCGTAGCATGGAAATTACATGCAATGTGATCTATATATGTCTATTTCCAACTAGTCCTACTTTATTCCTTAGTGAGATCAATGCTTAACACAATGTAATAGAGTGAAATTAACTGAATACTTTATTTCTGATCAGAAAAATATCCAAATACATAAATACATAAGTATGTCTAAAAAATCAAACATAAAGCAATAAAATGCAAAATGATACAAACTCCCACTATAATGTGATATCCTCACACAAAATAACACCCATATGAGCAGTGTGCTCATGAAAGACCTTGGGTGGTAATCCCTTTGTAAGTGGATCTGTTATCATGGAGTTTGTCCCAATGTGCTCTATGGATATCTGTCAACTTTGCACTCTCTCTTTTACAACTAGGAACTTATTGTCAATATGCTTTGACCTAAATGAGCTTCTGTTGTTGTTGGAATATAGCACTGCTGACTTATTGTCACAATATAGTTTGAGTGGTCTTTCAATACCCTCCAGAATGCGCAACCCAATGACAAAATTCCACAGTCATATCCCATGGTTGGTTGCCTTATAGCATGCTACAAATTCTGCTGCCATGGTGGAAGAAGCTATAAGTGTCTGTTTGGCACTCCTCCAAGAAATAGCTCCACCAGCCAACAGGTATATGTAGCCTGATGTGGATCTTCTACTGTCTTGGCATCCAGCATAATCGGAGTCGGAATACCCTATGATCTCTAATTGATCTGATCTCCTATATGTAAGCATATGATCTTTTGTTCTCTGTAAATACCTCATAACTCGTTTGGCTGTTTTCCAATGATCCATCCTAGGGTTACTTAAATATCTACCTAACATACCAACAATGTACGCAATATCTGGACGCGTACACACTTAAACATACATTAGACTCCCTACAGTTGATGCATAGGGAATCTTCTGCATTTCCTTAACTTCAAGGTTATTTTTAGGGCACTGATTGAGACTGAACTTGTCTCCCTTAGCGACAGGGGTGTCACCTAGTTTATTGTGCTGCATGCCAAACCTTTTGAGCACTTTATCGATATAGCTCATTTGTGATAATCCAAGAATACCCCGAGAATGATCTCGTTGTATCTGGATCCCTAATACAAAAGAGGCGTCACCAAGATCTTTCATCTTAAAATTCTTTGATAGAAATCTCTTGGTTTCTTGCAACATGCATATATCATTTGTGGCAAGCAGTATGTCATCGACATATAAAACCAGAAATATGTGTTTACTCCAACTGAATTTGTGATACACACAATTATCAACAACGTTTATCTCAAAACCAAACAAGATAATCACTTGATGAAACTTGTGATACCATTGACGGGAAGCTTGCTTGAGTCCATAAATAGATTTTGTCAATTTACAGACCATATTCTTTGGGTCTCCCGACTCAAAGTTTTCTGGTTGCACCATATAAATGGTTTCGTCAATGTCACCATTGAGAAACGCCGTCTTGACATCCATCTGATGAAGCTCAAGGTCAAAATGTGCAACAAGTGTCATGATTGTCCTGAAAGAGTCTTTCGTTGAAATTGGAGAGAAAGTCTCTTTAAAGTCAATCTCTTCCTTTTAGGTAAAGATTTTAGCTACAAGACGAGCCTTATACCTCTCAACATTACCTTTCGAATCCCTTTTGGTTTTAAAAATCCATTTACAACCAATGGGTTTCACATCTTCTGGTAATGGGACAAGTTCCCAAACCTTATTGTCTTGCATAGACTTATACTCCCCATTCATGGCATCAATCCACTTTTGAGAGTTGGAACCTTGCATGGCTTGATGGAGGTTGATTGGATCATCTTCCACCATTCTAATGTCTTCCTCATTTTCCTGGAGAAATACGATAAAATCTTCCGGAATAGCATTTCTCCTTTCTCTAGTGGATCGCCTTAATGGCACTGGTTCTTGAGGTTGTTGAGTTTGTTCATCAAGAACAATTACCTCATTTTGAATGGGGGTTGATCAACATTGTCTGGTTGAGGATCCGGATTCGCTTCTTGATCAATGACAGGTATAGAAACCTGCACATTGTCAAAAGTGATAGTGGGAATCGAAACTGATTACTCCTCAAAAACAATGTCTCTAACCTTATTTCTCCCTCCAAACTCAACATCTTCAAAAATGTTATAGTTCCCGTCTCCAAAAATTGACCTAAGTGTGAGATCATAAAACTTATAGCCCATAGATCGCTCAGAGTAGCCAATGAAGTAGTTGCATACAGTTTTGGAGTCCAATTTCTTTTCATGTGGCATATAAGGCCTTGCCTCAGTTGGACATCCCTAAATATGAAAATGCTTTAGACTAAGCTTTCTGCTTGTCCAAAGCTCATAAGCTGTTTTTGCAACTGCTTTAGTTGGCACTCGGTTCAGAATATAAGCTACTGTGTTAAGTGCTTCTCTCTAGAGTGACTCTGGTAAGGAGGAAAGACTAATCATACTCCTTACCATATCTTTAAGAGTCCGATTTCACCTTTCAGCTACACCATTCATGCTAGGTGATCCTGACATGGTGTACTGTGGGTCGATTCCACATTCCTTTAGGAATTTAGCAAACGGTTCTGGACGTTGTTCATCTGAACCGTCATATCTGCCGTAGTATTCACCTCCACAGTTAGACTTGACACTCTTTATGCCCTTGTCCTTAAAAGTGCTAGCCAAATGAACACTTTTGGTCCTGTCTTGCTTCAATCTCTCTTCCTCTTGCACACAATAAGAAACGAGCTCATTAGGAGGCCATTTCTCATTTTTGACAGTTGTAACTGACCTTAAATTGATCGTATTGTGCAGGAAGTGATATTAATACCAAATGCATGAGCAAGTCATCAGACAGCTTGAGCTTCGATGCCTTAGGCTTAGAAGCAATATAAGACATTTCCATAATGTACTCCCTTATGTTCCCCTTGCCTTTGTACTTTATAGAAATCAAGCTTTACAAAAGCGTGCTTATTTCTGCCTTATCGTTTTTTTTTTTTACAAAACGCTTTTCAATTTCGACTAGGAACTCTTTGGCTTTGGTTATCTTTTCAGATACCGCACCCCTAAATGCCTCTGGAATGCCGCGTTTAATAATCATAAGACTCATACGATTTGAGCGATCCCACTTCTCAAAGTTCTTTCTTTCATCAGGAGAACTTACATCCGTAAGAGAAGCAGGTTGCCCACTCTGAAGTGCAAGGTCCAGATCCATGCAGCCGAGAACAATTTCTATGTTCTCCTTCCAATCCTTAAAGTTGGTCCCATTAAGCATGGGTATATAGTTGATATTAACAGATATAGTAGAAACACTAGCCGAATAGAGAACAAAACAAACAAACAAACATGCTCACATTAATAACCAAATACATTAATCAACAAATTCAAATAATAGTAAGTCCCATCTCAAGAGACCTAGCACAACATTAATATCAAGTTTTTGGACAGTAATATTAATTGTAAATGGTACTTTCGTTGCAGTGATCAAACATTGACAATAATTCATGTCAAATAATAAATCTATCTTTGGATCGACTTATTATTCACATATAAATCCTTATAATTGTCACATGTTTATCACCACATATGTGTGTGCAATTTGGCCAAGTATTAATCTTCTTTTGGGCCGGCTAATACTTGCATGAATTTACACACACAATATTAACTTTAAGCGGTACTCTTGTTGTAATGATCAACCATTGACAATAATTCATGTCAAATAATAAATATATCTTTGAATCGACTTATTATTCACATGTAAAACCTTATAATTGTCACATGTTTATCACCACATGTGTGTGTGCAATTCAGCCAAGTATTAACCGTCCTCTGGGCCGATCAATACCCACATGAATTTACACACACAATATTAACTGTAAGTGGTACTTTTGTTGTAGTGATCAAGCATTGACAATAATTCATGTCAAATAATAAATCTATCTTTGGATCGACTTATTATTCACATATAAAGCCTTATAATCGCCACATGTTTACCACCACATGTGTGTATACAATTCGGCCAAGTATTAACCTTCCTTTGGGCCAGCTAATTCCCGTATGAATTTACACAAACACAAACATCTAAGATCCCTCATGAACAATCTGCACAAGAGATGTCATTTTGGCAATATCTTGTTTCAATTAGACCATTTAGAATGATGGACTACTTTATTTAACCATAAAAGGTATACCAAAAATATTTGAATTTGAGTTGAATTTTTTTTTTATATATAATAAATTACAAAACGGCTCCTGATTAGTAAACTTATAGAAAGGTCCCTTAATTTTAAAATTACAAATCAACCCTTGACTCTGCAAAGTTGTAAAAAGGCCCCTAAATTTTCAATAATTACAAAAGACCCCAATATTTTATCAAAATCACAAAATGACCCAAAATAATTACAAAACAGACCCCTTAAGAATTTTAAATTTTCAAAAGAAGGACATGAGGCAAAAACACAAGTCAAAGACCTGGTTTCTTCGTGGGCGTCGCTTTAGACCACCTCACAGTCCCTAGAAGGCAACCACGGACAGCAGCCAAGCAGCGCACGAACCACAAGAACACAAGCGACGACCGGCGATCGATCTCCATAGATCGAACGAATGGCGGCCAACCTTCCTCCTCGCCGCAAAACGCACAGATTTCGTGCGAAAATCCAACGATCCCCACCGACTGTGGTGGTGTTGACTAGAGAAGCCAACCGGATCTAGGCGTGGGAAAACACTGAATCAATTTATTTATTTATTTATTTATTTATTTTTATAAATTATTGTCATTATTTTCGGTATGAATCCTTACCCAAAGTTCAAACAGTATTCATACAATAACATTGTTTGCATCAGATCGAAAAATCCACCAAAAACATATATATATAATATATAATACAAAATAATTGTATATTTCTTTATATTCTACCAATACGTAGGCATCAATACGACAATACCACACCAAATATTGGATATGTATATATATTAATAATATCTCCACCAAATACCAATATATTTTTTATTCACCGGATCGTGAACCCCACTCAAAAGACAAACAACAAATATCAAACATATAGATACCAAGAACCAATTTATTAAACAACATAAATCATATAATAGTGATTTAACAACACAATAAATCTCCCAAAAAAATTACTTAAATTCTCAAGAATCGATTATGGGTGGCTCTGATACCACTTGTAAAAAATTTGATTAAAACTAAATCAATATGCATAGGCACATAATCAATCTGAATCTGAACCTAAACATGTTTCTATATCATGATTAATCAAACCTTAAATACATATTAATAATCTATATCAATTCAAGAGAAAGGGGAGATAATAGAAAGCGGAAGCGTACCTAAATCCATTGCCGAAGTTGGTGGACGGATTGTGATCTTCCAAATTATCACGATCTTTATGACCATAAATTTGTTCTCTGTTTCTCTGTTGATGAGGATACAGACAAACAAAAAAGATCGTGTAAGTTGGGGACCATAACCCTAATATATAATAATTAGATTATTATAGGTTTTGCTATTTCTAATTTGGCCCCTCATCAAATTAGATATAAATATAGTACTCTGGTATCTACACATTAATTCCATAATAATTATACCCTTAAACCTTAACACTTTAAACCTTAATTAGATCACTTTAATTTAGGCCTAACCAAAGATAGCATAACATATTTAGTATTTACATGTGTGGCCCCGTATGATGGAATTTTCCAACAATATACTCACTGCAACTATTGCTATAACAACAAAACGATGACAAGTAAAACGTTTTTGTCTCGATTTACAGGAGAAGATATGTGATATTTAGCTGACCAACCTTCACCTTTATCTGTCTGAGTAGCAAATACGATCTTGACCTCACCGGTCAAGTTCATTTGTGGAAGATCATACCCAGAATAAGAACCAGAGAAGTTAGCAATCTGCTGCTTTGTGCCATTGTATATCGCGATAAAATCCAAATCTTTAGAGATGTTAATGTGAGTGAAACTCAAAGATACAAGAGTTCCTGGATTTCCATGGAGAATCCATTGGCAACTAAGACCTTGTACATAGGAAAAGCTGGTAGATGAAGTGTTGTAGCCTGAAGTTCCATCACGGTTGTAAACATCTTACCTTCCGTCGCAAAGCCCTACGATATTATCCATACTAATTTTTAATAGCTTTATTTTTAAATAATTAAAATGAAATGAAAAAAACTAGCTTAGATTTTGATTACCTTCAGAATAGCTAAGCTCCCATCCTCTTGATTCAAAGGGAACATGATCACCACCAGTGAATTCAATAGAAGCTCTTGAGCCAAGAACCTTGAATTTCCTATTGAACTCACCATTATTTACCTGAATAACAGAGCATTTCTCAAGACTTGAATGTGACTGGCAAATTAGGAGGTGATCATCACTGCCCTGTGCAACTGCAAGGTAGTTAATAGTAAAACTGATTAACTTTGCTTCATTGGAAGTTGGATGTTCCACTGACATTTCTGGTTTGGGGCATAGGGCTGCAATCCATCAGTGCGGTTGACTACAATCCTCCCTTCCTCTGGGATGCTCCACTAGAATTGCATTGCTGCTGCACATTTCTGCACATAGAAAACTTGAAATTGAATATAATTTATTAGTTAAAACAATTATATAAGCAGAAACTCAGCGTGATTGATGTAGTCAGCAATGTTTTAAAAATAGGTCGAGGCAGCCGCCTCGAGGCATGCCTCAGCTGCCTTGAGGCGTACCCTTCACCACCTTGAGGCTATTCTTAACTAAACCCACCTTGGGGCAATGAGGCGGCTGCCTCGAGGCCTAACCGACTTGGGGCAGTGCTATATCAATTTGGTTTTGGACGGTGATGGCGGTGAGTTTTGGTGCCATATCAATTTGGTTTTTTATTGTGAAACGGTGAGTTTTGAATTAAGGTTTTTATTTTTTATCAAAACACAACGTTTTGAGGTTTTCTAAGTTAGAATTAATATTTTAAAACTCTAACATCCCACTCACACTCATCAACCTCCCTCACTCGTACTCATCAAACGACAACACCTCTGCTTCGAAAAAACAAAACAAAAAAATTCCCTTACCTAGAAAGGGAAAAAATAAATAAATAAACAGAACAACACCCTACTCAAATCTCACACATTTAGAATTGTTTTAATTATTTTACGTTATTTAGTATTTCTAAATCGAGGTGACCGTCTCGCTGCACTAGTACAAAATACCTCGAACTGCCTAACTCTTTTTAAAACATTGGTAGTGAGTTTATTGCTTTTTTCTCTTTTTTCAACTTGTTTCTAGAATTGTATCTGCAATACCTGAGGATTTCAAGGCATAGTTCCTGATTTTCTGGCTCCAAATGTAAGGTATAATGTATCTGTAACCATTTAAACCAACTGCACTGAATCTTATATTCCTGTCTTCATCTGTAGACAGAGGAGGACCAGAGCCCATTTTCTGAAATGGAGAAATATAAGAACTGCTAACTGTCAATCCGGTTCCATCGTTGCTACTCCATCCGCTTCCATCTCGATCAGTTACCTCCTCGGCGATTTTTGCCAGCATGTAACCCACCAAACTATCGATCTTCTCATCACCGTTAGATGGACCTACATAGTAACTCCAACCGATAAAGTTCGAACAGTGATCAGCAGCGTTCTGCGGTTCTCTTGCCCATGTCATGTTCACTGTCATATTTCCAAAGATCTCTAGTTGAAACTTTCCATTGCACAAGTCCATCATCTCCCTCTGCTTCTGCCCAACTAAGAACATGACAGTATGAGAAAACACAATATAATAAAGCGGAAATAGTGTTCTTGTCCGCTTCGAAAACTCGATTACAGCTCAAGTTCCCACCAAATCCTTCAATAGCAGTCTCGTTAAAAACTGCTTGTCATGACAGAAAATGCCATAACTGTAGTGTCTTTTCCGAGCGCTAAATATGGTCAGAAAATGTCAAAAAGTCGTCGAAAATGTGTATTTCTAACGGGAAGGTCGCCGGTCTCCATCGGAAATGATATCGTGGGAAATAATTTTTTTTTGACGAGCCGTCGGAAATACAACATTTTTTAGGGCTATGAGTGGTTTGAGAGAAAGGAACTATGTCGTCGCAAAAAGTTTTTGGAAAGCAAGTTAGGGGATCATTTACGATGGTATTTGTTGTCAAACATAATTTAATACTGAGGGAGATGGCGGTCAGAAATAATGTATATATTACCAAGGAGCATTGCGGTCAGAAATAATGTTTTTTCAACGAAACATGTGGTTAGGAATAATGTATTTCCAAGGGACGCAATGATTAGCAATAATGTATTTCTGATGAATGTAGTGGTCGGAATTAATATATTTTTTAGGAGTGAAGCTGTCGGAAATAATTTATTTCCAATGAGTGCCAAAGTCAGAAATAATATATTTTCTAGGACCTTAGCAGTTGGAAATAATGTATTTCCAAGGACCACACCAGCCGGAAATAATGTATTTCCGATAAGCCATATAGTCGAAAATAATATATTTCCAAGTACCATGTCAGTTGGAAATAATGTATTTCCAATGAGCCCCATAGTCAGAAATAATATATTTCCAAGTACCATAGCGGTCGAAAATAATATATTTTCAAGGATCACATCAGTCGAAAATAATGTATTTCCAAGGAATATTAGTCGAAAATAATGTATTTCCAAGAACCGCAATGACCGAAAATAATGTATTTTCAATGACCACATAAGTCAGAAATAATGTATTATCGAAAAACACTACGGTTGGAAATATAGTATTTACGAGCAACGCCACAGTCAAAAATACCATATTACTGTGGGAAGCCATGGTTGAAAATAATGTTTTATCAAGAGAGATTGCGATCAAAAATGAGGAATTATCGAGGAAAGTTGTGGTAGGAAATAATTTATTATCGACTAATAACATTGTTAAAAGTAATGTATTGTTGATGGAGACCGTAATAAAAAATAATTAATTACTGATAAATGTTATTATAAAAAAGTAAAAAATAATGTAATTATTATTGTTTTAACATGTATTCAAAAATTATAACATGAGAAACAATACTATCTAAAATTAAAAATTTGAACAAAAAAGATAACATTCACAAATTTATCTGAATACCAAATTCAAAGAAAACACAAATATAGAGTTAACATATGAAATGTAATCTCCAAATTACAAGTACCTAACTTTCAACAAATATACATATGACAACAAATAAAATAAAATTGTCACTGAAATGTTTAAAGGTAGAAATCATTTGACGTAAGAATGCTCAAACATCAAACCGAGCTATTTGACCCCCTTTCAATATTGGCATTTGAATCTTCAATAATATTATCTTGCATAAAGAAATATATCTTCCTATATATCTCCTATTCTTTTTCCCTTGCATTTCAGTTTCAAGAGGAGGTTTATTTGAGTCCATTTTTTTCTACAATAAACGGTTTACATATATAATAATAGATTATTTTAATGATTGTCAAAAAAAAAGAGAAGATATTATTTTAATGAAAATATACAAATAAAATTACATGTAATTCATGAATAAAAATATTATAAAACTTAATAAAAACTAGATAACTTACATGCATTTCCTCGGCCTTTTCACTAGCACATTGGTGTATCGTTCCACGGTTGTTTTGAATTCTTTGAAAACATTTTGTCTTATACTTGACATCTATTCTGAATATCGAAATCTAACATGTTCATTGAATACTATCCTCAACACCTCCTCAGAACATGTATAATTGAAATTAGACTTGAAGCGTGCATATAATGTATCCAACTCTTCTTTTGGGTATTCAGTATATGTTACCCAAGGGTCTTTGATGAATTACTTGAATAAAACACCTAAATTACGGCTGGCCTCAGTGGTTATGATCCTGAAAAAGTAATCATATAAATATTATTTCATTTATTAATTATCATAATACATGAAAAATTACTACGAAAGAAAAATGAGCTAATTTATATGACATGTTATCATGAACTTCAATTGTCATGTAATGTCGCTTTATACATTTACCCTTTCCTCTACCTTTTCTTTTAACACTTTTAGAACCTATCATTATGAAAATATACATAGAAAGGTGTCAATTCATATATAATTTTATATATATATATATATATATATAATGTTCAATTGATTAAGATGAGGGGTGCGTTAAAGCAAAGATGCTTGTCTGATGCAGTAGATATTATTGGAGATTTTCTTGAAGACTTTTTATTCTAAAAATATTCTTGTAATTAATACATGTTATTTTATTTCCATTTATTTTATATGTAATTAGGTTATTAATTATTTTATGATTTGATTTTATTAAATCAAATCCAATTTCCTTTTTAGACAGGTTTTTAATATTTTAGGATTCTTTTTATTTTTAGGAGATTTGATATCTTTTTTATTTTAGAAATTTCTCTTTTGATGATTTTCTTGTTAGTCAAGTTTTGCAATTCTATTTAACTAGATTATATTAGGGTTTGAAGGGCAGTTTTTGATGATTAATAAAAATTAAGAGAGAGTATCTCCTTTTATCCAATTTCAGAATCCTGAGTGGATCAACGAATTTGAAGCCTATTATTCTGGTATCTGTGCGCAGATCAACAGATTAATAGTAGGGTTCGCTTCCGGTATTCGTACACGAATCACCGGATCCGAATCGTTTATCCTTTCTTTTATCGATTGTTGTAGTGTTGAATTTTCCGCTGCATCAATGTCACCCTTTGCTAATGTTAACAACAGAGATTAGACTTAAAAGAAAACTATCACTATTGGACTACTGTGTATCCTAAGTCTTCAAGTTTTGTGTCCAGACATGAGTTTCTCATTTCTCATTTGTAGCAATCACAGTCAGTTGTTGCTCCTATATATATATATATATATATATATATACACTAATATATAATCAAAATAAATAAATAAATTCAAAAGGTTGTTATAAATATATTACCTTTAAAGTTAGGCTGACCATCAGGACGTAACTCTTGAGTTTTAATTTTTTGGTCAGTTCGGGATTGTATCACAGGATCATGTTGCTCAATAGAAGTACTAGCCGTACATCTGTTTCTCTTTGCCATAAAAAAATTAAAAATTAAAAATTAAAAATTAAAAATTAAAAAATAAAAAATAAAAAACCTGCATAATATCTCATAAATGTTTCAAAAAGTATTTTTAGATATCAAAGAAAAACGACTTTTTTTTAGGTTATGAATTATTATATCTTGTATACGAGGACAAAACTACATCTATTTCAACAACTTTTTTCTGTCAATCTTACCATTCTTATTATCAATAAAAAAGTTAAATATTTACATCGTACAAAATCGATCAAACAAATTATATTAAATCTAATCCACTAATTTGTTCACACTTTATATGAAATTTTTATATTTCTTAATTCATCAAAAAAAAAAAGGCATAGATTCTAAGTTGAATTTTGTCTATCAATAACCACTCAACCCTTTTCAAAGCGAAATTTTTTATTAAATAAAAAAACAAAAAAAAACAAAAAAACAAAAACAAAAACAAAGAAGAAAAATTAATCATTCCTTTTTGAAGAGATATATAAAATAAAAGAAGAAAAAACTAATGGAAATTGATTATTTCATAGTACATAAAACTAAGGTTATATCAATTGCAACTACAAATCATAAATCTTGAATCACAATTCACAAATTCACAATTAATAAAACACCAATGATCAAATTTTATATTGTTCACATATTTCGATTATAATATAAATTTAATTCATAAAAAAAAAACAAAAATACCATCGAAAAGAGAGTAAAACTTGGTGGATGATCAACTTCAAACTAAATTTCTCCGGTCAATGTTTCCTGCATCATGAACAAATTTCATTGAACTTAATTTCAAAAATAATATCTCTAATATATCATGTATTCAGTATTCCTTGAATAAAAAAATAAACTCACCTTGATAAAAGACTTGTTTAAACCCTAAAGGAAGTTAGGGCTCTTAAATACAATGCTTATAAGAGAAATAAAGAGGTATAGTTAAATGGAAATAATTAAATTTTTTCCTAAAACAATAATAGATTTTTGGAGCCAAAACGTGAAAAAGAAAAGGCAAAAAAAAAAAAGAAAAAAAAAAATCCCACTAAAAGATTAAAGAGGCAAAACAAAATCCCACTAAAAGAAAAATCAAAAATTGGAATGATTAAATGATAATGTGAGATCCTTCTTTCTGTCATTTTTTTTAATTATCTTTGGAAGCCTACGTTGAAAAAAAAAACGTGGAATCAAAAATCTTTTTTGGTTAAAAAAAATATTATCAGATATTAAGAAAATAATTAATTTTTTCCCAAAATAATAATAGGCTTTTGGAGTGAAAAAGAAAAAAGGAAAAAAAAAAATCCAACTAAAAAGACATAACAAAATCCCGCAAACAGAAAAGGGATAAGAATTTTTTTTTAGTTTTAAAAAAAAAAAAAATTAAAAGTTATTTTATAATGTGATATAAAGTAGGTAAAATAAGTTCAAATTTTTGTATCATAATTCTACTCAGACTTCATATAAATGCAAATATCAAACTAATTGTGTCATATAATCTTCAATTGAACTCAAAAACGTGCAAACACAAAATCCAACTTTTATTTATTTATTTATTTATTTATTTCATAATTTATGTAAATTTATCATATACGAACTTTATAAAATGAGTGTAAGTGCAAACTAATTCTTTTAATCCTTAAACATGAGCTAATATACTAAATACACTAAGAATGATACAATCCTATTATATTTAATATAGAGTGTATATATATATATAATATATATATGAGTCAGGCTATAGAACACCAGTATATCCATACACTGTGTAGAAATATAGTGATCGTAATTTGAAAAAATGTGATTCAACCTTCGACCCCAATATTTTGTACACGGTGTACTAGTACACCGTTGTTATATAGATTTTCCCTATATATATATATATATATATATACAGTTCCGTTCTGGTTTGCACGCACTAATGTAACTATATCAGTATCAATGTATGTGGACTACTAATTATAGAGAAACTTTGACAAGTGCATATACTTTGAGTCAAAATATGTAAATCTAATGGTTCATATCTAACAACTGATGAAGTTATATTAGTGCGCATTGACTTGAACATTTCTCTCTCTAAATATAAGGTAATTCTACAGTGTAACGTTGCACGAAGCAAAAGTAATGTAACGGTATGTGATTACATAAATTTAATGTTATTGGTAATGAATTGCAAGTGATCACACAATTAAGTTTAGTGTGATCGCATGTGAGGGCATGTGATCACATGTGAATTGATGTAATTGTACGAAAAGAGATATGATCACAATAGTGACAACCAATTTTTTTTTTTTTTAAGTTCCACCATGCATTGTACTGATATATTTACATCAAAGTAATTGAATCTAACAATTGATATGTATTGTACTGATGTATTTACATCAGTACGCACTGAGAATTGAACACCACCATATATATAAAATAATTTTATGATGCAGGATTTTCTATGCGGAATTCCAAATAACTATCGATATAAATTGGATTACTACCGGTAGCTATTAAATTACAACCGGTAGCAATTATGAGTTTTGTATGAAAAATCCCACACATAAATATATATATATATATATATATATATCCTAGGAATGCTAAATCCTTAAAGAAAATGGAATTCTAGTCGTTATTTTTTGAACAGCATAGATTCATTGAAAGTGCAACAGGCCAAAAGGACAACAAAACAACATAAAGAAATATACTATAGCATTGGGTTCATGATTAATCTTTTCTCTAGTTTAATAAGACTTGTCTTGGTCATTGAATCATCTTTAATCAGGTTTTTATTCTTTAATGTATACTTTTTATTTAATTTTTCTTTTATATTGGTTATTATTATTATTTATTTTCTATTTACAGATTTGCATGGCTTGTGTTTTTACTAGGGGATTGATTACATACTATGCTATTAACATATTCTAAATCTATTCTTTTTATTTAATTTCCTTTTTACTTTTTTTTTTCAGAAGTAATACATAACTTCGGGTTTTTTTGGAAAGATAGAGATTCAAACTCACAATTTCATGTTGTAGGTGTAAGGAATATACTTTAATTTTCCTTTTACACTAGTTAATTCCCTTTTTTATTTTTGTGTGATCAATTGCATATTAAGCTATTTGGATACTAATATTATCAGTTATGTTAATTTCCTTTTACACGGTTTAGTAAAATTGTCTGTTATGTTAGTGTATTGATTGTGGAAAAATTATAGTCTAATTATCGAATTTATATAAATAAATAAATAAAAAATAAAAATAAAAAAAATAAAATAAAAACATAATAAAAATCACAAGTGACCATCATCACTGTTAGAGAAAAAATAAAAAAATAAGCATATGTCAACCAGGAAGGTAATGAAAATGAAGAAAATGAGATTGGTCTAGGGTTGAGGCTGATGCCTTGATTGTTGAATAACATTTTATTATTATTATTACATGAGACATTACCGAACTGAATGAATGCTTTTAATTAGGGGTGGGCATTTAATGGATCGGTTAACTCGATAAAAAACCAATAATATCCGGTTTTTAAAAAAGTGAACCGATCCGATAAAATTGAAAATTGTGAACCGATCAAAAATCGATTGAACCGGTTCGGTTTGGTTCGGTTCGGTTTTTTCAGTTTTGGGACTATTGAACCAAATCATTGGGCTTCAATTTTTAAAATCTGTCATGGTTAGAAAATTTGAAAAAACACAAAATTTTCATTGAAATGAGACATATCAGACAATACAAGATCCACACAGAAACTTTTAGTAACCTGACTCAAAGCATACTGAACAAAACAGTAATTTGAGTTAGAGTATACTGAGTAAGACCAAGAGCTACCAAATTGACAGTCCTTAACCTGAGTTTGAGCATATTGAGTCAGATCAAGAGCCACCAAATTAACAGCCTGATAACAAATGAAATACTATGATATTATTATAATCTTCTTAAAAGTTGGCGCCTGTGACAGCTTTAAAAACTTAAATTTATGTTTTTCATTAATCTTGTGTAGACGCACATTTTTTTACTAATTTCCCCGTCCCCATCCCCATTTGGGGTTTTTTTTTTAGGGAAAATAGAAAAATGGGGGGGGGGATGGGGGATGAAAATCATCCCCAAATTGAAAGGGGATGGGGATGGGGGAGGTCCTCATCCCCATTTTCCCATTTCCCCTAAATATATATAAATATAATTATAATATATATTTTTAATTTTTTTGTTTATTCTTTGAAAACCCTAACTCCCTAAGTATATATACACATTTTATATAAAATGCACTAATGAATTTTTTTTTGTATTTGTAATGGAATATTTATTTTTTTAATTTAATTTGTAAATTTTAGTCAAATAGAGAAACGGGGGAACGGAGGAAACGGGGAAATGAGGAAAAACGGGGAAAAACGGGAAAAATGGGGAATTAGGGATGGGGATGGGGATGGGAATGGATATAGGTCCCCCAAAAATTCCCTATCCCCATTTTCCCCAAATGGGGAAATGGGGGGAGATGGGGGAAGGGGTATGGGTATGTGAAAGGGGATGGGGATGGGGACGGGAGGACGGGGACCTATATCCATCCTCATTCCCCAAACGTGCATCTCTAATCTTGGCACCCCATTTTACAATATAATATTCATTTTTTATAATAAAAAATATGCCCAGGGCGGTGGCACCTACTTAGGGTCATCCTGGGTATGGGTGTAGCTAGAGAATTTATATAAAGTGGATTATATAATTTCTCATTTTAATTTTTAACGTAGGGATTTTTGATTAAATACATCGGTTCTCGGTCCGGTTCACCGGTTCGAACCCTTGAACCGGAAACCGAACCGAAATATCCGATTTTTAAAAAAATGAACCGAACCGAACCAGTTAACAATGAAAAACCGAAAAAAAAAAAAAATTGGACCGGTTCGGTTCACTGGTTTTTTGCCCACCCTACTTTTAACCACAAAGCCACATTGAGAGTAACTATTATTTTATTGATTTAAATATTTTTGTTTTACTTTTGAGTCCAATGTTACATTTTCTTTGCATTTAGTGTTTCATCATTGATCTTAATTTATGTAATGTTCAATTAATTTTATAACTCATTATATTTTAATAAAAAAATATGATACATTAAAAAAAATTAATTATATGATAAAAATTGACTCTGATCCCCCTGTTCTGTCGGTGTTTTTATCTATTGTTGTTGTGGTTTTTCTATTAGGATGGTGGCATTTCACTTTCTGTTGTTTTGTTGGTCGTGCCTTGTTTTGTCAGAATTGAAATTTTATATTATTAAAATTTCTATTAGAAGGAAAAATATGTAGCAGCTATATTATTTCTTAGAGCCAATAATTATGGTTGAATTTGTGCAGTATTTCCAAGGGCACGGAACATGTGGTCAACAATTGTATAATATTTTCGAACGATCAACTGTTGTGGTTGGAAAATATTATTCTAAGGTTAGGTATATGTGGTCAAAAACAGTATTGGCGTTTCCAAGGATTAACTATTGTGGTCAGAAAAGATTTGTCTTTTCAGACGACTAGATACATGTGGTCATAAATAGTATTGGCGTTTCCGAGGATCAACTGTTGTGGTCGGAAAAGATTCATCTTTTTCGAGAACTAGATACATGTGGTCATAAATAGTATTTGCGTTTCCGAGGATCAACTGTTGTGGTCGGAAAATATTCATCTTTTCCGAGGACTAGATACATGTGGTCAAAAATAGTATTGGAGAAAATTTGTGGTCGGAAATATTCATCTTTTTCCGAGGACTAAATACATATGATCAAAAATAGTATTGGCATTTCCAATGATCAAATATTGTGGCCCGGAAAAGATTCACTTTTTCGATAAATAAGATAATTGCATTAAAAATAGTATTGGCATTTTCGAGGATCAAATATTATGGTCGGAAAAGATTCACTTTTCCGATGGCTAGATAACTGTGGTTAAAAATAATATTGGCGCCAAGCTTTGGTGTCATTTTCACATTATTTTTGATGACTTTAGACACTATTTCTGAGGGTATTTGTTTCGTCTTAACAAATACACATTATCGATACACTTTTCCGACGACCTGATTTTTTTCGTTGGAAAAACAACAATAACCGACCATAATTTCACTCTGTCGGAAATGTTTGTCGGAAAAGACACTTTTTCTTGTAGTGGCAGTCTCGTTAAAAACTGCTTGTCCAATCTCAACCACTTGAGCTAAAGTCATGTGGAGGTGAGGACCGGTGAAGAAACACTCAGCACCAACATCCACTCTATCGGTCACGGGAGAATTTGAACTGTCTTTATATTATCTTGTAACATCCCACCAATCTCCCAAAGTAGGCACCTCAGGATCCTCATATGGTGATGGAGCCAACGAAGTTATGGCATTTCGGACAGCATCTCTACCAGATTCTTGCCATCCAGTACCGAACCATATAAGAGAAACACTGACCGGTTCTGTCATGATTCTCCCACCATTGTAAGAGAGGCCAAAGGTGGTTTCATCTGGGGAGATAAACAAGGAAACTGAGGAAGAAAATAAAGTAAAAGTGCAGTCGAAAAGATACGGACCCATTTGATACGGACCATTTGATAAGTGTTAATGGTGAGAATAATGAGATTATTTTAACAAGCCTGAGTATGGTTTAGTGCCGGCAGGTGGATGCCGTCCAAGGCTGGAAGTAAGACAAAACTCAATGTCCGGCCGGCTTTCGAAAGTCGGAACATAGATGGTGTCTGAAAGAAACAGATGAGTGATGAGTCAAAGTAAACTAATAAGAGGTTTTGGATTTGAGTTGTCAGAAGTTGACAAGGAGGAAAGACATAGCAAGAGGTTGCAGAGCAACTTGTTTAACTAAAGTTGCTATAGAAACCTCCAAAAAGGTTCATTTTGTTATTCAAAATATTGAAATTTAGTCGGTTGATCCTCTGTGTTTGGAGCTGTCTCTGCCAAGTTTTATAGAATTTTTCACCCCATTTTTCTATTGTCAATCTCAACAATGTTGGCAACTAATCCTTGTTTGTATTATCAAATGGAAAGAAGAGTGTCATTGACTCATTGCTTCACAAATTTCCTATAGTCCTACGTCAGAGAATACTATGGTACATATTAACTATTAAGGCTGAGAAATGCTGTATGTACATGTCGTGGAGGTGCTCTAGCATGTGTGGAGGATTTCTTCCCGGTGTTTGTGGGAGTAGGGATCTCTCAATTATGAGAGTAGATTTCCAACCGTTTATATAATGTTTAATCTCGACAGACCCTAACCTATTCGGTGTCAGAATAAAAAAAAAAATTACCTGAGTGCAGGAGAAAACAAAATTATGTTGATCAACTGCATTAAAACTGTTAACAATGTATTATTCTTCATAATAATTTTAATTCATTTATCTGTGTGCAAATTCTAGCATAAGATATGCTCTTTACAACGAATGCTATCCAACAAAATCATTAGGCCAAACTCAGTTGATAAAAATTCTTGACATATGAAATAAGAAGAATCCGAATAATAATGTAAGAAAGAATTCAGACTTCAGACTCATCGATACTTTTGAAGTTCTCCTGTTGCTTCAAGGTTCCTGGTACTTTTCCAGTTTCTAAAGGGAAAATTCTCTCGTACTCTCATCTCTAATGCATTCTTCTGTGAATTACAACTTCTCTGCAGCTGAAATAGCTTACCCTTGACGATAAAGAGGTAGATAAATGCTCATAGAGTTATTGAATGCCTTTCATTGCCCTGTAACTGATTAAGAAGCTGACCCGTTTAACCCTCTTACGAAATTCTCGAGGTATCTTTGTTTAACTTGTCTTCCACAAGGAGTCCTTTTGTGATTTGAAAAGTAAAACTGATGGCAGGGAGTGCATTTTCTAGCTGACTTCTAAGATGCTGGTAATTCATCTTTCTCCATTTGACTGGTAAGCATCTTAAGACATTCATGCACTTTCTCTGCCTGTGGATGTTTCATGTCTTCTGCAAAGAAGGAATGGATCTTCTTCTCAATCTCAATCCAGCTACACCCAGGGTTCTTCTTCAACCCAAGCGCTTTCATCTTTAATCTCACTTGTCGTACCTCATCCCATTTATTGACAGATGCATACATATTTGATAAAACAATATAAGTTGATGGATCATCAGGATCCTTCTCTACAAGCAATCTTGCAACTCTCTCCCCCAGTTCTGTATTTCCGTGCAGACGACATGCTGAAAATAGCGTGCTTAACAATCCAACATCGTCCTTAATATCTGGGGTGTTAAGTAGAATCCCATAAGCTTCATGTAATCTTCCAGCACGTCCAAGAAGATCAATCAAGCATGAGTAGTGCTCGATTCTAGGTTTAATACCGTAGTCGGAGATCATTTGATTGAAATAAAGACAACCTTCATCGACCAATCCGGCATGGCTACAAGCTGATAACACTGCAAGGAATGTAACAGTGTCTGGTTTGACATTGATTTGCAGCATTTCATGAAAAAGCTTTAAAGCTTCTAAAGCTTGACCATGAGACCCGTAAGCAGTGATCATTGAAGTCCACGAAACAAGATCCTTCTCAGGTAATTTTTGGAAAACATTAAATGCTTGATCCACAGCACCACATTTAGCATACATGTCGAGGAGAGCCCCCATCACTATTTCATTACTTTCTAGCTCACTCTCAACGATAAACTTGTGGATCTCTTTACCCTTTTCAAGGGCTGTTAGCTGTGAACAAGCTGATAAGATACTAGTGAATGTTACAGCATCTGGTTTTACACTGGTTTGTTTCATGTCTTCATGGATATTGAGGGCTTTAAAGTAATCACCTACTGTGACATATCCTGAAATCATAACATTCCATGAAACTACATTTGTCTTCATCGTCTTGTCAAAGACATTCTCAGCTGAACTAACACATCCACATTTGAAGTAAAGATCGATAAGTGAGCTACTAATAAAGATATCAGTCTGTATTCTGTTTCTAATAATATACCCATGTATGAATTTTCCATGTTCAAGTTGAGCTGATCTTGAAGAAGACATTATTATGCTACTTAAAGTAGTCACTGTGGGTTTAATTCCTTCCAAATGCATACTCCTAAAAAGTTCAATGCATGATTTGCTATCGCCTTTTGAACTGTATGCCCCAATCATTGAATTCCAAGCAACCACACTCTTAACTGGTGTTTGATCAAAAACCTCTCTAGCCATCTCTAAACAACCACATTTTCCATACATGTCCACGAGAGCAGAGCTTACATAACTATCAAAAACAAACCCATCTTTAACATACTCCTTATGGATCTCCTTCCCTCTTTCCAAATCCAAAAGCCTCGAACACGACGAGATAACAATTGTCAGGGTCACCGAATTAGGCTCAAACCCAGAATCCCTCATTTTCTTAAACAATTCCAATGCTTTATCAGCCTGGCCATCTTGATAGTAACAAGAAATGACTGTATTCCAACTTGCCATGTCTCTCGCAGACATTTCATCAAACACCTTGATTGCATACTCAAACTTGTGACATTTTGCATACATCCCCACCAGAGAGCTCGAAACAACAATATCCAATCCAAACCCAGTTTTTATCAAATGGGTATGTATCATTTTGCCACAACCAACTCTACCCAACCCACCACAAGCCTTTAACACACTTGGGTAGGCGAAACTATCTGGTTTCAAAAAAGGGTTTTGCACTAACCTATCAAAGAGATCAAGAGCTTCAAAAAACATATAGTTCTTGGTGTAAGCAGCCAGGAGGCCGTTCCATAAAGAGAGGTCCAATGGGTTCTCTATGGTTCTAAAAACAAGGTTTGCAGAGTCGTAGTTTTGGCAAGAGAAATAGAGGTTGATGAGGCTCTTGCAGAGGACGATATTGCTTTGTAGGCCTTGAATAACTATCTTTTGATGAATGAGTTTGGCTCGTATCAATGATTTAGAACCACTACCACTGCATGTTCTCAGGAGAGATAATAGCTTAGTTGTGTCCATTCAAGCAAGATACAGTGATAGAATTTTCAGAGAGTTTTCAGGAATTAAGCCACCATTGAAGCGGGACAAATTCAAAGGTCCAAGTTAATGTTATTTACATTTTGCAGTAACCAAAGATTACACTTTCGAACCAGAGCGCGAACTAGCCAATTTGAAGAGTTTACTTTTGCTCCGCAAACGGATGTCGGTGTCCGGAGAGGGGTTAATTTATCCTAACAAATGAAGGTGTTTGGATAAATTTACTTCCTTTATAGACACATATCGTCTATTTAAGAAAACGATAATACTCACTCTCATTTAAGAGTGTACCTAGAATTTTTTTGTAGGGTGGATTAAACAAAAGTATATATATAATTAATGATAATAAAACTTTAGCAGTACTATAAAATTTCAATAATTGAAAAATAAAAATAAAGTAATAGAGGTAATTAAGATCTGTTCGGTAATGTTTTTTGTTTTCATTTTCTGTTTTACATATCTTCATTTGGACACAAATAATTGATTTTCAAGTTTTCATAAGCTAGAAAATATTGAAGCGCGACGGGTATAAATAGTTGAAAACAATATTCTAAAACAAATGAACATGTATTTAATGAAATTATTTTAAAATACCTTTTTATAAATTATAAGAGTAAAAATAATATTATTTGCACTTATATTATATTATATACATTATAAAAACAATTAAATTAAGAACTTTGAAGGGGGTGTACACGCAAAACAAAACAATGAATTTGGAAGAGGGAGGGAATTGGTACGGCGAGAGAAAGAGAAATAGAAAGAGAGGGAGAGAATTGGATAGGTGTTGCTATTCTAACTTTATTATTAATTAAATAACATTAAATAAATATAACTTTTTATTTTTTTATAAAAAGTTGACCCACCTGTAGCCCGGGTCGGCCCCCTCTAACCGTCCATCTCTATTGAAGGAGGTAAATAAAAATGGACTCCAATTTGAAGCTAGAAAAACATCAATTTTTATGTAAGGAAAAATAATAATAATAATAATAATGCTTTAAATATAGGGATATTATCATAATCTTCCGTGGTGTTTTCACTATTGGTCAAAATCTTTCATTTAGTTTTGAATTTGAATCCTCTGTTGAACTGATTTTTGTCATGTCTTATATATTATGGATACTTTGTTACTCAGGATTGGAATACCACATGTGTTGTCTACTTGGGGATAAAATCTTCCATGATCCGTCACATTGATATTGGTGAGACGGAGACGGACCCAACGGGAAGACTGATATTTAGCATAAGATGTGAGTTAATATACCCTGCCAATCAAATTTCGTCACGTGGTTAATTTTACAAACCAAATAAAAAAAATCTCCTGATTCATAATTTTAGCTTCTCTCTCTTTACATTGCTAATGTGGTGGGGCTATTCCCTAAAAAACCCCACCATCACGGTTTAAACCCGGTTGTGTGCATGTGTATATATATATATATTTCTCGTGTCCCCCCTTCCAAATGAGGGTGCTCTCTCCCGACTATAAGAGCTGTGTTTCGGGCCGTACTTCCAAAGAATCATCTCATCGGGTTTCGACAGTTGTTGTAATATTAAAAAAATAAAACAAATAAAATAAATAAATAAATAAGCTTCTCTTTCTCTTGCAATATCTCATTATCATCTTCTTCTCATCGTCTCCATCTACCCATTAAATAAATATTTCATATTTTGTATTTGGGTATTAAATTTTTTTACTTTTATTAATCTGAAACATAAAACAATATATTTTGAACATAGCAAAATTTGGCGTGGGCCGTGGAGGGAAGAGGCAGTGGTGGTGAGATCTCTAATATTGAAGATTTGAAAATTTTTGTTGATTTTATGGGCATAGATCTCCGATGGAGATTTTAAGTTTTTGTTTAAAAATGAAGTAGATGTTGTTGAGGATGAGATTGAGAAGAAAAAAAATGTTGATGATGGTTGGAAGAAGAAAAAAAATTGAGATCTCGGTTTTTTTGTTTTAAATAAAATAAAGTTCTCTATGAGTGAGAAGAAAATTGAAGAAGAAGAAGATGCACAAATTTGTCGAAAAGGTAAAAAAGTTATTATTTTAATTTTTGTTTTTAATTTTTGTTCTTTAAATTTATGACGTTTTTAATCTTGTGTACTTTATATTGATGATGATTGTGTTGATTGGACAAGGAAAATAAAAATGGTTGATGGTTGATGGTTGATGGTTGATGGTAGAAAGAAATAAAACAAAGAGCAGCCATGAACAAAGCAGAAGTAAAGAGCAGATGTTATGGAGAAATCTGCAGAGATGTAAAGAGAAAGTAGAGAGGTGACATGAGGAAATTTCTAACGGGGCAATATTGGTGTTGGATTTGTAAACTTAATGACGTGGCAAAATTGATTGGCCGAGTGTGACAACTCACGTCTAATGCCAAATGTTAGTCGTCCATTACACCCGTCTTATCAACATTACGAGTGATACAGATCCATAGAAGATTTTTTCTTACTCGGGATTAGATTTCTCCAATCCGTTGGGACAATATTTGGTATACTTTTGGTTTTTGTTTTTAATTAAATTAATTATATATAAAATATTAAATTTATTTAATCCATTAATATATTTTAGATATATTTTCACTTGGGTCTTTAAATTTTTTTTAAATATCTATCTTTTATATACTAATACATTTTTAGAGGATTAGACCCTATAATTTTAAAAATCACTCAATTTTATCCTTTTGACCAGAATTTTGACAGTCAACAGTCACAGAGAAAACAAAATGACATCTCTACCCTTGATTATTTAATTTCTTTTAAAAAAAATATAAAATAAAATAAATTTAACATATAAAGAAAAAAAAACACATTAAAAAAGTAAATAAATCTAAAAAAGTTTATTAATATATAAAATTCTAAATTAAAAATACAAACACTATTATACCCTTTTATATCTCTTTTATAATTTTTAATTTAAAAAAAAATCAACAAAAGTGATTCATCTTTCTCGATTAAAAAAAAGATTCAACAAAAAAAAAAAAAAAACGATTGAAGAAATTGATTCATCTCTCGGGAACCACCATCATCACCAAATAACCATTGGGTTTTCCACCATCATCACCAGTTCTGTTCTCCACCATCTTCGATCTACCATCATCACCAGTTCTATTCTCCACCATCATCACCATCTTCGATCTACTCTTTCATGGGTTTTTGGGTTTTTTCGATTTACTCTGGTGTTGCTCCATTTGTACTAATTGAATTTCTTTCTTTAATATTTTTTTACAAAAATTGAGGGTTTTAATTGAAGGGGAAGACTTGGATTATTGCAATTGAGTTGGAATACTGTGATTTATTTGGGTTTGTGGAATTGATTTTTGGTTTTTGTTCCTAGAATTTGGTTGAAGAAATTTGGATTGTGTTTGGGTGGTGAGAAAATAAAAGAAAGAAATTCTGAGTTTGAGCATTCTTCGATTTCGGCAACCATAAAGAAAATATTCAACCTATCCTCCAATTTCTTGACTCACAGGGATGCTTGGGCTGGCACATTTGAGGGGGTTGTTGGGGAATTAACCTCTCCCATAATAGATTGCCCAGGTATAGTAGTCCTTTGTGGCCGATATATGATTTGCAGATCATGCACAACTTATTAGAATAAATTGGAATTAGTGAGTAACTTCAATAATTTAGCAAACTAAATTATAGTATTATTGCAGAGACCTTGCCGGACGTGGCAGCTTTGAGGACCACAGAAACAAAAGAAGATGGTGGTCTGTCAGTATTCCAGAATGAGATAGTTCAAACTTTGGGATGGAGGTGGATTCTCTCATGGAGTTCAAACTTGAAATCTGGGTTTGGTTTTTTAGGAAATTTTGAAGAAGATGAAATAAGGAGAGATGATATCTGGGTTGGGGAATTGTTCCTTGAAGAAGAAATGGAGGTTGCTCAATCGAAGAAGAAAGATATATTTTATAATTGTTTTCTTGTTTATAATTTTTTAATTTGTATTTATATTTATATTTTAATTTTAATTATATATAATTTCTATTTATTTATGTGTTGACACATGGCATATGCCAATTAAAAGACAAAATTATCCTTAGCACCGTTTAATTTGAATAACGTTTGATCAACAGAATGACCAATTTGAGTAGTTTTTGAAAATATAGGGTTCAATCTTCCAAATATGTTTAAGTGAGTAAAATATAGATATTTCAAAAACATATAGGGACTAAATGAATAATATCCCTATATTTTATTCTAACATTTAAATTTTTTTATTTTTAATATCAATAAAAAAAATGTTATTTTATTTCAAATTAAGTTTATTTATTTTTATAAAAAAGTTATTTTATTTAAAATAAATAAATAATTTTAATTTAAAATAATTTTAATTTTTTTAATTAATTGATTTAAAAATTATTAATGTAATTTTCTATCATGTTTATTACTATATTCATACTAATGCACCGGCGTCATATAAGTGAAATTAATATTGTTTAAATATTAAGAGTAAGAAACAATAACAAACAAAAAGAAATTGAATAAAGAATAAATCAATTGAGGAATTAAAGAAATGGAAATTTAAAATAAATAAATAATTTTTTTAACCAAATTTATTTTTCTTTTCTTTGAATTGATTTAGAATGATTTTATTTATTTAAAAATTAATTTTATATAATTTTATACCAATCTCTCACAAAAGACAATTATTTTTAATTTATTTTTGTCCAATCTGTAGAGCCCCAAATATATCACAATACTAATTTAGTTTAGTCAAATCCAATCTAATATCATAAAAATAATTCAATTTTATCCAATCCAATCTCATGCACCAAACGCAGCCTTAGGGCAGGCAGGCATCGTTTGGTGAGGCTGTGTTCGGTGTGTGGGATAGGATATAATTACTTTCATTGGATTTGATTTGATTTGATTTGATTGAATATAATTGGACTAAAATTAGTGTTGTGATATGTTTGGTATTATACGAGATTAGATTAAAATAATCCTATCTTTTGTTTGGTGTGGTATGAGATTAGATTAAAAAAAAAATATATATCATATATTTAATAGTGTAAAATTGATTAATATTAAATTAAAATAAATTATTTTTTTAATAATTAAATTATTTAAATATTTTTTTAAATAAATATATTTAAAATTTATTAAAGAAAATAACATTTTAATTAATATTCAATATTTTTAAATATTATAATATGATATATTAAATAAATATAAAATTTTAAATTTACATAAAATAAAAGAAAGAGAATTGTTTTTAAAAATATGGGACTAAATAGTTACACATCACCCGGATAAAATGGTTGCATAGAATTAGACTGGTTAAAATAATTATTTAAATTAAATATTTAAAAATAATTTAAATATTTAAAACAAATTTTAAAGAAAATAATATTTATTTTTATATGTTAAAATTGAAAATTATTATTATGAAAATGTTTAAAATAAAATATTTTATTAATTATTAAAATATATTTATATTTTAATCACATAAAAAAAAATTTTGAAAACAGAAAAATAAATAAATAAATGGTGGACTAATTTTAGTCCCACATTGGTGGGATAAGTTGATTATATGAAATTAAATAATCTCATCTTATACAAGTAACAAACATAGGATGTAAGACTAAAATTAGTCATATTCTATCGTGTACAATGTAACAGTGGCCATTATTTCCCCTCTAGTTCACACCATTCGACATTATCACCATTACCGTTAAAAAAAACCCTAAAAGACATTGTACCTTTAGATAATTCATCAGAGATTTTAAATTGGTAATTAAGAGTAAAAAGTTTAATTAAAATTGATTTAACAAAATATTAAAATAAAAAATGAATATGTTTTAACAAAAAATAATATAATTGTAAAACAAATTCACCAAGAAAAGGGTAAAAAATTAAAAAAAAAGATCCTCGCAATCTCACACACTCTCTCTCTCTAAAATAAATAAATCTCTCACTTATGTCTTCTCCGCACATTTTGTCAGACATCTCTCTCTCCCATTCTCTCGTCTCATACTTGTCTTTTTTTCAGAGCTCTTCGTTTGCATGATCGACATGAAATGGAGAGTTCAAAACTACCAAAAATAGGGGCCACCTCTATCTTCTTTCCCGTTTCTTTTCTCTCTCTATTATATTTGTGTTGAGTGTTGTGTTGGGTTTTCTAGGGTTGGTGGTGCCATAAAATTAAATTTAAATAAAACTATAGTTTTATACTGTTTTAAAATAATTGTAAAACTATGATTTATTTATTATTTATATTTATAAAATATTTATAAAATATAAAATATAAACCTAGGTGGTATTATATGAACCCATCAAATTGGTGGGTTTCTTTAAGTGATAATTATCTTAGTAGCCACGTATTTGGCCATATGCTATCAAAATAACTATTAGGTAGAAAATTCAGTTCAAAATAGCTATTAGAGGCAAAAAGTGTTACAAAAATAGCCTTTTATAGGGAAAATTATCCTAATAGCCACCCAGTTGTTCAGACGCTAGCTATTCTAGTGGCCACCCATTTTAATTTTGTAAATAGAATTAATCAATAGAAAATTTAAAATAAAAAAAAAATCTAGTAAAAGTTGTTTTTTAAAAAATAAAAAAAATAATAAAAAACTTTTAAAATTTATAATGATTACAAAAAATTTATCTTAAATTGTCTATTATTGTGATGGACAGTTGGAGATTAAACAAATGTTTTTTACAAGAATTTTTTTATCAAAAATAAATAAATAACAAATATGAATTTTCTACTAGTTTTTACTGTTTTTTTATTAAAAGATTATCTTTTATTTTTATATTTTGATAACTATGGGTAATTTGGTGTTTTTAATAACTGTAACGGTTCTTGTAAGGGTTATTATGATGCAAAGTTTTTTCTTTTAATGAATTTCTAATGTATTTTTTTTTTTTTTGAAATATTACAAGAACTAGGGATTTGGGGAGGGGGGATTGACTGAAACCCACAATCCTATGGAATAGATATGAGGGGTAAACCACTGAGTCAACCTCATATTCTTTATGAATTTCTAATGTTATTTTTATTTTATTTTTTTTGAAGTATTACAATGTTATATAAATTCGGGATTTTTCTAGAGAAAGGGGAGGACGAGGAAATATGAGTTTTTGTCACTTTTTTAAAGTTGGTGTTTTAAAACTATCACCACTTTAATAACTTATGTTTTAAAGTCACCAAAGTAATTAAGTGACTTCCAAAAATACTCTTACTTTACTTTTATATTTACTTTTCAGTTTTTCTTTTTTTGATTTTATTCTTCATCTTCTTTATAGAGGTCTATTTAACAGGCCTCCAATAGAGGTCAAAATCAAACAAAACCAAATTCATAAAATTATCATTGCATCTTTATTGGATTAGTTTAGTGGCGCTACGCTGACACACTCAGGGGTTGAGCTCCCCACTGAGCTCGCGATGGTCCAGCTGTCCGATTAGCTTGTGGGGGTCGAGGGGTAATGCCCCAAGAGATTTTTCTCTCGTTTCCTATGTTGTTTTGGTTTTGAATCTTCCATTGTTAAACATAAGAAACAACAATAGAACAAAAACAGAGGAGCACAGAACAACAACCCATTGTTTCCGAGACTTTGTGTTTGTGTTCCAAACTTTGTATTTGTGTGTCTGAGACTTTGTATTTGTGTGTCCGAGACTTTGTGTTTGTGTTCCAAGACTTTGTATTTGTGTTCCAAGACTTTGTGATTGATTTTCGAGACTTCTGGGTTGTTGTTTTATGCTCCTTTGTTTATGTTATGTTCTATTCATCTTCTCCAACACTTAATCCCCAATTTGAAACCCTTCGCTTTCAGAGAAAGTTACATACTTTGTATCAAAAGTCGTTATTGTGTTTGACTGTGGTCGTTGACGGTGACTTACGTGTGTTCATGGTCCACCGTCATCATCGATGTATGTGTGTTCGTCAATTCGCCAGTTCCATCTCCATTGATAGATGATTTTGAAAGAAAAAAAAAAAAAACCAAAATGGTGAAGAAGGTTACTGTGTGGGGCATTTTTTTCCGTTCATCATAATTGGTGCCTTTAAAACATAAGTTATTAAAACGAAGACAGTATTGAAAATCCACCTCCAAAAAGTACTAGAAATTTTTTGAACTCGGGGAGGACTCACCCGCAACCTCGTGGTACAAATGTGAGGAATTTTACCATCGGATCAACCTTATATCGTCATTTCTAATGTTATTTATGAACCCTTGAATGTAACAAATTTATTATTTAGTAAATACTTTTATCATAAATTAATTCTTAATGCTTCACTAAATATAAATGTTTCGTATGAACTTAGTTTACATAAACAATTCACATGGAAGCTACACATGACTTTACTATTTGTTAACAGGAAAATATCAGAGGGGTGAAATTTTAATTAACACAATATGTATATTATCAAGATAGAAGAATAATACTTTTTATAGATCAATCGAAATACAATAACATGATACAGTGGTGATTCATATGTGCATTTAAGTATGAGATTTCTAACAAAATAGGCGATGGTGAACTCATGCTAATCGATAAGTGGAAAAACTCTGACCAACTAGGATCGCCTCTCTTTCGAGAGTCTTGCAACATTTATAGGTCCTTTTTCTTGTTGTCCACTCCGTTCATTTAGTCAATCAATTTATCAATCAAAGGAACGTTGATGGTGGCTTCGTTTAGGCGTGGGAATCATCCTAAAACAAGTGATGTTTCCCCTTTTAGCGATATGGACAGAGTTGGTCAATCCCATTTTAAATGGAGTTTACAAATGGCGGGAAAAGGCCAACTTTCCTTGTGTTCAGATGTTATTGCATGATGCTCTTTTTGTAACATGGCTCTAACCTCTTGGTATATCGGTCCATCCTTCCTTGACAGCCTTCTATTTTGACGTATTGAAAACTCCTTTGTTACCATGATCCCTATTGCTTGGTAGACCGGTTCTAGGAGGGAATCGCGATACCAGGGTACTACGCATTGTTGGGTCGTGGCACCAGTACTCTTTAGGTATCAGGGAACTGGAGGGTATAATAGTGAAGCCCTCTAGACCTTGGCTTCAATGCTTCCTGGTACCTAGGGAGCTGGGTGATCCCGATCTTAATTCATAAACAACGTGCATGGATATACTGGTTCTTGCTTGCACGAGGGGTAGCCGGATGCTCCTTGTAGCATCCCTCTACTTCATGCGGTCTTTGGCAAGGATTGAAAATTCTTCTTTGGATCCCTACCTTTTTAGGCAGTTAACACTATCGTTCACAAAATTTGCATTCAATCACACAAATTTATGGTTATGCTATACATATTAATTTGAACCAAAGTAAGAGATTATATAGTTTACTTCAGTTTTATGAATTTAATGAAAGTGTTGCAAGTCAAGCATTTTGTTAAAATATGAGATTCGAGCGCATGATAATCCATACGTGTGAAATATCGACCAAATTTCCCTATTATTTTTCTCCACTCGATTTCTCTTTTAGAGTGTCAGTGACTTCTATGCACATAGTTTCCATGTCCAACAATTGACTTTGAATCCACTGAAATAGTGTTTATAAGCTTGGTTGTGGCTTGGGGGCTATAGTCAATATGACATGATGTTATCAATCTTGAATCTTCTCTTAACCTTAACTTTTTCCTTACCTTTTTAAAACATCTAATTAGTCGTTGATAAATCTAAATCTATATCTATATAATCGGGTTTTTGGCTAATTTACTGTTACCAACAATGTTACTATTTTATATATCAATAGTTTACTAAAATTAGAGTTGTTTTATATGTATTTTTTTATTTTTTTTGTTATCTTTTATTTCTTTTCCTTTTCACAAAATCAAGCAGTTTACACTATAAATTGTAAATGAAAAGATCAAAAACAATCACAATCTGGATTGAAAAGGTTTATATATGAAAGACATTTGAAGAAATTAGAGATTGAAAGCAGTAATAGATGAATACAAAAAAAAAAATTAAAACATAAATATGATGATTATGTTATATTTATAATGTCATCACACCGTGCGGGCTACAAACTAGTTAATAGTGGAATCATATCGTAACCACTTATTCATTCTAATGCATATGTCATATGATCATTAAAGGTGAGGAAAAATCTAAGGAAGGTGAATATCAAATTCGATCTTATCTCGTGTAAGTACAATTGAACTACAAATTAAATGACATATTAATATAAAAGAATTAAAAAGTTTTAAGAGCATAAAATATAATTAAACAACATAATACAAAAAATTACACATATTTAAAAACTATAACAAAAAACAAAAAATAATAAAATATTTAAGGGTTTTCTCCCATCTTAATTGGAGCCAATATTAGTATGTGATATAAATAAGAAAAAACTAGCTTTAACCTACAGCTGTAAATTGAGGCTAGCATGATGTGGCACGGTTTGTGCTGTGCGGTTAAATGTGACATACCGGTTGGTCAGCCCACTATTTTTTTTATAAAAAAAATTTTTTAATGTAATTTTTGTTTGAGGGTAAATAATTTATAAAAAAAATGTAATTTTTTTAAAAAAATTGCTATTTTATATACATTTTTTTAAAAACTATATTTACTAAATACACCAACATCTCTTAAGTTTGATATAAATAAAGTTAGAAATGAATTTGATAGATCATAGATGAAGATAATTTAAAATTGTAAAGAAATGAATTTTATTTACTTGTTCATATTTCAGTATTACGTACATTACATGATTGCTCGTTAAAAACCTTACCAAAAAAAATCCTATAATGAAAAACTCAGTGGGATACAAACTTGGTAAGGGAAAAAGAGTGCAATCGAATTACAAGTACATGTATAACTCAGTCTTCAACTCTCTCGCTGGTTACTGCAGGAACCCTTATCAATGTATAAGTTGGAGAAATTTTGAATTACTTCTTCATATTCCATTTCATGCTGCATCCTCTTTCGAGAATGCTCCAAATCTCGAAGGCATGTTAATACCTCCACCATCTCAAGAATCAAAGAAGTTCTTCTAGGTTCGATTATACGTCCACTTGTGATGAATGTTTGTTCTGAAGAAACAGTGGACAGATGGATAATACGTATGTCACATGCTAGTTGCGATAGTACTGGAAATCTTTTACTATGGCTTTTCCACCATAACATCATCAAAACTCTGGACGTCCTCCTCACTACCTTCGATTGTTTCCAATAGAGAGAACTCAGTTTCAATGTAGTTGTTCAATTCGACATTTTGAGTTTGACGTTGATTAGTTCCAACTAGAGGGTGGGATGAAGATGAAGAACTTGCTGAGCTCCGTTTGGAAGAGCTGGCCCTTAGGAGGAGCTTCCAACTACTCTTCAACGAGTGAGTGTCATGTTATTTTGATTGCTACGTGTTTACGCCGCTAAACCTGCGCTCATAAATAGCATAAACTTCAAACAACTTGTCCCGTAAGTTAGTAAACTGTTCAGTAAAATCTAAATTCAAATTAGTAGAAATATAATAAAGAAAAGTTTGTAAACTAGATAATTTAACCCTAGGATCTAGTACAATACCTAAGGCATAGAGGAAATGAATTTCAGACCAGTATTTTTTAAATTTTACCTCTATGGAATCAACCGCGGGGCCTAAAATTTCATCCTCTCTATAAGTGACAAACAGTTCAGACATTTCAACAATCTAATGAATTATTATTAAAGATGTGGGGTAATAGAACCTGGAAAGAAGTATAGTGGAATCGTAAAAAACCTTTAAAAATTTAATAAAAATAGTTGCCACATGCCAATCGGAACCGGATAGTATTTGATTACCCTTTTTATAATTATAAAAACCTGTAATAATGTTAGCATTTTGTAGTATTAAGTAAGTTGAGTTCCACATTACCGGCATATCTGTTTGGAACTTACGGGTCGCAGGTTGGATGCGTGATAATATCTGCCAAATTCTCCCACTCTTGAATTAGAGATGCTAATCTAAGAAATGACATCTCTTACGATCTATATGACTGCTTACAACATTCAAACTAGCTTTTACAATTAAATTTTTTATGTAATGTGACGTACACACTGTTGGTGGAAGAAATAACCTCCAAGTAGTGGGACATTATTTTGTTCAAAAAAGCTAATAGCTCTAGTGTTTATTGATGTATTATCTAATGTCAAAGAAATGATGCGACCAGTCATGCTATAATCATTTAAAACAAAAGTAATTGTAAAATAAATATGTTCGGTAGTATGTTCATAATGCATGCAACGAAAACCAAGAATTCTTTTTAGTAACTTCCATTCAGAGTCTAAATAGTATTCCATGATATATAAATACATATATAGTCCTATTTAGAATGTGTGTTCCAAATATCGAAAGTTAGTGGAATTGAAATATGTAGATCCTGTAATTCAGTGATCAAACTATTTCGTGCAGTGTGAAAACATTTTTTTAAATCGTTTCTAGTTGTTGTTCTAGAAACAAATTTAAATTGTGGGTTGTATGCATGTTTGATAAATTCGTCATACCACACACTATCATCGAAATTAATCGGTTGATCAGTCTATGCAATATATCTTGCCATACATTCTCTAGTATACATGGAATCGTAGTTCCATGTCGTAACAGACCCATCTAGGTTCCATTGCAAATGTGTATGTGTTGTAGTATCTACCATACCGTGTGCAGTCATGCATTTTTTTCTTATGCCTGTCCAAATGTTCCGTTTCGGACACAGAAGAGGTATATAATTTTTTATAAAATTTACATCATGCCATTTTTTTGTACTTACCGTCTGAGCCTTTTATGTATTCCAGGTCAAAACGTTGACATACCATCAATGTTTTCTTTCTGGAACGTGTGCTTTTCCCCGGGATGGTGGAAGGACCTACTCCCACTGTCGTATTATTAACACTTCCGTGTTTTCCTTGGGTGTCTTGCACACTGTCTCTAGATTCAAAAATGTTAAAATCATTATTCTCCATGTTCAAACCGTCCAAAAAATTTGGAGGATCCATTTCCTACAATATAAATATTAACTCATTAAATTAAAAAATGAAGAAAGAAATATTAAATTTATGCATAACTATTAAATATAAAGTAAGCATAAATATAAAAACTAAGCACAAACATTAAATAGAAAAAGTAAGCATAAATATTAAATTTAAAACTGAGCATAAATAATAAATATTAAAGTAAGCATAAATATAAAATCTAAGCATAAATATTAAATATAAAAGCAATCATAAATATAAAAACTCAGCATTAATATTAAATTTAATTTAAAAAGTAAGTATAAATAATAAATATAAAACTAGGCATAAATATAAAAACTAAGCATAAATAATAAATATAAAAGTAAGCATAAATATAAAAACTAAGCATAAATATTAAAATTGAAATAAAAATGAAATTACCGTTGTAGTTTGTAGAAGAAATGTTGAGACTTGAAAGAATGAGAGTAGAGAAATATTTGGTGGAGAGATTATAGAGTAGATAATTATTGAATTAATGATTTTATTAGAGAGTGAGAGGATGTAGAGACTAGAGAGAGAGAGAGAGAGAGAGAGAGAGAGAGAGAGAGAGAGAGAGAGAGAATGAGAATTGAGAGATTGTAGAGAGTGTAAAAAAGTTGGAAATTGAATGGGATAAGGAAAGTGAAATGAGGGTAAAATGGTAAATAGGTGGGATTTGATTTGATTTTAAAATAAAAAAAAAATTAGGGTCAACGGTCAAATGGGGGGTAACGATCAGCCCACTGTGCCGGCCCAGTTGGCCAACTGTTACTCCCAACACGTGTGCGGTGTGCCGGGAACCTCGGCCTCGCACGGCATGCTCCTCGTGCCGTGCTAAGGCCAGTATGGTACCTTGGTGTGCCATGCTTGGCACGGCATGGTACCGAGGTGTGCCAAACGAGCCAAGCTCCCCTGGCCCGACCCCTTTTTACAGCTTTACTTTAACCCTATGAGGACCCTTTTAAAGATAAAACCGTGAAACACAAGAAGCTAAAGCGGACAAATACGGTGTGGGTGGCGGCCTTGTACATACGTAACGTGAAAATTTGGCTTCAAGAAAACTAATAAAAATTAAAATTGATCCACAAAATACTAATTAAAAATTATTTATTTATTTTTTTCAAAAATAGTTTATTTTATTTAAAATAAAAAATAATGGAGGTTGTGGAGTTATTTTCATATATTATTTTTTATTAAAAAAAAATTATTTGGTCTTAATTATTATTATTTTCATTTTATTCATATGCAAAAAAGAATTTTCATATACAACTTAACATAAAAGTTAATGAAAACAACACACAATGAGTCAATGACTTGTTTGATACAAGTTGAAACAGTATCGGTGAAACAAAGAGGATTAAAAGGCCTAATTCTTCAAACAAATAGACCAAATTGTTATTTAATAACAAGTTTCCAGAATACAATGACATTTTCTTTTCCGGATTGTGATTGTGACGACTTAAGAAGATAAGGGGTTTTTTGGTACCCTTTTTGTTTTCTATTTTCTATTTTCGTTTTCGGTTTCTGTATTCTATTTTCTATTTTTCAAGTTTTAAAACGCGTATGGAAGCAATTATTAACAACGGTATTCCAAGAATGAAAACATTAAAAACGCGTTTGGTAGTATACTTAATATTAAAATAGTAGGTACACAACAAAAACAATAAAAGATAATATTAATATTATAACTAAAAATAGTTATAACGCATGATTAATTATATTGATAATAATTATACAAACAAATTTTAATCAATCATAATGTTTATCTATTATTATAGTCATTCTACAATTGTAATGTGATCTCATTCCTAACTAGGTTAAACATTTTTTTTTAATGTATTGTAACAGTAAAAATAATGTTGTGGTAGTTAACATATATATTATCAAAAAAATTAAATTAATTTAATTTAATTTTTATTGTGTAATTTAAAAAAAAAACATTATAATAAAAAATAAATTTTACTAATTTTAAGAAAATTATATCAATAAAAAAAATATTTAATTTTTTTCATCACTTTATAATCGTAAATTATTAACTATTATACATTATTATTATTATTATTATTATTATTATTATTATTATTATTATTATTATTATTATTATTATTATTATTATTATTATTATTTTGAAAGTATAAGGGCATTGACATTACTTTTTTTTTTTCCAAAGTGGCAGTTGCGTGGATAAATAGCAAAGATTTGGGAAGTCTTCGGCACGTTCAATCAATTTACGACATCTACTATCTCTTGAGTTTTCTGGGTGACATTGTTATTCATAATCCCAGGTCCACTAATTCCTTTACTGATTCTTTGGTCAAAAAAGGAGCTGGTAGAGAGGAAGATATAGTTGTTTGGGGTGATCTATGAGTCTTTTGTTTTAGGTGTGGGGTAGTTGCTTGTTTTAAGCTGGTTGTTTGTGCGTGTTTTGCTACAGTTTGGGTGTGGCTGGTGCCTTTTCGTTTGTCTTTGGAACTCTTAGTTTTGGTCTTTGGTCTTTGTTGTTTGGTTGTGTTTTCTGTGGCCTGTTTTAGGCTATGGGTCTGGCTGTTTCTTTTCTGTTTTTTGCCTTTTGGGCTTTGAATAAATTGTCGGTCAAAAAAAAAAACATTACTTTTTTTTATAAATATTTTAAGAACTATTACAATAGAACTGTCGGGATCTGCCGAGATCAAACAATTCATGTACGCCCTAGATATCTACTTTCATAACGGGAGATAACTACTCCCACAACACGGGAAGAAAACTCCCCACATATGTTTGTAAAATACGCATAGTTGGATTTGACTTCTCACCACTTATGCGGAAGGGAGGTGTACTACTAGCTCTGTTAAGAAGTGATTTGCATTATTATTATTATTATTATTATTGTCTCATGTGCTAAAATATTAGTAGATATATGGATCTGTTATTTTTTTATTACAAAAATAAAATAAAGCAATGATTATCTCTTTAAAAAAAAATTAGAGCAAATTGCACTCAACCTTTCAGAGGTTTGACCTCTTACATCCAGAAACAACTTTATCATTAATTGACACGTATACCCCCTACCGTCAGGCCAAACTTAACTGTTGACTAACTGTTACCTTTAAAAGACTAAACTACCCATGATCCCTAAATTAAATTAATAAAAAAATATTTTATCATAAAATTAAAAAAATAATAATAATAAATGATTTCCATCAACCAAAACCCAAACCTAGAAATATTTGATGATGAAATTCCGGATTTCTTCATCAACATTAAAAAAAAAAAAAAAAATTAAAAAACTTTCATCTTCAACCCAAACCCAGAAACATCAACCCATACCACCACCAAATCCACACCAAACCACCCGAACCCAAACATCAAAAAATTTCTTCTTTTCTTTCAACAACCAAATCCACACTCAAACCAGAGATTTGCCTTATGTCCTTATCCAAACAAAAATTTCCCTCTCAGAATCAGAACCCACTTTAAGAAAAACCAACAATTACCACATCCAAAAAATCCTGCACCTTTTTTATCACTTTCACTCCAAAAAATAAAAAAATTAAAAAAATAAGCCACGAATCACTAAAACCTTTTCAAACCGGAGACTCATATGACAAAATCATTATCTTTGATATTGAAGTACCCAGTTGAGCTAAAGATGAGAGCTTTGAATCAAAACTGAGTATATGAGCACCATAAGAGCTGAGACATACAACTAAATGGAAAAAAGAAGCGAATTTTCTTAAGAAAAAATCAAGCATCAAGCCTGAAATTTTGGATCCTAGAGATCTGAAAACAATGAGTTTGGTTTTTCAATGCGTTATGGGGTGATCCCCACAAATTCCATGTGGGATTTTGTTGCAGCTTTCTATGGTTTGGGTGTGGTTTAGGTGTTGATTTGGTGGTGGTTTGGTGTGGAGTTGGTTGCGAGAAGATAAGAAATTGTGTGTTGGTTTGGGTTCGACTGGTTTGGTGTGGGTTTGGTGGTGGTTTGGGTTGAAGAAGAAGGTTTTTGTAATTTTTAATTTTTTTTTTTAATGTTGATGAAGAAATCTGGAAATTTATCATCAAATGTTTCTTGGTTTGGGTTGATGTTGATGAAGGTTTGGGTTGATGGAAATCATTTCCTTTGTTTTTTTAATTCTCTTGATAAACTATTTTTTTTATTAATTTAATTTAGGAATCAAGGGTAGTTTAATCTTTTAAAGGTAACAACTTGTCAACAGTTAAGTTTGACCCGATGACAGTGTTGGGATTTATGCTCTAAAACTTGTAATTTTTAAATGTTATAAATTCATTAATAAAAGAAGTAGTTATTTCATTCAATTAACATGACTTATACGTTTATATTATATATGCTAAACATCCAAGATTGCTAGATGTAATCTCAAACTGAGTATATGAATGTCATATACAGAGGAATTCATTTTGAGATATGTAATCTAAAGCGTTTGTAGATAGCAAATAAAGATGGGTACTTTATTTGTGGTAAATCTACAGCTGCAGCCCATTCTCTAATGTACGGTGGTCTTATCCTAGACCACTCATATGGTGATATGAGAATAGAGGCACCTTATATGATTTAATCATATAGGACTGGGCCACGATCTATATGAATCTATCACTAAGATCCGTTAGTAGAAAAGATTCATATATATCGACAAATGATGGCTGTATATAGGTGATCTAAATCATAAGTGTCTTGCTGACTCCTTCAAGTTAGATTGTGGGTTTTGACATACCATGGATGAGATCAGAGTAGCATTCCCGATCAATAACTCCGTATCTTGGAATCATGATTTAACTTTAGCTAGAAAGGTATGCACACAATAGAGAAATCCACTCCTTCTTGCGAGAAGTAGATAGTAGTTCCCTTAAAGGTTGATTCGAGACTTAATCGATTAAAAGCTCTATCCTTCTTCGGTAAAGGAACGAAAGTTATGACTGTTCATTAGAGAATCAATGGTACTAAAATAAAATATATAATTAGAGAGGTATAATAGACTTTATGACCTAGCTCTAATTATGAACTACTTGTGGATGATCATACCATATGTTATAGCTATATCGATGGACACTGATAATTTGGTTGTATAAAACATCTACAGTTACAAGAGTATAACATTAGGTTTTTAGTGGAATAACTCTGAGGTTAATAATCGTGAAATATTAATTAAAAAGATTAATTAATTTTTCTAAGTATTATTGGAGCTCAAAACCGTGGGTCCATTAAGTCTCCTACTAGCCTTTTATGATTGATGGTAACAAGGCTCACAGAGAATTGGATGGTCCAATTAATTATGTTACGAAAGTAACTTAAATATATTTTGGGAATTAATTAAATGATATGATTATTTAATTGACATATTAATAATTAAGAATTATTAATTGTTATATGGAGGTTTCAAGTTCGAACCTTGGCAAGAGCAAAAGAATAAAATAACAAATGATTATTTTTATTTACTCTAAAAAGGTCAGAGGTTCAAACTGTAGTGGTGACTGAATTAAAAAGGATTTATAATCTTATTTCGACTTGGTTTACTAAACCCTAGGATCCTAGTATATAAGATATACTTATCAGAAAAAATAAACTAACTAAAACCCTAGAGATTAGAGTGATGCGGCAACATAAGAAAGGAAAAAAGAAAAGTTTATTTTTCTTTCCCCTACCTTGGTCGAATTCACAAAAGGAGACAATGAGTTGTCTTTCGGATCTCTCAAGCCTCCATTCAACTGCTTCCGGAATCCGTAACGTGCCACACACATAGTTGCTAGATCGCGGGACATAGCTCGGAAGGCTTAGTGGTGAAGGATCGAAAATAAAACGAATGAGTGTTCTTCAAATGTATGAAAACTAATCTCTTTCTCATGTTTGTGTATACAAAAAGGTCCAAAGACGATAAAAATTTAAAAAACTATTGATCTTATCAAACTCATTGATTTTTTTTTCCACTGTGCGGTTTACAATTGCTATCAGAGCCAAATTTTTGATATACACGAATATGTTAAATTTGTTTTCAAATTCTTTTCGATATGTATGTTATGTGTAGGCACAATCTAAGGTTGTATGATGTTTTTTATATTTTTTTTATAAACATGGTGATCGTTAATTATATGGTACGATGAGTTTAGTTATATTTTTTTTCCAGGTTGTAATAGTTGATTTTATTTTTTTCAGCTGTAATCATTCTATGTAAATAAATATTTTGTAACATGATTAATGTAATATTGTACGAAGAATATGATTCGAGAACACACGAAGAAAGAAGGAAAGGCTCGGCAGCCGTGCATGTATGCGCAAGGGCTGCTGCGCGCATGGCAACTAGTTGTGCTAGTCTTGCGTGAAGCACAGTCGTGTGCATGCATGGTGCAGTGCAAGGCAGCCATGCGCACTGCATGCGCTACACGCATGAAGCAAGTGTCGTGCATACGAGCTTAAGCACCAAGTTGCTGCATGCCTCTGTTGCGCAAGCGCAAGGCAGCCATGCGCGGTAGCAATGGTTGTTGCGTGCTTGGCGCAAGGCTTGGCCGTGCTGTGCACGGCTTGCACAAAGGCTACAGCAGCGCGCACGTTTTCTTGCAAGCTGTTGTGGACATCCACCCTTTCGTGTGGACGATGGCTACGTGCAAAAGCTCAAGGCCGAGTGTTCGCAATGCTAGGGTTTTGTATTCGGAAGTGCGTATGGGTCGATTTTTTTTTTAAGACACTTTGGGCCTCCAATAAATTTTAGTGCAACATTTGGGTCTTAGGTTTAGATTCATGAGATGGATCACTGAAAAAAAAAAAAAAAATTTGTTAATCAAGTTGGACTTGGTTAAAAGCCCAATAAATGCGAAAGATGGACTTGAAGAAAATAGGGATTACAAGTAGAGCAAGGAGTGTATTGGAATAATTTTTTGTAATTAGATTTTATTTTTTATTTTTTTTAAGTTAGATAGCTCATCGTACTTGGTCAACTCATATATGTTTTATTTATAAGATAATTAAAGCACTGTCATGCATAATTATGTCATATAGATTAGAAGTGCCTACACTTGCATTATAATATATCATACATGAATAATAGCCTATTTATTTTATATGTTGTTTATTATTTTTAATATGATTAAAATGAATAATCACATAAATGGCTATTAATAATTAGATTAGTTTTTAAGATTAAAAACTTGGTAATTCT
The DNA here is from genome assembly GCA_035582765.1 of Acer negundo. NCBI lineage: Eukaryota > Viridiplantae > Streptophyta > Magnoliopsida > Sapindales > Sapindaceae > Acer > Acer negundo. Next base: position 26,368,840 of record CM069236.1, read on the forward strand.
CATTAATTACTAATCTTTCATTAAAGAGTTTAATTAGTTAGATTAGTAAAGCTCAACTTATTATTAAGATTAATTTGATTAAGGCCTTAATAATAATTGGACCCCATAATGTGTTTTTAGTTTTAATAGTTAAAACTTGGTAATTCTCACATTTAATTCTAGTCTATTTAAAGTAGTTTACATATATTAGAATTCGAATAATAAATTATTTTTTAACAGTTAAAAATTCGGTTTATTATTTAATGTTAATAGGATAAGAATCTAGTAACATAACCTGAAAGAACTAGATTCTTCTTAGCTATTTAATCTAGGTTCATCTAGGTGCATAAGAAAACCCTAATTGTAAATAGTGAATGTGAGAAGGATATATAACATTATATCCTATAATTTCCATCATTAGTTTAACACTGTGAGATTCAAATAGGGCCTAGAGACGGCTTTGTTTTCGTCTTCCCTAAGGAGGGTCTCCATAAGAGTCAATATCAAGGTTAACTTCCTAATGGTTAGGATTTCTAAATGTATTTTGGGATTGACTAACCTTAAGGCAGCAACTCTCAAGTTAAGTTCATGAGATCCGAAATGATGGGTTACACTCAATGATTTAAATTAAATTGTTAATTAAAATCCTAACTAAAATAAACAATGGTTAAATTATATAAGAATAAAGAGTTATTCTAGTGTATCATTTAATTGAGAATGTCTCGATCCAACATGCAAGTACTTGATCAACCCTAAGGCGACACTTGCTTGTGTTATGTTGGATTATCGTGGCATAGTAACTTTTTTTAGGGATTTTTCTTGTTCATTAAACGTGTTCATGCATCATGTTTAATTATATGCAGAATACTTTACATATGATTTAAATGCATGAGTGAATGAATTTATTTATGTTCTTTCAGCAATGTCTTCTGCATTACTTCAAATACTTGTCAATGACAAATTAACGAGGGATAACTATACAAAATGGAAAAACAACATTAATGCAATCTTGGTCACCAAAAACCTAAATTTTGTGCTTACGGGGGAATGTCCTCCACAGTCTGCACATAACGCAGTACAAACTGTTCATGAGGCCTACGAAAAATGGATTTTAGATAATGAAAAGGCCTACATTTATTTGCTAGCTAGCATGACCGATGTGCTTGTTACAAAGCACGAAGCAATGACTACAACATATGAGATGATGGAGTCATTGCAGGCCATGTTTGGGAAACCTTCTAAGCAAAAGTGATATGAAGTTGTTCGTTCCGCAATAATTGTCGGTATGAAGGAGAGAGCATTAGTTCGGGAACATTTCGGGAATATGTCCTGAGCATGATGTCCCATTTCAATACAGCTGAAGTCAATGGTGGGGTCATAGATGAGCCTAGCCAAGTGTGCATCATACTGATAATCTTCCAAAGAGCTTTGATCAGTTCCAAAGCAACTATGGGATGAACAAGTTGAAGTTCAATCTGACTCAGTTGCTTAATAGTCTGGCTCTATTGCTTAATGAATTCACAACTTTTGAGTCTATGACTAAGGATAACAAAAGTAAGACCGGTGAGGCAAATGTTGTTGAACCATCTTCTTCTGATTCCAAGAAAAAGAAAAGGTCTGTTGGCATGGCAAAGGTTAAGCCCAAGAAAAAGCAAGTTCAAAGTAAGAATAAGAGCACCACAACCGACAAAGCAAAAAGAGAAGTGTTTCCATTGCGACAAAGTTGGTCATTGGAAGAGGAACTGCCCACAATACCTCGATGAGCTCTCTAAGAAGAAGAAAGTGAAAGGTAAATCAGATTTACTTGTCATTGAATCATGTTTAATGGAAGATAAGTCTTCACCTTGGATAGTAGATTCATGGGTAACTAACCATGTTTGTTATTTCTTGTAGTGGATTAATTATTTGACAGAGTTAGATGAGGGGGCCTTCTCATTGCGCGTTGGAATAGGGGATGTCGTTTCAACAAGAGCAGTGGGAGAAGTCAGACTTCAATTTAATAGTTGTTTTCTTTCTTTAAATAATGTTTATTACATTCCTGAATTTACAAGGAATTTGATTTCTGTATCTAGATTATTGGAACGTTTATACTCAGTTTCTTTTAATAATAATTTAGTTATTGTTTCTAGAAACGGATTGAATATTTGTTCTGGTTTGATTGAAATAACTTGTATGTTTTGAGACCATCATTTCATAAATTACTGTTTAACACTGAATTGTTTAAAGTTGAAAAACCTAAAACAAATTAAAACGACAAAAGATTTCACCAAATAATGAAACGTGTCTGTGGCATCTAAGATTTGACCACATCAACCTTGACAGGATATATAGACTAGTAAAAAGCAGATCATTAAGTCAGTTAGAGATCGACATTTAACCTGTCTATATGTCTTGTTTAGAAGGTAAAATGAACAAGAGACCTTTTACTGGAAAAGGGTTTAGAACTACACAACCACTGAAGCTTATACATTCAGACGTTTGTGGACTTATAAATGTTAAAGATAGGGGTGATTATGAGTATTATTTCACTTTTAGTGATGATTACTCAAGATACATGTATGTTTACCTAAGGCAACGTAAGTCGGAAACATTTGAAAAGTTCAAAGAATTTCGAGCTGAAGTTGAGAGCCAATTAGACAAAATTATCAAAGCTCTACAATCAGATCGTGGAGGTGAGTATCTTGACCAAGAGCTTAAGGACTATTTGGTTGAGCATGGGATTGTATCCCAACTCACAGCTCTAAGAACACCACAACAGAATGGTGTTGCGAAGATAAGAAATATGACTCTGATGGAAATGGTGAGATCTATGATTAGTTTCTCATCATTACCAAATTCTTTTTGGTGATATACACTATAAACCGCGGTCTACATATTGAATGTGGTTCCATCCAAATCTGCTCCTAAGACTCCTTTAGAGTTGTGGAATGGTAGTAAAGGTAGTTAGCGGCATTTTCGCATATGGAGGTGTCCAGTACACGTACTGAAGAACAAATGTGGAAAGTTGGAACCTCGTTCACAAATATGCCTATTTGTAGGATATTCAAAAGAGACTAGAGGATGATACTTTTATAGTTCACCAGAAAACAAAGTGTTTGTATCGAAAAACGCAACGTTTCTTGAGGAAAACTATATGAATGATCATAAGCCTCAAAGTAAGATTGTATTAAATGAATTAAAACCCGGTTCGACCAGTGATCAGTCAACAAAAGTTGTTGACAAAGTTGTTGTTTCATTAACGTATGTTAGTCAGACGGTTCCCAGTAAAATCACACTACCACTGAAACGTAATGGGAGGGTTGTACGATAACCCGATCGTTATTTAGGTAATGGAGAGGCACAAGGTGTCGTCTCTAATGATAGTGTGGATGATCCATTGTCATTTAAATATGCAATGGAAGATTCTGACAAAGAGGAATGACTTAAATCCATGAATCTCAAGATGGAGTCCATGCACTCCAATTCGGTCTAGGAACTTGTAGACTTACCTGATGGGATAAAACCTATAGGGTGTAAATAGATCTACAAGAGAAAGAGAGGAGTAGACAGGAAGGTAGAGACCTTCAAAGCTAGGCTAGTGGCAAAAGGTTATACCCAAAAGAAGAGGGTCGATTTTAAAGAGACCTTCTCTCTAGTGGCTATGTTTAAATCTATTAGGATACTCTTATCTATTGCAGCCTATTTCAATTATGAAATTTGACAAATGGACGTCAAGACTGCATTCTTGAATGGCAATCTTGATGAGAACATCTATATGATGCAACCAGAGGGATTCGCCAAGATCAAGAGCAAAAGGTTTGCAAGTTGCAAAGGTCCATTTATGGATTGAAGCAAACATCTAGATCTTGGAACATCAGGTTTGATACTACTATCAAAACCTATGCCTTTGAGCAAAACGTCGATGAGCCTTGTGTTTACAAGCGGATCATTAACAAGAAAGTAATTTTCCTGGTCTTTTACGTATATGATATCCTACTCATTAGGAATGATGTGGAAACATTATCAGAGGTAAAGGGCTAGCTTGCTAACTAATTCCAAATAAAATATTTAGGAGAGGCAAGTTATGTTCTAGGGATCCAACTAATAAAGGATCGAAAGAACAAACTGTTAGCACTGTCTCAAGCATCATATATCGACAAGATTCGTGTAAGATTCTCGATAGAGAACCACAAGAAAGGTAATCTACCTTCTAGGTATGAAGTTCACTTGTCTAATGGAACAGTGTCCTAAAACTCCTCAATAAATTGAGGATATGAGACGGGTTCCATATGCATCAGCAGTAGGCACTAGGCAGTCTCATGTATGTTATGTTATGTTATGAATGAGACCTGACATCTGCTTCGCAATGGGAGTAGCTAACATATTCCAATCTAACCCAGGATTAGATCATTGGGTGGCTGTGAAGCTTATTCTTAAGTATCTTCGGAGAATGAGAAACTATATGTTAGTATATTCTGAATAGGATCTGATCTCGTTAGGATATATTGATTCTGACTTTCAGGCAGACAAAGATTCTAGAAAATCCACGTTTGAATTAGTATTCAGCCTTGGTGGTGGAGCCATAGTGTGGAGGAGTATCAAGCAATCTTATATTGCCGATTTCACCATGGAGGCCGAATATGTAGTAGCTTGTGAAGTGGCTAAAAAGGTTGTATGGCTCCGTAAGTTCTTGAGTTATCTAGAAGTTGTTCAAGATTTAAATAACTCTTTAACACTTTATTGTGATAATAGTGGTGCTGTGGCTAATGCTAAAGAACAAAGAAGCCACAAAAGAGGAAAGCATATAGAAAGGAAGTATCATCTCATCAAGGAGATAATGTAGAGAGAAGATGTGACCATGACCAAGATCACGTCGTAAGATAATCATGTTGATCCATTTACGAAAACCTTAACGGCTAAAGTGTTTGAAGGTCACCTAGAGGGTCTGGGATTACGAGATATGTCTCACCCGCTTTAGTGAAGTTGGAGATTATTAGGATTTATACCCTAAAGCTTGTAATTTATAAATATTATAAATTTATTAATAAAAGAAGCAGTTATTTCATTCAATTAACATGATTCATATGTTTGTATTTGGGATATTATCATTTTCTCCCCTAAAAAATTCTTTTAGAACTTTCAGAACACGGTTTCAACGTATTGACCTTTAATCCCCCTAATTTGGAAATAATGGACACTAAACCCCTTTTGTGATGATTTCCGTCTAGAATTTAAGTTGACCATTACTGTTGAAGGGTAATCTTGTAATCTCAAATGTGGGGATATAATATCTATTTATAATGAATAATATATTAAAAAAAAAAAAAAATACAACAACAGCAACAACAAATTAGTGGAGGAGATTTCGCCAGGTCACTCCTCCACCCATTAAATTTCACGAAAAAAAAAAATTGGAAACTTGAAAAAAATCAAATAAAAAATATATTAAAAAAAACACATACAATTATACAACTCTTTCCGTCTCTCATCGTGATCATCATCTAGCCACCACCACACCAACAACCTCCACCACCATCATTTTTCCAGAAAACACCATTTCCACCACCATCATTTTTTCCAGAAATCATCATATATTTTTTTCAGAGCCCAAAAAAAATTCTCAAAATTTAATGACAAAATTAACTGGTTTACAAGAAAAAAAAAATTAAACAAATCTGAAGATCTGGTGGAGATCATCCAGATCTCCACCAGATCTCTTTATAAAAAATAATAAAAAATATCCTTTCTTCCTTCTTCCTTCTCTAAACCAAAACATTCTGATTTTATCAAATCCGACGGTTCAATGTTGCTGGTAAATCGTCTCTTTCGATTTTTGCTTGTTCAAATAATTCCACCCATTTTTTACTCCAATTGTATAGCTGGATCTTCTTTATTGCTTTGTTTATATTTCAACTGTTTCTTGGATTTGGTTTTTGGTCTTTTGATAGGATTCATTTATCTATTTCTGGATTTGTGCCGATGCGATGCAAAAAACAAAAGACAAATTAAAGAAAAATGATGTTGAAAATGAGAAATTGGAGGTTGCTAGTTTACTTAGAGATTTGTTTGTGAATTTTGATTTAGGTTGGCTGTTAATCGAGTTTATACTTTTATTTATTTTCAAAGCAAGAGAATTTATGCTTTCAATTGGTGCTATTTCTTGGTTTGGTGTTGATGATTTGATGATGAAGATTGAAGATGAAGATTTGATGAATCTGGGTTTTAAAGAGATGAAGATTTGATGAGTTGGGCGGCTAGGTTTAGGTTTAGGCGATGACGATTTGATATGATGATTGTTTGGGGAATTTTTTTTAATTAATTTTTTTAAAGAAAAATTATATGGTGGTCAGGTGGAGAAGATGAAGAATTGAAGATGATGGTGACTGTGGAGAAGAAGAAGAATCGATGATGATGATATTATTATTATTATTATTATTATTATTATTATTGTTATTATTATTATTATTAAATGGTATGGTGGTAGATTTGGGACCACACATTCCTTTAAATTTTGAGAGGATTTTTTTTAATTTTTAATTTTTAATTTTTAATTTGTTTAATTATAGTTTAATTTATTAAATATATTTTTAATTTAATAAATATTTCGAGGGTTAAATGGTTATTTCCTAATTATATTGAAGGTTAAAACAGTCATTTGATTTGTATTTAAAGGGATAAGGGCAATTTGGTCTTTTAACATAATGACTTGTGTCGGTGTGCATTGTTGCCACATTGTTCTGTCCAAAAAACTAACAGAAGGAGGTCTTTTATTAATATTTTCAAATTAGAGGGATTAAAGGCCAATATACTGAAACCTTGTCCTAAAAGTTCTAATAGAATTTTTTCAAAGAGAAAATGATAATATCCATTTATATTATATGTGCTAAACATCTAAGATTACTAGATGTAATCTCAAATTGAGTATATGAATGTCATATATAGAGGAATTAATTTTGAGACATGTAATCTAAAAAATCCTCAGATAGCAAGTAAAGCTGGATACTTTATTTATGGTTAATCTACAACTGCGGTTCATTCCGTACTGTACAATAATCTTATCCTAAACCACTCATATGGTAATATAAGAATAAATGCACCTTATATGATGTGATCATATAGGACTGAGCCACGATCTATATGAATCTATAGATCCGTTAGTAGAAAAAATTCATATATATTAACGAATGATAGCTATATATGGGGATGGACCACAAAGGAAAGAAGCAACTTAGACAAATGATAGCTATATATGGGGATGGACCACCTTATATGATGTGATCATATAGGACTGAGCCACGATCTATATGAATCTATAGATCCGTTAGTAGAAAAAATTCATATATATTAACGAATGATAGCTATATATGGGGATGGACCACAAAGGAAAGAAGCAACTTAGACAAATCTTTTTTCTTGAACCAATCAATTGAATATGTCCTTTTTTGTGGGGATGGACCACAAAGGAAAGAAGTGACTTACACAAATCTTTTTTCTCGGACCAATCAATTGAATATATATAAATATATTTATATATTGGTTTTCACTTAATGGATCTTTTATTTTAATTTCGATGAGCACTTTGATAAAAATACATCGATTTTAATAAATTTTGAACTGAATATTTTTGTGGATTATAATTTTAATAAAATTTACCTATGAAATAAATTTGAGAATTTTTCAAACAATGAAACTATTTTTCTTGAATTTTTCTATATCTCATCAATTTTTCAATACCTTCATATTTAAAACAATTGAAATAAATAGTTCTAATACTTAAAAAATTCCCAAAAGTTATTCATATTTAAATAATATTTTTTGGTATAACATTTGGTGTTGAACATTAGAGTTGAAAAAAAATTAGTGTAAACATATTCCCAAAAGATTCTCATTTAACTTCAAATTGAAGCAAAACGTTGGAGATGCTCTAAGGCTCTAAAGTTGAAATGGGTAAATGCATACACATTAAATGTGATTAAATATGTCATGTTAGTTGAAATTTTTTATTTTTTTATTTTTTGAAAGCACGAGTTAGTTCAATTGACCATCACATGTTATGATACAAGTGAGATGTCTAGTTGTACAATCTTATATTAAATATTATTTTCTTTTAAATAATAGTTTTTTGGTGTAATATTTGGTATTGAACATTGGAGTGGAAAAAAAATTTAGTATAAATATATTCCCAAAAAAATTTCATTTAACTTTAAATTAAAATTGAAGTTGAAACTGAAGCTGAAACTAAAGCTGAAACAAAACATCTCTCCAATGTTTTAAGGCTCTAACATTGAAATGGGTAAATGCATACACATTAAATGTGATTAAATATGTTCTGTTGTTATTTTTGAAAGCGCGTGTTAGTTGAATTGGCCATCACGTGTTATGATACAAATGAGATGTCTAGATGTACAATCTTATGTTAAATATTATTTTCTTTTAAATAATATTTTCAATCTTTTCTAGTATTAATATATAATATAATATTTGGTTTTTCTTATTAATATTTAATATAATATAATATATTTATCATATATATACATAGACGAAAATTTTCCTAAGAAGATGCCCTGATAGAATTATATAAGGACATTGAATGTGAGATACTTATTTTACATACTTTGACTTGCTATGTATGTACTTGTTAAATCACTTTTATAAATGAGTGGCTCACATTCAATATCCTGATAAAGTTATATAAGGATGACCTGATAGGAACGGGACCGTATACATATATATAATGCTTATAGGTCGAGAGTGGTCTAATCGGGCCTAAATTGTTGTATATTTCGGCCCTTATTTCCTTATCCTTTGTTTCGTTCTCTTGTGTTTTAGCGTCTCTTATGAGTTTTTTGTGCATAATTGTAGGCATTCGTATATTTCTAGTGTTAGAAGCATGTTGCAGGACTTTCGGATGAAAAGGGACCAAAAGATGTTAAAAGAAGGACGAAAGTCATGAGAAAGCTGAATAGAGTGCGGGTCCAACAGCACTCTTGCCAAACCCGAGTGTTAAGATTATGAAAGCTGAATAGAGTGCGAGTCCCAACAGCACTCTCAACAGCACTCTTACTAAACCCGGGAGCTAAAATTGTGAACACTTGATAAAGTGCGGGTCAGAGTGCGGTTCTCAACCGCACTCTCACCAGCACTCTCGCACCATATTTCATTTTTTAGGCATTTTATGACCTATTTTTGCATCCCTTATAAATAGAACTTTATATGTTTCGACCTAAACATCCTCCAACACTTAGAAAATAAGAAATCTTGTAATCAAAAGCTAGGAATGCATTCTCCCTCTCATCTGAACCCACTCTTTACTAACCAAAGCCAACTAAGAGAATTGGAATCAAGCTTTAAGGAAGGAGATGCTCTTCAAGGGTTTACTCTTTACACTTTCTTTTAGTTATATTGTTGTAATGAACATGAGTAGTTAAATCCCCACTAAGGGTTTGATGGATTAGTTTGTTGGATATTTGGTTTTTGTATATAAACTCCATTTTATATATATTTATATCTTTCACTGTTCTATTCTCTTGTATGAATGGTTTCCTTTGATTTGCTTGTCTTGGATAAACCCTCTTAGCAAGTGTTCTTTGGATTTTATTTGTGTAGACAACTAGGTATATACCCTATTTGGTTGTTTATTGCTTGATTAAATGGAAGAGATTTCCAGAATCCCGGTTCCATAATCTCGTTCTTAATCTAATCTCGAACGGGTGTCCGTCACTATACACCGTAGGACGGTTCTTGTGAGAGGATTAGAAGCCTTCACTATACACCATAGTTTGACTAATTTAGTAATAGGTTGAGCCCTTGTTAGATAGCGAGCATTCATTGTTAGTATCCCAAACGAGCAACTAGCCATTGTTGGTTGCTTAGGAGGGATTAATCTCTAGTATGGGGTTTTCACTATACACCCTAGGTTGACCCCTTGCTAGAGATAAATAGTCAACACTATACACCCTAGGTTGGTTACATTTGATACATGTGCTTAATTTCGAGTTTATTGCAATTTGCCCAATGTTCGCTTACGAGTCCATTAACACCTTAGTTTCCATTATCATATCTTTCACTCCATTCACTTTGCATTTCTAGTTTAGTTTTTATTACATTTTTATTCACGCTTTACAACACAAACCATTTACTTTTACTTTTATGCATTTTAGTATTATTAATCCTAATCTAGTCACAGCTACCTCAATCCTTGTGGACGACACTTGTGTTTACCGCTTTACTCATATTTATATTTGTGAATGCATTGCATAGATTTTATAAATATTTTTGACGTACGATTTTAAAACAACACTATAAATCACTTCGTCATGGTCCTACCCCTATATATGTATGTCACAACTAACTTTCAATTAAATGTATTTTGTTTTACTCATCTACTTAATAATAATTAAAATTAAAATTTTGGAAAAGAAAAGAAAATTTCTTAGAAGATGAGAACTATAATAAATGACCGAACAAGTTGTTGGGCATGAAGGTTTTATCCCATTTCAACAACGAATTTGGATCCTCTCCTTACCTTAATTGTCCTCATACTATTATCACCTCCATAATCTAAATTGATGGTCTGTATTATTTCTATTAATTTTTTGTTTTTACTCTACTAAAATTATAATTAAACTAAACCATCAATTTAGATGAGGACAAGATAAGATAAGAAGAGGATTCAAATCCTTTATGGGCCATTAGGTAATGTTTTTATTTTCTATTTTTTGTTTTGTATATTTTCATTCAAAAATGAGTAATTGGTTTCCGTATTATCAGAAACTGAAAACACGGAAAACACGTATGGTAGCAATAATTGAAAACAATATTTTAAATTTTATATTTAATTATATGAATCAAATTGTGATTGAAAAAAAAAATTATGAATCAAATAATCTTCATTAAATAAATCAATAGAATATTCAACAAGCTGAAGCAGTGAAGCTGCATCATTTTCACGTGGTCGTGGTGGAAGATTGTGTTCCACGTTTGAAATGTTAGAATCAATTTTCACGTGGTCGCGGTGGAAGTTTTTTTTTTTTTTTTTTCCTTCTTAGATTTTTTGTGGTGGAAAATAACTTCTACCACGTGTCAATAAAATATGTCTTGTTGCATTATAAATGGAAAATCTTGGATTGAAGCCATACAACCAAATTATATATCTCATAAAAATGTCATCAAAATTGTGTCAAGTATTTTCAGTGAAACGGCAGTTGCCGGAACTAATTGTTCCGGCTGGACCAACGCCACGAGAAGCAAAACAACTTTCCGACATAGACGACCAAGAAAGCCTAAGGTTTCAGATACCACTAATATTTTTCTACAAGAATGATCCTTCAAGGAAAGAAAAAGACCCGGTTAAGGTGATAAGGGAAGCCCTAGGTAAAGCACTTGTATTTTATTACCCTTTAGCCGGTAGGCTTAGGGAAGGGCTCAACCGGAAGCTCACGGTGGATTGCACCGGTGAAGGGGTCTTGTTTGTAGAGGCTGATGCTGACTTCACACTTGAGCAGCTTGGAGATGAAATTGAACCACCATGTCCTTATTTTGACGAGCTTCTTTGGAATGTTCCGGGCTCTGATGGCATCCTTGGCTGCCCATTGTTGTTAATTCAAGTGAGTATTGTAATTTTCTTTTTATTTTAAGGCACGTTTATTAGTCAAGAATCATATCGAGGGAAATGAAACTTAATTATTAATTTGTGATTAGTATTTACTAAAATCGAATCAAATTGTATGAGTCTCACACACAAGTCAGGAATTAAATTAAAGCTGAAACTTGATTAGTTAATGCAAATTTCAATGAAATTAGCATTCCCATTTATATATTTTTCTTGTAATATTATAGGTGACTCGTTTGAGATGTGGAGGATTCATTTTCGCATTACGGCTGAACCACACTATGTGTGATGGTCCGGGTTTGATGCTGTTCTTGGAAACCATTAAAGAGATGATATGTGGTGAAGATAAACCTTCTTTATTTCCTGTTTGGCAACGAAGAATCTTAAATGCTAGATCACCTCCCCGTGTAACATGTTTTCACCATGAGTTCGACACAGTAGCCAAACCAAATGACATGGACATCGACTCAACTGTTCCAATGGACCACAAATCTTTCTATTTTGGTCCCGAAGAGATAAGGGCGCTACGGAACTACCTCCCACCACACCTCATTAACAATTGCTCTATATTTGATTTAGTGACTGCTTGTTTATGGAGATGCCGGACAGCCGCACTTTATTTTGATTCTGATGAGATTGTTCGTGTTTCATGTATAATTAACGCCCGGGGCAAGCGTTATAACATGTACATACCTAAAGGGTACTATGGCAATGTGTTTGCATACCCGGCTGCGTGTTCAAAGGCTGGAATTTTGTGTAGTAATCCATTGGGATATGCTGTAGAGCTGGTGAAACAAGCAAAAAAACAAATGGGTAAAGAGTATATAAGATCAGTGGCAGATCTTATGGCAATCACAGGGCGGAGAACGAACTATGTAACCCGGGGAAACTTTATTGTTTCGGATTTAACTCGTTCCGGGATGGCAGAGCTTGATTTGGGGTGGGGGAAACCGTTGTACGGTGGAACAGCTGGCGGCATATCACTGATCAGCTTCTATATGAAGTACCAAAAAAGTGAGAGGGAGAATGGGATTGTGGTACCAATATGCCTGCCGTTGTCAGCCATGAATAAGTTTCAAGAAGAGATCAAGAAAATGATTCAAGGGTCACCCACTGAAATGTTATGCAAGCTTTAACTTAAGTGAAATCAGGCAAAAGAAAAAAAAAAAGAGAGAGAAAGAAAGAGACGCACATGTTGCCGTCGTGGAAGCCGCCGTCGCACCAGTTGTCGTCGCCGCCGCACCTGACCTCACTCACCTCTCAACCTCGCCGGACCTCACGCTAAAACCGCCGATCTAGGTCGTCGAATCCGCCGCTGTAGATAGCCGTTGCCGTTACTATCTCTGCCCTTGTCCTCGAAGCCGGTGTAGAGTACCGTCGCCGCTACTATTTCACATTTGGATGTATTTATTTTCAAGAATTATTGCTGCAATGGATCTCAAGACTCGTTGATTGAGATTATTATTGTTTTCGTATATTTAAATGAATATTATTTTTCGATTGCAGATTCTGAAAGACGAAGCCACAAGGGAGCAGTTGATTATGCAATTGCACATTCGGAAGAGGTGCGTTAGAGTTTGTATTAATCGAGTGACTTTGTCTTCAATTTGAGTTTTATGAAATAGAATTTGTTTGATTTTGGTTTTTGAAGGAGTGGTGGAACATGGATTGTTTTTGGATATGGCCACTGCTGTCATTATTGCAGGGACTAGTGGAGTGGAAGTGAAGACCAAGTGAAGTGAATGGTGAGGATTTTTCAATCTAGTTTTTGATTTATGTTGTTGTTCCATTATATTTTTAGTTAGATTGAGAATTGTGGGTTCTTGTTACAAATTTTGTATCCTGATCTTTTAAAGTGGGGGAAAAGTTGTGATATAATTGAATAACACAAGTTGTTTCGTGGCCTTTTTTGGTTTTCAATTAGTTGTTTTGCATCGTTTGTTTGTTTCCTTTTGGTGTTAGCTAATCTATATTATGAGGAATTGGTTTTCATTTACGTATTTATTCAAGAATGAAATTAGCATTGGAGTAAGCATAGATTTTAACTATGAACGATAAGTGACGAATTAATAACATTTCGATGAGTACACTTAATTTTCAGTGATAAGTGAGTAAGGAGGATTGCTATTGTCTAATTGGTGTTAGGATTTTCAAAAGTTTAGTTTCCAAAGTGGCAATGGATCAAGCAACCACTATTGTAAGGCTACTGAATGCTTAGTTTTGCAACCGAATCGATCATTGCTCTCTACAAATATGCAACTTACTGTTGTATTTCGTTATTGCCTGGAATACTTTTAACCAGTAATGTATGGATCTGTTATATGTTCTGAATTTACCACACTTTTGTTGCCTCTAAAAATTTCTCCAGAAAAAAACAGGTCCTGCTTTGTTTTCCGGAACATTTTAAAGCCTACTCTTGTTTTATATATATCCGTTTCTTTCCTTTGAAGTCTGCTGTTATTTTATTTCCATATAGTTAGTGTGATTTCCAAACAGATAAGGAAAAAGAAAGAAAAAATAAACTATGACTCAATCTCAGTATTGATACATATACAAAACATGTTACTAGCATGTTAATAGAGTGTTTGGTGAATATGTAGGTTATGAGCAATGAGATATACAAAGCATTGGATGATAGAGCAGTAGTAAATGCTTTGTACAAAACTCTCACTTCACTATGGGTGTGAAAATGCTTCTTAGGAAGATGTACAATTAGCATAGTGCAATTTTCATGTTACTCATGAGAGTATGTTAATTTTGTTGATACTATGATCAATAATGGTAAAGTTTGTGTTTGGTTTCAATCAATTTGTATAGTTACTGGTATGCTAGTAGTATTCCAAATTACATGTTGAATTTAGTTGTTTGTACTGGCACGTAAGTTATGTATTGGCATGCAACTCTGGCATGTAACTTGAAAATAAACGGGTATATAAGTTAAGAAAGTTATGTAAGTTATGAGTGTCTTTCAATTACGGAAATAAAAATAAACTGACATTTAACTTGAAAATAAACTGGCATGTAACTTAAGAATAAATTAGCATGTAACTTAAGAATCAACTGACATGTAACTTAAAAATACAATGGCATGTAATTTAAGAATCAATTGGCATGTAACTTGGAACATGAAGAACAGAACATGTAACTTGAAACAAACTTGACATGTAACTTCAATTTGATAGTGACATAAGTTCGAATACAACTGACATGTAACTGAAACACAACAAGCATGTAACTTGAAAGGAATGTAACTATGAATAGTTGGTACTGAACTCGCATGTAACTTGAAATTAAACTAGCATATGACTTGAAAATCAATTGACATGTAACTTGAAAATCAACTGGTATATAACTTAAGAACCGACACTGGCATATAACTTAAGAATAAACTGGCATGTAACTTAAAAATATACTGGCATATAACTTAAAGTCAACTGGCATGTAACTTGGAACACGAATAACATGTAACTTGAAACAAACTTGACATGCAACTTCAATTTGATAGTGATATATAAGTTCGGATACAACTAACATGTAACTTGAAACACAACAAGCATGTAACTTGAAAGGCATGTAATGGCGAATAGTTGGCACTCAACTCACATGTAAATTGAAATTAAACTAGCATGTAACTTGAAAATCAATTGACATGTAACTTGAAAATCAACTGGTATGTAACTTAAGAACCGACACTGGCATGTAACTTAAGAATAAACCGACATGTAACTTAAAAATATACTGACATGTAACTTAAGAGTCAACTGACATGTAACTTGGAACACGAATAACATGTAACTTGAAACAAACTTGACATGCAACTTCAATTTGATAGTGATATATAAGTTCAGATACAACTAACATGTAACTTGAAACACAACAAGCATGTAACTTGAAAGGCATGTAATGGCGAATAGTTGGTACTCAACTCACATGTAACTTGAAATTAAACTAGCATGTAACTTGAAATTAAACTAGCATGTAACTTGAAAATCAATTGACATGTAACTTGAAAATCAACTGGTATGTAACTTAAGAACCGACACTTGCATGTAACTTAAGAATAAACTGACATGTAACTTAAAAATATACTGACATGTAACTTAAGAGTCAACTGTCATGTAACTTGGAATACGAAGAACATGTAACTTAAAACAAACTTGACATGTAACTTCAATTTCATAGTGATATATAAGTTCGAATACAACTAACGTATAACTTGAAACACAACAAGCATGTAACTTGAAAGATATGTAACGGCGAATAGTTGATACTCAACTCGCATGTAATTTGAAATTAAACTAGCATGTAACTTGAAAATCAATTGACATGTAACTTGAAAATCAACTAGCATGTGACTTGAAAATCAACTAGCATGTGACTTGAAAATCAACTTATATGTAATTTGAAAATCAAATGGCATGTAACTTCACAACCAACTAGCATGTAACTTCAATTTGATCTGACATGTAACTTAAAAACCGACATTGGCATGTATCCTCAATTTGATATGACATATAACTTAAAATTCAACTGGCATGTAACTTCACAACCAGCTAGCATGTAACTTAAAATTAAACTGGTATGTAATATAAAATTCAACTGGCATGTAACTTACAATTAAAATGGCATGTAACAATACTGAAATTTGATAACTGAAATAAATTCATTCAATACTGGAATTTGGTCTTCAAAATAAATTCATTCAATACTGGAATCTAACTGAATAAAGTCTACAATACGAAATACATATAAGAATTAAAACATCATTGCTAACATCTAAGTTGTACCACCAACTTTCGATGCAAATGGACATTTCTCTATAGTGTAATCATATAAAAATAGAAAAGTTAGAAGAACTTTAATTTATTGTATAAATTACTTGAAATTACATTATATACACTTGGAATGTGTATGGTATAATAAATTACTCATCATTACATTATATGTGTTTGGAGGTATGTACAAGTTAACAATAACAAGTTCCTGTGAATCCTGTATCCCCCACTTTTAGTCATCTTACTCCTTTTAGTCATCCCTCCTTCAAGAATCTCGTTCAACTCCGGATCTACTTCAAGAGAGAGAGATTTTGCTTTGAGATTTTGCTTTGTATGTGATTCTTAGCAAAATGCCAAGAGGAATCGTGTGTTGTTATGTTCCAAAACAGATTCAGCAGGTATGACTATTAACATACCAATAGATTCAAAAATAAGTTCATGAGCTAAAATGAAAACAATTTATGTAATACTCACAATTGCAATGTTGTTTCCATTACAATTGCAATTTACTTGTTTTGGTATGAGAAGCTTTTATAGATCTATTACATGAATTGAGAAACATATGCCTGAAGCCTGCACTAAAGCCACTAGTCCAGTCCTGCTTATAACACAACAATCTCCCTTTAATATCATTCTTGATTCCGCAAAATGGTACAAAGCTCTCTTCCATGATTGCTTTAAGTTGCCAACAAAGAAATTGCATTCACAGCACTATTACACAGGTAACTAATGCTGGAATTGGATGAAGAAACAATCCAAAACCTGCTAGACATAGAGATGAGTATGGAAAAATCAATTCAAGCAATGAAATGAAAAGACCTCCAACAAACAAACCCG
This sequence comes from Acer negundo, assembly GCA_035582765.1. Lineage (NCBI taxonomy): Eukaryota > Viridiplantae > Streptophyta > Magnoliopsida > Sapindales > Sapindaceae > Acer > Acer negundo. The sequence continues at coordinate 26,386,021 of CM069236.1, forward strand.
ATTTCAAAAACACAAGATAAATAGTTAAGAATATAAATAAATATAAAATAAAATAAAAAAATGATAAAAGCAGTCAATGATTAAGCTACAAAAAAGACAACCCATTAACTTATAGTGAAGATATTTACCTTCAAAGAATATGAACATAGAGAAAAGTTACAAAGAAACCTCCTAACATATAACTCTGAAAAAGAATGAAAATTTCAACATTGTTCCTATAATTAATTATTAATTTGAACACAATATCACAAACTAGATCCGGTGTAGCTACAGCCTTTACAGCTGTAGTCAGTACAAAACCGAAGAAATCCTTACAGATTCAACAAAGCATCAACCAAAAACCAAATAAAAAACGACTAGATAAAGATCAAATATACATGTTAAGAATTTAAAACTATTTTTTTTTTTACTCCTAAGACATCGATGCATAATTTTCACTGTCTTGAGATCATAATTCATAAATTTGATTTTTTTTCCTCATTTTTTTCATACTTATATGACACTTTGTCTACTAAATTTCCGTTTATGTAATACGATTCAAGCTCATTAGAATTTGAGTAGGTTAGGTGTTCTGCACCAAACCTTTGACTGTAACACAAATCCAGAAGCAAAGATTCCGGGCAATTGCAGAAATAGCTATAGACTAAACACAGCACCCGCCTTTCCACCAAAGAATCCGTGACCGAGAGGACCAGGTGCCACTATTACAATGCCAAGTTCTCTTATTGAAAGATTGAAACAATGGTGAGAATAACAATAACTAATCAAATGAGACTATTAAATCATAATGTAAATTATGAAATGTAAATCAAAACAATCCCAAAGGCAGTCACATATTTATCTTCTATTTGGGAATTTGCAAGAATAACATTCTAAAATTTTATTTAACTTCTACACCAACACTAAGTAATCGATTATTCGAACCATTCCTTCTCCTGATCCAGTGTCCATAAGTATTAACATGTTCATAGCCTGGTAAAATATATAGCTGTGAACATGAAGATCATATGCAGGCTTGATTTCTTAATATACACTCATTTAGCATGTTGTTTAGAGTTCATTTAGCATGAAGAATTTAAAAATATAAGTTAACATCAAACCTAACAAGAGCTCCTAACTTCATCTCCATGTTCAGCCTAAAGGACTCCACATTATCTGCTAAACATTGCAGGAAGAAAGGCATGGAAATCAGAAAAACACAACCAGCCGTTAGAAAGTAATTACTAGCATTACACAGCAGCCGTTTCATTGTTTAATAAATCATAAATTAAGCTCTACAAAGACAATTTCTCTAATTAGACACCAAATTTTGATTAAATGTAATTTCTGAGAATCCAAGATTAATTCACAAATGTATGTCCAAATCAAGCGATTTATTCTTGACAGCAGAGTAATTATGTGTTGAGACCGTTAGAAAATCTAAAAGAATTATGGAACGGCGGTCTAGACCGCAGATTGATGGTAGCAGTTTAGTGACGAGAGACACAATTTGGGTTCCTGAATTATAAGAAAATTGATACTGTTTTGGAAAAGGACTTTAGACTATTTCTTTTATTTTTATTTTAGTTATATTGTTTTATTTATGATTTAGACTATTTTTCTATTTTAGACTAATTCTATCATAGTCAGGATAGAAGATTAATTCTAGTATAAATAGAACTATATTTTTTAGAGTTGTTATCTTTTGAATGTTTAATCAATAAAATTGACCCAGTTAGGGTTCATCTTGTTTCTTTTGAATTCAACTTTTCTCAGTTAATTGCTTAGAATAGCTTAGGCTAGGATTAGGTAAATTCCGTTATCTGATTCTAGAGAATCGATCGCTCAATTCTGTGAGTGGTTTGATTCAAATCTATCTAACTATGGGTACAAGTTAGGGCTTGTTGTTGGATCCTAATCAAGGTCCTCAACACTATGATTTAAACCTTTTCCCTTGTAGTGAACTGAAGAAATTAAAACAGTTGAGCCTTGATTTATTCCGTGAAACTAGATAAACAATGTGAATCGGAAATGAATCATGTAAATTTGATGCTAATATACAAAATATGAGTGTATTTTTACTACCAAATAAGAAATTTAGATAATAAAAAATATATATAAACATTTAATTATCAACCCAAGAAACAGAGGAAACATCTAGACGACATCATATATCAAATGCTTGTGTCAATTGTAATGCTTGCTTCACCATGAAAACTCTGAAAGCCCCTTGTACAGTTCTACGCCATGTCTGCAAATTAATGCACCCAACCACAACCTAAATTTTAAACATCAATTTGTCTAAACACAAATTCAATTGTTAAATATAATAAAGAGAAAAATGAGATTTATAAAAGCTGGCCTTCTAAATGCTTCCGAAAAGTGACCTTCTCAAATGTATATCCAAGATCATTATGGCATCGATGGAGTTTCAAGCGGTGACATTCAGAGCCGTTGAAAGCGGCAACGTCGATGGGTCGATGGCAGCGACGTTGATGGGTCGATTGCAGAAGCGTCGATGGCCTTTCTCCATCTTTCTCTCTCTCTCACACTATTTCTTTCTCACTTTCTCAGGTCAATGGCCGATGACTAGGTTGATGGGTTTCGGTTGAGGAGACAGACACAAAGAATGAAGGAGATCTGGGTTGAAGAGAAGAGAGCAGAAATGTTGATGGCTGGGTTTCGATTGAAGAGAGACGAAGATAGAGGCGCCGATGGATGACGGTTGCCGAAGAGAGAGCCACGAGAGAGATCTGATTTTGAAATTATCAGAGAGAGAGAGAGAGAGAGAGAGAGAGAGAGAGAGAGATTTCTGATTTTGAAATGCTGAGAGAAATGTGGGTTCAGGACTGAAGAGAGGGGAATTATAAGTGGAAAATTTTGGGCAATTAAAACAAAATAGAGGACAATTTGGCAATTCAAGCCCAAAGATTAGAGGTGGCTATGGTTTCGGTTAAACCGACGGTTTTGCACGCGGTTTAACTGAAACCGTACTTCCAAAAACCGCCCCAAAACCAAAATCGAAACCGAAACCGAAACCGAAACCGGAATCGGCGGTTTCAAAACTGGTCGGAAACTGGTTGAACCGGTTACGGTTACGGTTTCGGTTTCGGTTTCGGTTTGGGTACTTCCAAAAACCGCCAAAAACCGGCAGTTAAACCGACGGTTTTAACCGCCGGTTTTTTTTAAAAAAAAAATTAAAAAAAACATCGACTAATCAGAAGCTGCCACGTGACACTTTTTTTGAATTTTTTTTTTTGAAAAACTGAAACCGAACCCAAAACCGTCGGTTTTTAAACCGAAACTGAAACCGTAAAACCGCCAGTTAGAAACCGTGTACCAAACCGGTTTTCCGGTTACAGTTTCGGTTTCGGTTTCGGTTTTGGGTGGTCACGGAACCGGAACCGAACCTTGGCCACCACTACCAAAGATGACAAATATAATAAAAAGGCTGATTAGCATAGATAACCCTTGAACTCTTCAAAAAGTTGCATTGTGCCTCATATATATTTTTTTTCAGCATTAAACCCCCTGAACTCTCGTAATTTGACAATCGTTACAGGAATTTGCCCCCTCGTGAGGAGGCGGATTTTTTTAGCGATTGCCAAATTACGAAAGTTCATGGGATTTAATGACAAAAAAAAGTATAGGGGATAAATGTACAAATTCGGTCATATTTCAGGGGACATCAGTACCAATTAACCTAATAAAAAATAAACTTTTGGATAAAAACAATAAATCCATAAATTTTTTGGCAATTTCTTACAATTTCCTCTATGAATTATATATAGGACAGCAATGAGACTTAGCTATTGGTTTCAATAATTAAAATAAATAAGAAAATTAGTATATTTTATAAATTTTGAATTTTTGATCTATATACTGTATATGTCAACCCGAATTTAATTACTCTACTTTGGTTCCAACTGATTACTGATCAATCAATAAATAGCTCTAATGCAGAATTGAAGCTAAAGGGTCAATAAACTTAAAACTTTGCATCCACTTGTATAACGTTTGGGTATGTGGGATGATTACTGTAATTTGTATTTTATAGATAATTTTGATAAAAATAAAATCAATAAATATTATAAAATTGTATATATATATATATATATATAATTAATGTTGAAGAAGGAAGTGGCCTCCACTACGTACGTATGTTGTATGTACCCCGGCCATACATATTTCTATGTTAGGTCTGAGTCAACGTCAACGCCAGTCAAGATATATATATATATATAGTAGCATATATTTATCACTTGTACAGAAAAATGTGTATTGCAACCACCTTTGTACCAGAAGGATACATCTCCCCTTTTACATTTGTACGTATATATTGGTATGTACAGTATCCAGTATCCAGTTTAATGAAACACAAAGGATCAAACAAAATTATAGTTGATATAAATATTATGTAATTATATATGAATGAATATAATTAATCCATGGCTGCAACTTCTATATTTTTATATTCCCATTAATTTGCACAATCATCATGATCAATTTTATGATTTATTATATTATAATTTATGTACACTTAATCTGGTGCTTGTGTGATAATGAGACTATATAAATAAGCTCTCCAATATTGTATTTGATAAACAATATGAAGTTAGATTAGTGGTATATCTCTCACGTCTTCATCTTGTGGGTTGAATTAATGTAATTTTCAGCAATTATATATCTATATTTGTTCCAACCATTCTTCCTCTTCTATATGAGTTGAGGTGGTTAAAGCATTAAATGTGCTTATTTTGATTCGTGACATTCGTCTACAACCTAATTTTATCCGAGTCTTCACCTCTATTTTGATATACCATAACGGTTGGATGACTCCAACCTAAAACATCATCATAGTGAATAAGTATTATTTACCATCAAATCATATTGAACAGTGGTAACCTATAATTCTCCTCCTCTTTTAGAGATTGGGTTGGTTATCGATGATATTCTTGCTTTAGTTCATGAGTTTTGCTTCGGCTAGTTTGTATTATATATTTATATGACATCCAGATCGAGTGGCCTGTAATTCCATTTGCTTTGGCTAATGAATTCTATTTTCCATTCATGCATGAGCCTCATGATAGTTGGGTTGGGCATTAACAAGCACTTCTTTCTCTAAGACATCTTGTTGATGTTATGACTTATGAAATCAGTGGTGGCAGCTTCTGCATGTCATATATTTATCTCCCAAGTCCCAGCACCAAAAGAATGAGACAAATCTTCACATGATTCTATTTTGACTTTCAATTTCAACTCGGAATAATTTAAAAATAAAAACGATTCATAACCGTTTTAATGATTTGACAATTAAATCACTCATACAAAATCACTTAATTAATATGCATTATATTGTGCACTTATATAGAGACACAAACTCAATTACATGTGTCAACTTTAAATGAAAATCAAACACTTAAATTTTTACAGACTCAAACTCAATTATATATTTATTTTCATTGAACATATCAAACACTTAAATTTTTACAGACTCAAACTCAATTATATATTTATTTTCATTGAACATATCTTTTCACTATAAAAAAAAATAAAAAAAAAATAAATAAATAAATAAAACTTCGGTGGAACAATCAAATATGACTCCATGCCGTACATGGTATCTTTTAATGAGCATACGTTACTGTTTTTCTAATCACTCAAAATTTGTAAGGATTAAAGTGAGAAAAGATCCGGAGAATGGTATAACATTCACTACTTGTTGTGTACAATCTCTCAAATTAAAAGTCGGAAGCCGTATGAATTGTTTAATTGATTTTAAGGTACCATTAACCGGTGTAGTATATTTGACATGTACAGTAAACTTATCTTGAAAACAATTACGAATTTTTTGGTATATATATAAAAAGTGTAAAGCAAAAAATGTGAGGATGAGTTTAAAAGAGCAAAGGTTGCCTTTTTTTCTTTTTCTTTTTCTTTTTTTCATATTCCTATTTGTATACATTGACGTGATCTTTTGAAATTTGGTTTCAATCTGGACCCATAAAAATGAGGAGCAGCTAGAGCTTGAGTTTGAGATTGTGACGGACACGTATCTGTGTTGGACACACGTCTGATAGGGCAGAATATGGGTTCGACACTCATTTTAGTGTGTTCATTGATTTTTTTCGAAAGTCAACACTGAGGATACAGGAGGGATATGATGGGATACATTGGGAATACGATGGGATACGTTGGAGATACATCGGGATATGTTGAGGATATGGTCAGGACATAGGTAGGATACGTTTGGGGAAGCTTTTCAATTATTTTTTGTAAACAACGGGATCAAATTACAATTTTTTTAAAAGTTTAGGGGTCAAAATCTTATTATTTACAAAATATTTTATAACTTATAGATTTTGTGACGTATGGTTATTGAGAATATGTTTTGAATAGATTATGTTTTCATATATTATTATTTTTTTAAAGTATAAATATATATTATTTTAATTGACGTATCTGTATTCTAATTTTTGAAGAATTGATGTATCCCCATAACATGCCGTGTCATATCCCGTATCCATGCTACTTAGATTGTGACAAAGTATCATGTGGATCAACAAAGGATGAGGATGATGGTTCTTGATTGTTTCCATAAAAATCATTTAACTATGACTTTTTTTTTTTTTTTTTTTTTTTTTTGCATACATGATTAACTTTATTCTGCACGTAACAATTTAGATTAAAAAATAAAATTATTACGTAGATATAACACTAATGCTAGATCATCCAAAAATTTAGCTAAAATTTTAACCCAAATGGCCAAATGATGTGGCAATTAGTTTTTTTATTAACCACACCATCTCATGTTGTGTGTGATGATGACAACTCACTTGCCATATATTTTGATTGAAATTCAAATTAAATTTTTGAGAGGTCTAGCATTACTCTAGATATAAACCTAACAGATAAGATATGATGTCCGTACAAAAATAGTGTAAGAAAAGTCTTTTTAAAAATAAAAAAAAAAACACGTGGGAGTACGATATAAGGCTTGTGTTGAGAAGCATATCACCTCATGACCAATGGGTTATATATAAAAGTGGACCGAAGAAGGGGACCAGAATTGTGAGGAGTGATAAGGGATTGAGGGATTGAGGGTGTGGTTGGCAAATGGCAGGCTATGGATCAAATGCCTACTTTTGTAAAAAGTTGATCGAGCAGCAACACCGCCATCCACCACATCCCTCCATGGTATCATGGAAAGACAAGTGCCCTTGCTTAGGGCATTATGCAAGTTTCTGAGATTTCTACCAACCTTGCACATGCTCTATCTTTTCTTTTTCTTTTTTGTGTGTGAAAAGTCTTTGCCTTTTTTGTGTGTGAAAAGTCTTTGCCAATTCATCCTTTGAATTTAGAAATGCATAGGTTTCGTTTTCCATGTGACTTTCCCAAATATGGTTGTTTCTTTTCCTTCGAATTTCCTTTTGAAATATATATATATATATATACATATATATATATTTTAGAGTTTCACAAGTGTATACCCTATGACATAATTAAGCATATATTCAAACATGTTTTATAACCATTAGATTAATATTGTTGTTAATATCAAAAGTAATAAAAAACAATTTTAAATTATTATTTTTCTCTCCTCTCTCTTATCTACTCTATATCCGATGCAAACCCATTTCTCTCACCTGTCACACTTTCTTTCTTCTTTATGATCACACATTCTCTCTCAGTTCTTACCGTTACATTTTCTCCGACTCTCCACTCTAATTCTCTACTGTCTACTCTTTTTTTAAGAAGAAAAAAAAAAAACTATGGTTTTCAACTCTTCAACTCTTAATCTCTTTTGGAACATGTTCTTAAATCTCAAATTCTCTCTTCCTTTTTTTCTTAAATTTGGCTCTATTTTTGTTAAGAGTCAAAGAAAAAAAAAATGCTAATTTAAGATTTTTGGAAAACACTGACTTTTGTCTGGTTTTATTTAAGAGATGATCTTATTTGTGTTGGATTTTGTAGCTTTTGACCCTTACCTTTCAACAAAATCGAACGCCTAGAACCGTCACGGCCGTGACCCTTTCCATTTCCATCACTTGCCATTTAAAAATAAATTTGGGAGAGAAATCGAGAATTGAAAACTTAGAAGAATAATACTATAATAATAGCCTAGCAAGTACTAAGTAGTAAACTAGTATTTTTGCAAATAAAATAAATTGCAAATAAATGAAATTGGAAACTTAGTAATTAGTTAATTGGAAATGAAATAAATTAGAAATAAAATTAATTGGAAATAAAATTAAGAGACAGTGATATCTAGAGCCACTGATTTGGTGAAGCAGTCCCTAAATGACCATTAATTTTTCAAAATGGCTCAAATTAGTCATTTCATTGAAAGAATGCATCAATTGTTGCCACTTTGGCCATTAATTGTTTGAAGTCCGTTTACTTATATTATAATATGTTTGCTTATGTCATAACCTGTTAGGATTGAGGTTAAAATAGTAAAACAAGAATGTGCAATATTGTAAAATCATCAAGTCACCACTTAGGGCGCAATTTGACAAAGATATTGAAAGCGTTATTTCACTTTTCTTTTCAATAGAAGTTCTACAACAATGGAGGATTATCTTGAACGGAACAGGAGAAGGACAATTACGAGATATGGATTACAGGATACTGCATATCACACAACTCGTATTTCTTTTCTAAGATCAAAGTTTTTATTTTTTATTTTTTATGGTTTATTGTATGATCAGCTTTTTTTTAGCTGTGTTCCATCTTTCAATTGAGAGATGCCTCATAACCCACTCATGTCAGTATGTGACCACCATCAATTGATTTTTCCGAGAAAATCCCCAAGAAATTTTTTTATATCTTTTTCTCTTAGTCGAAAGAGACTCTACGCTTCCTATTTGTATATTCTTTGTACATGGACGTGCACTTTGGATGATTAGCATTGCACATATAAATATTATATTATATATATAGCACTAGCATTTACTTTTGTATCAATAAAGACAAGACAATATAGACTTTGTAATATAATCATACAAATTATTCCAATATGCCATCCATGAAATTTTTATTCTTGCTACTGTATTTTGTGTTCCATCCATAAGCATATTATTCTTGCTATGTTTCTTTGGCTTTGGTTTTACACTGCATGTTTAGTTTTGTACCTGTTGCTATGTTTTACTCTGTTTTTTGCTTTCGTCTTCGATGTTTGTTGAGCTTTTAACTTTTGTTGTTGTTGTTTTGCCTTGTCTCTTTCCTTTTGAAATATATTAGTGCAATTCAAATAATAATAATAATAATAATGCTTCTACAAACCCTATTCTATCCGGAACAATCCTCCAAACCCTAATCTGATCCTTATATTAATTAATGCTTCTACATTAATCTAAAGTGAAACCTAGAAAAAAAAAAAGATAACTAATTTGATTGATGTTATATATAAATAAATATATATATGTGTGTGTGTGTGTGTGAACGGATGAGCTTATGTAGCCAATCTAATTCCACATCTTCACCCAAAGAACAGCCACAGAAACAACAAGCTCAAAAAGGAAAAAGTAAGAAGAAAAAAACCGGTGGCCTGAGAAAGAAGCAGAAGACAAACCGAATCTTGAGTTTAGAGTTTTTTTAGTCTAGATAGTTTTATATTGAGTTTGGATAGATTCTTGATTTTTGTTTTTTTAAATACAACATACAGACTCGTTGATTGATGCATCATTGACTTTCTTTCACTACTACAAGAAACGCAAAAGAAATCAGTTTATTTTTCATTTTATTTTTTGTGTGGTTTTGTGTTTTGCTGGAGATATTTTTATGTAAACATTTTCTTTAAAACTGTATCTTTTGGCAAGGAAATAAAATATTTTATCTACACTGGGTTCTTCAATATTTTGATACGAATCCAACGGTATAAAGAACGTAAAATTATGGGCAGTATTTTAAAAGTTATAATCAATTATTCAGTCAAAGGTCAGAAGCGACACGCAATCCGCGAGTGAGGTGTGTTTATCATTCTTTTTCCTTAAAACTGTATCTTTTGGTAAGGAGATAAATTTTTTCATTCATGTTAGGTTCTTTGATTTTTCGATACGAATCCAACGGTATAAAGAACGTAAAATTCTGGACGGTATTTTGAAAATTATGATCAATTATTCAGTCAAAGGTCAGAAGTAACACGCAATCCGCGAGTGAGGTGTGTTCATCGCTCTTTTTCCTTAAAACTATATCTTTTGGCAAGGAAATAAAATTTTTCGTCCATGTTGGTTTCTTTTATTTTTTGATACAAATCCAATGGTATAATGAACGTTAAATTCTAGGCGTTATTTTGAAAGTTATGATCAATTATTCAGTCAAAGGTTAGAAGCGACACGCAATCCGCGAGTGAGGTGTGTTCATCTCTTTTTTTTCTTAAAACTATATCTTTTGGTAAGGAAATAAATTTTTTCGTCCATGTTAGTTTCTTTGATTTTTCGATACGAATCCAATGATATAAATAACGTAAAATTCTGGACTGTATTTTGAAAGTTACAATCAATTATTCAATCAAAGGTCAGAAGCAACGCGCAATCCACGAGTGAGGTGTGTTTATTGCTCTTTTTCTTTAAAACTGTACATTTTGGCAAGGAAATAAATTTTTTTGTCCATGTTGGGTTCTTCAATTTTTCAATACGAATCCAACGGTATAAAGAATGTAAAATTATGGGCGCTATTTTACAAGTTATGATCAATTATTCAGTCAAAGGTCAGAAGCGACCCGAATCCGCAAGTGAGCTGTGTTCATCGCTCATTTTCACACTTTTCCAAATCGATTTTTGGAATATTTTCTGAATGAAAAGTGTTTGTTTGCATGTCTAATTTCTTGTGTCAAAATTTGAGCAAATAACGTTGAGTTTTTTAGAGATGTGCACTTGAATATGAACATGGGTCAGATTTGATTAGTTTGCAGAGATAGAAATAATGACCTTTTTGAGACTCCATCCACCAATTAATGGTGTATATTGCTATTTTATTTTTTAGGAGTACCATGTCATAGATAACGGTAGCTTTCCGTTAGATTTAACTGAATGGCTGCTAATGAACAATGTTTCGTCAAAATGGTGATTTTTGAACAATTTGAATAGTCGGTGGCCTTTTTGGGACTCCATCCACCAATTAATGGTGTCTAGTGCTATTTTCTCTAAAATTAATTGTAAATAAAATATATTGGAAATAAAATTAATTGCAAATAAAATAAATTACAAAATGAGATAAATAATAAAAACCTTGGAAACTTGGAGTTAGAGACTTGAAGACTTGGAGAGTGTTGGAAACTTGGAGAATTGAGAGACAAATTAGAATTAGAGATTTAGAGAATTGAGAGAATTGAGAGAATGAGAGATTGAGAGGAAATTGGTGTGAGGAAAAATGGAAGGGGGGTGGGGGGGGGGGGGGGGGGGGTGGGGGGGTGTTTATAAAAAAAAAAAAAAATTTTAAAGGTTGGAACTAGCCAGTTTCGAAAAATTTGGAACCGGTTTCGATTCCGGTTTGACTCCGATTCCACGGTTCGAATTGAAACCTTGTCGGGTCTAGTAGAGGTTACAAACAAAGAGGTTGGAGACAGGTGAAAGAAATAGAGAGAACTTGTCAGAGAAGAGAAGGAGAACATTGGCCTGTGTGTCTCTGACATGGGCAATTGGACATTAATTTTTATTTCTTAAATAAAACTTGACTTTGTTTTTGTTTTTGTTTTTTGAAATTTATGTTGACTTTGCTTTGGCCATTGGATTATCACCCATTCTTGAAAAAACACCAATTAAAATGCAGGTTTCCTTATTAGTTTTTATGTTTAATATTAAAAACATCCCCTCACCTTTGAACTATTATTGGATATCTAGATAAAAATGTTTTTATTTCAGAAACACCTTTTTACGGAATAACAATACTTTTATTTGGTAAAAGTCAAAGGGTATAATATTTAATTCATATAATTAAAACTTAAATAGGGACATTTTAGACTTTTTTAACATCAAAACTCAATCAATTTAACCGTTTAATGTTAGTCCATTGGAGATGTTTATTAAATAAAAACATTTTTATCAAGACATCCAATAATAATTCAAACGTAAGGGGAGGTCTTTAATATTAACCCTAGTTTTTATTTAAATCTTTATTTATTTAAAGTTATTTAAAATTATTTTAAGTTAATTTGATTTAAGATAAATATTATAAAACTAAATTACAAATATTTAAATAATTATGATTTAAATATATTAATAATACAGTTGCATTTTAAACATGTTATGATGAATATATTTGTTTTATGTATCTTGTTATTTAAATTATTAAATATTGATTCTCAATCTTTTTTAAGGTTTTAAAAAAGCTATTAAAATTTATATTTTGGGTATCGATATTGACACCCATAAATATGATAAGCACACCCATATTTTAATAAAAATTTTAATCACAAAAATATCCTAATAGGAATTTACAAATAAGGACAAATTAGTTTAATTAAAAACAAATCAAATACTATGTACACTCATATCTTCAATTATATCACTTTATTTAAAAAATAAAAAATAAAAAATAAAAATAAATTAATTAATTAAAAAAAACAAAAAAACTAAAAACTAAACTAAACTAATCTAAACCCTAATTCTATTTCAATTATCAAAATCTCACATTATCATATAACAAAGTAATAGAAAAAAATTTCCAGAGAACTATGATCATATAGAGGCATGTATTTATTTATTTATTTATTTCTTTATAAACACTATCTATAAACAAAAAGTGAGAATTAATTAAAAAGAAAAAGAACAGAGATGGAGGCAGCGGAACTTGCACATTTGAACATCATTGCTGCAGTAACCATTAAATCCCAAGTGACTAATTACCCCACTAGCTATTAAATGTTTAATTCTTTGAAGTTTTTAGAAAATGATAAATGAAACTATTCTAGTCGCCGATTGTTGACAATTTTCGGTTTTGTGATGCTCTAGTTTTAAGTTATCAATCAAATGGCCTTATAATGCGCTGAGTGCACTCTCCAACCAAAATTGATAGTAGGATAAATATTTCAACGTTGGTTTTAGGAATACTGGGACTGAAACAATAACACTATAAGCTGTTGATTCTCAGAGTACCCAAGAAATAGTAACAACAAATAAATTAACGTCTTAAATTAAAGTCAGACTTTTCGCTGAAATAGGTTGGAGTCATTAAAGCAGGGAATGCAGTCTAGAAAAAAAGATGAACCAGTCCCAGTTTCAACTACCCAAAAATACTTCTTTTGGTTAAGGTTGCTGCTGCATTTGTAATATAATTTTTGGATGAATAACAGCTAGCGACCTGCAACAAGATACTGAACATTCAATATGCTAGATATGACCTCAATTGGCAGATCCAAAGATTAATTTTGGAAGCAAGTTTTTCCCTTTTTTTTCTTTAGACAGACCTCAATTTTCAAATGGCAGGGATTGTATTGTCGAAAGAGAAAAAGAAACAGGTATTTATTATGGTTGAAAGACTGTTGATGTTTTTTCTTTATAGGAATGATATTTTGGTTTGTTGAAAAGCTAGTCATGTTCAGGTTAGAGATTGTATATGGAAAGTAGAATTATAGATGGCGGCTGTAAACAAATACAAACATAATTGATGAGCTTTCTTTTCAAAAAAAAAAAAAAGAAAAAGATATGACCTGAATTGTAGTTTATCACAAGTTTTACTTTGAAGGCTTTGAACCTTCTTTCAATTTTCTGAAGATGTGGTGCTATTTAATGCATGACTACTCTGATAAAGCTGTTCATTTCCTCTATGTTCATTGTTTGGACATGAATTGGTCTCCCAATGTAACTGTTTGTTTATGGAGATGTCGAACAGCCGCACTTTATTTTGATTCTGATGAGATTGTTCGTGTTTCATGTATAATTAACACACGGGGCAAGCATTATAACATGCACATACCTAAAGGGTACTATGGCAATGCGTTTGCATACCCGGCTACGTGTTCAAAGGCTGAAATTTTGTGTAGGAATCCATTGGGATATGCTGTAGAGCTGGTGAAACAAGCAAAGGCACAAATGAGTGAAGAGCATATAAGATCAGTGGCAGATCTTATGGCGATCATAGGGCGGAGAACGAACTACGTAACCCAGGGAAACTTTATCGTTTCGGATTTAACTCGTTCCGGGATGGCAGAGCTTGATTTTAGGTGGGGGAAACCATTGTATGGTGGAACAGCCGACAGTGTATCACTGATCAGCTTCTATATGAAGTACCGGAAAAGTGAGGGGGAGAATGAGATTGTGGTACCAATATGCCTACCGTTGTCAGCTATGACTAAGTTTCAAGAAGAGATCAAGAAAATGATTGAAGGGCCGCCCACTGAAACGTTATGCAAGCTTTAAGTGATATATATCTAGTACTTGTTGATTTTCAAATGACAAATATTTCCTTGAAAAAATCATAACTTGTGTGGTGTGGTCTTTTACAGTAATGGGAGAGTCTTATCTATGTAATTCTATAATATGAATTATATATAGGACACCAATGAGACTTAGCTATTGGTTTCAATAATTAAAATATGTCAACCGATTATTCTGAATTTAATTACTCTGTTTTGGTTCCAACTGACTACTGATCAATCAATTAATAGCTCTAATGCAGAAGCTAAAGGGTCAATAAACTTTAAATTTTGTATCTACTTGTAAAATCATCTAACGTTTGGGTCTGTGGGATGATTACTGTAATTTGTATTTTATAGATAATTTTGATAAAATTAAAATCAATAAATATTATAAAATAGTATATATAAAAATAAAAAAATTAATGTTGAAGAAGGAAGTGGCCCACTATGTATGTCACTATGTTGTATGTACCCCGGTCATACTTATTTCTATGTTAGGTCTGAGTCAACGTCAACGCCAGTCAAGATATATATAGTAGCATTTATCACTTGTACAGGAAAATGTCTATTGCAACCACTTTTGTATGAGAAGGATACATCTCCCCTTTTACATTTGTGTATATTGGTATGTACGGTATCCAGTTTAATGAAACACAAAATTATAATTGGTATAAATATTATGTAATTATATATGAATTAGCTCAATCATCATGATCAATTTTATGATTTATTATATTGTAATTTATGTACACTTAATCTAGTGCTCATATGATAATGAGACTATATAAATGAGCTCTCAACATTGTATTTGATAGACAATATGGAGTTGGACTAGTAGTATGTATCTCACACCTTCATCTTGTGGGTTGAATTATTGTAATTTTCCATCTATTATCTATGTTTGTTCCAACCATTCTTCCTCTTCCATATGAGTTGAGGTTGTTGAAGCATTAAATGTGCTTATTTTGATTCGTCTATAACCTAATTTTAATCAAGTCTTCACTTCTGTTTAGTTATACCAAAACGGTTGGATGACTCTAACCTAAAACATTATCAGATTGAATAAGCATTATTTATCATCAAATCATATTGGACGGTGGTAACCGGTTACTCTACTCCTCTTTTTGAGCTTGGGTTGGTTATCAATGATATTCTTGCTTTAGTTCATGAGTTTTGCTTTGGCTAGTTTGTATTATATATTTATATGACATCCATATCGAGTGGCCTGTAATTCCATTTGCTTTGGCTAATGAATTCTATTTTCCATTCATGCATGAGAGATTATTGTTATCATTGACATGGGCCTGATGACAGTTGGGTTGGGCATTAACAAGCACTTCTTTCACTAAGACATCTTGTTGGTGTTATGATATCAGTGGTGGCAGCTTCTGCATATCATATATTTACCTCCCAAGTCCCAACACCAAAATAATGAGACAAATCTTTACATGATTGTATTATGACTTTCAAATTCAACTGGGAATAATTTAAAAATAAAAGCCATTCATATCCGTTTTTATGATTTGACAATTAAATCACTCATAAAAAATACTTAATTAGTATGCATTACATTGTCCACTTATATAGAGACACAAACTCAATTACATGAGTCAACTTTAAATGAAAATCAAACACTTAAATTTTTACAGACACAAACTCAATTATATATTTATTTTCATTGAACATTTCTTTCATTATTTTTTTTTTCAATAAAAAATAAAAAATAAAAAAAAATAAAAATAAAAACTTTGGTGGAACAATCAAATATGACTCCATGCCGTACATGGTATCTTTTAATGAGCATACGTTACTGTTTTTTCTAATCACTCAAAATTTGTAAGGATTAAAGTGAGAAAAAGATCTGGAGAATGGTAAACATTCACTACTTGTTGTGTACAATCTCTCAAATTAAAAGTCGGAAGCCGTATGAATTGTTTAATTGATTTTAAGGTACCATTAACCGGTATAGTATATTTGACATGTACAGTAAACTTATCTTGAAAACAATTACGAATTTTTTGGTACATATATAAAAAGTGTAAGCAAAAAATGTGAGGATGAGTTTAAAAGAGCAAGGGTTGCCTTTTTTTTTTTGCTTTTTCTTTTTTTCATATTCCTATCTGTATACATTGACGTGATCTTTTGAAATTTGGTTTCAATCTGGACCCATAAAAATGAGAAGCAGCTAGAGCTTGAGTTTGAGATTGTGACGGACACGTATTTGTGTTGGACACTCGTCTGACACGACAGGATATGTGTATGACACTTATTTCAGTATGTTCGTTGATTTTTTCGAAAGTCAACACTGAGGATACAGGAGGGATATGACAGGATACATTGGGAATATAATGGGATACGTACGACGGGATATGCTGAGGATACGGTCAGGACATAGGTAGGATACGTTTGGGGCAGCTTTTCAATTATTTTTTGTAAATAGCGGGGTCAAATTACAATTTTTTTAAAAGTTTAGAGGTCAAAATCTTATTATTTACAAAATATTTTATGAATTATAGATTTTGTGACGTATGTTTATTGAGAATATGTTTTGAATAGATAATGTTTTCATATATATATATATATATTAAAGTATAAATATATATTATTTTAATTTATGTATCCGTATTCTAGTTTTTAGATATTTACCGTATTTCCGTATCGTACTATGTCATATCCCATATCCGTGCTACTTAGATTATGACAAAGTATCATGTGGCACTACTACCAAAAATCACAAAAGAAATCGGTTGTTTTATATGGAAGAAATTGGTTTTTAAAATTTTTAAAACTGATGTCTATTTGAGTGTTTTAGAAAATACGCGCAAAAGACATCGGTTTTTAACCGATGTAAAAACAAGGAAAAGAAATCGGTTTTAGTTAAAACCAATTTAAAAACCCTGGTGTAAAATTGGTATATTACAAAAATTAATCCCACCTTTGATATTAATGAGGATTAATTGTCATTATGAAGAGTTGAATTTTCAACCTCAAAGTCAAAATGATAAGTCGTTACCTCCTAACTACAAGATTGGATGTGTTAACAATTGCACAATATTTATAAAAAAGCTATATGAGTTGTTAAAAATAAATAAAAAATATAAATAAAAAAAATAAAAAAAAAAACTTTTTGACAAATTTAAATTTACTCAACTAATCAAAATTCTAATTTTTACTACAAATATATATATTAAATAAATATTATTGGTTGGTTTATTTTTCATTTCATTTTTTATTGTATGGTTTTGTGTTTTGCTGAAGATATTTTTGTGCAAACTTTTTCCTTAAAACTGTAACTTTTGGAAATGAAATAAATTTTTTTGTACACGTAGGATTCTTCGATTTTTTGATACTAATCCAACGGTATAAAAAATGTAAAATTTCGGACGGGATTTTGAAAGTTATGATCAATTATTTAGTCAAACAAAGGTCAGAAACGATTGGAGATATTTTTGTACAAATGTTTTCCTTAAAACTGTATCTTTTGGCAACGAAATAAATTTTTTTGTCCATGTTGGATTCTTTGATTTTTCGATATGAATCCAACGGTATAAAGAACGTAAAATTCCGGGCAGTATTTTGAAAGTTATGATCAATTATTCAGTCAAAGGTCAAAATTGATTAGAGATATTTTTGTACAAAATTTTTCCTTAAAACTGTATCTTTTGGCAACGAAATAAATTTTTTTATCCATGTCGGACTCTTTGATTTTTCAATACAAATCCAACGGTATAAAGAACGTAAAATTCCGGTGGTATTTTGAAAGTTATGATCAATTATTCAGTCAAATGTCAGAAGCGATTGGATATATTTTTATGCAAATTTTTTCCTAAAACTGTATCTTTTGGAAACAAAATAATTCATTTTTGTCTATGCTGGATTCTTCAATTTTTCGATACGAATCCAACGGTATAAAGAACATAAAATTCTGGGCGGTATTTTGAAAGTTATGATCAATTATTCAGTCAAAGGTCAGAAGCGATTGGAGATATTTTTGTACAAAATTTTTCCTTCAAATTGTATCTTTTGGCAACGAAATTTTTTTGTTGTTGTCCATGTCGGATTCTTTGATTTTTCAATACGAATTCAACGGTATAAAGAACGTAAAATTCCGGTGGTATTTTGAAAGTTATGATCAATTATTTAATCAAAGGTCAGAAGCGATTGAAGATATTTTTGTGCAAAATTTTTCCTAAAACTGTATCTTTTGGCAACAAAATAAATTTTTTTGTCTATATTAGATTCTTTGATTTTTCGATACGAATCCAACGGTATAAAAAACGTAAAATTCCGGGCGGTATTTTGAAAGTTATGATCAATTATTCAGTCAAAGGTCAGAAGCAATTGGAGATATTTTTGTGCAAAATTTTTTCTTAAAACTGTATTTTTTGGCAAAGAAATAAATTTTTTTGTCTATGTCGAATTCTTTGATTTTTCAATACAAATCCAACGGTATAAAGAACGTAAAATTCCGGTGGTATTTTGAAAGTTATGATCAATTATTCAGTCAAAGGTCAGAAGCGATTGAAGATATTTTTGTGCAAACTTTTTCCTAAAACTGTATCTTTTGGCAACAAAATAATTTTTTTTGTCTATGTTGGATTCTTCGATTTTTCGATACGAATCCAACGGTATAAAGAACGTAAAATTCCGGGCGGTATTTTGAAAGTTATGATCAATTATTCTGTCAAAGGTCAGAAGCGATTAGAGATATTTTTGTACAAACGTATTCCTTAAAACTATATCTTTTGGAAAAGAAATAAATTTTTTTTGTCTATGTTGGATTCTTTGATTTTTCGATATGAATCCAACGGTATAAAGAATGTAAAATTCCGGGTGGTATTTTGAAAGTTATGATCAATTATTCAGTTAAAGGTCAGAAACGATTCGCGAATCCCGAGTGAGTTGTTTTCATCACTCATTTTCAAACTTTTGCAAATCTATTTTTGGAATATTTTCTGATTGAAAAGTGTTTGTTTGCATATCTACTTTCTTATGTCAAAATTTGAGCAAATAACGTTGAGTATTTTTAGAGATGCGTACTTGATTGCAGACATAGGTCAGATTTGCATTGTATAATTTTGTTTTTGAATCCACATAAGTTTTTATAAAAAACCGATGTCTAAACGCTTTTTTTTAATATCGGTTTTTATATAAACCATTGTCTTTTGAACGCAAAATTTAAGACATTGGTTTTTATAAAAACCGATGTCTAAACCTTTATTTTTTAATATCGGTTTTTCTAAAAACCGATGTCTTTTGAAAATCCAATATTTAAGACATTGGTTTTTATAAAAACCGATTTCTATATATATATATATATTTTTTAAATCGGTTACATAAAAACCGATTTAAACAAGTGATTTCTTTAAGCAATTTTGTAGTAGTGTGGATCAGCAAAGGATGAGGCTGATGGTTCTTGATCTTTTTGATAAAAATCATTTAACTATGATCTTCTTTTTTTTTTTTTTTTTTTTTTTTTGTCATACATGATAAGCTTTATTATGCACGTAACAAACTAGATAAAAGATAAAATTATTGCATAGATATAAACCTAACAGACAAGATATGATGTCCGTACGAAAATAGTGTAAGAAAAGTCTTCAAAAAAAAAAAACGCGTGGTAGTAGGATATAAGGCTTGTGTTGAGAAGCATATCGCCTCATGACCAATGGGTTATATATAAAAGTGGACCAAAGAAGGGGACCATAAATTGTGAGGAGTGATGAGGGATTGAGGGTGTGGTTGGCAAATGGCAGGCTATGGATCAAATGCCTACTTTTGTAAAAAGTTGATTTAGCAGCAACACCGCCATCCACCACATCCCCCCCTTGGTGTCATGGTCTTAATCTAAAAGGGCCTGAAAAGACAAGTGCCCTTGCTTAGGGCATTAAGCAAGTTTCTGAGATTTCTACCAACCTTGCACATGCTCTATCTTTTCCTTTTCTTTTTTTGTGTGTGAAAAGTCTTTGCCAATTCATCCATTGAATTTGGAAATGGTTTCGTTTTCCATATGACTTTCCCAAATATGGTTGTTGTTTTTTCCTTCGAATTTCCTTTTGAAATATATATATAAATATATATATATATATTTTAGAGCTTCTCATGTGTATACCCAGTGACATAATTAAGAATATATTTAAACATGTTTTATAACCATTAGATTAATACTGTGGCTAGTATCAAAAGTGATAAAAAATAATTTTAAATTATTATTTCTCTCTCCTCTCTCTTATTTGCTCCATATTCGATGCAAACCCATTTCTCTCACCCGACACACTTTCTCTCTTCTTTACGATTACACATTCTCTCTCAATTCTTACATTTACATTTTCTCCGGCTCTCCACTCTAGTTCTCTACGGTCTACTCTTTTTTTAAGAAAAAAAAAAAACTATGGTTTTTAACTCTTCAACTCTTCTTCTCTTTTGGAACATGTTCTTAAATCTCAAATTCTCTCTTTTTCTTTTTTTCTTAAATTTGGCTCTATTTTTGTTAAGAGTCAAAGAAAAAAAAAATGCTAATTTCAGATTTTTGGAAAACATTGATTTTTGTCTGGTTTTATTTAAGAGATGATCTTCTTTGTGTAGGAAATTATAGCCTTTGAATTAATAGCATTTTGATTATTTTCACTCAACAAGATATATATGTATTAAGTTTAATAAGTCTCCTATTAAAAAAAAAAAAAAAATTAATAAGTCTGGACTCTACCAAATGTGTCACCCTTTGGTCTACTTAATAAGTCTTTTATCATAGATATATTTTCACTTAATTAATTAATTAAATTTTTTTTTTTTTTTTTTTTTTTGTGCTTCTCTCCTTACTTTCCCTCTACGGTTTTCTCTATCATATTTCAAACAACAAATCAAAGAAGTTGAGGTCAATTTCAGATAGAGATTGACTGAAGCGAGAGGAAAAAAAAAAAAGGGAAAAACTATAAAGTGAAAGTGATTAGTCTGTCATGAGAGAGTAAGTTGAAAGAAAAAGGGAGAGAGAAATGTCTCTAACAAGAGAGAAAGTTGAAAGAAAAAGTAGTGTAAAAGCAAAAGTTGTCTTTGGAGATGATTGAAATGGGCATTTTTGTCGCACATCATACTTTTGTGCTATTTAAACTTAACTTATTAATATATTGATAAAGAGAAATTTCAAGATCAAAAGGTTTTAGAAATTTTTGGTCTTGAAATTTTTAGAAATTGCCAAGTTTATTATTATTGTTTTTATTATGCATTTGTATGAAATAATATTTTTTTTTTCATGTAACGCCAAATTTTTTTTGGTCAAATATATCCATTGTTTATTAAGGGTATTTTTGTCCAAAAGGTGAAAAAAATAAAAATTAAAAATGCTAGGAATCGATAAATTTAAAAGAGGTATTATTACTAAAGTCCCTGTTTTTTTTTTATGAATTGTCATCCTTTTAAACTTCTTTGCCATATTAGTCATTTTAGTCTCTTGTTTTTTTTGTCAAAATACATCACTTTAGTCCATTTGACTAAAAAACTAATGGTCAATTATAACAAAATGTGTAAAAATATAATTTTACCCTTTGTTGTTATTATTTTTTTTTTTTTTAATTTTTTCTTTTAATCCCTCTAGTTTTAATACTAGCAGGTTAACCCCTGGAAAAAAAAGTAACCAGTTGAGCTACTCTAGGGCTTTGTTAAAGGTTCGTAGATTTCAATGTATATATTGTTATATATTATGTTTATAATAATTTAAATCTGTTTATATAATTTAAAATAAACTCATATTTAATAATAATATATAAAAACATATTTATGAAAATGAAAAAAAAAAATTAACAAAACAAAATGAAACCCAGAAAATCAAAGCTCGTAATTTTTTTCTCTCTTTTTTTGGATTTTTATCCTTTTCAAAAAATATATTATTTCAATTTGATAAAAAAAAAAAAAAAACCCAAAAAACCAAATCCCATAAATTGAAAAAGGAAAAAAATCAACAAAAAAATAAAAATAAATAAAAAAACTCACATTAATATAATTTAAAATAAACTCATATATAATAATAATATATAAAAAAATATTTATGAAAATGAAAAAGAAAATAACAAAACAAAAGGAAAAAAAAGGAAAATTTTAATTTATGGGATTTGATTTTCTGGGTATTTTTTTTTTTATCAAATTGAAATAATATATTTTTTGAAAAGAAAAAAAAATCCAAAAAAAAAAAAAAGAGAAAGAAAGAAAATAATTATGGGCTTTGATTTTCTGGATTTTCTAGGTTTCATTTTGTTTTTTTCTTTTTCTTTTTCTTTTTCATTTTCATAAATATGTTTTTATATATTATTATTAAATATGAGTTTATTTAAATTATATGTTTTATTATTTTTTTTTTGTTGATTTTTTCCCTTTTCAATTTATAGGATTTGATTTTCTGTTTTTTTTTTTTTTTATCAAATTTAAATAATATATTTTTTGAAAAGGAAAAAAATCCAAAAAAAAAAAAAAAAAGAAAGAAAAAAATTTACGGTTTTTTATTTTCTGGATTTTCTAGGTTTCATTTTGTTTTGTTATTTTCTTTTTCTTTTCTTTTTCATAAATATGTTTTTATATATTATTATTAAATATGAGTTTATTTTTTAAAAAAATTTTGTAGATTTTTTCCCTTTTTAATTTATGAGATTTGATTTTCTGGGAGGGGGTTTTTTTTTTTATCATATTTAAATAATATATTTTTTGAAAAGGAAAAAAATCCAAAAAAATAGAAAGAAAAACATTTACAGGTTTTGATTTTCTGGATTTTCTAAGTTTCATTTTATTTTGTTAATTTTGTTTTTCATTTTCATAAATATGTTTTTGTATATTATTATTAAATATGAGTTTATTTTAAATTATATAAACATATTTAAATTAGTTTAAATAAATT
This sequence comes from Acer negundo, assembly GCA_035582765.1. Lineage (NCBI taxonomy): Eukaryota > Viridiplantae > Streptophyta > Magnoliopsida > Sapindales > Sapindaceae > Acer > Acer negundo. The sequence goes on from CM069236.1 coordinate 26,409,240, forward strand.
ATATAATTATATATACAATTAAATCAACAAATTATCAAAAATGAGCTAAAGTAGCTCAGCTGATTAAAGCTTATGACTTTTAACCTTAAGGTTGAAGGTTTGATTCCTATTGGAGGCTTTTTAATTTTTTTCAATGGTTAACCAACTATTATTAAAACTAGAGGCATTAAAAGAAAAAATTAAAAAAATAACAATAAATGATAAAATTGTATTTTTTTTACACATTCTGTTATAGTTAACTGTTAGTTTTTTGGTCAAATGGACTAAAGTGATATATTTTGAAAAAATAAGGGACTAAAGTGACTAATATAGCAAAAACGTTTAAAAATATGACAATTTATTATAAAGTAGAGACTTCAGTGATAATACCCCAATTTAAAATTATATATTTATATGTGAAAATTGTCAAAATTAACCATATATAATATCCAAAATTGTTTTTAACCATTTATGAAAGTTTAATTATTAATAACCACTTTTCAACTTTTATTTTCAATTTATAACAAAAATGATGAAAATACCCCCACAACTTCTTTTTATTTTTATTTTCATTTTTTCTCAAAAAAAAGAAAGTGACCAAGAGATTTCATGTGAAACCTATGAGAAAAATGTAAAACCTGGGAAAAAATCGTAAAATCTGAAAGAAAAACATGAAACCATGTTTTTTTTTTAATAGAAAATTACTGAAACATTGCTCCAAAAATATTGTTTGTTTTTAAAAAATTACTAAAAAGATCTCCTCTAAAAGGGTATTTCAATAATTTTGCACCTAAGGTTTTTTTTTTTTTTTTTTTCTTCCCCTTTTTCATCTTCAAACTAACAACGATAACGGGCAGCCCCGATATGCTATTTCTGCACTTGGGGGTGCGCTGCCTAAGTGCTCTTCGGCTCACTTTGGTTGCAAAGACTTTCTCCTTAAGCGCATGTCTCAACAACACATAACGAGGGTTTCGCTCGTTATAAGACTTGACTAAACATCTCAAGACACAAGTTGACTACAACCATGCAGCACCTGTATGAAAGTCAGTACCATCCTGTTAAGGTTAAGGATAGGTTTTGTAGTTCATATGTCAAGGGCTGGTAAGATTTTGCGCGTTGTATCGAATTAAACCACATGCTCCATCGCTTATGCAGGCCCATGTCAATTCCTTTGAGCTTCGGTCTTGCGACCGTACTCCCCAGGCAGAGTGTCGCTTGGGCTTGCGATTCCTAGGCAAATTCACTTTGTGTAGCACTGGTCCTGTCGGTGACTTTGTCGAGTGGCGCTCTCGTAAGCGGTACTATCTCTAATGAAGACACCAATAGTGTGAGATGAGAGAGAGGGACGAGAGGGAAAATATGAGAGAGAAAAAATGAAAGGGGATTTGAGAAAGGCACTACCGGTGTGATATTAGAGAGAGACGAGAGGGAAAATATGAGAGAGAAAAGTGGATAGAGGGTTTGAGGAAGGCACTGCTAGTGTGAGATTAGAGAGAGCCGAGAGGGAAAAGATGAGAGAAAAGAGGAGATAGAGTGATGTAGGAGGAAGTGTATGAGAAAGACAGTCACATGTGAATCAAACAACAATTTACTAAATCTATGTTGATTCTGCGGAATACTAGGAAAAATAGCGATAATTGAGTAAACTTAAAAGAAATTTTTTATTAAGCAAAATCTGACTGAAAAAAATAATACAAAGCCAAATAAATAACGAAAGTAATCCAATGCTGCTAGGATTTGATATCACCTAATTTCCTAAACAAAATAGATCACTAAAACTCCTAAATCAAATGGGAAAATAATCCCAAACGAAAAAAATCTAAAGTCTCCTAAACGAAAAAGGAAAAAACTCTAAAAATTGTGCATGAAAATAAAAGTTCTCGAACGATAATCGAAATAGCCGAATTTGGGCATGCTATAGCCAATTTGGGTTGTAACAAATGTAGGGTTCGACTGGAGCTTTCCAAAAACATATTATAATAGTGATTCTGATCTCGTTTGCCCTCTATAGAGGTCCATGTAATCATCAGCCTTGATCTGGGTTCTCTACATGACCCAAATACAAAAACGCCAGTCGATCTACATCATTCTCCTAAGGTTGGATCAAATTCGACCTCAAATTTGACAGCTCGTCATCCTCAGAAGAAGTATCCCCATGATAGGGAATGAGGTGCTTCACATTAAACACATCAGCGGTGTGAATATGGATGAACAACTTTAGTTGTAGAATTATTAAGTAATCACCAACCGTTCATCAACCATTCATCACAATGATGAATGGTTGGAGATAAAAAAAAATATTTAATTAATTTTTTTTTTGATTAATTTTGTTTTAAGTTTTCAATTTCTATTTTTTTTTTTTTTTTGGATTTCAGTTTTCAATTTTTTGTATTTTTGGATTTCAATTTTCAATTCTTTTAAATTTTATTTTATCTAGTGGAGATCCATTAGAAAAAAGATTTTATTTTAGTTTTTCAAAAAAAAAATTGAATGGAAAAATCATATTTTTCACATTTATGTTAATGTTGCCTATCAATTTTTGGTTAGAGGGAACAATTTGATGTATTTCTAAGAAGATGAGGACATGAGACCCTAATACACCCAAGTGGAGTAAAAAAAGTGTGGTTTCCTTAAAAGATAAGGATCAGATTGTAATACCTCCATTTAAAAATGAAGATTATCTTTTAGTAAATTAAAAGATAAAAGCTAGTACCATTTTTTTTTTTTTTTTAATTTAGAAACAATATTTTATTAAAAATTGTAAATTTAAAAACAGTAAAAAAATTTTATTTAAAAATGATGATGATTTAAAAAACTAAAAAATTATTTACTTTAAAAATAGTAACAAAAATAGAAATAGATAATTTTAAAATTTTAAAATTGTTTTAAATTTTAAAATTGTTTTAAATTTTTCCATTTTAAAATTGTTTTTTAATTTATATTCCATTTAAAATATTTTATTAATTATTTTTTTTGTAAAAAAATAAAAGTTATTTTCATTTTAAAATTCTAATAAGCACAAACAATTTGGTCTTTTCATTGTTTAATTTTATGAGAAGGGAGATCTAAGTAAATAAATTGATACTTACTTTCTAATTGCACTTATGTTGGAATGTAGGGACCTCAATGTATTTACCTCTATTATAAAAAAAAAAAAAAAAATAAAAAATTAACCTCACACGCCACGTGATAATAATCATCGCATTTATAGGGTAGGATTTTCCAGCAGAGCGCAAACCTTTCTCGGAATTTTCCGTCTTCGCAATTTACCATTTTCTCAGCTACCAAACAGGAAAAAAAAAATTAAAAAAGAAACAAATTTACAGCAGCTAAAGCTAGAAAGCAACTAGCAGATAAATATATTTGTGTGCATTATCCGTCCCATTCGCTTTTAGCTCTCTCTACATTTCTCTCTCCTCTGCAACTACTGATCAGATCATATATCAATGTAATTTCTCTTAGATTCTCACTCACTTTCTCGCTCTGATTTTGTTGTCTCGACAGACCGCCACTTACTTGAATTGAATTTGTATTCGATCGATTTGTCGAGCTACTCTTCAGTGTTCGCTTCAGTGTCAGCATACTGATTTTCACTTGTTTGGATTGCAGTCAAGTGGTTCAGAGTTGGTGCAGTTGAGTGAAGGAATTGGAATTGGAGTTGGAGTGAGTGATCGTGATGATTGAACTTCGCTTCGAGAGCGATTCGGTGTCGTTTGAGAGTTTGTCGAATTTAGGGTTCGGGTTTTGGAGTGAATAACTTGGTGGATGGAAGGGTTTGGTTTTGAAGAGTTGTTTTTTCATAATGTCAAGGACCGATAGGATGGCTTCGGATCTTAGCAGGACCGGCGCTGTGGAAAGGGACGTCGAGCAGGTACTCGTAATTGTATTTTTTTTTTTCCTAATGATTTACTATAATTGCTTTTAAATTCTTTTGTCTGTTTAAATTATATATATACGTTGATCATTGTAGAATTATTTGTCAGATAGGATTGTTATTAGTAAAATGTGTAGACCAAGTTGTTGTAGACTGTAGATAATTTCTGTGAATGACTGCAGTTTGTATATAGAATAGTTTGAAATAGAGTTGACAACATCTGGGTTAGCTGATTTTGTGCTGTTGTGTGGGTGTAAATCGAAGCTCTGACATGATGTCATTTGCCATTGAATTGCTTTTGTGTGTTGAACTCGAAGACTGGGAGGACAAAAGGAGAATCAGCTTGTCGCTGAGAGATCATTCTAATACTTTTGACAGAAGAAACGAGAACACCAAGAGGAGTTTGTTCCAGGCTTAGTCAATCTAGTTGTTCATTGTAGTTTTAAATGACTTTATTTAGGTGGACTGCCGTCCATTCCCCTTGGGAGAGTTTGCAGTCAAATTACAAATAATGAGGCATTGTTCTATGCATTCAAAATCTGCTAATGCTATTTTAGTTGGAAGCGTTTATATAGTTCCATGAGCTTGATCCAAAATTTGAATGCTTGAAATTTAAGCTCCTTTGTAAACTGCAGCATCCAACAGTGGATCAAAGAGTGTCTGTTCTCATTGAATTTGTCTCTGTCGTTTGCCTAGTTAGACAACTTATATTGTTATATAGCTTTTTGGCCTTAGAATATTGTATGATGTACCAAGTAATGATGTTATAATGCTTTGTGATGAGATCCTTTCCTCTTTAGAGCCTAGCAGAAACTATTTCTTGCATATAACCTGATCAAATTTCATGGAAGAGTAGGTTGGAGATTAACTAGGCAATTGTAAGATTTGAATTTTTGAGATGTTAACTTTAAGTGGTTTCTGGTGATTCTATACTATGAAGCCGGGAAATAAGAGTTATAGGCTCTTTTTAAAGCTGCTGAAGCACATATTGTTTCAAAATATTTAGCAGCTTCGCTGTAGATTAGTCTCTTGCTTTATTGCTATATGTACCCCGAATTTCAGATTTTTCAGAGTTTTCATTTCTGCTGAAATCTTGACATCTCTTCATATTTTCTTTGTTATTTGAAATGCATTTAACATTATACAGTTCATTTATGATTCAGCTAGTGTTCTTTCCACCACCTTATCTATAGTTGTGTTCTTCACCTACAAACATAATTTTATCTTTATAACAGGCTATTACTGCTCTAAAGAAAGGGGCATGCCTGCTCAAGTACGGAAGAAGGGGAAAGCCCAAGTTTTGTCCTTTCCGACTTTCCAATGTAAGTTTAATTCAGTTCTTAGATGCAACTTTATTTACTTGGTTTATTTTACCGCTCTTCATTTAGATCTCTTATTGTGTGTACGTGCTTTCCCCTTTACTATGTTGGTCCTGATCATTAACTTTTCAATATAATTGTTTTAATTGTCTAATAATTATGAATTTATGATTATCAAGGATCATTATGTAATTATTAAGCTATGAGGTATAAAATTTCCTATTTCCTTATATATATATATATTACTTGAATATTCAAATAAGATAACCAATACATTGTTTTATATTGTTACGCATTATAGTATTTCCACTTCATTTAGAGTTTCTTTGCTTGTGTAGCTCTATCAGAACTGCCAAACTGACTAAAAACAATTTACTTTACTTGTATAATATTATGTGTTATAAGTCATCTTATTGTAATGTAAGCATTCCTACAGAACAATTAATAAATGCTAAAGTTACACTTGGCGTACATTGAAAGAATGACAAAAATTGAAACAAAAACAAGACACCTTTAGACAACTGATACATTGTTTATATTGTTACGCTTTATAGCATTTTCTCTTCATTTAGAGTTTTTTTGTTTGTTTGTGTAGCTCTATCAGAACTGCCAAACTGACTAAAAACAATTTATTTTACTTGTATAATATTATGTGTTACAAGATATCTTATTGTAAGCATTCCCACAGAACAATTAATAAATGCTAAAGTTACACTTGGTGTACGTTGAAAGAATGAAAAAAATTGAAACAAAAACAAGACACCTTTAGACATGGCAGGAAAGACATAATGTAAATTGACATGAGCATTTTATACCACTACAATGCTAATTTCATTTATATACATTCATGCACCTGCACCTGCACAAGTGTACATATATACATGTAATTTTATTTACATACATATGCAGTGAGAAAGAAGGGCATCACAAATGGTGATAACCATGGAAGCAAATAGCTGCTCAATTGGCAATGCTGATTACTACTTCTATTGAGTATTTTTTACTAAAGGACTTTGTTTAGTTACAATCACTTGAGCATGTGCAAAACTAGTGAGGTTACCTGGTGATTTCTATTAGAGAAGCCCAAATCTAAGCTTTGATGCCACTTTTGTTTCTTTTGATAGAACTCATAATCTTTTTTGCTCCTTTAGTGTGGCCGGCTTGGTGTTGTTTGAAGTGTCTTAATTACAATGGAATTCACCATTTCATATTATCCTCTTCAGTTTCTTGGACTGATATCTTTCAGCAATTTGAAGATGTATTTAAGGTTTTGTGTGGGTTTGATGGCTCCATTTGAGCTTTTAGTACTTGAATGAAACCATCAAAGGATTAACTGGAAACATGGCTAGAGGTTTACTTTACATTGAATGCAAAAGAGCAGCATTTCATAGTAGTTAAAGTAAAACGAAATTTGAAATGTTCATGGTTCATATGTGGGAACAATTTGGTAAAAGCAAATATGTAAATAACAAACAAAGAAACAAAGGAAGATATTTGATCTTTGTGGGATAGGATTTACTTTTGGGCTTTTGTTTATACTGTTTTTAAGGAAGTTCTTTTCTTCTTTATTAATCCTAATTGGAAGGCACCTGTAGCATGGCAGGGACTGTTTATGTTCTTGCTTAGAGCTTTCGTGAAGGCTTTATTGTTTAGGCCTGGTGTGTGTTTTTTCATCGCTTGCTTTATATACTTGTAATTCTTTTTTATTAATACACATTTTGTTTCAATGCTATGATTTGGTGGGCATGGCTTACTTGTAGATATCTGCATGTGGACACATGTTAACACTCGCATTCCTGTGGCAATATTAGTTGACTCAGACCGAAGCACATGGACTTGTCACATGATTAATAGTCATTTATTAAAATGAATGAGGCAGACATGTAGTAACACATTCCACCATATCAGTTAAATTGATTCCAAACATAAATTAAAGGTGAAAGCAATGGAGGTCTAGATCTAAGATAAAATCAGAATATGATGTTGAAACTGATGTAAATGCTCTGTTGATTTGGCTGCAGTAGTGGCTGTTGCCCTTTTCCTGGAATGGTAAGAGACCTATTGTGTGTTGGCACGAATGGTATACATGATCCCTCCCATCAGTGAAGTTTAAGGCACGCCTAGGCGCCAGGATGGTGCCTCAAGACAGGCTAGGCACACACCTTATAAATAGGCGTATATTTTATTTATTTTAGATTAAAAACTTGTTTTTTTTATTTTTTATTTAAAAATTTAAATCCTAACAAAATTAGAACTAATCTGCCGATTCTCTCTCTACTCTATCCAGAAAGAACAACTCTCTAAGTCTCTCCTTTGCATCAACAAACCTTAAGTTTTTCATTTTTCTCTCCTCCACCGGTTATCTCCATATGATGATTTTGATGAATGAAGATGCATTGATGATGTTGTGAACTTGTTTTGTTTGGGTTAGGGATAGCTAGTGCCGTGAAACTGATTTGAACATCTTTGATTTTTTTTTTTTTAATGTGTTTGCGGCTTTTCTATTAATATGATGATTGCATGTTAATTTTAATGAATTATTCCCATTGAGAAATTCATAAAAAGCTATTAGGCACCTTTTCTTTAAATATATATATATATATATATATATATATATATAAAAGTGCGCCTTGCTTCAATCAGGCACGTGCCTCGCCTTGCGCCTAGGCTCCAAGGGGATTTTTGAGCCTCAGTGCACCTTGCGTCTTTAAAAACTATGCCTCCCATTGAGATATGGCTCATCCTTCTTTTTAAATTATAACATTTTTGTCAATCCTCCCCCATGTATTGTCATATTATCACAATATCCCTTGTTTGGCTATGCTCTTTGGCCTAGATTAATGTCTTATTTTTCACCTTTCTGAAGCTGCCCATGTCACTCGTTATCTTTCAACTTTTTCTGTTTATTCAAATCATTCTAATTTATTTAACTCAATAAACTTGAAGGATTCGCTAAAAATATGAAAAGAAATATGTAAAATACTGAAAATGGGTGGTTATATTTTAAGAAATTTATGCATGTGGAATGGATTTTGACATATATATTCTTAACTTTGGATACTAACTGAATCTTTGGAAATTGCTATCAGGCAGTCCATGCCCATGTGAATAATTTACAAAATGTATCTTTGGAAATGTTTAAATGAAGTAAAATTATTCAGGACTAGAATGTGAATAATTTGACATATCTTCAATCCAACCCATTGACATGCTAATTAAGTTAATTCTATATCACATTCCAATGCAACCATTTAATTGCATTGCTATATCTTCAACAGTTTTCTTTTTCCTCTGGTCAATGATTTGCTGTTTCTCAGCATAGTAATTTACATTTGCTTAATGGCGCTGTTAACCAGAATTCTCAAGAATCGAGATTAAGTAGTTTATCATGTTGTTGATTTCAGGATGAGTCTGTTTTGATATGGTACTCAGGGAAAGAGGAGAAGCATCTTAAACTAAGCCATGTGTCTCGAATCATTTCAGGACAACGCACTGTAAGTGTCTTTCTGTTGAATATTTCAATTGTATTGATATGTTACAAATATAAAATTTTTATAAGACTAGGATAATAGACTGAACAAAAAGAAAAAGGATTGTGTTAATAATGAAAATTAGAATAAAATTTCTTATAGGAGAAACAAACATTTTTATATGGAAAGATTAAATATGTTGGGGAACCAAAATGTTGCCCTTTCCCTAGGCGCTCCCCCCACTTCATTGCTGTTAATCTGGGTCAGCCCTAAACTTAGCACATTGGCAGGAGGTCATGGTTGTCATTAGATGGGATGTCAGGGATTGAGCCATATCTATCTTTGGATGAGACTTGCAACTTTGCATGACTGTATTGGTTGTTTTTACCCAAGTTTCTTCTGACTTTGTCCGTCACAACCACCAGGTTTCATTTGTACTTAAGTAAATGTAGCAGAAAATCAAACTTTCTATAGTGCCCTATTTTTATTTATTTATTTATTTTTCTTGTTTAAATTTTTTATTTTGTTTGTTTTTTTGGTTGTATGCATGTTTGTTTGTATCAATATAGTTCTGAACTTTATCCCTTGCTTTGAGCTCCTGCAATGACTCGTTACTAGAAAAGTCTTTATTAGTGCTACAACCTATTAACGACCGCTTAATTTTTTCCAGCCTATTTTTCAAAGATATCCGCGACCAGAGAAGGAATACCAGTCGTTTTCTCTTATATACAATGACCGTTCACTGGATTTGGTAAGAAAATCTTCATTTTCCCCCATTAGCTTTATTTTATTTAATGTTATTTCTTCCCTGCATTTACTTGTTTATATTATCCTCATATTATAACCTCTTATCCTTGTGCTATATTTTAATGGTCTAAAGACTTTTCTGTTAAAGTTATGTAATTTAGTGATCTGATTTTATTCTAGATTTGCAAAGATAAAGATGAAGCTGAATCATGGTTTAGTGGTTTAAAAGCATTGATTTCACGTAGCCATCATCGTAAATGGAGAACAGAATCAAGGAGTGATGGCATTCCATCTGAAGCAAATAGTCCTAGAACATACACACGAAGAAGCTCTCCTTTAAATTCGCCATTCGGTAGCAATGATAGCTTGCAAAAGGTATGATCATTTACGCCATCTACATTTTCCTTTGGAATACTGCAAATTATGACGCTCTTTTCTTCTTTAATCCAGGATGTGGGAGATCACCTTCGCCTTCATAGTCCATATGACAGTCCTCCTAAGAATGGTTTCGATAAGGCATTTTCAGATGTGATATCATATGCTGTTCCACCCAAGGGGTTCTTTCCCTCAGATTCTGCTAGTGCTTCAGTTCATTCTTTGTCATCAGGAGGCTCAGATAGTGTACATGGTAACGTGAGAGCAATGGCATTGGATGCTTTTAGAGTCAGTCTATCAAGTGCGGTCAGTTCGTCAAGCCAAGGTTCTGGTCATGATGATGGTGATGCTTTGGGGGATGTTTTCATTTGGGGGGAAGGCACAGGGGATGGTGTTTTGGGTGGTGGACCTAATAGAGTGGGAAGTTGTTTTGGTGTCAAAATGGATTCTTTGGTTCCTAAAGCTTTAGAATCTAAAGTAGTGCTTGACATCCAGAACATTGACTGTGGTGGACGACATGCTGCCTTAGTGACCAAGCAAGGAGAGATATTTTCCTGGGGAGAGGAATCAGGAGGCAGGCTTGGGCATGGTGTAGATTCTGATGTTTTGAATGCAAAGCTTATTGATTCCCTTAGTAATACAAACATTGAGTTTGTTGCTTGTGGTGAATATCATACTTGTGCTGTAACACTTTCCGGCGAGTTGTATACATGGGGTGATGGCACTTACAATTTTGGTCTTCTTGGGCATGGAAATGAGGTTAGTCATTGGATTCCAAAAAAAGTGAATGGACCCTTGGAGGGCATACATGTCTCATACATCTCTTGTGGACCCTGGCACACTGCAGTTGTAACCTCAGCTGGACAATTGTTTACTTTTGGTGATGGTACGTTTGGAGTTCTGGGCCACGGAGATAGGAACAGTGTATCTATTCCAAGGGAAGTGGAATCTCTTAAGGGTCTCCGCACTGTCCGAGCAGCTTGTGGTGTTTGGCATACTGCTGCGGTCGTTGAAGTCATGGTAGGAAATTCAAGTTCCAGCAATTGCTCCTCAGGGAAACTATTTACATGGGGAGATGGAGATAAAGGTCGCCTTGGGCATGGTGACAAGGAAGCAAAACTTGTGCCTACTTGTGTTGCTGCTCTTGTTGAACCCAACTTTTGTCGAGTTGCCTGTGGGCATAGTATGACAGTTGCACTTACAACGGCAGGCCATGTCTATACCATGGGAAGCCCTGTTTACGGTCAGCTTGGAAATCCACAAGCTGATGGAAAGCTTCCCAACCGTGTTGAAGGAAAGCTCTCTAAGAATTTTGTGGAGAAGATTGCTTGTGGTGCTCATCATGTTGCAGTTTTAACTTCAAAAACTGAAGTTTATACTTGGGGTAAGGCAGCAAATGGCCGATTAGGTCATGGGGATACAGATGACAGAAACTCCCCAACATTGGTTGAAGCTCTGAAAGACAAGCAAGTCAAAAGTATCGCTTGTGGTACTAATTTTACTGCGGCTATCTGCCTTCATAAATGGGTCTCAGGTGTTGATCAGTCCATGTGTTCCGGTTGCCGCCTGCCATTTAATAATTTTAAAAGAAAACGCCACAATTGTTATAATTGTGGATTGGTTTTTTGTCATTCGTGCAGCAGTAAGAAGTCTCTTAAGGCTTCAATGGCACAAAATCCCAACAAACCTTATCGTGTCTGTGATAATTGTTTTAATAAACTGAGAAAAGCCATCGAAACTGATGCTTCATCTCAGCCCTCTATAAGCAGAAGAGGAAGCCTCAATCAGGGGCCTACTGAATTTGTTGATAAAGATGAGAAGTTAGATTCTAGGTCTCGTTCACAGCTTGCGAGATTTTCTTCAATGGAATCTTTGAAGCAAACGGAAAGCCGATCCAAGAGAAACAAGAAACTAGAATTCAATAGCAGCCGTGTCTCGCCTGTTCCAAATGGAGGCTCCCAATGGGGAGCACTCAATATTTCTAAATCTTTCAATCCTATGTTTGGGTCATCCAAGAAGTTTTTCTCAGCTTCTGTTCCTGGATCCCGAATTGTATCTCGAGCAACATCACCAATATCAAGACGGCCCAGCCCACCTCGTTCAACAACACCAACACCTACTCTCGGAGGACTTACCTCACCAAAAATCGTTGTGGATGATGCAAAAAGGACCAATGATAGCCTTAGCCAAGAGGTTATTAAATTAAGAGCACAGGTATCTACTCTTGTTACCCATTGTATCTAATTTTTCGTATTATGTCTGTTTGAATTGCTGCTTGATTAGGTTTGGTATAGTTCAGTCCAGATAGGTAATGCAAGGGTTCAGTCAACCTGCCTGTTGAATATAACTCAGGTTGAATTTAGTTAAAAAGAAATCAGTCTCAAAGCCAAATCTCAAATTGATTATCCTGTTTGACCTGGGTGAAAATAGGCCAACTAGCAAATCTGGGTAGATATCATTTGTCTTCATGATTTTATTTAGTCTGACATCTTGGAAGGATATTATGATGCCAAACTTGTCTAGTCATTGTGTTTCTAGAAAGTCATAATCTCAAGAGGTTTATGAAATGTAGAATCCAAACCTCAAGATTGTAATAAGTTACCGTTTAGTAACTTAACTACGACCATTTGCAGTTTGGAACTGATTTTTAGGCTTCATCTGACATAAAATTTTAGTTAGGTTGTTCAGTTTACTGGTTAATTATTCACTGGCATTATTGAACTTAGGGTGGTTGTCTGTATTTGCATTATGCCTTATCAATTTTTTTCAGGTGGAGAATCTTACACGTAAAGCTCAGCTTCATGAAGTTGAGCTGGAAAGGACAACTAACCAGCTGAAAGAAGCACTAGCAATTGCAGGAGAAGAGACTGCCAGATGCAAAGCTGCAAAGGAAGTGATCAAGTCCCTGACTGCTCAAGTAAGATGGATGTCAATTTTAACAAGTACTAAAATTTATGATGTTTGGATTTTCCAAGGAACTTTTATCAGTCTGATGACTCTAAATACTGAATTCTCTTCAATTCATATTGTTTTTACTAAATTGTTTTGTTTGTTAACTTATGTCTTTAAGTTTCAATGTCAAGTTATTAAGCTCAGTTGCATTCTGTATGCATGCTTAACTACCTTTTTCATCAAAAAACTGAAGCTGTTCTAATCGTATTAGTGGCATTAACGGTGGACAATTCTGCCTATCTTAGGTGGTAGAAACCTCGTCTGGTTTTTGAGCTATACATCTACCTTTAAAAGGCTCTTGAGTTCTGCAAATTCATCATTATCTAAATCTACCACTCTTCAATTCAAAATGTACTTAATGAGGGCAATCAAGCTAATTTGGTTTTACTTTGGTCTTAGCAAACTCTCTCACACACAGTGCTTAGTGAGGGCAATCATTGTTGGTTTGGTTTTGTGGGCTTTGTTTTGTCCTGGAAGGCTCTTTTTTTATAGCCTAGGTGGACTTCTTGTTCACTTTTGTATAGGGGCTGTTTGTTTCTAATTCATTAATTTATGTAAAAGCTTGTAAAATCTCTCTTAATCTTTATAGAATGACTGTTCACTTTAACACAAACACAATCCCACTTGTTCTGTTGATAAGGTCAAGTTGACAGCTTTTTTTGCTTGGCAGCTTGTTCAAGTTGGAAATCAATAAAGCCATGTGCTGAATGACTTTTATCCTTCCCTGAAAGTTAGCTTTAGTAATTGAAATTCATTTGTTGTCCGAGTGTCTTATTTGATCAGCCAGTAGAAAAATCAGAGTCATGGCCATTTTATTTTCACATCTAATGGATGTATTTTGATATAGAATATATATATGGTCTCGTTCACATCGGTGTGCGTACCAATGCATGTGGACCACTGATTATGGAGAAGCTTTGACAAGTGCATACACTTTGAGTCAAAGTATGTAAATTTAATGGTCACATCCAATGCACTGATGAAGTTATATTAGCGCGCACTGACGAGGTTATATTAGTGCGCACTGACTTAAATATTTCTATGTATATATATTGAAATATCACAAAAGATAATGAGTATATTAAGTATTTTAAAAATATACTCATTATCATTACTGCTTGTCATTGATGAAGATGGTATTTTCATTACCGCTTGTTAAATGCCCTCGCAAACATATTGTCAGCTCTACTTGACATTAGAATAGATTAATTTGCTTCCCTGAGTGTGCTTTGTTCTCACATCCTATCTGTGTATTGATGATATCCTTTGATTGTTATGGTGAATAGCTAAAGAATATGGCTGAGAGGCTTCCTGTAGGAGCACAGAACATCAAATCTCCTACCTTAACTACTCTTGGCTCTAGTCCTGCTTCCAGTGATGTATCTAATGCCACAATTGATCGATTGAGTGGTCAAATAGCATGTCAAGATCTGGAGACAAATGGATCAAACAACCAGTTTCTTTCTAATGGGTCCAGTGCTGCTAGTAATCGAAGTTTGGGTCACAACAAACAAGGCAATTTGGAAGCAACAACTAGGAATGGGAGCAGGATGAAAGAAGGTGAATCACGTACTGATACTGAGTGGGTTGAGCAAGATGAACCCGGTGTATATATAACACTTACCTCCCTCCCTGGAGGTGTCAAGGATCTAAAGCGGGTTCGCTTCAGGTACGATGCATACTGATTGGTTAACTTATCATTCCAATAATGTTCAAACTTTCAAATTTAGGTTGGGTTTATAAAAGTTCATATCATGTGGTGTCAAGAAATAGCCACAGTGAAAATGATTTGTAATTTTTGTGCATTTGCCCTTTTTAAGTTTTATATACACAGGGAGATGAAGTGTCATGCACGATATGTGCCTGAATATAAGCTTAGCTAACTAGGCACACTGAATAATTTTTTTTTGTAGGTTTAAGATAAGTGATGTCCTTTTATGTATAGAAAAGTTTTTAAATCTCCTAGTTTCCTAAGCTCCCTTGACGTTAACGAAACAGCTCCTTAAGCTATCATAGTTGAGTTATAGGGAGGGATACATTATTTGATTGCAGAATTGATTTCTTTTTTCAATATTTGACTGCAGTCGGAAGCGATTTAGTGAGAAACAAGCGGAGCAGTGGTGGTCAGAAAACAGGGCTAGAGTATATGAACAATACAATGTGCGCATGATTGACAAGTCAAGTGTGGGTGTTGGGAGTGAAGACTTGGGTCACTAACACGTCAAAATTACCATCTGTAAATGTAACGGTCTTTTTCCGGTCTTCGGCTCCATTTATAGGGAGTTTATATTGATCAGTTAGATTTGGTTTCCATCTTTTATAAAAAGGTTGATGGAAGCAAAGATTGGTATAAAAAAAAAGAGTTAAGAGGGGTTTGATTGTGCTTTTTTTTTTTTTTTTTTTCTTCTCTTGATTTTAATTTACATATATTTTTTTTCCCTATTTGTAATTTGTGTGGGGGAATGAGGGCGAGAAATGTAAATTCTTAGTAGGTTGCTGGCTCATGTTAAAAGCAGCTGCCATGTAAATTCATAAGCAATGCATCTGCATATTTTCTCAGTTCCTTTTTATCTGGTGGTTATATTCATAGAGAAAATGTATTTTCATATTTGTGTTGTTTTGGTTAAAGCTGATAATATTATGGTAAATTTTTTTTTGATACATTTACCAGCCACCTTTAATCAATGGCTCCAGATGTCCAATAGGCCATCTCTAATTAATGTTAAAATCATCAAACTCTGTTGTATTTTAGATCACTCTAATTAGTTTTAAAATCATCATTAAACTCTGTTGAAACCCAAAAGAAAAAAGAGAGAACACAAGCAGTTTCATCGAACAACAGAGAACGACCCAAATCAAAACAAAGAGATCAGCGAACACAACAGAACTAACCACCACACCCCCCACTTGAAGCTAACCAGCTCGCCAATCTACCGTCTCCCTACTTGAAAAGGTCACTATTCCCCTGCTTCGCTAGCAAGTCAGCGAAGGAGTTCGATGTCCTAGGATTGAAAATGACCGTTGTATTGCCAAGCAAATGCAGCCCTTGAACATAACAGCTGGTAATGCAAATGCATTGCCAGTGGATACTCGCAAAACTTAATGGGATGGGGATGGTATGAGGCAAGGAACCGATCCTCTAATGGAGAATTCTCGTACCTGCACCGTTTATTTTAAGGTGAATATTTATTGGGATGATATTTCTCACATAAATTGGGATTGGGGATGGTAATAGAAAACCCGTCCCCCGACCCATTCCATTGACATCCCTAAAGCTCATCCTAGCTCATTTTGAAAATAAAAATTAAATATTAAAAAAAATACCCACAAGTAAATTTACCAAAATATTATTTATAATTTCAAAAAAATAAGGCATCACAAAAACTAACTAATAGAGACTTTTATACCAACTTTATCTCACATTCTCTAAATTTGATTCAACCTCTTTTTCAATTTAAAAAAATTATTTCCTCAAACAGGATATGTTTTTAGGAATTTTATGTGTTCAATTATTTTATTTTGTTTTGAAATATTAGAGTTAGTATAATTTTAGTTTATGAATTGAATTTTATCATTTCCTTTCATTATTACTGTACTAATTAAATTTCTCCTCATTTTGATAAATGTGTAGATTTTTGCCACAGATGTTGCGTCTGAATTTACGAAACATGAATCTAAAAGAATTTCATTATTTTCTTTCATTTGGATAAAGTTTTTGGCAATGTTGCAATAGTCTACTAAATTTGGCCTCAGTTAATAAAGATGTGCAGATTTTTGCAGCCGATATTATTTCGGATTTTTCAGGATATGAATCTTTTTTATGCTAATAAAGTTTTATTTAAAAACTCTATAATTATCCCTATAAATTCTAACAAAGGGCTCCATTCATCATACATATTCAACAAAAACTTATTTTCCAATTTAAAATATTACATTTTAGATAACTATCATGGTTACGGTTGTTGAAGAGGAAGAACAAGGGAGAGGAGTTAGTGAAGACGACGATCATGGAGAAAATTTGCTTTCATCGGTTCAGTAACTTACCAGAATTTGTTTGAAGATGAGACATATTTAAATATTTGTAGATTTGAGTCTAGTCAGGACTCAAATCAGCTGTCTAAAAATGGTCTCTCAATTTGTGTCTAACTAACTAAATTGAGATTTATGTCTACATTTATTGAAGAAGTTGAAAAAAAATAATTAAATGTAGATATATGTCCCAATTTGGTTTGTTAGATACAAATTGGGACACCATTTTTGGATAGCTGATTTGAGTCTAGTTATATATCTTATATGCAGTAATCAAAACAATAATCTCTTTATTAATTGATTATTTTTCAGAATTACAAAATAATTAATTATCTTCATGATATAATCAGTAACAGGAACGCCGGGCTGACGACCAAGGAATCTTGAGCATAGGCATTATACGCCACTGGGTATATGCATTATGAAATATGAACTGACATAATGCACCATTGGGTATATGTGATGTAGACCAGAACGGAATTCACACGTCTTCAACACACAAGGGTTTCTATTTTTCTGTAATCCCAAAGTTTCCTAGAAAAAGAGAGATAATCTGAGTTAAGAACTCAAGAAAGTTTTAATTTTATTCAACACTGCTTCATTCAAAGTCTACATACATCAATATGTATATTCAAAAACTGTTATGCATTGGTCAACAATGCAATGTCTATCTGCAACTGCAATGTTTCTCGCATCACATCTAATGCATTATCTCCAACCACTGGCATATAGTACGAGTGAAAAATATTGCAGAAACTCCCCTATTGTGAGAGGCACAAGTACACTAGCAGCCACTCATTTTCTGGTTTATCAAATTATGGGACAAATGGAATGCTAGCGAT
Source organism: Acer negundo (assembly GCA_035582765.1). Classification (NCBI taxonomy): domain Eukaryota; kingdom Viridiplantae; phylum Streptophyta; class Magnoliopsida; order Sapindales; family Sapindaceae; genus Acer; species Acer negundo. The sequence goes on from CM069236.1 coordinate 26,426,827, forward strand.
AGCTCGCTCTGGTTTCAACGAATTATATTTCCAGCAATCATAGATGTTTATAATCAATTTATTGCTTGCAAATTAAAAGACCAACTTGGTAACTTGTAGGAGATTTGAGAATGTAATTGATTTTCTTTGAATTGCTTATAATTATACCTTGTCACATCATCCCAAACATAAAATATTTTTTAATTAAAAATTAAAAAATCTAAATTAAAAAAATAAAACAAGATAATTTACCGGCGATGGAGCTCTATTGCAGAAAAAATAAGAGATCTTTGATGATCTCCTTCTATCAGAGAAGATCAACTTCCTACGGTTCGTAGAGGAGGCTCCTCCGCGAACTGACGATGTTTCTGTCGACGGTTGATAGATTATCTTTTTATTATTTATTTTTTTCAATTTTAATTAAAAAATATTTTATCTTTGGGATGATGTGGCAAGGGTATATTTAGCTTTCTAAAGGTCAAGGTTAGTCAACCGTTACAGATAACGGATTGACTTGGTGGAAAGGAGAGTTTGTGTTAATATTAAGTATTTTTTTAAAATCTTGCTATATTTACTAAATTAAGGGTAAGTAAGTGTAATTAATCCTATACAAAATAGTAAAAGGGCAATCGAGAAACAAAATCTATACACTCTATATAAAAAAAGGATAATTGAGCCATATTTTAAAACCTCCTATTTTGTTGTGAATTTTTCTCATTGTGAAAAGATTTATATACTCCTGCTCTTTTCTGTATTTCATAATTAATTATGAATACTTTATTTAATAGAAAGTTGAAAAGGTAATTTATAAATTTAAAATTAGTTTATTAATTTTTTAACGGTGAGAATATAGAAAAACCCTTCAAGGGTTCAAAAAATACATAAAATTTATACGACATGAATAATTATAAAGGATAAAAATGTCATTTTATGTTTACAATTGGAGGTTGTTTTTGAAATTGAAAATGTATCCTTTTGCAATTGTTTAGAGGACTTATAACAAATTGTACGTGGGGTCCATGTTATTAAACAAATTTAAAAAAATTAAAATAAGACAAAAAGAGTTTTGTACGTTTCTTATCTGGGTTTAGGAGACAGGATTGAGATGAGAAGAAAAAAGATGTTCTTATCTTCAATAAAAAAAAAAAAAAAGATTTTGATTGCTGAGTATTTGTATAAGATCAGAAGCATAGAATTCTAATGGTCTTTGATTTTTTTATATCCCAATTTTGGAGGTGTGGAGAATCACATTTATTTACTCTCATAATGCATGCTAAAGTTAGGTCACAAGGTCTCTTTGAAACATAATTTCTGTTTATAAATAGTTAGCTATCGTTCATTATAATAATGCTATCCTGTCTAAATTTGGTACTAAATGAATAGAAAATGCTCAGAAGATACCATACCCTAAGGAGGATAAAAAAAGATGATGTTTTGAGAGCAAGTTCCGTCAAAAGATATGGTAGGAAGAAGCATAGAACCATCCATGTGCCCAAATCTGCTTATCCTAACCTTATCAATGAAAGAGGTGTTCTTATCTTCAATTTTTTTTTTTAAAAAATAGATTGTGAATGCTGAATATTTACATAGGTTTGCCTGTATATCTAGCTCTATTGCTATACACATACTCTATCTACAATAGGTGCATTTGTGGTTGAATTTGAAAAAGAAAGCTATGAAATGAAAAAAAAAAAAGAGAGGAGGAAATACACAGAGTGATGGTTCATGTATTGACTTCTTTGTCTGTAGTTTAGTACAAGAGCTCGTTAAGCAGGAAGTGAAGCTCGGAGAGGAAGAGGAAGGTTCAAGCTCGGGAATGAGTTAAGTAAGTGGGAAGATTCTGCTAGGTAAGCGTGGATATGTCCCGAAGGCTCTATCCCAAAAAAAGGTTAAAATGTTAGATATATATATATATATATATAAATATACTATTATTTATAAAAAAAAAAATATAAAGTTTTATACAAAATATTATAGTTTTGGTTGACTGATAAGTCATAAGTGTGTCACTCTGTTGGGTCCTTGTCCATGTCCTTGGAAGCTCCTTTTATTGTATTGAAGTGGGCCCCACAAATCCCAAGAAAATATTATGTAAAAAAATCACATGGGTATACGCGTCCACGTTTTATGAAACTGTAGATTCTAGTCTTGTTCAAATCCGCGGCTTTTCTTGAATCTTGACATGCACTCTCTCTCTCCTACTTGCTTACCAAGCTTCTTTTTTTAGAAACTTTTTAGGAAAACAACAATTCCTAGTATTCCTATTACACTGAGGAAACAGATACTACAATTAATCAATCCTATAAATACAGAGAGAGAGAGAGAGAGAGAGAGAGAGAGAGTAAAGAAATCTATCAATATTCAATCAATGGATGAAGAAAAGATTGCAATGTTAAGAGCCGACTTACTTCACAGGCTCAGCAACTGGGGTGACTATTCCACCGTCGACGTTTCTTACGGTTTGATACCTGAAGCCTACGGAGGAGGAGAGCTAGACGCCGAAAGCCTCGAATACGAGTGGTTGGAAACCAAGACCAAGGAGCTTGCCATGTCAAGAGCCGCTGCTCAGAACAGGGATTTCAACCAAGTTCTCAATGAGGTTGAGCGTAAGGTTTTGCGTCATCTTGGAATTATCATGGCGCAGACTATAGACCCGGTAATCGCGGGGACTAAGGTGTTCACTGTGGAGGAGGAAGGCAATGTTTTTGGGGTTTGTCAGGAGGATATGGAGAGAGGAGACGAGGCAAGAGCCATGGATTGCATGCATGCTTTTCATCATGATTGTATTTTGCAGTGGCTTCAACGTAAGAATACTTGTCCTCTTTGTAGGCATGTTATGCTTCCCAAACAAATTCTAATTCAAGGCATGTAATGTTGTAATCTCCTATTATTCTTTGTGAATCATTATTTCACACCTTCAATATACAAACTGAAAAAAAATGTAAATTTGTCTTGGGCTCTCCGGTACAGTTCCAAGTATATATTATAGAAAGGTTTTATCTAATTCAAAAATCGCGAGACATTCATAAGGGTTTTCATGACTCTCGTAATAATTTATTACGAGGGTCTTTCCAGATTTTTATTATGATAAGTCGCAGACAATTAAGAATAAGCTTTTTTTTTTTTCCAGTAAAAGTTGATAATGACTCCATAATTAAATCCATTGTAATGCTATCTATGATTAACATTGTGCTGCAAATCGATCAATAGACACTGAAACTAGCTAGCTGATGGGATTTTCAACAAAATTCTTTCTAAAAAGTTTCCTCTACCGAGGTGAAAACAAGAAAAATAAGAGGATTTATACAAAAAATATAAAGTATAAATATATATATATATATATATATATATATATATATCAAAAGTCAGCCTCCTGATTGCAAATTTTACTAGCAGAGCTTCCCAAGTTGGACTGTTAGCAAATGAAACATATCCTTCTTCAACTGTACAAACCTACAAAGCATCATAATCAATCTGGCACAAAGGTCTTCAGCAGGTGTTATGATCAACTGGCAGTTCCTCAATCCTAAGATGAACTAGTTTCTGCAGTTTCGTCCTCACTGAAGCTACATGGCATGTCCCCAGCAGATCTGGATGAAACACAATGTCCAGATCAAAGGCTGACAACTATGTCCAACAAAATCATAAAGAAAACGGATATATATATTCAGAGGAAATGCAATCATTTTATCAAAAAGGTGAAATAATACAATTACAATGACCACCGATGTTCATTTAGATAAACAAGCAACTTGAATAAATTAACAGGATTTTGAACCAGATGAACATAAACCCATACACCCATATATCAACTGTCAACAATACAGTTCTTTATAAACTCGAGTTAAAATCGGAAAGAACTAAGCCCAACAAACTATGAAAGCTGAGCACCGTCTTTTTGTATGTATCTAAAAACTGGAGGTGCTAACATAATGCATAGAGACTTTTCAAAAGAATAAATACCAAATAACTTTTATAAAGGAGAGAAATAGTCAATCTAGATAGCATGAAGGAAGCATAGCAACAGACATGCACACACGTGCACAAACACAAGGACATGCTCACACACACAGTTAATCAAATGAAGAAACTTGTACCAACCCTTTTGTCTGATTTGTCCGAGGAGGAATGTCAGCATATGATGGTTCAGCCATATAATCTCGCTGAGGAAACTCAGGTCTGACTCGCTTAGCAACCTTCAATGTCAAGTTTACATATTGAGGAGCATCAGAAACCAAGTAGAAAACTAATACAATATACACATTAATGTAAAGGTGCTCAAGCCAAAATGTCAATTGCAGACCAACTTACTGTCATTTTATTTGCTGGATGTGTCATTACTCTTAGTGGATCACGTTGCCCTTTTAATGCTTTCTTCTCTTTGTGAAGCTTCTCCACCTGCCCATATTAAAATGCAACTACTATCAACTGGAGAGCTTTTGGATAAAAGTTAACTGAGCACATAAGTAGAAATATATAACATAGCAAAGAGACCTTTTTCATCTTTTTAGATCGTCCTCTCTCCTCTGCATCAAGAGATTTGTTGCTCCCGACTGTGATATATGAAGGCATAGACAAGTATTCACTGTGTTGGACAATGCTAGGGCTAACATTATCATGGTCATGCAACAAAAGCTTTGTTTTTTCACTGGTGATTTTACCACCATAAAGATCATGCTGATTTAAATTGGATTCCAATCGAGTTTCTTCAGCATCATGCTTGGATTTTAATCTACTATCATAATAGCTAGCAGTAACAGGGGTTTCTCCATTATAATCTTCATGCATGTCTGGGTAAGAGTTCTGGGCAGGGGAGGGATTAGAATAACTGAGACGAGGAGGCTTTTGCTTCATTTGCTTGTGAGATTTTGTGCCCTGATAATCAGACCCATGCATGATACGGTTTTCGTCCTCAGCATACAAATCATTAAAATCCGTATTGGAGCTATGTACTTCACGTCTCTGCAAGGTAACAGAACACAGAACAAAACAAAACAATAAGAAAACTTTGCTACAAAAATTATGTATATTCAGTGAATCTCTAGAAATCCAACTATTAATGATGCTTAACAGCTTTAATAAAGGTGAGGTGCAACTGTACTCAGCTTCAAAACAAACTACAATTCTAAGATGACAGCTGTGATCAATGGTCATTCATTTCAACTGAAATCGTTACTATGCATTCACTTATTAATTTGGTACTTTCCAGATAGTTCAAATGAAGATAAGTTCAACTGGAAGGCCGAAGTTAAGTTTAATACTGTCACTTACAACAGCAAATTTGTACCAAGTTCATTTATAAGCTTGAAGTTGATAACTCCAATAGAATAGCATACATATTTCTTGCAGCATAAGTACTGCCGATTAACCTCAAGTAGAAATGTTAAATTAATATGCATTCTGAGCTTTGAAATTTTGTGATGCCTTGGATCTGGCTCTCAAAAGAACTCATGGCAGTTATAAGAAAAACAGTTTAAGACTAAAGATATAAATATTCTTTTGCTCTGTCTAAGCCCATATCATGACACGGTTTGTTAATGCCAGCGCCTCAAGCAAAGTACCCTGAGGGTACTAAAGTACACACCAAATCTATGTTATCATCAAAGACTATTAATTTGAATCAAATTCCACATTTTTCCAATCATACCAATGCACACAGAGGAGCTTAAAGGAGAAACATCCATCTGTCTAGAAGCTAATTTCTTGTCATAATTAGATTGTATAAATCAACTTCCACACAAATCAGCTATTGGTATGTTTTACACTTTCTCTGACAGGGTCATGCCGTTACAAAACAATAAGATATAAATGGTCTAAAATGCCAAAATATATAAATGCATCAGAAAGTCCACTCACAGTGCCAAGAGCATGCTGCTTTTGAACTCCAGGTAAATCCGGAGAGTGGGGCCATTTGGAATTCCCTACATAGGATGGTTCTGCCAAAATGTTTAAGAAACAAGACATATAAGAATTTGATTACATAATTGTTAGAGAACCCACATGTGAAGCTAGAAAAGATGCGAATGAATCTCACATTGAAAAATAAAAAGTAAGAGAATGATATATATATAACAATAGATTTCAAAACCCAATGGGCCAATCCTTTGGATTGTAAGGTTATCCACTGATATATAAACTACTTCCTGTAAACATAAAAATATAACAGGTATGAAAATTTAACAATAACAACTCCAGAAAGGAAGTTGCATTAAATTTAATTACTTGGAATATTTATGTGAAACAAATCAAGTTCTTTTAACCAGAGGAACCATCCAATACAATATAGAAAAAATGGGTAGATTGCTTTAGAATTTTTTACCTTCTGTCCTTTTATGTTACATATCACTTGGTGGTTTATTCAGTCTAAATGTTGGTCAGGTTTAGAGGGTTTTACTGCAAGAGTTCTATCTTTTAGCCCTATCTTTGAGTAACTTGCAATTAGCTTTCTCTATCTGTGGTTATTGTTGACTTACCAATGATTCTAAAAGCTTAAGCTAACAGGGGCGGGTTCAATAATTTAAACTCTATAACCTCTCTCTCACTCACATAGACGGATTTTAATAAATAAGAAAAAGTGTATCCTATTAAACACTAATAAATAACAATTACACAAATGAATCCAAATATAGACCCAACTTGCTTCATTATAATTTTATCAATAGAATAAGTCATTTTTCATAATTCAAACACAATCCCCTCAGTCAAATAGACTCATGTACCAGATGGATAACCAATAAGCCTAAAACGAAATGGCTGGCATTATTACAAGCCCAGGTAAATTAGAATTTCCGGAAACTCTAATTTGCTGTTCCTACTAGATTTATAAAAAAATCAAGTGGAAAGTTATGCAACGCAATGGCTCAAATTGCTTCCACCAAAATGAGGTCATACAAATAAAAAAATGAGGGAAGCAAAAAATAAACACAGACTACTTAGTTGGCAATTTTTATCATCAATGTAAATAACTGACAGATTTCAAATGCAGAAACACCATTTAAAATCAAATCAGGAGAAATCCACCACAACAAATGAATAAACAGCATAGAAGTTTTACAAAATCACTAACAAAACAATAAAGAGAATAGTCTTCTGGCTATTCATGAGGCACACACCTACGGTAGTATGGTTATATTGAACGCATCCGAGATCAAGTAGGTACTGAAGTGTTCAGCGAAAAAAATATATAAGTAATCAACTTTGGACACTTCAGAGTTCAAATTGTAACTACCATGAATTCCAATTTTTCTCATTCCATCGATGTGCAAGACAATTTCTTGTTATTATATATCACTAAGTAAAAATACCATATATTGTAAATAACATATTATTTCAGCCAGCTTATACTAAAACTTCATGCATTGAACTTAAGTAACAGTCCGATTCAAAGGGATTGCAGATGCATGATGTAAAGCATTAAGAAAAAAAAAAAATTGTCTAAAAATGACCACTTTCATTACTGTTAATTGTTAAATAACTTTGACATTGACCTTTGCAGAGAAATTGTCTTAAAATAAACATATACTATATCTCATTAAATTATCAAATTACCATAATAACCTTTGTCTGTTAAATTTAACTAACCATTGAATACCGGAAAGGTTGAAAATGATGATTGCTCCCATGAGGGGTTAGAAGAATGGTCATCATGTCTGTGGTTTGCTCCCACAAGCTCTAGGTTTGAATCCCCTCATAGGTCTACATGGCCAGGCCAAAGGTCTCTTGTTTTCCAAAGATTGTAGGGTTCGACAAAGGCCCCAGTTTCAAACTCAGGTCTGCTAAGCGGGTTTAGGGGATTTTTGGGTTATAAAAAATAAAATAAAAATTATGATTGCTAAAACCTATAGGGATAAAATGATTTCATCCCAAAGGGTGGGGGGAATATGATAATTGACCTAAAATAAAATCCATACACTTCCACCATGCAACAATGTCAAGAATCATCTATTTCTTGCTCTCGAAAGCAAATCGCAATTCTCTCATGCTTTGTTCAACTTACCTTTTGGTGGATATATTCACATAGTTATCAAATGCCGAAGTATATAACGAAAATTATTCCAATATAAACCCTTCCTTCAAAATTAAAATACTTTAAAATAGATGAAAACTAAAAATTACCTGAAAAAAAAAAAAGATGAAAACTAAAAATTATAGACTATGAGATACAATAGCTTAAGTAATCAGATTTGGCTGACAAATGTTGAAACGTTAGTATAACAACAGATAGAAGTATGACGACTTACCATTCATTGGATTACTACTTGCAGACTCAAAAGAACCCGGGGGAAGTGGCTCAAATTCAGTACCTAGTGGTGGACCGTCCTCTCGATATTGTCTCCCAAGTTGCCTCTTAACAGCAGTAATAGCAGCATTTTCAGTTTCACCCTTCACTTTCAAATATCCTGATGGCTTATATTCCTTATTTTTGGTTTTATTGGGATTTGTTGGTGCTATGGCTCCATTATCCTCTCTTGTGAATCTAGAAGTTTCCACGATAAGAGGATCCTTGTTTTGAGAATAAAATCTATCTTGTAAGAATGAGCTGCTTTCTGAAGATGTATCATCCAAGACACTAACATGTCCAGTAAATTGAGTCCTATGGTCACCGGCAAGGTCTGCAACTGGATAACCATGACCATAAAGCCTCCGACTTTCAACCTCCCTTGCATCAACATTCTTATGATTACCTTGTTTGGTGCTGCAACATGAATCTTGCCTGAGTCCACTCCCATGATCCTGAACAATACCACTTGAACGATCTTGTCGTCCTGTAGCAAATGCTTCTTCAGTCGATAATCTTTTTTCTTTTAACCGCCTATGGCAAAACCATCCAGATACTTGCTTTTCTGTCAATCCTATCTGCTCTGCAAGTTGCAGTTTCAATTCTTCTGTGGGATATTTGTGCTCTGGCAAAAAAAAATCCAAAAATTTGCTTTTAAAACATAATTGATCCAGGTTAGTACAATTACTAAAATAAGACATGGTAAGCAAGGCAATATTACCATTATAGAAGTTCTCCAAAGCCATAACCTGAGCTGGAGTCTTAAACCGCCTTTTCACATTCTTCTCCGACAATAATTTATTTTCTTCAAAACGCATTTCATTTGAATCTGAAATTGATATGAGAACAGTAAACAAGGATCACATCAGTAATGAAGATGTTAACTATGCATTTTAATATTATATCAGCAATGTTAATTGGATGCTAGTCTTAACCGATGGAAACTCAAGGCCATTGCATATATCTAATGGATTTGAACAATATTAAATACAATAAATATATAAGAGCTTTAAAGCAGCCAATTTCTGATAAAGTTAAATTAAAGAATTATATGTACTTATGTTGCACTCAGCTTGGCTGCAGACATCTTGTTCACCGTATTTCTTTTCCATAAGCTATATTACTAAATCCACTTTAAGATTATACATAGTATGTTTTCTCAGATCCACAATATTTAAAACTCTAGTTTCGAAGCATCCAACTGCACAAATAAGCTCAAATTCCAGTAATATGTTCCCTCCGAAATACCCAAAACTATAGCAAAATAGTTTCCATAATGGCTAACTCTCACAATCATATGACTTTCGATATTATTCCAAACACAAATGTTCCCTTGACATGAGACGAGGAAAAGAAAAGCAAAGGGAAGTATAGCGGGGATGGAAGAGAGAATGAAGGGAAGGTGAGAGGTAAAAAAAACATGTTACTTTCCACTAGTTAACATCTCTCGATGAGCAAAGGTGAGAGAAACCACTATTCAATTACTAGACATCATAACATCATAACAAGAGAAAAACCCAGTACTTTTATTGGTCAATAAACTTATTCAAAACATCTGTCCACTTTGACTTAACTGAGGAAAACTAACTCCCAGACATTATAAAACAAAACCATCATCCAAAACACATCAGACCTTAAGATTGATTTAACAAAACAATATACCTTTCTCATGTCTGGTACACCATCTCCTGTCTCTAAAAATGCAACTGTTATAAAAAGTAATTAACAGATCATTGAATACTTAATTTCTCGATAATATATCTAAAACATTGATGTAGAAACCTTGACAAGCTCAGATCCCTTTGGGCTTGATAATGAACAACCAAGGATAATTCCCAGAATTTAAAAGAGAGGAAAAAGAATCTGACCAAATCCAATCCAGAACATTTTGAGTGATCATCTAACCAACTAGACTGTGGTTGACTACATTATCTAATTACCAAGAACAAACCAATTCACTAAAACCCTTTTTCCAAACTGCGTTGAACAAGCAAAAAGGATAGTGTGTTCTGCATAAATAATTGAATGAATATGTATAGAAAAAGCACCTCTATTTAATGCTAATTGTTCATATCACCTTGCATTGCTCTATCAAATAACTCTGACCATGAAATATGCTTTTAAACCCATTTTCAAGTGAACCATCAAGACATAAATGAGACTATTACCATGGTAGCAATGTTTTAAAAATCAGCCGAGGCGGCTGCCTTGAGGCATGCCTCAGCCTTTCGCTGCCTTGAGGCTGGCGCCTCAAGGTTGTTTTTAAATGACCCTGCCTTGGGGAAATGAGCGACCACCTCAAGGCCGAACCAACTGACTTGAGGTGGTAAGGAGGGGAGGTGCCATATCAATTTGGTTTTGGGTGGTGAAACTGTGAGTTTTGGTTCCATATCAATTTGGTTTTAGGTGGTGAAACGGTAAGTTTTGAATCAAGGCTTTTACTTTTTTTTATCAAAACTCACCGTTTTGAGGTTGTCAAAATTTTGTGAATCTAATGCTTTCAAATTCAACTGCATGCCAGCAGAAATCATATCACGAAGATAAATCTTCTGTACACTTACTAGCTCTAGTGTTGCAGTACTAACACTTCGCAACCAATATTCATTATATATCAATTTGCATGACTAACAAATCCCAATTGGAGCCACGGAAACAGACAAAGCATATGGGAAATACCATAACATATTTAACCATGCTACCAGTGGTTTCAATCTAAACCTTACAACAATTTAGAGGGAGAACGAAACACACCCAAACAAAAAGCGATAAGCAGCTCAAGACCTAGCACATCTATGACATAAATTTGTCATACAGCAGTAAATATTGTCATTCAGATATCAATGTACTACTAACCAAACGTGACTCATAAGATTTCAAATAAAAAAAAAAAAAAACCTAAAACAAAACGGTGGTTGGATCAGCTAACCCAAGGGTAAAAAACCAAAAAAAAAAAAAAAAAAAAATATTAAAAAAAAAAAACACTCGAAAAAACCCAATTTGTATCTGGAAAAATTTGACAACAGTATGGAATAAAATGGCAATCAAAATTCAAGTTTCTATCACATTCTTCCAGTTTTCTAAACAACGAAAGATTGCTACCATTCTGCTATGCATGCAAATAACCCATTCCAAATAGCAATCAAGAAGTCTTATGTCTCATAAAAATGAAACCCCAAATCTCCAAAATGACTTTAAATTAAGAGAAAAAACAAATATCTGTAAACATTTTACCTTCCATGGTTGTGAATTTCAGAGAACCTAATCTGTATCGCTTAGATTCTGCGTTGATTGGTTCAAAAAGTGAAACCCATTAAACCCAAATGCAACTTGGCTTGCATCTAACTTTTATTTTTCTCTCTCTCTCTCTTAAATCAATTCATATTTCTAGAGAGAGAGAAGAGAAAACAGAGAATTTCCGGTGAAGAATTTCATTTACTTTGGCTGTTTTTGTTTTAAAATTTAATTTAATTTTTATCTTTTATTTTTTATTCTTAGTTTCGTTTTGGTTTAATTAAATCCCACATTTAGCTCTTATAATCATGTTTATTTATTTATTTTGAAATAATATACGGTTAATATTAAAAACCTCTGCCACCTTTGAATTATTATTGGATGTATATTTAGAAATGCTTTTATTTAAGAAACATTTCCTATGAATTAACACCATTAACATTCTGTTTGTGTTGACTGAGTTTGACTATTAAAAAGTCTAAAATATTCATATTTAAGTTTCAATTGTATGAATTGACCATTATACCATCATACGTTTACCAAATAAATTAGGGTTAATAGCACCAATGTCCCCCTGAACTTACAGCGCGGTAGCAACGTGTCCCCTAAATTTTTTTTTTCTTGGCACTAAACCCCCTAAACTTCCATAAATTTGTAAAAACTGACCGATTACTAACTTCCATCCAAATTTTTATCATGTGCTATTCATATGCAACCATTGTCAGGGGTAAAGTTGGAATTAAAAAAAAACAATTTGGTGATCCAAATCATTTCACAAATGTTACACAATTTATAAAATAAAATGAATAAATAAAAATATTAACAAAAAATATAAAGGATCTGGCAAATATCCATCTTTTGGATCTTCATAAAGAACCCAGCACTACCACCATCCTTCGCTGCCGCCGTCGCCACCTAAAAATCAACACTCAGAAACTATCATCATCTTCAAACATCATTCAACACCATCACATCCATCATCTTCAAACCATTTATTGGTAGTTCAGGTGCAACAGGAAACAACTGACTGCTTCTACAATTTGATACCATCGTACCATAGAATTTACCAGCCTTGCCTCCATATTTGGCCTCCATATTTGGTCTCCATTGATTAAATTCAACAAACACCTAGATTGCTAAAATAAAAAGATTCCAGTTCCACCTACAACAACACAGTAAATGAACAAGATGCCAATAATAAACAAAGATCAAACTTTAATCACAAACTATCACCTAAAATACTCAGAAACATTGAAAACCAAAAAAATTCTTCCATGTATCATCATCTCTATGTCCCTAATAAATCCAAAAACATTATCATCTTCAACATATCATTCAACAAACAAACCTAGATCTCCAAAACCATCGATGCCGGTAGTCGCTAGCTAGTACCATCGTCACCGTTACCACTCAGAAATGCCATTGCTGCCGCCCAACGAATCCAGAAACACCATCTCTACCGCCCAAACGAACCCGAACCCAGATACCCCATCTTCGTTTCCTAGATCAAAGCCAACCATCACCCTAAATCGAAGAACCATAGCCATCACCACACAACAACCCAAACCTAAATTGAAATAAAGCACAATCACCACCCTAAATCAAAGCAACCATAATCACAACCCTCAATCAGCCAATCCAAAACCCTATATTGAAATCAACCAAAATGTAATTGGATTTGAAATGAGACAGAGAGAGAAACACAATGTGGAGGTGCGGGTTGATTGTATGGGTTTGGTGAAGAGATTCAGGGAGAGAGGAGAGAAGTTAGAGGGTGGCAGTGGGTTTGGGTGGCGATGGTGGTTAGAGGGCAGCGACGGGTTTGGGTTTTGTTAGAGAGAAAGAAAGAATGGAGATTAATTGTTTTTAATTTTTATTATATAATTTAATTATATTTATTAATTTGATTAAGTGATTAACGATCCGTTTACGGGTTTGAATAAGAAGAAGCTGATATGGTCTGGTTTTTGGTTGGTGTGGTGATGATTTAAAGTGTTGGATTTGGGAGAGTCAACCCAGATCTTTAGAGTTGGATTCTTTCAGGAGAGAGAGATGAGTTTAGATGAGTTGTCCATGTAGTTGCATTATGCCCCCTAAATTGTTTTTTTTTTAATTCCAACTTTATCCTTGACAGTGGTTGCACATGACAAAAAATTGGACGAAAGTTAGTAATCCGTCAGTTTTTGCAAATTTATGGAAGTTTGGAGGGGTTGAGTGCCAAGAAAAAAAGTTTAGGGGGCACTTTAATACCACGCTATAAGTTCATGGGGTATTGGTGCTACTAACCCAATAAATTAAAAAAAGGATACAAAAGGTGATAATATTAACTTGTAAAGGAGAAGTTATTTGGTGGACAATTTTATCCTTAAAAATAAAATTACAAATAAACTAAAAACATTGAAAATGAGTATTTGCTTGGATTTATAAAAAAGACAAATAAATACATGCCAAAATGAATGCCTGCAAGCCAAAAAGAACACACGCGCAAAAAAGAACGCCCGCAAGTTAAAAAGTATGCCCATGAACTAAAAGGCACGCTTGATAACTAAAAAGTACTCACGAATTCCAAAAAGAACGCCAACATTCCATAAAGAACACACTCGTGCAAAAAAGAACACATGAAAGCCTAAAAGCACGCCCAAGAACTAAAAAACATGCTTGAGAACAAAAAATCACTCCCGCGTTCAAAAAATATGTTTGCATCCAAAAAAGAACACATGCATGCCAAAAAGAACACACTCATACAAAAAAGAACATCTGAAAGCATAAAAACACGTTCGGGAACTAAAAAGCACGTTTGAGAATTAAAAAGCACTTCCACGTTCCAAAAAGGATGCTCGCAAACCAGTACTGATTAGCAATGTATGGTCAACAAAACCATCCTCTCTCTTTATTCCAATCTCTCATGTTCAACTCTTGCCATCAATCTCTTACGTATAACTAAACAAAGTTAAACTTGTAGTGAAATGGTTGAGTCACAAACCTCTTTGCCAAGGACCTTGGTTCGATTCCCACTCATGTAGTTTTGCAAAAATATTTTTTTAAAAAAGCTTATTAAAGAATATATATGACTTAAAGTTGGAGCATTATATTCAGCTAATTAATTTTTTCTATACATAGAATCATCCATTTTACAATTACAGAAATGGGTGTTGACTGACAGAAATAAAATAATTATACCAACAAACTATTTTTCTACTTTCTCATAAATAAATATTACTTAGCCAATTCACCCACTCATAAATAAACACCAACTTTTCATTTTTCACTTGACTTGACTAGACATCTTTCATTTTCGTTTGCCCCAAACACTTCACATGCACTCTGCAACTAAATCTCTCCATCTCCCTCTCTTTTGCATCTCTTAATCTCTCGATCTCCCTTTCTTTAAGTCTCTCTCCCATCCCCTCAATCCTTAGTCTGCCCTCTCTTATCCTCTCTAATGGCAAGTTTAATAATTTTCATCAGTCTTTCCACAGAAAAGTATATCCTTTTTATACATGCAATGATAAAGTTCAACAAGGAAAGATTATAATTTTTCTCTTTCTCTTTCTCTCTTTGTCTATTTTCTTAAGATGACCTCCCCGAACATGGGCTCTTTCCATTCAAACCCGCTGTCAATATCATTAAACACAAGACATAATTTATTTCGGTAACTCCTTCAACCATTAGGATCAATTGCAATATTTAGTTGGTTCCAAGCTGAAATTAATGGCATAAAAGAATCTGTCAATGATTTGCTTGAACATAAACAGTTAACAAAAGCACAATTGAGGATCTTTATGCAACGACGATCGAGCTGAAAATTGAAATTCCAGAGTAGGATGCAGCACTGGGTAGGATTGTTATCCTTTAAGTTATACATTTGATTGTTGTTTGGTTAGGATTTAAATTTATTTATGGGAAAAGATTGTTTTGCCCCCTGACATTTACCCTATTAGAAAGGTTAGGACATAGTTTGCCCATAATGGATGGTCTTTCCCTTGAAATTGAAATATTGTATACTATTCCCCTTCTGTTACATTTTCTATCCCAAAACGAGTTTGATCGTCAATCCTCATGGTCAAATGACTGTTTTATCCTTTGACTGCCAATCCTCATGGTTAAATGACCATTTTATCCTTTAATTTGCTCCAGATATTTATTAAATAAAAAATATATTTAAAAAAAAAAAGATAAAACAATTTTTTTTTTAAAAAATAGATAAATCTCCATTGTCCCTCTTTGAGATGGATGATGGAGATATCTATTTTTATTTTTTAGTTAATTTTAATCTTTACAAAATATAAATTAAAAGTAAAAAAGAATTTTAAAACAAAAGAAAAATTAATTTTTATTTTTTGTAGATCTGATGGATATCTCAAACACCATCATCATCTTCAACCCCATCACCAACCTCTTCTCTAACATCAACTCCAACTAAACCTGGCAAGGTTTCGGTTCCAACCGTGGAACCGGATTGGAATCGAAACCGGAAAAACCGGAACCGGTGGTACCCGGTTTCGGTTCTAATATTTAACGAACCGTCCGGTTGGAACAATGCTGGAACCGGCGATTCCGGTTCGGTTCAAACCGGCAGGTTTTTTTTTTTTTTGGACCCTTGGGCCCAACGTCATGCTGACGTCAGCATACCGTTGGCCTCAACGGCCAACCCTTTAATTTTTAATTTTTAATTTTTTCTATAAATACCCCTCCTCCCCTTTCATTTTTTCTCATAATCTCACACTAATTTCTTATTTTCCTCTCATGCTCTATTTCTCTTAAATCTCAATTCTCTCAATTCTCTCTATTCTCAATTCTCTAAATTTGTAATTCTAAATTTCTAATTTTTTATTTCAAGTTTCATTGTCTCAATACTTAACTCTCAAGTTTCGAACACTCTCCAACTCTCCAAGACTCCAAGACTGAAGACTTCAAGTTTCCAAGGTTTTTATTATTTATTTAATTTTGCAATTTTTTTTATTTGCAATTAATTTTATTTTAAAAATTCCAATTAATTTTATTTCTAATTAATTTTATTTACAATATATTTTATTTCCAATATATTTTATTTGCAATTAATTTTATTTGCAATTAATTTTATTTACAATTTATCTTATTTACAATTTATTTAATTTCCAAATAACCAATTACTATTTAGTATTTACTAAATACTAAGTGTCCAATTTCATTTATTTGCAATTTATCTTATTTCTAGTTACTTCTTAGTATTTACTATAATAGTACTTAGTACTTACTAGTTACTACTAATCTACTATTATAGTATTATATTATTATAGAATATAGATTTATACTTTATAGTATTATTCTTCAAAGTTCTAAGTTTTCAATTATCCATTTCAGATTTTCAGTATTTCTCTAGTCCCAAATTTATTTCGTCCAATCCAATGGCAAGTGGTGGAAATGGAAGGGGTCACGGCCGTGACGATCCTAGGCGTTCGATTTCTATGAAAGGTAAGGGTCAAATGGTCGATAATCTCGGTCATAACGACACCACCTATCACGATTATCTGCAACGTCGGGCCTATGCTGAAGACCTAGGCCTAAACATTCCTACTCCCCCTTTAATAATTTCAGAACCCGATCATAATGCCACCCCCCGGCCATAATTTGACAAGCCATTCAGAAAATATGCCTGATATTGATAAACCTCCGGATTATGATTTTGATCCACCGGAAGCGGATGAGGACGAACCGGATCCGAAGCAAAGCAAATTTGATCTATTCGTCAAACATATGAAGAAAGTTAGGCAAGAAGATGGAAGCTATGTAGCGGCTTACAATTATTGCAATAAAGTATATAAGTGGTCCAAATCCGAAGGATATGACACTTATCGGAAGCATATTCAAATCAAACATCCAGAAGCAGAGACTAGATCGAGGTTACAAACACAAATTCCCAGGTACGCTACTTCTAACCAACAATTATTTCGTTATACTGACGAACAAAATAGGGAAGAATTAGCTAGAATGGTAGTAGTAGAACACTTATCATTCGGTTTTGGTGAAATGGTTGGTATTATTAATTATTGTCGATGAGCATTAAACCCTGCTGCATGCCGTGTTCCTAGATCCACTCTTATATATACACTTGAAAAGATTTATGTAAAAGAAAAAAAAAGTTAGAAAGATTTTTTGAAAAATATAACGGTCGTATTTCCGTATGTGCCGACATATGGACTGACTATTGTCGATCACATTCATACTTGAGTGTCACTTGCCATTTTATGGATGATGCATGGAATATCCAAAAAAGAATTCTTGAATTTAGAGTTTTTGATGAATCACAAACTGCTCAAAATATTGTTAGAATGCTTAGAATGCTTAGAATTATTTTTTCAAAGTATAAAATTGAGAACAAAATTTTTGCAATCGGTTTTGATAATGTTTCTAGCAATACTACTGCTATTTCATCTTTAATTAATTTATGCAAACCATTTGTTGGTGGTGCATTTTTTCATCAAAGATGTGCATGCCATGTTTTAAATTTATGTGTTAAAAAAGGATTAGAAACTTTTGATCATTTTATTCCACCTATTAAACAAGACCTTCGGTTTTTATGAAAACATTCTTCTATAATGAATGCATGGGTAAAATATTGTAAACAAAATGGTAGACGTGCCGTTAGATTTCCTCGTGATGTTCCAACATGTTGGAATTCTACTTATAAATTGCTTGCTCAAAGTTACGAGTATAGAGATTTATTAGTTTCTTTTATTCAATTTCATGTTATTGACATTCAACTTTATAAATCTCATTGGGATGCTTGTTACAACGTTTTCAATTTGTTAAAAGTTTTTCATACTGCTACAACAAATTTATCTGGTGTTTATTATCCTACAACTCATTTATTTATTATTGAAAGTCTAAATATTGCTGGTGCATTTGCTTATTGTGAATCCGACATAGAAATAGAGGAAGCTGTTAATGCTATGAAGGAAAAATGGTTACGTTATTATCATGAGTTGCCAGATATTTATTTGATTGCCATGATTTTTGATCCACGTTGTGAATTACAAAATTTTTGTTATTATCTCAATGGTTATTATGGGATCCAAGGTTTAAACATAGAATATAATGTTAATGCATGTTATGATAGAATTAAGAAATTATTGTATTCTTTATATGATGAATATCTTTTAGTTTATGAATTCTCACTCAATTTAGATGTTACACGAACACAAACTGCACAACACACATCATCATCCTCCGGATTTTTGAATTTAGGATATAGTCTATTATAAAAAAAAACAAAAAAACCTAGATCTTCTTCTTCATCAAGCATTGACAAGTATTCTGAGCTTGAATCTTATCTAAATGATTCTTGTGAGTTTATAGAAGATACGTCAGACAAACAATTTGATATATTACAATATTGGAAATAGTACGCAAAGTACTATCCAATCATGGCTATCATAGCCAAAAATATTTTTTCAACACCAATTCTACAGTGGCGGTGGAACAAGAGTTCAGTGCCGGGGGGAATATCTTGGATGAAAGACGTTCATGCTTGACTCTGAAAGCACTCCAGATACAGGTTTATGTGGATGATTGGACAAAGGCTCAATATAGACAACAAGAAATCGAACATGAGATAACATACGATTTCTTCAAAGATGACGAACATGAAAGTGGAGAGACAAGTACAACGGGCCCGGAATAGAAGATGTGGATCACGTATTCACGTCATCACAAGTCCATGTCATCAACAAACCTGCAATAAAAGGTAAGAGAACTACGTGGCCTTTGATTCCTCTAAACCCCCAAGAGGATACGTAGGCAACTTAATTGTAGTGAAAATTAAGTGCAAGGCTAATAATTTTACATTTTTTTTTTGTTTTATTTTAATTTATTTTGTAATTTATCATTTATTTATTTTATGTTATTTTCGAACTTCGGGTGACCTAATTCCTAAATATCCAATGAAATGTAATATGTAATTTGTAATTTGACATTTTGTTTATTTTATTTTAATTTCCTTTTGTAATTTGTATTTTGTCATTTGTTTATTTTGTAATTTGTCATTTATATATTTTATTTTATTTAATTATTTAAAATTACATTATTACAAGTTTAGTAGTTTACAATTTAGAAGTCTTTTTTTTTTAAAAATTTAAATTAAAAAAAAAAAATTGGTTCAGAACCGCCGGTTTCTTAAAAACCAGAACCGGCCTATGCCGATTCCGATTCCGATTCCGATTCCGATTCCGGTTCCACCCAAACCCGGAACCGGAACCGGAACCTTGCCACCATTAACTCCAACTAATGAATTTCTTCCCAACGAACACAAAACACAAATCAACTAAACTCAATCTAAACAAAAAATCTATCCACCACCATAACCATTACCACACCACCACCACCAAGCACCCTGAAATCACAGCCAAACATATCCCAGAACACTAACGTTTTTTAAACTCAGATTCGGAATCAGACCCTTCACTTTCGAAATCAAATCTAATTAGATTCTTGAAGAATTGAGTTTGATCAAAACCCCTCCATCGGAAACCTTACTGGCACAAATACACAAACACAAGTAAATCCAACACTCTTTGTTCTCAAAATTTACTAAATGTTGAGAGTACCGAAATCAAATCAAAATGAAGAACTACAAATACATCAGTCATCACCCAGACCCAACCCAAACCTAGAAAGTAAAATCAAGAACTGGGTTCGATCCAAACTCTTCCAAAATGAAGAATTGAGTTTGATCAAAACCTTTCCAAAAAAAAATTCATCACCCAGAAACTAAAATCAAGAACCCATCCAAAACTCCTCATATCCAAACCTAGCCGACACAAATCACCATCACCCACCATAGATCACCAGCGTGAGTGTTGAAACTAATTATGCTGGTGTGCCTAAAATTATCTAGATGGGCGGTGAATAGATTTTAATCCGGTTATTACCAAAATTTTGCAATTAGTCAATTTTTACGAAAATAACCCCAATCTAGTCAATACAATAAATCAAGTATAAAATGTGGAATTTAAATAACACTTGAATTTTACGTGGAAACCTTTAACAAGGAAAAACCATGAGCTGTTATGTGCGCCATACACGATCCTCGAATCCAATAATTGTAATGGTGTCCTCAACCTAGGTTGACCACGTCAAACCCTACACGGTTACTAACTCACCACTACTACCTGCAAGCCTTTAAAAGAGAACCTAGATCAATTTGCTTGCGGCCTAAGCAACCTTACCATAAGACTAACTTCTCAATGAAGAGATTAAACAACCTATGTGAATATGCAAAGATATCCCAATATGCACTTAGTGCTAGGTTACACTAAATACTTTTCTAGGATTATAAAATATCAATTAAATCAATCATAGATATCAATTACTATATGTCATAGCATAAAGCATAGCTAACATAGATTAAGCAATCATAAGTATAGCTATCACAATACAACACTCAATCAAAACAACACAACAATCTCTATCTTGTATAATATAATATGATCTAAGAACATACAAGTAATTAAAGAGATTTATTGTTAAGTAAAACACTAATATTAGGTGAAATTAGTGAAAAATTTACCAAGGCATGTGTGTTGAGTAAGACCCATGCAAGAAAGCATCCTAGATATGCTAAAAGATGCTAGATAAATTTTGAAGCATATTAAAATGGTTTTGAGTGTTTAAATGAGCAATCTTGATTGCCTTTTTTCTTAAAAATCTCTCTTTTGAATTTAGGGTTCTTGATGTTCTAAAAGTGTGTTCAGAGAGATGAGAAAGTTATGTATTTATAGAGGCCAATAAAAAGCATGGTGAAAATACAATATTGCCCCTGAAACTCAACAATCGGCGATTTCAAAACCGCCAATCCAACCATCGATTTGAACCAGAGAGCATCAGGTATCATCGGCGGTTTCATTCGGCAGTTTCATGATCGCCACCAAACTGTCGATCTTGAGACCAAGATATTTATTTCAATCAGGTCTTGAACGACGGTTTTGTAGCCACCGATTCTAACCGTCGAATTGAGACCGAGATATTTTATTAATCAAGTCTAAACTGCGGTTGTGGCCATCGATAATAACCGTAGAATCCTTTCAGAGACTTATGGAATCAAACATCGGTTTCATTCGACGGTCATGGCCGCCGATCAAACTGTCGTTTCATCAGTTGTGGTGAAACCAAATGAGAAGCCAAGGGTATTCTCCAAAGGCGATCCTCACGCTAAACCAAGCACACCATCGTGCATGTGTGGACGTTTCCAAACAATATTCGGAAAATGAATTACTAGACACACTAACACATAACAAAATACAATAACAAAGTGCAAGTGTGAAATGTGATATGTGAAGAGAATGCATACAAGAGCAATGACAAGCATGACAATGTGTGTGTGTGCTTTTAAGTCTCTTCAATGAAAGCTAAGCACAAGAGATATACCTTTGGAGTACTTATCAACTTGAGGTCTTGAGAGCGCCTTTGAGTTTGATCACCAATCACCTAAACTACCCTTACATTTCAAACCCCAATTATGGTTTGTCACCGAAATAAGCCAATCAAACTTTGAGAAACTTACAAGTGTCAATTTGCTTTCAATAGAGGAGACCAAGGCTAAATCTTGTCGATATCATCGTCGAATAGAGGAGAAGATGAAAGAGAGAAGAGAGGATGAGAGAAAACCCAAGAGAGAGAGCCAATATACTCTCAGTGGAGGAGAACGACTCTTGTCGGTGGCCAATTGATAGAAACGGCGGAGAGAAAACAGAGAGAACGAAGATAGAAAAAGAGAGAGAGAGTTGTTTGGGGAGAGACAAAGAGTCATTTGGGAAGAGAGGATTTTTTTTATTTTCAATTTTTTAATTATGTTTTTATAATATTGCCCCTTTGAGTTTAACGGTCAACGTGATTTTGGACGAAAAAGGTGACATAAGGGGTATAATATACATTCATTCCATTTCAGGGGGTTTAATGGCCAATATAGGCAAACCCTGTCCCCATTTTTCTAATAGGATAAAGGTCAGGGGGCCAAACGATCTTTTCCCTTTATTTATTTAGAGTAGGAAACTTAATCGCTGGAGAAATCGAAACAGCTCTGTAGAGAGGGCGAAGAGCGTAGTCTCCAAATGTGTCGACCGATAGAGACACAACAATTATACTAACAAATTATTCTTCTACTTTTTCATAAATAAACATCACATACCCAATTCACCCACTCAAAAACAAACACTAGCTTTTCATTTTTCACTTGACTTGATCACACATCTCCTCATTTTCACTTGCCCCCAAACACTTCATATGCACTCTACAACTTAATCTCTCAATAGGACATCTAAATCTCTCAATCTCCCTCTTTTTCGAATCCCTCAAATTCTCAATCTCCCTCTCTTTAAGTCTCTCTCCCATCCCCTCAATCCCTAGTCTACCCTCTCCCATCCTCTCTAATGGCAAGTTCAATAATTTTCATCAATCTTTCCCCAGAAAAGTATATCCTTTTTATATATGCAATGAGAAAGTTCAACAAGGTAAGATTATAAATTCTCTCTTTCTCTATTTTCTTAAAATGACCTTATCGAATATGGGCTCTTTCTGTTCAAATCCGCCGTCAACATCATTAAACAGAAGGCAAAATTTATTTCCGTAACACCTTCAACCATCAGGATCAATTATGATATTTTGTTGGTTCCAAACTAAAACTAATGGCATAAAAGAATATGTCAATGATTTGCTTGAATAGGAACAGTTAACAAAAGCATAGTTGAGGATCTATATACAAGCGGTGATCTAGCTGAAAATCGAATTCCAGAGTAAGATGTAGCACTGGGTAGGATTGTTATCCTTTAAGTTATACCTTTAATTGTTGTTTGGTTAGGATTTAAATTTATTTATTTCGAGTACGAAACTCAATCGCTGGAAGAAACGGAGCAGCTCTATAGGGAGGGCGAAGAATGTAGTCTCTAAATGTGTCGATCGACAGAGATACAGTAATTATACCAACAAACTATTTTTCCACTTTCTCATAAATAAACAAAACTTACCCAATTCACCCACTCATAAATAAACGTTAGCTTTTCATTTTTCACTTGACTTGACCAGACTTCTCTCTTTTTCGCTTGCCCCCAAACAATCATATGCTCTCTACAACTTAATCTTTCAACCAGACATCTAAATCTCTCAATCCCCTCTCTTAAGTCTTTCTCACATCCCATCAATCCCTAGTTGCCCTCTCCCACCCTTTCTAATGGCAAATTTAATAGATTTCATTGGTCTTTGCCAAGAAAAGTATATCCTTTTTATATATGCAATAAGAAAGTTCAACAAGGTAAGAATATAATTTCTCTTTTTCTCTTTCTCTCTTTTCTTAAGATGACCTCCATAAACAGGGGCTCTTTCCGTTCAAATCCGTCGTCAACATCATTAAACACAAAGCAGAATTTATTTCCGCAACACCTTCAACAATCAGGATTAGTTACAATATTTAGTTGGTTCCAAGATGAAATTAATGACATAAAATAATCTGTCAATAATTTGCTTGGACATGAATAGTTAACAAAAGCATAGTTAAGGATCTTTATGTAAATGGCGATCGAGCTGAAAATTGAATTCCAAAGTAGGATGCAACACTTGGTAGGATTGTTATCCTTTAAGTTATACCTTTAATTGTTGTTTGGTTAGGATTTAAATTTATTTATTTAGAGTAGAAAACTCAATCGTTGGAGAAAATGGAGCAGCTCCATAGAGAGGGTGAAGAGTGTAGTCTCCAAATGTGTCGACCGAAAGAGATACATTAATTATACCAACAAACTATTTTTCTACTTTCTCATATAATAAACATCACTTACCTAATTCACCCACTCATAAATAAACACCAACTCAATACACTTGACTTGACCAGACATCTCTCCTTTTTGCTTGCCCTCAAACACTTCACAGACACTCTACAACTCAATATCTTAACCAGACATCTAAATCTCTCAATCTCCCTATTTTTATGTCTCTCTCCCATCCCCTCAATCCCTAGTCTGCCCTCTCATATCCTCTCTAATGGCAAGTTTAATAACTTTCATCGGTCTTTCACCTGAAAAGTATATTCTTTTTATATATGCAATGAGAAAGTTCAACATGGTATGATGATAATTTCACTCTTTCTCTTTCTCTCTTTCTCTAATTTTTAAGATGACCTCCACGAGTAGGGGCTCTTTCCGTTCAAATCCGCTATCAACATCATTAAACACGAGGCGAAATTTATTTTCACAACACCTTCAACCATCGGGATCAATTGCGATATTTAGTTGGTTCCAAGCTGAAATTAATGGCATAAAAAAAATCTGTCAATGATTTGTTTGAATATGTACAGTTAACAAGAGCATAGTTGAGGATCTTTATGCTAACGGTGATCTAGTTGAAAACCGAATTCCAGAGTAGGATGCAGCAAATGGTAGGATTGTTATCCTTTAAATTATATCTTTAATTGTAGGATTTCAATTTATTTATTTTAAGTAGGAAACTCAATCGTTGGAGAAAACGGATTAGTTTCGTAGGGAAGGCGAAGAACGTAGTCTCCAAATGTGTTGACCGATGGAGATACCGTAATTATACCAACACATTATTTTTCTACCTTCTCATCAATTAAAATCACATACCCAATTCACCCACTCATAAATAAACACTAGCTTTTCATTTTTCACTTGACTTGACCAGACATCTCTCCTTTTTGCTTGCCCCTAAGTACTTCACAAGCACTCTGCAACTCAATATCTGAATCGGACATCTAAATCTCTCAATCTCCCTCTCTTTCGAATCTCTCAGTCTCTCAATCTTCCTCTCCATAAGTCTTTCTCCCATCCCCTCAATCCCTAGTTTGCCCTCTCATATCCTATCTAATGGCAAGTTCAATAATTTTCATCGGTATTTCCCTAGAAAAGTATATCCTTTTTATATATGCAATGAAAAAGTTCAACAAGTTAAGATTATAATTTCTCTCTTTCTCTAATTACTTAAGATGACCTGCACGAACTGGGGCTCTTTCCGTTCAAATCTGCCATCAACATAAGTAAACACAAGGCGAAATTTATTCTCGCAACACCTTCAGCAATTGGGATCAATTGTGATATTTAGTTGGTTCCAAGTAGAAATTAATGACATAAAAAAATCTGTCAATGATTTGCTTGAACAGGAACAATTAACAAAAGCACAGTTGAGGATCTTTATGCAAACGGTGATATAGCTGAAGATTGAATTCTAGAGTAAGATGTAGCACTGGGTAGGATTGTTATCCTTTAAGTTATACCTTTAATTGTTGTTTGGTTATGATTTAAATTTATTTATTTTAAGTAGGAAACTTGATCGCTGGAGAAAACGGAGAGGTTCCCTAGAGAGGGCGAAGAGCGTAGTCTCCAAATGTGTTGTCCGACAGAGATACAATAATTATACTAACAAATTATTTTTCTACTTTTTCATAAATAAACATCACATACCCAATTCACCCATTCATAAATAAACACTAGCTTTTTATTTTTCTCTTGACTTGACCAGGCATCTCTCTTTTTCGCTTGCCCTTAAACACTTCACATGCATTCAGCAACTCAATCTCTCAACCAGACATCTAAATCTTTCAATCTCCACCTCTTTCGAATCTCTCAATCTCTCAATCTCTCAATCTCCCTCTCTTTAAGTCTCTCTCCTATCCCTTCAATTTCTAGTCTGCACTCTCCCATCCTCTATAATGGCAAGTTCAATAAATTTCATCGGTCTTTCCCCAGAAAAATATATCCTATGTATATATGCAATGAGAAAGTTTAACAAGGTAATATTATAATTTCTCTATTTCTCTTTCTCTCTTTCTTTATTTTCTTAAGATGACCTCCCCGAATAGAGGCTCTTTCCCTTCAAATCTGCTGTCAACATCATTAAACACAATGCAAAATTTATTTTCACAACACCTTCAACCGTCGGGATCAATTGCGATATTTAGTAGGTTCTAAGCTTAAATTAATGGCATAATATAATCTGTCAAAGATTTGGTTGAACATGAACAGGATAGTTGGAGATCTTTATGGAAACGACCTTAGAGTTGAAAATCGAGTTCCAGAGTAGGATGCAGCACTTGGTAGGATTGTTATCCTTTAAGTTATACCCTTAATTGTTGTTTGGTTAGGATTTAAATTTATTTATTTTGAGTAGGAAACTCAGTGGTTGGAGAAAACGGAGCAACACCGTAGAGACGACGAAGAGCGTAGTCTCCAAATATGTCGACCGACAGAGATACATTAACTATACCAACAAACTATTTTTCTACTTTCTTAGAAATAATCATCATTTACCCAATTCACCCACTCATAAATAAACACTATCTTTTCATTTTTCACTTGACTTGACCAGACATCTCTCCTTTTTGCTTGCCTCTGAACACTTTACATGTACTCTGCAACTCAATATCTCAACCAGACATCTAAATCTCTCAGTCTCCCTCTATTTCGAATCTCTTAGTCTCCCAGTCTCCCTCAGTTTAAGTCTATCTCCCATCCCCTTAATCCCTAGTTTGCCATTTCCCATCCTCTCTAATGGCAAGTTCAATAATTTGCATTGGTCTATCCCTAGAAAAATATATCCTTCTTATATATGCAATGAGAATATTCAACAAGGTAAGATTATAATTTCTCTTTTTCTCTTTCCCTCTTTCTCTATTTTCTTAAGATGACCTCCCCATACAGGGTCTCTTTCAATTCAAATCCGTCGTTAACATCATTAAACATAAGGCAGAATTTATTTCCGCATCACCTTCAACCATCAGGATCAATTACGATATTTAGTTAGTTCAAAGCTGAAATTAATGGCATAAAAGAATCTATCAATGATTTACTTGAACAAGAATAGTTAACAAAAGCATAGTTGAGGATCTTTATACAAACGGTGATCGAGCTGAAAATTGAACTCCAGAGTTAGATGCAGCACTGGGCAGGATTGTTATCCTTTAAGTTATACCTTTAATTGTTGTTTGCTTATGATTTAAATTTATTTATTTTCAGTAGGAAACTCAATCCCTGGGGAAAACGGATCATCTCTGTAGAGAGGGTGAAGAGCATAGTCTCTAAATGTGTCGACCGACAGGGATACATTAATTATACCAACAAACTATTTTTCTACTTTCTCATAAATAAACATCACTTACCCAATTCACCCACTCATTAATAAACACCAGCTTTTCATTTTTCACTTGACTTGACCAGATTTCTCTCCTTTTTGCTTGCCCCCAAACACTTCACACACACTCTTCAACTCAATGTCTCTGCTGGACATCTAAATCTCTCAATCTCCCTCTCTTTCGAATCTCTCAATTTCTCTTTCTTTAAGTCTCTCTCCCATCCCCTCAATCCTTAGTCTGCCCTCTCCTATCATTTCTAATGGCAAGTTCAATAATTTTCATCCGTATTTCTTTAGAAAATTATATCCTTTATATATATGCAATGAGAAAGTTTAACAAGGTAAGATTATAATTTCTCTCTTTCTCTTTCTCTCTTTTCTATTTTCTTAATATGACTTCCCCGAACAGGGGCTCTTTCCGTTCAAATCCGCCTTCAACATCATTAAAAACAAGGCGGAATTTATATCCGCACCACCTTTAACCATCGAGATCAATTGCGATATTTAGTTGGTTTCAAGCTGAAATTAATGGCATAACAAAATAAGTCAATGATTTGCTTGAACAGGAACAATTAACAAAAGCACGATTAGGGATCTTTATGCAATCGGTGATCGAGCTGAAAATCGAGTTCCAGAGTAGGATGCATCACTAGGTAGGATTGTTATCCTTTAAGTTATACCTTTAATTGTTGTTTGGTTAGGATTTAAATTTATTTATTTTGAGTATGAAACTCAATCGATTGAGAAAACGGAGCAGCTCTGTAGAGAGGGCAATGAGCGTAATCTCCAAATGTGTCGATCGATATAAATACAGTAATTATACCAGCAAACTATTTTTCTACTTTCTCATAAATAAACATCACTTACCCAATTCACCTACTCATAAATAAACACTAGTTTTTCATTTTTCACTTGACTTGACTAGACATCTCTCCTTTTCACTTGCCCCCAAACACTTTACATGCACTTTACAACTCAATCTTAACCGGACATCTGGATATCTTAATATTTTTCTCTTTTGAATCTCCCAATCTCTCAATCTCCCTCTCTTTAACTCTCTTTCCCATCCCCTCAATCCCTAGTCCGCCCTCTCATATCCTCTCTAATGGAAAGTTCAATAATTTTCATCGGTCTTCTTTTAGATCATTTAGCTCTTGAGCATTTTCCTTCACCTTCGAAACATACTTTTCAATGGTCTTTTCATGCTCCTTGATGACTTCACTTTGCTTGCTCATCTTCTTTAAAGACATCTTTTTTTCATTATCAAGAGCTTTAATTAACACTACTAAATTGGCAATGATCAACTTCAACTTGTTGTTATCTTCATTCTTTTGTCGAAGGATCTTGTCATTGAAGCTTATATAATCATGATTTGAGGAAGCTTCGAACTCTTCATGATTAGAGGAGATTTCACTACATTCACTTCTTAAAGAGTATTCACTTTCCTAATTACTTAAGGAGTATCCACTACTATCCTCAACTTTTCCTTCATATATAACCAAGTGAGCAATATAATTGCTAGTACATTCTAGATCATCCAATGACTCCTCTTCCTTTACTACACCACTCACTATCATCCATGATTTATTATTGATGGCTTTAATGTAGAATTTCATTGTATTTATCCAAAATGTGTAGTTACCACTATTCAAGAGTGGAGGTCTAGCATTAAAGACACCTTCCGACATCCAATCACCCATAGCTCAAAAACAAAACAAAACAAAACACAAACACTATAATATGGATCTATCTAATTACTTCTAGACACCCATTCTAATAACAATTGAAATTCCCTTAACCAATTATAGTGTAAATATACGTAGAGGGGGGGAGGGGTGAATAGGTAAATGCCCAAATTCTTCTACATATTTTTCAATACAACAAAGATGTACACACTTAGTGTATTTAACAAATGGATTGCTTTAACAAGACAATATGAGTTCAGTTTACACAATTGTCATAAGCAATACAAGTTATAGAAGTAAAGAAACTTAAAGCGAAAATTAACATAAGATATTTTTACGTGGTAAACCTTTTAAGAGGAAACATCTACAGGTTGAATCCACAATCACTGACAAACCATAGTTCACTATGATGAAAAGGAGATACACACTCAAAGGCAATCAACACAAGTTATACTCCCTAAGTTATCAACTCCTAATCTACTCTCGGGCCTAGTGAGCCACTCTGCCTACTTTCTATCCAAGATGTGACCAACACACCTCTAGGAAGCTGTAGGGAAAAATAAACAAATAAAAGTGTTACACGCAGCAGAAGCGATACTAAAGACGATTTAGTGACTTTTAAAATTTTTCCTTTATGAACCTTAAACCCTTTTAATCAATAAACATGCATATATATCAACAAAAGTAAATTACCTCTTGTCGCGTGATCCGATTGACTTGATCCGATTGACTTACGTCGATGGTAATCCGCAAGACCTTCAATCCGAGCACGAACGTGGATCACCCTAGGAGCGTGGTCTCCCTTTCCTTTGAATTGCAAACCTGTGAATGGACCAAACAAATACTTTCTTTTCTTTGTTAGTCACAAAACAATCAAAAGAATGTCAAAATTATTCCGGTCACTTTTGAGTTCACAATCTTATGATCGAAACTCGCGTGAACCTAGATCGATATCGTATACACAAGCTTATTGATGTTTAAGCAATTGTATACTATCAAAGAATAATTTTTCACTCATTTTTGTCTCTCTAGAATAAAAACTCTCTTAGAATTAAGAAGAAGAAGAAAGAAAATAAAAACTCAAGCACCAATTAATTGATGTGGCCGAACCCTATAAGAACATATATATAGGTTGGCCGAATTTTTCTTCTTTTTCCTTTAGGGTTGCCGAATTCTATGTAGTATCTAATTAGGGTTGGCCGAATTTCATCATGTCACTTATATAGGGTGACTGAAATTCAACCCTAATTCTTTTTAACTTTATAGACTTCAAACCCTAATCCAACTCTTTTATTTTTTATTCTTTTATTTGACTAAATAATAAAAAAAAGACTCCTTATTTGATTAAATAAATAATACTAATTTATTTATTTACTTATCAAACAAGTCTTTTACTTTTAGGAAAGATTTGTTTCTTTAATTAAACAATTAATCAATAAATCAATTAATTCTTATTTAATTAAAACAAATGAAACAAAATAATATTTTTAGGTCAAAACCTTAACCTAGCCGCCCCACTTATATATAAGATGGGCCTAATATTATTTTCCTATTTCATTTAATCCATTGGACTTTAAATAAAAAAGCACACATGTGAACCAGACCCATTCTTACTAAAAGAAACAAGCCCACATGTCTTTCATTAATATATTAATATATTTGAGCAGCCCATTACTAAAATAATGTGCAAATTATATTCTTAATATATTAAATTCAATTCTAGATGGACCTTTAAATTGGTCCGGTAGAATATATCAAGTGATCCATGCAAGTCCGTGTGGATTGGGGATCTTGGCGGGTCATCTAAATTTAAGCTTCAATAGACATAACCTAATCACAATCAACAAATGATTCACTTAGGTCCGTCCATTAATTTTAACTCATTCCACTAAAGAGCTAAAACTGAACTCTTAAATAAAGATAGGAAAGGAAGATGCTCCTCATTCATACCCTAGACAATCATATTGGAGATAGTGTATCCTCGTGATTAATATCAATAATCGCCAAGAGTTCATAGACCGCCTATAACTCTCCAAGTTACCATATTTACTCATATGACCATGTTTTGAACTTGGATATTTTGACTTGTCCAGAAGCCATGTTTTCAATAGACACTATCGAAAACTCAACGTTGAGATTTAATATCCAATTACCTCAAAACATCCATATGATGATATTATACTCTCATTTAATTAAATGGAGCCACGATGTCCATATCTATAAATGAAGTCCTCTATCGATTAACAAATGATATATCACCAAACTATCGAGGATAGACTATGCGATATAATCGTACTCATTGATAACTCAAATGATATCACTTGCAACCATAATAAGTCCATCATTTATCTCGGGATTAAGATAGACCCTCCGATTGTCCTGATAATGAAAAGACTATTATCTATTGACGGTTCTAGATAAAGCTTTTCATTGTGATCCAGTTCAATGCACCCAGTGCACTAGATCCTTTTGCTCGAAGACACTCCGATGATTTTAGACTCATCATATCTCATTTGATCCCACTCAAATGCTAGCAAAAGAATTCTACAACTTTAACAAGATAAAGGTGCCCAACCTTTAACTTAAGTTGTGAACATTATTCAAGACTAACTAAAAAATTGTGTCTACCACATACATATCCAGATGTACGAACAATTCTTCTTTTCCCATAGTCTTTAGACCTTATGATTATTTACTTTGACAATTATAATATAAACTATAAATGCTATACGATTTGTTAAACCAGAAATCTCTTTATTAATATGAAAAAGATTGTTAATTACAACATTACACTCTTGCTATTGAGCATAATCCTAACAATCTCCCACTTGCGCTATAGCAAATGTGTCATATCTCTCAAGCCCATATTCTCTGGTACATTGAAACTGTAGAATGGGCCTTTTGTGAAGGATCCATTAGATTTTACTGTTGGCCATGATTTTGGTGATAGTCACGTCACTCTTTGGTGTTCAACCTGGTCTTTCTTTCAATGTGTTTACCTCTCTTGTGACTTCTTGGTTCTTTCGAATTAGTCACTGCTCCACTGTTGTCACAGTAGATAGTGATCTGCTTATTCGCACTAGGAACCACTTCTAAGTCAATCAAGAATTGGCGGAGCCAAACAGCCTCTTTGGCAGCTTCGCATGCAGCAACATACTCAGCTTCCATGGTGGAATCAGCAATACAAGATTGCTTGATACTCCTCCATATAACTGCTCCTCCTCCAATAGTAAACACAGCCCCTGATGTGGATTTTCTGGAGTCAGAATCTGATTGGAAATCAGAAGTACGCTATGCCAGCCGAACCAAATCCCCTCCAGAGTATACAAGCATATTATCTCTCGTTCTCTTTAGATACTTGAAAATATGCTTGACTGCCGTCCAGTGATCAGGTCCAGGTTTCGATTGAAACCTGCTAACTATGCCAACAGCAAAACAAATATCTGGTCTAGTACAGAACATTGCATACATGAGACTTCCAATTGCCGAGGCATATGGAACTCTACTCATGAATTGCTCTTCATGCTCATTCTTAGGAACTTGTTCCTTAGAAAGCTTGATTCCATGTCTGAAAGGTAACATACCTTTCTTGGAATCCTGCATGGAAAACCTAGACAAGATTTTGTCTATGTATGAAGCTTGGGATAATGCAATCGTTCTATTCTTTCTATCCCTTATTACTTGGATACCTAGAATAAAACTTGCTTCTCCTAAGTCCTTCATATCAAATTGTTTTGCTAACCATTCTTTTGCTGATGTTAAGACACCTACATCATTTTCAATGAGTAGTATATCATCAACATAAAGAATCAGGAAAACCAACTTGTCGCCTTTAATCCTTTTGTATACACAAGGTTCGTCAGGATTCTGAATAAATCCAAAACCTTTGACAGCTTGATCAAACCTTATGTTCCCGGATCTGGATGCTTGCTTTAATCCATATATGGATTTCTACAACTTGCATACCTTATCCACTTGGCCCTTTTCAATGAATCCCTCTGGTTGCATCATGTAGATGCTTTCGTCAAGACTTCCATTTAAGAAAGCTGTCTTGACGTCCATTTACCAAATCTCTAAATCTAAAGATGCTGCAATGGATAAGAGTATCCTAATGGATTTAAGCATGGCCACGGGAGAGAAGGTTTCCTCGTAATCGATACTTTCTTTCTGTGTATACCCTTTAGCTACCAATCTAGCTTTAAAGGTTTCCACCTTTCCATCCATACCTCTTTTCCTCTTGTATACCCACTTGCACCCAATGGGTTTTATCCCTTTAGGCAAGTCTACAAGGGACCAGACTTTGTTATCGAACATAGATTCAATCTCGGATTGCATTGCCTTTTGCCAATGGCGACTATCAACATCCTCCATAGCTTTCTTGTACGTATAGGGATCATCGTCGTCCGGGAGATTCTCCACTGATTCTCCCAGACCGATGTATCTTTCGGGTTATGTTCTAACCCTCCTACTACGACGAGGAATGGTAGGTTGTTGATCTTGTGTTGGATCGAAACTTACAATTGGGTTAGGTTGTGTAACCTCTCGTGGAATTGTATCTCCTGATATCTCATTCAGGACAATTCTACTTCTAGGCACAAAATCATTCATATAGTCCTTTTCAGAAATTTAGCATTTGTCGAAACAAATACTTTACGGTCTGAAGGACTATAGAAATAATATCCTTTAGTTTCTTTTGGATACCCTACAAATATAGATGTTGCTGAACGGAACTCCATCTTTTCTGTCTTTCCTTTTAACACATGCGCAGGACAACCAAATATCCTTAAGTGTTGTAAACTAGGCTTGCGCCCAGTCCACAACTCATGCGGTGTTTTAGGAACAGACTTAGATGGTACATCGTTTAGAATGTATAGCAGTTTGTAAAGCATATCCCCAAAAAGAAATAGGAAGCGTTGAATAACTCAACATAGACCTAACCATATCCAAAAGAGTTCTATTTCTCCTTTCTGCTACCCCATTCTGTTGAGGTGTACCTGGTGCAGAAAACTGAGAAACTATCCCATTATCAATAAGATATTGCTGAAACTCACCAGATAGATATTCTCCACCACGATCAGATCTCAAGATTTTTATGTGTTTCTCAAGGTGATTTTCCACTTCAGCTTTGAATGCTTTGAACATGTCAAAAGCATCTGACTTATGTCTCATGAGATACACATAACCAAATCTTGAGTAATCATCCGTGAAGGTGATGAAGTACTCATATCCACCTCTAGCTTGAATTCTCATAGGTCCACATACATCAGTGTGTATCAATCCTAAACATTCGGTGGCTCTTGCACCTTTGGCAGAGAACGTCCTTTTGGTCATTTTACCTTCCAAACAAGATTCACAAGTTGGTAGATCATCAACCTTTAAGTCACTTAAAGGTCCGTCACTTACCAATCTTTTAATCCTATTAAGGTTAATATGACCTAAGCGTAAATGCCAAAGGTAGGTTTCATTTGTTGATAATTTTACTCTTTTATGATTAGGTTCCGTTATTTCTGTGTCTAACGAGTGAGAGATATTTCTATACAAAAAGTATAGACCGTTTTCCAATGTACCTTGGCAAATAATTTTGTCATTCTTACTAATAATAAAAACTTTATTAAAAGTAACCGAATATCCAATTTTATTCAAACAAGAAATTGAAATTAAATTCCTCTTGAATTGAGGTACATAATAAACGTCTATTAAATCTAAATACCTTCTAGAATTCAAATAAACTCTAATATCTCCCACTGCACTTGCAGACACTAACGTTCCGTTGCCCAAGCGCAAATTGATTTCATTCTTACTCGGCTTTCTCCTTTCTTGAAACCCCTGCAAGGAATAACAAACATGATTAGTGGCTCCTGAGTCTATGATCCAAGAATCTGTAGAATCGGCCAAAAAACATGTTTCTAGATAATTCAAATTACCTTCTTCCTTCTTGTTCTGGGACTTTGGGCAATTTCTCTTCAAATGTCCCTTTTCACCACAAAGGAAGCATTTCCCTTTGATCTTGGTTACTTTCTTGGTCTCCTTCTTGATAGGCCCAAGTTGCTTTTTCTTCTGTTGTTTCTTGACCTTTTGACGGGCCTTAACGGTAGCAACTTTACCAACCATATGAATCTCTTGACCTTTGCCTTTCACAAGGATCTTTTCAGCACTTTGAACATCTTGTATCAGGCCTTGTAAGGTGTATTCCTTTTTGTTCAAAGTGTAGTCCAATTTGAACTAATCAAAGGAATCTGACAATGAATTGACAACCATATCAATCTTTGTCACACCATCTATCTCAGCGCCATGCAGTTCAGCAATGTTGAGATGTGCTATGACTTTCATCATGTGATCTTTCACAGCCTGTCCAGGTTTCATCCTAAGATTCATAAAAGCAGTCACTGCCTCTCTCTTAGTCGTCCTAGACTTCATAGCAAACATCTCCTCTAGAGACATCATTATATCGGTAGCGGACTCCATTCCTTCATGCTGTTGTTGCAACACGTCGGAGATAGTGGCCATAATGTAACATTTTGCCATATCATATGAAGTCTTCCACTGCTCATACTCATCTCTACACATTATGCTAGATTCATTATTAGGAGCAGGTGGTTTAGGAGTAGTTAGAACAAACTTATGTTTTTCACTTTGCAGTAACAACCCAATTTTCCTTTTCCATGTGACATAATTATCTCCAGTTAAAGTGTTATCTTTCGGGATGTTCATAAGTGATGGGGTCATGAAATCTGAACAAAACATATATAAGTAAATAATCATGATAAAGCACTTTTAAATATTTATCTTGAATTAAATAAATAACTCAATCATAAAATTCAACGGTGATCTAACACCCATAAATGTTACGCCTCCTTTGGGAGTTCGCACCATTTACTAGTTAGACTAGGTCCCACCTAATTTTTAACATAACAACCAGCGTTTTCAATTTTAGCCTTGCAATTTTACTGACAAGAACTCTTGGGAGGATATCAATAAAATTACATTGAGTGTGTTACCAAGATATCGACCCTCAATTTTCTCTCACGAAAATCCCTCCTTGAGGAGTAGATCTCGTTTGAGTCCATTGTCTAGTCTATCCTTGTAAGGAAGTATGTTGCTAAATTCCATTCATGGACGCCCCTTGGGGGGATTACCAATAAATAATAAAGCTCAACTAACCTTGGAGGCCATAGGTGTTACCAAAACACCTTCTCCCACTCAATTATTTAAGGCGTGTGATTAAATCCCATAGAATGATTTACCGAGTTATCTAGATGCCAATTTAGATACCTAAATCATTCAATGCATGTTCATACCAAAAGAGATATATGCATGGCACTCTTATTCTATATGTCATGTTATCATACAATAACAAATATTGTAATATTTAAGCATAAATTAAATAGCAACAATTTTGGCCCATCCTAGAAAAACAAGTAAATTACAATTTGTCAGGAATACAAGATCTTCAGGTGGCCCATCAACCATACGCTCATCCTTCGGCCTTCTCCCATGGGCGTGCGCAGCCCACAACCCCACAAAGGGGCTGCCTTGCGCAGCCCATAAGGCCACACAAGGCTGCCATGCGCAGCCCACCAAGATTTGGGCTTGTCATGCGCAGCCCAATCCACTCCTAGGGTGCGCACGGTGCTCGTACTTGGTTCGGTTGCTTCGTTTTGCTTCGTGTCTTCGAATCTCCAAGATCTAAATATATTACGGCAGTATATATATAATAAATACTGCAGTATTAATTTTTTTTTTTTTTTATTCACTGCAGTATTTTTACAAACCAAAAACTGCACATACTAAAAATAAAAAAAAACTGCAGTAACCCTAAAAAAATACTGCACATATATATAAAAAAAAATAAAACCTAGCAATCTACCAAGAAGGAATTATGGCGATAATAGACCACCCTTCTTGTTACAACTCCGAAACAAAAATTACATTGAAAATCTAGGGCCAAAATCGAGCAATAACAAACCATATAAAATATATATAAATCCATACATCACATGTAATTATATATTTGAATACCTAGAGTGCCATCTCTTTCTAAACATGCATAATCACAATAAAAAGAAATAGATCCACGCATATATATGTTAATTAATTAAAAGGGTTCAACCTAGGCTCTGATACCAATTGTAGGGAAAAATAAACAAGTAAAAGTGTTACACGCAGCGGAAGCGATACTAAAGACGATTTAGTGACTTTTAAAATTTTTCCTTTATGAACCCTAAACC
Source organism: Acer negundo (assembly GCA_035582765.1). Classification (NCBI taxonomy): domain Eukaryota; kingdom Viridiplantae; phylum Streptophyta; class Magnoliopsida; order Sapindales; family Sapindaceae; genus Acer; species Acer negundo. Next base: position 26,464,332 of record CM069236.1, read on the forward strand.
CTTTTAATCAATAAACATGCATATATATCAACAAAAGTAAATTACCTCTTGTCGCGTGATCCGATTGACTTACGTCGATGGTAATCCGCAAGACCTTCAATCCGAGCACGAACGTGGATCACCTAGGAGCGTGGTCTCCCTTTCCTTTGAATTGCAAACCTGTGAATGGACCAAACAAATACTTTCTTTTCTTTGTTAGTCACAAAACAATCAAAAGAATGTCAAAATTATTCCGGTCACTTTTGAGTTCACAATCTTATGATCGAAACTCGCGTGAACCTAGATCGATATCGTATATACAAGCTTATTGATGTTTAAGCAATTGTATACTATCAAAGAATAATTTTTCACTCATTTTTGTCTCTCTAGAATAAAAACTCTCTTAGAATTAAGAAGAAGAAGAAAGAAAAAACTCAAGCACCAATTTAATTGATGTGGCCGAACCCTATAAGAACATATATATAGGTTGGTCGAATTTTTCTTCTTTTTCCTTTAGGGTTGCCGAATTCTATGTAGTATCTAATTAGGGTTGGCCGAATTTCATCATGTCACTTATATAGGGTGACTGAAATTCAACCCTAATTCTTTTTAACTTTATAGACTTCAAACCCTAATCCAACTCTTTTATTTTTATTCTTTTATTTGACTAAATAAAAAAAAAGACTCCTTATTTGATTAAATAAATAATACTAATTTATTTATTTACTTATCAAACAAGTCTTTTACTTTTAGGAAAGATTTGTTTCTTTAATTAAACAATTAATCAATAAATCAATTAATTCTTATTTAATTAAAACAAATGAAACAAAATAATATTTTAGGTTAAAATTTTAACCTTGCCGCCCCACTTGATTAAGATTGGGCCTAACATTATTTTCTTATTTCATTTAATCCATTGGACTTTAAATAAAAAGCCCACATGTGAACCAGACCCATTCTTACTAAAAGAAACAAGCCCACATGTCTTTCATTAATATATTAATATAATTGAGCAGCCCATTACTTAAATAATGTGCAAATTATATTCTTAATATATTAAATATAATCGTACTCATTGATAACTCAAATGATATCACTTGCAACCATAAGTCCATCATTTATCTCAGGATTAAGATAGACTCTCCGATTGTCCTGATAATGAAAAGACTATTATCTATTGACGGTTCTAGATAAAGCTTTTCATTGTGATCCAGTTCAATGCACCCAGTGCACTAGATCCTTTTGCTCGAAGACACTCCGATGATTTTAGACTCATCATATCTCATTTGATCCCACTCAAATGCTAGCAAAAGAATTCTACAACTTTAACAAGATAAAGGTGCCCAACCTTTAACTTAAGTTATGAACAATATTCAAGACTAACTAAAGAATTGTGTCTACCACATACATATCCAGATGTACGAACAATTCTTCTTTTCCCATAGTCTTTAGACCTTATGATTATTTACTTTGACAATTATAATACAAACTATAAATGCTATACGATTTGTTAAACCAGAAATCACTTTATTAATATGAAAAAGATTGTTAATTACAACATTACACTCTTGCTATTGAGCATAATCCTAACACCTACACCCTACATTACCCGATCACCATATCCACCCATGTTACAATTACACCACACTAGACCATCCCATAGCAATGATCATGATAACATGAAGATTAAAGCTCAAGATAAAAATATATCCAAGTAGCGTGTACTTAGGCCTATCATTTTATCACCCAAAAAAAAAAAAAGTTGCCCAATTGTTAAGCAACTATATATTGTACAAAGTTCTTAAGTCAATAAAATGCCTAAACGCTAGAAAGGGATTGCAAAGTGCACCATGTAGAAGAATCATGATCATTAGCTCACCAATGATTCCATATCCACCCAACCTCTCCATCACCATCCAGTCATCAAACTCACTTGCACTTAAAAAGAAGTCCTAATTGATCTTTAGGAAATGTCTAGCTTGAAAACAAGGGTATTCTTAATGCTTGATTCCATTCTTGAGGTCCATTTGAATTGAAGATTGCGCATTATTAACAATTTTTCATATGCGTTTTAATTTTGAAAATTCTTATGCATAAACTCCAACTCGCATATGTTTGATGAGTGAGCCTAGGTTCGATGTGATAAAATAATGAGAGAACCCAAGAGAGGTTTAGAGTCAAAGCGAAATGTTATCTAATGACTCTTGTGTTCAATGCTTTTGAAACTAAATTCACCAAGAAGTCCGGAATTGCAATCGTTAGTGTTGTAGCACCTTGGCTACCACACCTCTAGAATGCACTCAATAATCTTAGCATGCTTGTGTCTACTTTACGGTTCTCCCAATGTCGCATCTTACCTTCAGTTGACTCGGTAGAAAATACGTTTGTGGGTATCGTTCTGTAAGCCCTCACGAGACTTCACTAGTCCTCTAGGGATCGCCTAGGGGTTTAAAAGAACTTAAAAAGCTTGTGGCACGTGCCAAGTGCCATCGTGTTACCCACGAAAGTGATGTTTTCTTTTCTTTTCTTAATTTTTTTTAGTAGGTTAAGCTTAGTTTTGTTTGTTTTGGTTTTTGCTTGGGGACGAGCAAAAGATAGGTTTGGGAGTATTTGATAATACCTATTTCTACTCTTGGTATAACCCCGTTTTACCTATCATTTGCCATCGTTTTCCTATAAAACCAGTTTATTTAATATTTAAATGAGCTTGTGCAGGCTTCCTCAGCGATCCATGAGGAATCAAGCGAAATTGGGCTTTGTTGGAGCGAAAGCAAGCAACCAAGGAGTTGAAGAAAGAGAGAAGTAGCGCCGGTGCCTGATGACTAGCGCCACACCAGCGCAGATTTGGCAGCTATCCACCGCTGGTCGTGCGCTGGATGACCAGCGCCACACCAGCACCCCTCCAATTTCAGCTCAGCTTTTATAGGGTTTCGTGCCCTAATTCCATACATTATAAATACCTCTCTTCAGTTTCATTTGGGAGGGCTCTAGCACGACTTTTGACCTCCAAAATACTCCCAAAACACTTTAAACCTTCCAAGATCAAAACTTTCACTCAATTCCTTCACCAAATCACCCAAAACCTCCACCAATTCATCATCTAAACCCAAATCCCACCTCACCATCTCATTTTCTTGCCTAGACCTACCATAAAAATCCCATCTTGGAGCATAAGAAGTCAAGGAGAGAAGAAGTCTAGCACAAGCCAAGCAAGAGAGGAGGAGTTCTTCATTTAGTTTACTCTAATCCCTTCTCTCTTTACATTTAATAGTCTTCACTTATGGCTTGTACTCATTTCACATATTGTGTAGCCATTTTTTGTATCATGAACTAAACTTCGTAGGCTAAGGCCAAGATGAAGCCTTTTCCATGAATTATTAACAAAGGTCATCACTTTATCACAATTACTTGTGCTGTGTACACTTATTACATGTTCTTAATTATTATTGAATGTCTAGCTAGCATTTGGTGATTATTTGGTTGTTGTGTGAAGCACCGAGAGGAGAAGCACACAACGTGCTTGATGAAATGTGTGATAGAAGTTGGTAAGATAGAGATATGTGATGCTAGCTTCTAGGATTCAATTGTGAGCCATAAAAATTAATGAATTTGTATGTAGTTCGGATAACCATTAAGAAATAGGTTGTTGGTGCATATAAATATTGTCTTTATCACTTGAGAGAGGTTAGAGACTAATTGAGGGTGTCACGAATTTACACACACACTTGCATACTTTATTTAAATGATGTGCCTAAAACTAATAAGAATTGGATAGGTGAATTCAAAGGTCTTAGCTTAATTTCCCATAAGTATCAAAACCAACTTGCTTGTGTTTGGCTTTGCTTGAGTTTGTTTGCTTATTTAGTTTCATTAATTGTGTTTTAGTTGTATGTTTAATTTAGTCAATCTTGAGTAGTGTAATCCAATCATTAAATCTTTGCTTGTCTAAATAGTAGTTAATCAATTAATTGTGGTAATCAATACATCAATCCTTGTGGAACGAATTCTATTCATCATTGTGCTATTCTTTCAGCTCCGTACTATTACGGAAGCTCATTTAGGAGTGGTCAGTAGATCATCATACCTACACACAATAGCAAGAAAGCACTTTCCAAGAACAAGTGCATGTGAGGTGATTAAACATAAAAAATCATTTGCACTCAATAAAGCAATACAAATTAATGCATGTGCAATGCTCATCCTAAAAGTTTACTCTCTCAAACTTCTCCCCCAAGGCATAAACAATGCTTCCTCTATATTTCTCAAGACTTCTCCCCCTTTTTCTCATTAGATAAGCAAAAGAGCTCTCCCTATCAGGTTGCTTTAGCAAATAAAGCTATCTGTATAAATACATTGCATAATCATATACAACAACTTTATGCAACTTAAATAATTGAGAGAGATTCATGGAGTTTTATTAAAAAAAAAGTGTGAAATTGTTGCTTTGCATGTAAGACATATAACATTAAAGTTCAAGCAATGATATTTGGAAAAGCAAGCATTAAAAGGGTTTCCAAAAGAATTCAAACCAATTTGCACCCTTTTGTCATGAGTAAATAAGATATAGTTTTTCAAAAGATATTTTCGAGTTAAGAGCAACTATACCAATCTTTATAAGCAAAACAAGGCATGAGCGACTTTTACACCCTTTTCGATTTTTCCAAGTAAGATGCCCGTATGATAGCAGCCTTGTTCAACTAATAGGGAGAGATAGACTTTGGATTTTAAAATCTTTTAAATAGATACAAGATCCTTATTGATTGGAGTCTCATCATTGCTTTTCACACATATTTTGCATATCAAGCAATCAAAAAATATTTCATGCATATCATTTCAAGCATGTCATAAAAAAGTATTCTCACGTTATGAAGATAAATTGTAGATCATTCAAATGTACTTTCCCAAAAGATTCTCCTAATCCAAAAATACATTGTTCAACTAAAATATGACATTGATTACAAACAAAGTAATGGTACACACTTATTATTAAAAAAAATATATAAACATATACGTGCAACCAAAAATTTCAGCAATTATCAAAAGAGCATAAGATTAATCAACTTTTTGTACATAATAAATCATGCAAGTTTGCTCTCTCTGCTTGAGCTCCCCTTATTGGGGCCAAATCCGTACCATATCAAAGCAAAGGACACATTCCTATAGACATACTAAGTCCATTTGACTCAATAGTATCTATGGGTGATATTCTAGCACAAAGGGAAATGGTGCTCAATTTCCTTATCCAACCTAGGCTCCACCATATCGTTTTTAGTTATCAAAATTTTAGCTTGACTAGGTTTCTTAGGATCATTCAAATTAGCCCTACGGTTCATTCTCTTTTCTTTCATGCTCTTAATTCTACATAACTTGAAGTAGTTAAAACAATTTAGTCTAATGTGACCAATCATACCACAATAATGACAAGTAGGTACAAAAGAAGAATTCATAACATTGCATTGAGGTCTCATCAAGCCATACCCATATTGATGAGGTTGTCTTTGATGGTGCACCAATTGGCTTTTCATTGGAGTATTAGTCGGATGTTGGTGCCTTTGTGGTTGAGCATGATGAACTTGATTAGCCTGCCTCAAAGATTGATTGAGCTTTGGTTGAAGCATCCTCAATGGTTGAGGTTAAGCTTGGTTCCTTGGAAAAGTCTTCAAGGATGAGCGCTTAGATGAATCACTCATAACAAGAATTCTCTTAGGGTGTTAAGACTGAGGTGGACAATTAGGAGTAATCTCCTTCACACATGTAGTCTTGTCCGAGGATGATGTGGTCTCATCATTTACAAAATCAAGCACTCACTTACCATTTGGCTTCAATTGGATGCCAATCATTTTCGATCTTAGCAAGTGAACTTCTTGCCTATTTAAGTTCCATCTTCAACTTGCCTTCATTTTCTTTTACACATCTCACTTCATCATTCAAATGAGTTACGTTAGCATTTAGTTAAAGATGACCCTTTTCCAACTCAAAGATATCAATATTCTTTTTCTTCAAGGCCTTTTGAAAAAAGTCAATAAACTCTTGGTTATCCACCACATTGTCACAACAGTTCTTGGAGCATGAACTACCATGATCGAAGCATCTACCACGTATGGATTTTGGCTCATATCATCATCACGTGCTTCTCTCAAGTTTGCTTCTCTTCGGTTTCCACATTCAAGGTCACCCATCTTGAAATCTTCAAGTGATAAACATTTGGTGATGGCTTGAGTTTCTTCGTGGTAGGAAACCGGAAATGCAAAGTAGTTGATCTCACTATTAACTGAACTTATAGAGCACTCTTCAACTAATTCAACTTGGCTATCACTCCAAGTAGCGATCATAGCTTCTCCTCCATTCTTGTACTTTAAGTTACCACACATGGAGGCAATGTGGCCAAATCCACCACACCCAAGGCAAGGGTGTCATCTATCCTTGAGGAATAATCCTTACTTGCTTCATCCTTCTTAAGTAAGGTCATTTTCTTCTCCTCCTTCACTTTGGAGGTCATACCCTTCTTTTGAGATTTCAAGGATCTCTTAAATCTCTCCACCATGAGAGTCATCTTCTTATCAAAGTCATTTATCTTCCTCTCAACATTGGAGGTCATCAAAACAATACCCTCTCTAAATGTTTCATTCGCACACATGGTGTTTAGGTGAAATGAATGCAAATGAATGCAAAGAACAAAATGCACACAAATGCAAGACACATAAAAAAGGCAAGGATCTCCTAAGTATGTCTAGGAACCTGTTATGATACCATTTGAAAATAAATACGATATGTCTAATACAACCTATAGGGGTGAATGGGTTATTAATCGATTATTACCAACCTTTTCGATCAGTTAATATTAATAAAAGAAAGTTACACCCTACAGTGATACACAGACTCTCACTCAAGAAGATGAGAAAGAGATGGTTATATAGAATACCTAATTGAACAGCATCGTTTTGAGAAAATAGGGCAAAAAATGTGCAATACGTGGGTCTGTCGCGCTAGTATGGACCCGTGCAGTTATCAACACACCGGGACCAGGAAAATCATGAAAAATGACTTTGCTGGTGACTGCGCAGGTAGGGACCCACGCATTACCCGTGCATTGGCAAATCAGCATAACAACCAGATTTCCAAACGGATCAAAACAAGGCTAAACGATATCCAAACCTTTCGTATGATATATGATTGGAAAGGTATGGAAGTCTACTTTCTATTCCATTTAAAAAAATATGGTCAAAAGAGTGATCAAAGGTCAAATATGGACAACAAAAAAATGTCCAAAACTCATGGTATAAGACCATGTGACCAAGGACCAAACCAAGAGATGAATAAGACATTCTTAAATGGTCACTCATCGCGCTAAGACAAGCACACCATTGTGCATGCGTGGACATTTTCAACCAATCATCAAGAAATGAATTACATTACACAAAACCACACTCAAGTCTAAGAATGAAGTGCAAATGTGATAGGTGTAATTGATGCACACATATAAACAATTAGAACACAAATGCAAGATGAACAAAACATGCATGAAGTGTGTGAGTGTGTACACCTAAACTTTTCAAGAGGCAAAGTCAAGTGAATATACCTTTTGCTCTTGAAGTTACGAAGATGCTTGGAAGCTTGCCTTGATAATCATCTAGAAAACCTAAGCTACCCATTATACAATCATTCTCAATGTGGTTTGTCATGAAATAAGCCAATAGCAAAATAGAAGTCTTTACAGTGATAATCTGAACGAAAAACTTGGATCAAGAGACTAGAGAAAGACCATATGCATAGTACATTATCATGATTTTGATATATAATAAAATCTATTTTAGTTTCAGTAAATAAAGTATCTGAATCTTTAATTACGGAACTCAATAATAAATGAGCCTGTATAAAAAAATAATAATTAAAATTTGACATAACCGGAGTATTATTATAGATCTATATATGATAAAAATGAAATTTACGGACGTGAATTTTTTGGTTGATCTAAATTTTAATCTCACCAACTTTAATTTGCTTCCTAATTAATAATAATAATAAAGTAAATAATTAGTGAGATGTTTTTTTTATTTTTTATTTTTTGAAATAACATAAACTTTTAAAACATGTCTATGTTTTAGGGCACATGCAAGACATGTGCTTAAATCAGTATTTGAATTTCATATTTGTAAATTTACATATCCTAGAAAAATAATAAATGTTAATATAACACAATACAGTTTTAATTAATGTAAATGTTATTACATTGATATAACACTTTGAGGAAGTCTTAAACTTATAAGTTTGGTAAGAAGCTCCTCTACACTTGTCTCAAAAGAGATCCCTCTCACAATGATTTAACAATGGTAATCCATATACAATTTTTTACAACTTTTATTGAACATCTCAACAATTCAAATTCAAAAACTAAATTATATTTTTTTTTTACATCCAAAAGCACTCTTCGACTAAATTGCATAAATTGTGGTGAAATGATCATTCAAATCTTCAATAACTGATATCCACATCTTCAAAACATCATAATATACACTAATTTTTTGTTATTCCATCAACAAATTATAGCAATTAGCATCTGAATTGAAAATCCATATCATATACATTACCACATTATTTCACCAGTGATGCTAATTGTTGAAGTAAAGTTCATGTCTCTACAAACTCCATTAATGGTATTCACCGCATGATAGATCACCAACAACAATACTATCAATCTAACAATTCCTATGATATTAGTATGTATTACTTGTTTAAGTTGTGTCTTGTGTGTGAAAAATCATATTATGGTTTATAAACAGATTATACATTACCTTGGCTGCTTGAATTTCAAGATCATCAACCTTGAATCTATATAGATTTTTCAACATTACATACCAAGCAGTGTATAATTAACATTAATACTTTATCGAAAGAGTATAGATACAAAAAACTTTAAAATAGTAATAAATGTATAAAGCAACAAGCTAGCCATAAACGATGAGGAAAAATACAAAATTATAACATATACTTTAATATAAATGATGTAGCCAAAACAACTTTAAATCGGTTGCATATATTTACTTGTATGTCTATATGTTAGCGAACAAACGTCACTACACGTACGGAAGTGTTGCCAGATAGAACACAAACAAATACAATAGTAAAGAAAAATAAGATGAAGAGAAGTAATTAAATCCAATCACACACACACAAGAATTTTCGTAGAAACCCAAATCAAGGAAAAAAAACCACAACCTCTAGGACGACAATAGAAAGTTCTAATATGTAGTAAATTGTTACAATCACATACTCAGGATTCTCTCTCTAAATAATACCCCAAACCTGATTACACTCAATGCTCACTTTGAGATCTCTCTAGTATTTGCTATTTTACTCCACCACTAATAACCTAGTTATTATGGTCTATTTATATGAATTATAGGGAGTTTAAGTTAAAAGGAAATCCTACTCTTATACGTACAAGAATTACTTGTTCCACATAAATACTATTTTCTATTACAAGTCTTCTTTTAAGGATAAATCATATTCCTATAATCATAAGAACTTCTAAAAACAATATATTTCCTCTTCCATGAATATTTTCTGATTCAACGCATGCTTGTGATTAACTAAGATTCAAGTTGTGGTTGGCCACCAACTTCCTAAACCGTATTTAACTTGACCACTTAGAAAACCGTGTTGAACTTGACCACTTAGAAAATCGTGATCTATGCATCACATCATCGTCGACTGCTGTCGGTACCGCTGTGGGTGCATTTGCCTCCACCGCGGTCTATGCCGCATAATACCTGATAGAGTGTACCGTTCCCTATACCGCGATTGGTGCAGCTTGTTCGCACCGCGATCTGCGTCGCGATTACCTGCATAAATTGTTTCTTCAGTTCTTCTTTGATCTTCAAGCCTCCCTCAAACATGACCTCATACTCTCAAACGCTCTCACATCTCCAGGAAGTCTCCGCATTGGTAAATCATATTCGGTAATCATTGGTAATTCAAGCCATATCCAACACTATGAGCATTGCCAAGACACATATAAGTGTTGGAAATGAGATAAGTTAACTTTTAGAACAAAGGACTGTTACAAAAAGACAAAATCAAAATATAAACAAACCATATAAGTATAAACATTAATGTTTAAACCAAGTACAAAATATAAACAAACTACAAAATTTGGCTTGCTTTAAGGAAACAATAACACATACAAAGACAAAAGAAATCAAAGTCATCACACATTCATTACAAAAATGACAAAATCTTCAAAGTCCATTAATTTTTCCGAGTATCAGTTTATATAAAGATATTTATCACACCAAAAATTTACACAAACACTACGACACAATTTGATTAGCATTTTAGAAAATAACACGTTTGATTACCTTATGAATTTTACATGGGCAACAAATTCGTTATAGTAGTTTAAAAGAAAACCTAAATTACTACCATGACTTAAAAGACTACTTACGAAAGATCATTAACAATCTACTCTCAAGTCTCAACCTTCTCAAATAACAAATAAATCATAGCCATCCAAATTCATGGCATCACATGAGTCATGATAGTCCCTTTTGAAACACTCAAGACTTAAAACTGAAAAGAGAAAACTAAGTTGAGCAATTAGTTAATATCTAAGTGGACTTATTGATCAATTTTACTCTGAGTTCATAGCTCCTGCAAGAACTCCAATTTGAGAAATATTCAACTCGTTGAGAAAGCCTCAATAGTCAGTATATAAATTTGAATCATTTTCTTCAACTCTTCAATAGCGTAGTCCATATATTTGAGTAGCTGGGTTACCCAACCAATTTACCATGAAGTGCTTATATAGGTTGTCCATCTTTGATACAACCTTTCTAAAGCAGTTTAAAACTTTAGGAAAAAAAAATAGAAATTTTAACCAATTCATACAATTTCACTCTCAGGTAAGCTAAACTTTAACAAACATCAATCTGTAGAATCAAAAACATCACTAAAAATAGAAACTTTGACAAAAAACAACACAATCGAAGCAGTTCAAATCTTATAAACGAATCCAATAAAACTCAAATTAAGCTCAAAATCAACAACAAATTACACTACAACCTAAAATTTTCTCAACATAGTTGTCATCACACAATTGAAGCAATTCAATACCTTAAAATTCATAGAAGCAAACCTAGTTCGCTCTCAAGTGAGCTAAAATTTAACAAATATTAATCTATATCTAATGTGTATATGCAAACAATTAACATAAATATATTCAACTCAAACTCACCTGTAAAAGTTGGAGTGAAATAGGGTTTTGTTCGATAAGCTTATGGTGTCTCTTTTTCTCTCTTTCTTGCATGACTGTATCTCCTCTGTTTTTCTAATTTTTTTTTTTAATTCTTCTTCATTATCAAATGAATCCACCGTTTGCACTCAAATATTTTTTTTAAAAAATATATTTTTTCTTTCCTTCACTTTATAGACGTCATCTGTATATTTAAGTCATCAAGTTGCATGACAAATAAATTTATACCCCTATATTATTTCTTATTCTTTTTCAAGTCATTAAATACATAGAAAATAGTATTTTTCATCCCCTATCTCATTTTACAATAAAAATAATTATCAATCAAAATACCTATTGATTTGGGTCCAGTCCATATCATTACCTCGAGCCTTTTAGAAAATAAATTCCATCTAAATTCATAGTAATTGGGGTAAACTATTTAACAATGATTTAACCTATTTAGAATTTTAAATTAAAATAAATTTTATTACTAAGATTTGTCTATTAAGTAATTCTACAAACTCGAATGCTTGTATTTGTCATTTGACTTTCAAAGAAAATCTAAGGGATACTATAATTAAAATCTTACTAAAACCTATCAATTAAGTAATTATAAAAAATTTAAGGGTTGTATTTGTGATTTTACTTTCAAAGAAATTTAAAATAATAAAAAAAAAATGGATATTATCACTTCCCCTCTGATAATAAACTATTAGAAAGATGAGGACAGGGTTTACTAAGACTTGTTGATAATATTCTAGGTTTGGTTTTTCAAAATCTTGTGTTGATGATAAGTGTTGATGATAATACTGATAATGGTGATGGTGGGGCTGAATCTGATATCTGGTTTGAAAATTTGAGATCCAAAGATTGTGTGATTTCCCCGTTTTTTGTGATTTTGTTGAGGGTCGTGTGATTACTTCTGGAAAAGTTGAAGAATATTTTTGAGATTTGGTAGAGATCTAGATTGAAGGAGATCCAAATTGAAGATTTTTTTTAAAAAAAATTTTTTTAATTTTTTTAATCCAATGTAAAAAAAAAATCTCCGCCTTTTATCATGGAGATGAACGGTGGAGATCCAGATTTTATTTTTTTATTTTTTTGTTTTTAAAATTCTTTTTTATTTTTAATTTCTGTTTTTAAATTTAAATAAAAAAATATCTCCATCGTTCATCATGGAGATGGACGGTGGAGATCCATCTTTTTTTTTTTCTTTTAAATTCTTTTTTATTTTTGTTTTCTTTTTTAATATAATTTTCTTTTAATAAATAGCTGGAGAGTACCATGGCCATTTTTTTTGATTATTTTTGAGGATAAAACGGTCATTTGATCATGGTCAAACATTTTTTGGATGGAAAATATAACAGAAGAGTGATAATACATTAGTTTCGTTTTAGGGGGAGACCGGTTAATATGGACAAATAGTAATACTATACATCCCATCTAAAATCTCATATTTTTCATCCCAATATATGTGGCAATTGAAATGTTAAATTGTGAGTAGATATATATAGTAGGTGAGATAAATCATCATTAATGTTTATCCACTTATAATTTGACACCTCACATACCACATGTGGTGGGATAAAAAATATGGGATTTTAGTATTATCCAAAAAAAAAAAAAAAGTCAATAAAAAAAATATAAAATAAAATAAAAAGGGGAGGAAGGGGGTGGGGGTTGGGGGTTGGGGGTCTATAATTCCAGCCGCCAACCCCCTCTTTTTATATAGTTAATACGTAATAGACATTCAAAAATGAATCAAAAATTTAATGCCGTTGAAAATTATACGTTGAGTCGGTTGAGATATAGGTTGAAGTAGCTGGCTTCCTTGTTTTATATGAACTAATAAATGATTTACACGTGGCGCTGGCCCACTTCTATAACCTAAAAAAATAATAATAATAATAATAACAAAGTTTAAACGCGTACAGTTATGACAGCTCTTCCTTCTTTCTAGATTCTTTCTCCTTCCAGGTGTTTAACGCAAGAAATCTTTGTCTGCTTCGATCTCCCTTTCCCTTCCTAAATCGAATCGTGATTTAGGTTTAGGGTTAGGGTTTGTCTGTGCATTGATCTCTACAATTCGCCTCATGCCGACATTCTCGGCAACAAGTCTTCTAATTGCTATTTTAGTCTTCTTCTTGGTTTTGGATGTTAACTCGCAATTGGCGCAATCGACGCGAGAGGGTGATGTCGTGTGCGCAGGATTCACCAAGCCAACGTCTTGCCCAATCAACTGCTTTCGAGCGGATCCTGTATGCGGCGTTGACGGAGTCACCTACTGGTGCGGCTGTCCCGATGCTTTGTGTGCAGGTGTCCAAGTCGCTAAATTAGGTTTTTGTGAGGTCGGCAGTGGCGGTGCCTCTTCTCTTCCCGGTCAGGCTCTTCTTTTGGTCCATATTGTCTGGCTCTTCTTGCTCGCTTTTTCTCTCCTTTTAGGCGTTTTCTGAGTAACATGTTTGTTGCGAAGTTTCTTCTTTTCGTTTTCTCTTTTCGGAATCTGTAATTGCTTGAGTTGCGATCGATAGATATTTGTGCATTGTTTTGATTTTCATTCTTTCTGTGAGTAATACAAAGAAGATTCTTTTCTGATTAAAAGAATGTGGATGAATTGTGTGAATATATTATTATGATAGCATTTTTATTGGCTCTCTCTCTCTCTCTGTGTTCCAATTTCCAACAGACCTTGCAATTTTCATACAAAGAGATCAATTCTATAGATGAAAAATATAATAATTACTTGAAAATCACTTAAAATTGGCAAAAATTGTGCCACATTTATGAATTCTAAACTGGTTGTATCTTTTTGTTACTCCATTATAAGCAATTTGGTTTAGTTTCTATAACAAACACCAAGTTATAACATACAAGATCCAGTCATGGCACACAAAATTCATGTACTTTCTGATCATGACTTTCTATTCAACCAGATTGCTGTGAGTTTTGGTTTTACTCTTGAAGCAAGTTTATCTGCAAAAACCTTATTCAAGAAGATCCACCTTTATTGGGCATGATCGATGCCTTTTGGTACCTCAACTTCTCAATCTCCCTTCCCAGAAAATCCAAAGTTGTATCAGTGATGTGGTTCGGAGAGCAGCCTGAATCCAACATCATTTTCAAGAATTTATACGCTTTCTTCAATCGTCCAGCCTTGCTATGAACTTCGATTAGTGTATTAAAAGTGACAACATCAGGATTAATTCCACTAGCTCTCATCTGCTCAAACAGTTTGTTGGCTTCATCAATCCGACCAGCCTTTCCTAGTGCATTGATCAGGGTGTTGTACATAACCACGTCTAGATAACCACCCTGCTTCATTAACTTATCCAGAACAGAACTAGCTAAATCCGCCCTTCCCATCTTCCCCAACCCTTGAATTATCACGTTGTATGTTGCTATATCTGCTGGACAAACATTTTCACCCATCTCACTAAGGATGCCCCATGCCTGATTGAAATATCCCTTCTTGACGAATGAGCTCATCATAGAATTGTACGTGTAACTCACGGGGTTGACGCCCATATCGCTGAATATCTCAAACAACTTGCAGGCCATGTTCAGCTTCCCTTTCGCCAGAAATATAGACAAAAAAGTATTGATCATGTCAATATCAAAAGAGTCCATTCCTTTTTCTTGAACTCTTTGGCCCCTAGATAGTGAAAACAGCTGAGAAGAATGATCATCAGAATTTACTTGATTTGCCAATTTATCCATATATGGAGATGATGACCACTGATCAATATCCGATGGTGGATTCTCCTCGTCCTTAACACGGTCATCTTCTGAACCAAGGTTGGTGTCCATCTCTGTGTTGGTAGAACCCATTAGATTCATAATCTCCTTAATGTCTTTGGTTGGGAACATTGGTGTGTAATCCTTTTTTTTGCTCTTTCTTTTCATTGAAACCTCCATTTCAGCTTTCCACTTGAGAACATTCGGTACTAGATTAACATCCCTAATGTGCTTCATAAGCCTCTCTGTCCAATCCCACCTACCGTGCTTATGAAACCCAATCAAAAGGGATGTTATTGTAACTAGATCCACGACATAGCCTCGGCCTTCCATTTCTTCCACCAATTGTAGAGCTTCCTCAAGGTGCCCTTCCCTACAAAGCTGCAACACAACAATGCTGAAAGTAATAGCATCCACAAACTGCCCTTTCTTCTTCAAATCACAGAACAAAGTGTAACCAGCCTCAGCCCTTCCATTCCTAAACAACCCATCAATCAAAATATTGTACGTCCAGCAGGAGGTTCTAACCCCATCCTGAACCATTTTCTCAAACAGTTGACATGCTTCCGTAACTTTCCTCGCCTTGAACATTCCATCAAGCAGAGAATTATACACCACGGTGTTTGGTATGAATCCATTATACTGCATTTCGTTAAAAACCTTTATCGCATCATCCATTCTATATGACTTACAGCACCCTTGAATTAGGTTTCGATAAGTAAACTCATCAGGTTCGTGACCAGACACTTTCAATTCCTCCCACACAATCAGTGCATCTTTCACCTTCCCAACAAAACAAAGCACCTGAATTAAGCTATTATAGGTGCACAAATCAGGATCAAGAGTCCCGTGAACCAAACTCTTTTCCTTCATTTCTTTAAACAACCTCAAAGAAGTATCCAAATCACCCCAGCACCCAAATGCATGAATACATATATTATAACCACACGTATCAAACTCAAACCCAATTTTTTCCCTCAGTTTATCAAAAACCTGTTTGAATTCTACCCTCATATCAGACTTTTTAAGAGCAACTAACAATTCATTACAGGCAAAAGAACCAGGAAGCGATTCAACAACTGAAGGATCATTAACACTACCATTACAAGCATCAAGAAGCTTAGAGAATATAGACAAAGCTAAACCCACCTGGTTTTTTCTAATCAAAGCAACAAGAACAGAGTCATACATCCTGGGGTTCAAACTAGTCCCCAATTCTTCCATGTAATCAAGAATCTCAAGAGCGGAATCAAACTTACCCGATTTAATAAATGCATCGAGTAGTATCTTAAAAATGTCAGAATCAACAACAACTCGATCCTCCTTCATTGAATTTAACAAACCGGGGACTTCTTCTAGGAACCCGGCTTTACAAACGGTACGGAAAATGTGAGAGTATGTGCAGGCGTTGTGTTTGTAAAAAGGTCCGAGAGAATGACACCATCGAAAGAAGTCGAGCTTTTTGGATGGATCGAGTGAGTTCTTGGCAAGGACTTGGAGGACCAGAGGCTCGGAGATGGGAATGGATTGAGGGTCGAGATTTCGAGTGCCGGATTCTGAGAGGGTTTTGGTGAGAGAGGCCGACAAGAGGATGTTACCCAGGTGGAGTGGCGGTGGTTTGTGTGAAGAATATAGGGTTCTTGTTCCATGGCGCATTGCATACTGAGGAACACAACTGGGACTTTGTCAATTGCGATATGTGACTGTGCTTGTGCTTGTGCTTGTGCTTGGTTGGTTAATGCTTATGTTTCGACTCTGTTCTGTCTTGTTTAACCCCAAGCTCCGTTTTGTTTGTTCATTACTTCGTTGGCTTTGGTTTATTTTTTTTATATTTATTTTTAGTCACTTTTAAAGTATAAAGAAATTACACAAGATGGTATGAATATCAAATAAATTATCAATTAACAGATACTAATTACTCAAAAATTACTGTTGTTTGTAAATCAAAACAATTATGGTACGAATCTGGATGAGATAGAAAATAACAAATATAAACAACACGTTAGATAACAAGTTAGGGAAATTGAGTTCTATGTTTCACACGGTGTGACAATTTTGCGGATACAAAGATACAATAGAGAAAGTGCACAGCACAAACCACTTTTAGCGAACTCAAATCAAGTTTAAACTTATCAAGTATCCAGAAAGAGAAGAAAGAATATTATGCTCTGTATTTCGTGATTTCAAAATGAATTCTTTGAAGAGTAGACTAGGGTCGTTTTATAGAAAAACCTAATCAAGAGGATTAAGATAAAAATACTTGATATTCATGTTTTTTAATGATAAAGGAAATTAATTAAGGAATAATCTTTGAAAGATCTATTCCTAATTAAACACTGATTCTATCTTATGTTGGTTGTGCTCTCACGGTCTAATCAGTACACGTAGGACGTGCTCACATACGAGTCTTCCTACTATCGAATTTCATGGATCAAATGCTATGTTATTCCCTTTGAGTAATGCTACTCATCCCACCTACAATCATACAATTTCCATTCCAACATATGTGGCAGCTAAGTTGTCATTTAATAAGTGGATACATATTAATTGTTGAGTGGAAAAATAGGTAAGTGAGATAAATTCCTATTAATGTGTATCCATTCATCAAGTGACACCTCAACTACTACATGCGTTGGGGTGGAAATGGTAGGATGTTGTGAGCATTACTTTATTCCTTTTGTCAAAAATAAATAAATAAATAATGCTATATTATTGCTTTATAAAATCAGAGCAAGAGAAAAAAACAAAATTTGACACCAAAGTACCAAACTGGTTGAGGTGTTCTAGAACCTGCTAAGATTAAGTATCCGTCCGGACACAATTTTAACGTCTCTTAACAAAATATACATCTGCTACTTTCTCATGTGCATTCATCGACATTGAATTGATTTTTTGAGCATAAAATATTGAACTCTCTAAACACTCGAAAGTTGCAGCCGGAGAAGGTGAACAAGTATAAGGACTTGATTAGATACATATATTTTACATTGGTGGAGCTGTGTGGTTAAAAGGAAATTCATTAAGCAACCCGCTAGTAGCAGCCAGAAATCCCATTACAAACCCTAATAATATAACAATTTCTCAACTTGGAAACACAGAAATGGTCAATCTATTCAAGGCAGCAACTTGTGGTCTTCATGCAGTGTAAAATCAAATAAAGTCTACAAGGCCCGTGTGAACTTGTCTGCAATTTTCTGTCAATACCATATAATAAGAAAAGCATTTGCAAATTTCCTAGTAACAACCCCAACAACCATTTAATCCTGCTTTTGCAGACCACTTGCCGACTTGGTCAATGTTGCTTTGATTTGATGTTTCCGTAAAAAAATATATATATATATATCAAATAGGCATTGATGGTGGGCAAAATAAAATACCAAGAGCTTTTAGTACCATTTATAACATTAATTTCTCTACTGGTCGATGAGAAGAGGTTTGTCTAATATAAACCCTTTACACCTGTATATGAGTTCGAGTCCTCCTTCCAAAAAACCCCTAATTTATAACGTAATACTTATAAAAAAAAATTTCTCAATTCATTTTATACTATTTTTTTCAATTAAAAACAATAAATTGTTTTACATATTGGTAACAGTTCCATTTTATTTTATTTTTTATTGAAAAGAAGAAATTCATTAAGAGAAGAAATCAAGGCATGGGTTGCCTTATTGGCATTTCTAGGTACAAAAGAAACAGAAATAGCAAAAGATTTAGACAAAGCAACAATTCACCGGCAATAGAGCCAATATCAGCGCTAGATTGGGTTTAAAAATTTTTTGTCACTATTTGGACTAGGTTTTGTAAGAAACTCACCACATTATTAATTCACGTTTAAAATGCACATATTTAGGTGATTAGACAAAAATACTCTTTTTTGTCACTCTGTATCGTTTTCAAACCTAGAGAAAAAAAACAATTGAGAGAGAAAACAGTAGAGAGAGAAAGCAACCGGTGCAACAACATACGTATGAAAATCCGACGGTGAACTCACTAGCGGCGGTGCAACAGTCCTGAAGTCGACGAGAATCTGCAATTGGTAGTGGTAAGTTTATGTTTAGATGTCATTTTTGTTCTTAATATGTTTATGTGTGTGTTTGATGTTGGGTGTTGTTTAGACATGACCATTTAGTTTGATTTGTTGATCTGAGTATGGTTTTGAGTTAGGTTAGGGTTTTAATTTATGAAAAATTTGTGTAGAAGACGATGGAGATCTGGATTTTCAAGACTTTTAACATTGTCTCCGAACCTTTTCAAACACTCTTCGAGCTTTTTAAATTGTAATCCGAGCTTTTTTAAGGAACATGAATAGGCTTGTCAATTATGAATCTCTGAGCCTTTTAACACTGTCTTCGGACCTTTTTATACACTGTTCGAGCCTTTTCAATAGTAATCCAAGTTTTTTTAATTTTTTATGAATAGGTTTGTCAAATTTGAATCTCCGATACTTTAACACTGTATTTAAGCTTTTTCATACACTGTCCGAGCCTTTTCAATAGTAATCCAAGCTTTTTAATTTTTTATGAATAGGTTTGTCAAATTTGATTCTCTGAGACTGTATCCGAACCTTTTCATACACTGTCCAAACATTTTCAACAGTAATAAGAGCTTTTTAATTTTTTATGAATAGATTTGTCAAATTTGAATCTCCAAGACTTTTAACACTGTCTCCGATCATTTTTAAACACTGTCCGAGCATTTTCAACAGTAATCCGAGCTTTTTAATTTTTATGAATAGGTTTCAAATTAGAATCTCCGAGACTTTTAACAGTTCAAGCCTTTTCAAACACTGTCTAAGCCTTTTCAAACACTGTCCGAGCCTTTTCAACAATAATCTGAGCTTTTTCAATTAATCTTGGAACCTTTTCAATTAGTCTCCAAGCATTTTCAATTAGTCTATGAGCATTTTCAATTAGTCTCTGAGCTTTTTTAATTAGATTCAAAATTCACACAACCAGCTTAAGGTTACCTCTGAATGCGTCTGTGTAATGCCACTAAACTAATTATCCAATAAAGATGCATTAATAATGTTATGATGTTCGTCCTCTATTAGAGGTCTGTTAAACAGACCTCTATAAAGAAGATGAAAGAATAAAATCTTAGAAAACTTCAAAATAAGAGAATGTGTAAAGTAAGAGTATTTTTTAAAATCACTTACTTTAATATCTTTTAAACTTAAGTTATTAAAATGGTGCCCGACGTGCAACACCAACTCAAAAAGGAGACATTTCCTACCATTTCCACCTCTAGAATTCCCATCAGAATTAATCAAATCAACAACCCATTTTACATCACTTTCAAGAACGGTAGGAGTCAGACTAGCATTGATTGCAAAATGCAGACCTCTCAAAATAGCCGTAGAATCTGCAATCGGTGGCAAATAATACGCTGTAATTTTTTTGCATAGAGGAAGCCATTACTAGGCCCATCGAATCACGCACAATCGGTAACGGTTCCATTTTGAATGCTTCATAAAAAGAATCTAACTTATGGGTTTTTGATATCTTCATATTATTCATAAATCTCCTTAGATCTACATTTCTACAATTCTGCATAGATATACACATATTTTTATAAGAATAATTTTTTTTTTTTTTTTAGTTTAAAAAAAAAAAAAAACGTACTTCAAAAAAAACCACAGATATGGTGAGAGATGGACGAAAAACCGTATTCTATACACGTATTGTATGAAGAAGTCAAAATTAAAGAGGTCTTGCTTTTAAAAATGGCCCAGAACACGTTTTGGGTGGTTCATAAAACACTTGAAACGAAAAACAACGAAAGTTTTCCACGACGACTATGAAAGCTCACCTCAATTTCCTACATCAAAAACACAATATAGAAAAAGAAAAGAAAGACCTTGACCATATAGAAAAAGGAAAAGAAAGACCTTGACCATGATAGTGTCATTGATTAGTTGAGCTTATATTTATTACCATATAGTACAAAGTTTTCTAAGAAGACACAGATCAGTTGTTGTGATCGGTAGCCAACAGATGATGGTCATGAATACAAAGAAATCACATGTTTCCATTTCTTATTCTAAATCGAATATGGTGACCGTGGTAGCAGTGGTGGTGTTGCTTTCACTGTGCTTTGTGCCAATCTTGGGCGAGCAGAAGCTGCGGTTTGGACGAAATGGGGAGTTCAAGATACTGCAAGTGGCGGATATGCACTTTGCCAATGGCAAGACCACTCCTTGCGAGAATGTGCTTCCGAGTCAGGTCGCTACATGTTCTGATCTCAACACTACCGCTTTCCTCAGCCGCATCATTTCAGCTGAGAAGCCCAATCTCATTGTCTTCACTGGTATTTTTTTTTTTTTTTTTTCCGCATGTTATTTTGATGTTTGATTTATAAATCTAATTATAATTTATGTGTGCACACCTTGTCCAATCCTGAAATATTGTAATAGTTTAAAAAAAAAAAACTTATTCATTGCAAGCTGTGCAACAGGTGATAACATATATGGTTCTGATGCTACGGACGCTGCAAAATCTTTGAATGCTGCGTTTGCCCCTGCAATTGCTTCAAACATTCCATGGGTTGTTGTGTTGGGAAACCATGACCAAGAATCTACCCTCTCAAGAGAAGGAATCATGAAGCATATTGTTACATTGAACAACACTTTGTCTCAAGTCAATCCTTCTAATCAAACACACATTATAGATGGTTTCGGAAACTATAACCTGGAGATTGGTGGCGTGAAAGGCTCAGGTTTTGAAAACAAATCGGTTCTAAATCTCTACTTGCTCGACAGCGGAGATTACTCCACGGTTCCTTCAATTCCTGGCTATGGTTGGATCAAACCCTCCCAGCAAATGTGGTTCCAAAGCACTTCTGCCAAGCTTCAGGTACTAATCTTGTGGTTTGCTACTACAAAGTATGCGGTTCGAATCTCCTCATGGTATCATAGTTTTGTCGGTAAATTTTAAAAAAGTTTACCCTACTTTTTTTGTTATTTATATTTTTCTATTAAAATTTTATCAATTTGATCTCAATCCCTCCAAATTTGATGATGCCGACTTCATACCTAAGTTTACTGTTTCCTAAATATTGTAGGGTTCACTAGGGACCCCATTTTTGAACTTAAGTTTGCTAAGCAAGTTCAGGGGATTTTTGGGTTACCAAAATTATAATAAAAATAAAAATATTTGCAGGAGGAATACATGAGCAAGGCAGCAGCAACTGCTGAGGATGGACCTGCACCAGGACTTGCTTACTTTCACATCCCGTTGCCTGAATATGCAATTTTAGAGTCAACAAACTTGACAGGAGTGAAACTAGAACCAGCAGGCATCAGCTCTGCTTCTGTGAACTCTGGTTTCTTTACAACTATGAAAGCAGCAGGGGACGTGAAGGCTGTTTTCACAGGTCATGACCACTTGAATGACTTCTGTGGCAAGGTAATGGATATACAACTCTGTTACAGTGGGGGTTTCGGATACCATGCCTATGGAAAGGCAGGTTGGGATAGGAGGGCAAGGGTGGTGGTGGCCACTTTGGAGAGAACACAAAACCAGGGAGGTTGGGGAAATGTCGACTCAATCAAAACATGGAAGCGACTTGATGATGGAAACCTAACCGCCATTGATGCTCAGCTTCTCTGGACCAAGAAACGGATCCCTACTGCTTGAATGATTCATTCGCTAATGTTAATCATAGAGATGATGGAGGCATAGTGTTTGGTGATTCGAATTGTGATTTTATTTGTTATTTTGTTTCCTTTTATTTAATTTTTCCGGTCTTACATATCGGAGCTTTGTAGCTAGCCATTTCACAGCAAGCTTGAGTTGATTAATAAAATTTCCTGTTATAAAGTTCATTTTACTTCCTCTCTCGGTATTCATATGAATCAACGAGTTAGTAAAATGTTCATAGTCCTTGGTATTCCCAGAACTAACAAGGCTTGATCACCCATCACACATCATCATTTTTGTTATCAGAGCCAACTTGATTCAGCATAGCTATTTTCTGGTATTCTAGTTGAATCAACATCATCTGGTTTTTATTTCACTTTTGGTATTCTCGAGAATCAATAAAATGTTTCCGGCATTCGAAGAATCAACGGATTCGAAATAGTTATTCTCGTTTTGTATATCAATTTTCTTTAGCGTTTTTTTTTTTCGCTGCTTTAATAATTTCGGTTTTATGGATTGTGGAATTATAAGTTGTCAAAATTCAAGGGTGAATTCTTTCAACCGCAACGAGAATGATGGAGATCAACTGATGGAGGATTTATAAGAATCATGCTGTTGACAGCAACTTGATTTTTGCTATTTAATCAATCACCTAAAATGAAGGCATGTACTTGATTTATGCAATTTAATTAATCATATAAATGATGATGGATGCATACTGTTTGGTGATTCAAATTGTGATTTTATTTGCTCATTTTTATTTAATTTTTGTACTCCTATACTTTGGAGTTTTGTAGCCATTTTATGGCAAGCTTGAGTTGATTAATAAAATTTCCGGTTATCAAGTTCTTTTGGTTTGCTCTTTTGGTATTCATGTAATTCAATGAATTGTTAAATTGTCCATAGTTATGGGTATTCTCATAATTAATAAGGCTTGATCACCCATCACGCTGCATTAGTGTTAACCAAATAGAGTACCTAAAGCTCAAGCCAAGCCCAAGCTTTAAAATTCAACAGCCCAACTTTTGGAAGAAATTGTCCGGTGAATCAAGCTGAGCTATCTTTTGCTTTGAGCTTGAGCAACCCTTGTACTACGCTTTTTCAAGGCTATGCTTACACGTCATCTAATCCAAGTCAATCATGATTCTAATAAAATTGAGCAAAACCCTTTACCACCGAGACACTGTTGTGAATTAATTGAAAAACATACGAAGAACAAATGAAATGAAATAATAATAAAGTGTGAGAGAGATAATAGAGATACACGAGAGATAATGAAAACATTTCTTTTGTATTGATATTTCAGTAACTAAATCAACCAAGACTTACAAGGATATGAAGCATATATATATATAAGCAAAAGGAGGAGTGACGTGAATGATGATTCATTGTCCACTATATAGTGTCATTACATCACTATATAGTGTCATTACATCACACATCATCAGTTGCATCATCAACTTGATCACCAAGCAAAGGATGTGGCAAGTGTCATTCAAGTAGTGTTTAATCCAATATTTTATAAAACTCTCCATTTGGATTTATACCGCTTGTATTTTAATTTGTTAAGGAAAATTCAGTAGGACAAAACCTTAGTAAAATACATATAATGATATTTTGGATCTTGTGGGGTTGGACGTTCTCAAAACTATCTCGTTAAAAACCTTGTCAGGAAAACCCAGTGGGATAAAACCTGATCAAAGGGAAAAATAGTATAGTGCACATATGTCCGCTTAGAACTTTGCTCCCCTTGATTGTCTCATTAAAACCTTGTCAAGAAAACTCAGTGGGATAAAACCTGATCAAAGAGAAAAATAGTATAGAGCACATATGTCCGCTTAGAACTTTACTCCCCTTGATTGTCTCGTTAAAACCTTGTCAGGAAAACCTAGTAGGATAAAACCTGATCGAAGGGAAAAAGAGTACAATGCAAAAAGGTTCATAGTTAATGTTTTCTTCAAAACATTTATCACATTTATACTTTGTAAGGGAAAACCCAATAGGATAAAAACTTGAACAACGAAATTCATTGATCTGTCGGATCAAAGTAATATTTATGATGATCTTTTGGATTAAGGTAACATATATACGATGATTAGCAAGATCAAAGTAATAGTTACAATGATATTTTTGATCAAGATAACATATATATATACAATGATCTACTAGATTAATGTAATATTCATGATGATCTTTATGAATCAAAATATTTTTTTGTTGTACTTAGATAATTGCCTCATTAAAACCTTTATCAAGAAAACTTAATGAGACAAAAACCTGATTGAAAGGAAAAAGAATACAGTGCACATATGTCCCAAAATAACTAATATACTTCATTTGATATGCCCCCCCTAATGGGACGCTCCCCCTGAAAAAAGTTTTTTTAAAGCAATCTTCTAAATTGCTAAACTGGGGTATACATATGCTTATTTCATTTCATGAAATAACATTATATATGATTGGAGGGGGTATAAGCAAAGACTTGCTTTATGGAGTAATATCCATATAGAACCTTTTCAACATATTCTAATTGATGGACAATCATTCCATTTGATATATGCTCGACCTTCAGGTCGAGACAATATTTCCTTTCCCATGTCTTTTATTTTTAAACTCATTTACAAAAAATTCAAGAGTTTTCAAGAGCTCTTCAGAAGCTTCAATTAAATTCATATCATCAACATATGTTGTGAATATAGTAAATCCGGATTCTTATTTTTTTACGAAGACACATGGGTATATAATATAATTATTGTA
The DNA here is from genome assembly GCA_035582765.1 of Acer negundo. Lineage (NCBI taxonomy): Eukaryota > Viridiplantae > Streptophyta > Magnoliopsida > Sapindales > Sapindaceae > Acer > Acer negundo. The sequence goes on from CM069236.1 coordinate 26,489,673, forward strand.
CTCTTATTTTATCATATCTTCACTGAGACAGTCATACCACATCCGTCCAGATTGTTTTAATCAATATAAGGATTTTTGTATGTTCATCAAATATAGATTACGAGATCTCGATTTACATGCTTCTAGCATTTTTAATTCTTCTGGGATTATAAATATCTGCATCGAGTGAATCATATAGATAAATGATTACTATGTCTAGAGTATGTATTTCAAGTCTTGTAAAGGCAGCCAAATTTATCAAAAATTCGAAACGTAATTATATTCGTCACTATTGAATACCAAGTTTCTGTGAGAAACCTTGTACTACGAGTCGTGCCTCATATCTCACGATCTCGTTTTTCTCATTATGTACCGTATAAAGACCCATTAGTATCCAACTAGTTTGACATCTCTAGGTGTCTGGAGTACTATTGGTCCAAATACTTTATGTTTGGCATATGAAGTCAATTCTTATTGAATTGCTTCTTTTCACTTAGGTCAATCATGCCTTTTGTATACAATCATTGATATTATGAATATCATAATTATCATTTATAATTTCAGTAGTGCTAATGCGTATAAAAATACATCATCAACGATTGTTTCTTCATGATTCCACATTTCTCTCATATGATTTATAGAAAATTTCTCAATTTCTATATTCTTGTATCTCTGTTGGGATTTCTTCCATTTTCAATGGATTTAGTCATTTCATAGACTTGTATAGAAATTTTTCTTAATTTCAATATATTTGTATCTCTGTTGAGATTTCTTTCCATTTTCAATGGATTTAGTCATTTCATAGACTTGTATAGAAATTTTCTTAATTTCAATATACTTGTATCTCTGTTGAGATTTCTTCCATTTCAATGGATTTGGTCATTTCATAAACTTTTGTCTTATTAGATATATTAAACTCTTATGAGGTTGATTTAAAGAAAGTGGATTTATTTATAACTCGAGTTTCATTTACTTTTGGGATCCTGATAACAGTACCCTTCAAAAAGGTTCACAAGCTTATGATATGCATCAGATGATTTATTTATTGCTCTTATCTCTGATCATTCTTCAAGAACAATCACCCGGTCGGGGTTTATGAGATGAAAACTTATAAAATCTTGTTACCTTTAATATAGCAGGTAACTGATTAATAATTATCTGATGATCAATTATCTTTCGTATTTGAGTGAAACGAAGATTAAAATGAGACACATTTATATATATAGAGAACCGAACTGATATCTCTATTTATATAAGAGTAATTTTTCATTTACTCTTTTCTTCTGGAGAAACTTTCCATTTGGAAATTAATCAATATAATAATATATATTTTGTGTGTAGAAATATAAACTATCAGAAGTTTAAATGATCTAATTAAAAGATTAATTAAAATCAATATCAATCTCATAATGATATAGAATCCTTATCTTAGATCATGCCAAAGATGCAATAGGGGGATATACTACATAATCAAATATCTTAAAAATGTGAGCAATTCAATGACCAATTACAAGTTGAAATGGTAAATACCGATGATAGGTAGTGAGTCATAGATGAATGCATCAACATGTAATATAGAATGTCCCATATAGATATTGGTAATTGTATTGAAATAATAAAGTTCTCGTAATTACCTGGACACGTTAGATAAGCAATTCCACTGATCCATTCTGATTATGAGTACATGCGAAAAACTGGATGTTGAACGTCAATCTCAACTGGAGATGTTTGATAATACATAAACATGTGACCATCACGTAGATGCATCAATTATTACCATAAAATAATAGAAGGATTCATTTGGTGGATGAATATATCCACATATACCCACTTGAGTGATAGGGATTCAAAACCAACTTTAGAATAAGATGGTTTATTTGGTGGATGAATATATCCACATACAACCCATTTTTGATCAATGATATAATCCAGATGATAAATCACACAGTTTTTTTTATAATGAGTTTCTAGCCTGAATATTGCATAGATATTCAACACTCTTTATTATTCATAGTTTTACTATGACATTAATAAAATTATATACCTTTGATCTAAGCAGATTTCTTTATGTTCTGCTCGAATGATTTAAAGTATCATTTATACACAATTTAATATCATCTGATTATAAGATTCCGGCTCTTCTAGAGCCCTTAATTAGATCCACTGGATCTGATATGGTATTAACATTATATACTTTTGAACTAAACATATTTCTTTATGGCCTACTTGAATAATATCAAGTATCATTGATACATAATTTAATATTGTTTGATAACAATATCGTGGCTCTTCCAAAGCTCTCTCGACCTAATACAGTATTAACATTTGTTCTCAACAAAGTCAAACCCATAAAATTTAGTACTGTTTGATAACAATATCTTGGCTCTTCCCGAGTTTTCTATCAGATTCGTTGAATCTGATATAGTATTAACATTTGCTCTCAGCAAAGTCAAATCCATAAAATATTTGACTCCGCAGAATTATATGAGTTGTTACACTCTGGGCAAGACATATATCTTTCCTAATGGGAATTTTATGGACTTTATTTGTCATTTTGTATCTCATATGAAATGATAATAATTCCGTAGAATTGTATGAGTCGTTGCACTATTATCATTGCATGGATATATTTAATTATCCCATCCATATAGCAATCATGACATGTATCAATGCTTTCAATTTTACAACAAATATATGTACATAACACCATTAATACACATGGAATATCAATAAGTGAAACAACAAAGATAATAGTACAAACTCGGATGCTCTGTTCGAGGTGTATATCTCTCTGCAGAAATTTTGATCAACAATCTAACCGATCAGATTGTAGAAACATGAGTGAAGAATGTTCTGACAAAATTTCAACCCAATCGAACTACAGATCCAAGAAATATCACTCTTTGATGAAATCTGCGCAATACTGAAATTTTCACCCATATTTTCTGCCTAGCCCTGTTCGTAACTGCATAACTCACTACAAGGAATTCCGATTAATAATCCTACTGTCAGATTCAAGAACTACAACAGTATAACGTGCTGACTAAATTTCAGCTCAATCCGATCTTAAACGATGGAGATATCAAAATTTGATCAAGATTACGTAGTGATGTTCTTCACACAATTTCTGCACACACACCTCATTTTCCTTATCTTTTTGGTAAAATATTTCCAATTCCATTATACATGATATTATGATCTTTAATCATTTTTATAATGCTCACAACATCCTGTTGGATGTGTAGATTCTTCTTTGAATATTGCTCTTCATGAGCATCAAACATGAATGAAATGGGCAAAATATTATTTCCAATTTCATTGTATGTTAGGATTTTAAATCCCTTTTGTGATACTCACAACATCATGTTGGTTGTGTAGATCCTCTTTTGAGTATTACTCTTCATGAGCATCAAACATGAATGAAACGGATAAAATATTATTTTCAGTTTCATTATACGTTAGGATCTCAAATCTTTTTGTGATACTCACAATATCCTGTTGGGTGTATAGATCCATTTTCTCAAATGGATGATATGTAAACATATCACTTCACATATATGAGATAAAATAAAATCATTGATCATATTAATTTTTCGAACTCCCGGTTCAACCATGAACTGTAAGTTCATATATAAAGTTTAGAAAACTTCAGATTCTGAATGGATTTGAAATCTTAGTTTCCAAATAATAAATTATAGTATTTCTATATATAACACTGTATCCAAAACTCCATGTTTTCATCGGTTTTTAAAACCGTACTGACTTAAATATCATAATTCCAGAAATTTTAAGTTCTGGTCAGTCGATCTAGCCAATCTCATATATTGCATAAAAATAAATACCAAATCTTTAAATAGTTTATTTAGAGACACAGCATAAGCCAGTCCTGAGACACGATATGAGCCAGTCCCGAGACACAGCATAAGCCAGTCTCATATATTGCATAAAAATAAATACTGAATATTTAAACAATTCCAGAAAACTGAGCTCACATGTTATATGCATAAAAATGGATGTAAATATTTAAACAATATAAATAAATCTAGAACTATATATAGGGAGATCTGTTAACGACATAAGCCATCTTGTTATACGGAACTGTATATAGATCCGGAATGTTGAGATGTAAGTAAATCACCCATTAGGGGATCCTCTCTACTTATATGCAATTGTGCTGATAATATGTTGTGAATTAATTGAAAAACATATGAAGAACAAATGAAATGAAATAATAATAAAGTGTGAGAGAGATAATAGAGATGCGCGAGAGAGAATGAGAGCATTTCTTTTGTATTGATATTTCAGTAACTAAATCAACCAAGACTTATAAGGATATGAAACATATATATAGGCAAGAGGAGGAGTGACGTGAATGATGATTCATTGTCCACTATCTAGTGTCATTACATCACACATCATCAGTTGCATCATCAACTTGATCACCAAGCAAAGGATGTGGCAAGTGCTACTCAAGTGGTGTTTAATTCAATATTTTATAACAGACACATCATTTTTTGAATTCTTTATACAATTCATTTTTGCGACTGGGTAGTGGGAGACCTTCCAATATTAGGAGTTGTAGTCCAAACCGTATTTTTAGAGCCTAATCTTTTTTGGCACTAACAGATTTGACCCACAATACTATTGGCTTTAAAAAAAATAATAAAAAAATTTAAAAATAAAACCATTAAAAAAATTAAGGGTAAAAAGTAAAAACCCAAATCAAATTTATTCAAATAAATCAAGGAAATTAATGAAATTTGGGCATTCTTTAGGCCAAAAGCTATCCCCAAATTTTGAAACAATAGAGAAGAGAAAAATCTTTGATAACCACTTTGACAGAAGAAATGAATAAATTTAGGGTGGCTCTATTGCTATCCAGAAAATATAGGCGCGTCACGTAAGCGTTTTTTATTTACTGTTTTTTAAAAATAAAAATGAAAATAAAAACAGTGATTTAGGTTTCGGTTTCAAAATCCAAAAATACGTCTGGTAGCATAAACTGAAAGCTAAATTCTTGAAAATGAAAAAAAAAAAAAAAAAAAAAAAAAAAAACCGTGTTTGATATGTTAAAAGAAAAATATAAAGAATTGTAAATTTTCCTATTATTTTTTCTATTGTAATTTTTTAATTTGAATAAAAAATGGTCAATAATTCATCACAAATAATTATCAAATAAATCATGATTTAGAATAATTTCATAAATAATTAGTAATTTTACAATTATAATTTGTAAATTCATCACAAATAATTATCAACTAGACTCATAATTATATTCAAATAATTATTAAATATAAAATCGTTCAAAAAAATGAAAAATAAATTTTAAAAAAAAAAACTATATAAAAAAAATAAAAAATAAAATAAAAACTGAGGGCAGATTGATGGATCTGCTCCTCTAAAGCAAAAGAAAAGAAAAAAGCAAATTTTTTTTTTTTATAAAAAAAATAACAATAAAGGAGCCGATCTATTGGCAGCTCCAACACCGAAGGAGGTGATCCTCCTCCAGTGTTGGCTACTCCAAGATCCAAAATTTCTAATTGAATAAGAAGGAGAAGAAGAAGAATGGAAGCGAACCAATCACGAATAAAGAAGAAGAGAAGAAAAATGGAGGCGGACTATTGGACCAGGTCGTCGACTGAAGAAGAATAAAAAAAATAGATCAGTTTTTTTTTTTTTAATAAAAACAAAATGAAAAACAAGTTAAACATGTTTTTCAATTTTAACACTAGTTTTGTTTTTCATTTTTTTTTTTAGTTTTAGTTTTAGTTTTTTCAAAAACAAAATGAAAAACAGTTAGCAAATGCATTTTTGAAATTGTTTTCGGAAAACGAAAACAAAAACACCATCAAAAACACTTACCGGATAGCCCTTTATTGTTACATCCGTGTTTTAATGAAACTTTTTTATTTCTAAAATACTCTTGCATTTAATTATTTAAAAGTATATGACTTAAAATTGGAAATTTAAATATACTTTCTACACCCATAAGTTGATCACTCAATCTATTATAAACCCTAATAACATATATGACGTGTTCTAAATTAAGCACACGGTTTATCTCGCAAGTGCATGAATCGTTTGAAAATTCATTTAGAGGAAAATATGAGTTCGATCCACGAAGAAGTGTCATCCGTCAACTATTCCTAGTTTAAACTAATGGAAAACGATTTAAAGAGAGAGTTTATGCATTAAATGTAAACACCGCTAGAAATTGTAAATTTTATACAATGATATTAACTAAGATAAATGTGGGGTATTTGATGGATTTGAGAGATGCAAGAGATATGATTATACTAAGTAAATGACTCCAACATAACAATAACATAAATTCATACAACCATGCTTGTTAATGTTGAAAGTCATGCTCACTTAATCCTTACCAATATTCTCTCTCGAGCAATGGAATATACTCACGTACAACACTAATCTATCTTTAGATGACTATTAGAAATACATACGAGTTCATTAAAAATAATGATACACGTTTAGCAAACTACGCATGCAAGCTCGCATATTTCTATCTTACTCAACATGTTGTAGTGGACATTTAATCGAGCATGTTGTGTGTGTCACCTCTTGATCCTTAACACAACAACCAAAATTCATTCAAGTTGTAGTTAATCCACCTAAAAGCATTATGAGCTAAAATATCTACTCAACAATCAACAAACATATTTAATAAAAATGGCAATAGTGTTAGGTTTACATCAAATACATAGTGGAGATAATACATGGCAATAGTGTTAGATTTACATCAAATCCCTAATAGTGATAATACACATCAAAATGTAATAAAAAAGAGATAGTGAGAGATGAAAGAACCCATCCGCCACCTGGATTTGAACCCGGGTCTTACTACAAGAATTTTAGTCTTTTCAAACAAACCATATTCATCTGGAAATGTCGAAATTCGTTTGGAAAGGTATTAGCCGACGAAAAAATTTCATCGGAAAATCATGGTCGGGTAGGGTTTTAGCCAATGAAGTTTTGAGTTTTGTCGACTAAAACCTGTTTTAGCATTCATCGGGTATAACCTTAGCCGATGAAATACATTCGTCGACTAAAACTTGACATTCGTCTGTAAAGATTTTGGAATTTTAAAAATTAATCCGATGTCCGGTCACCCCACAATCAACCGCCACCGCCCCAACTGCTAGCCCACCCTTGATAATATTGACAATTAATTGTCGTTATGAGGAATCAAACTTGCAACCTCATATCAAAGCGGTAAGCCTTTACCGCTAGACTACAACATTTTAACATTTGCATTATATTTATATATAACCTATACGAGTTGTTAGAAATTAAATAAATTTAAATTTATTCAACTAATCAAAAATCTAATTTGAATGACAAACATATATTGAAAAATACTTATTGGATTGTAAAAAATTTTGGGTTTGGTGATAATGGTTTTTTTTTTTTTTTTAATTTTAATTTCTGCTATTTAATTAAATGATCAATACCTCAAAGTGGTAATCAACTGAGATGGTGTTAATCAAGAATGTGATAAGAGTTAATTAATTAACAATTAATGACAGATTTAGGGTTGCACATTGGGGAACTGAGGATGGATATAGGTCCAACTATCCATATCCCTACTTTCCAAACCCTTCCCCCATCCCCCACCCCTAATTTCCCCATTTGGGGAAAATGTGGATGGAGAATTTTAGGGGGAGGTATCTCTATCCCCAACCCTAGTTCTCCATTTTTTCCCGTTTTTTCCCATTTTTCCCCGTTTCTTCGTTTCCCCCGTTCCTTCATTTCTCTATTTGACTAAAAATTATAAATTAACAATAAATAAAAAAAACAAACAAACATTCCATGTATTAATATATATATAACTATATAACATATTAATATAATTATTTATATATAATTATATTAATATATATATATATATATGTTTTAGGGAAAATGGGGAAATGGGGACCACCTCCCATCCCCATCCTCATTTCAATATATTTTGTTTAATCAAAGTTTTATGTACCAGGTGTCCACTACTGATTAGTTTGATGGTGGTGGATTTATCCATTAACTTTTAATATTTTTTAGCATATATATATTTTTAATTAATTAATTAATTAATTATAGTACATATATTTTTAATTTTAATTAACTTTTCGCTACGAATTATGAGATTTGTGGGGAAAGGACCTTTCCCGACGAAAATCGTTTTGTGGGGAAAGGTTAGGAAAAATTTTGTACCCTTAGCCGACGAATTTTGATATTCGTGGGAGAAGGTAACCTTTCCCGACGAAAATCGTTTTGTGGGGAAAGGTTGGAAAATTTGTGTGCCCTTAGCCGACGAATTTTGAGATTTGTGGGGAAGGGTTACCTTTCCCGACGAAAATCGTTTTGTGGGGAAAGGTTGGGAAAAATTTTGTACACTTAGCCGATGAATCTTGAGATTTGTGGGGAAAGGTAACCTTTCCAGACGAATTTTGAGTTTTGTGGGGAAAAGTAACCTTTCCCGATGAAACTCGTTTTGTGGGAAAAAGTTATTTTTCCAGACAAATCTTGCTTTGTCTCCTAAAGTTTTGTCTAGAAAGACTAAAATTCTTGTAGTGTCTCTATGGTTGTTAATTAGTTGTCCTGACCAACTAGTCGATAATAGGGAGCCTCTCATCTTCTTTAGTGCACAACTCGCTCATAGATAAGAAAACTCCCTCCTTTTCTCTCTAACATTTCTAAGATTGATGGAATGAACTGATGTGTGGTGACGGTGGTGTGTGCCACCAAGGATGATGGCCTCTGTGTGGCTTGGAAGTCCTCTCTCATTTCTTGGATGTTTGGTGGCCAAAGAATGGTTGGAATATTGGATTTTGGATGGAGATGGTGATTTGGGTCCACCTAAATTCATTCAAGTGGTAGTCAATCCACCTAAAGCATTATGAACTTAAATAGCTACTCAACAATCAACAAACATATTTAATAAAAATGGCAATAGTGTTAGGTTTACATCAAATACCTAGTGGTTATAATACACATCAAAATATAATAAAAGAGAGATGAAAGACCATCCGCCACCTAGATTCGAACCCGGATCTCTATGGTTTTCAATCAGTTGTCCTAACCAACTAGTCGATAACAGAGAGCCTCTCATCTTCTATAGTGCACAACTCACTCATAGACAAGAAAACTCCCTCCTTTTCTCTCTAATATCGCTAAGATGGATGGAAAGAAGTGATGTGTGGTGATGGTGGTGTGTGCCACCAAGGATGATGGCCTCCTTGGTTGCTTGGCAGTCCTCTCTCATTTCTTGGATGTCTGGTGGCCAAAGAATGGTTGGAATATTGAATTTTGGATGGGAGATGGTGATTTGGGCATAAAAATGGAATGTATTTATAGAAGGGACCATTTTAGGGCAAAAACTCATCATTTGGAAGAGGTTCAGGTGACTTGGAAGGCGACTTGGTTGCAAGTCGCTTGGGAGATTGCCTAGGTCACTAGAAAGAAAATTTTAGCTTCACGCACCAATTACTAAAATGACCATAACTTCCTCTAGAAAATTCAGAATTACAAGCCGTAAAGTTTTCTAGAAACTAGACTGCTAGAGATTTCCGAATATATGTGGCTCAAAATCCAGTTCAATTTTAGCAAGAAGTTATAGCCTCCACAAGATTGAAGTTCAGAACAAGCCTTTACAATTTCAGCTCTTTTAGTCTCTAAATCTCTTCAATTAAGCTCTAACACCTTATTTAAGTATAATTACCTATACAAGCTCAACAAACACATTAAAACACTAAAAATGCTCGAGAAATGAGTGAAAACAATAGGAAATGAGGGTCGAATTTATGTACAAAATGGCCTTAACGATGTACTTAATCAAAACCAATATCAATAAGGAAATATAATTATTTTCATAGAGTCAAGGAATACATTAACAAAAAATTGATTTCATAGAACCTTTAATATATTATGGTTTTGTGATTGAAAAAAAAAATGGTTTTTAAACGTAAAGAAGTTGATGGACGGATTATTTAAAAACCAATTTTTTTATCACAAGGAAGGATTTGGAAGGAATTCTGGACAATTTATATCAAATAAAATCTTCAAATGTTTTATTGATCTAGATTCAACGGTTTTCCAGCTAAAATTTCTCAATTATGTCATCGTCTTTTATAGGTAATTAGTACACTCAGTTATACTTAATCAAGGTGCCAAGTTGAACGCTTGTTTCCTCTACTTGTGCAGTTGTTAGCAATAATCATATATCTAGAGGGTTTTCTTTTTTTCATTTTTTTTCCTGGTTTACATAACTGCAATGGAAAATTTTTGTTATCCTATATTAATTTAATTTATTAATCTGAATCCTATTTATATTCCTCTTTTAAGTCTTAGCTAGAAAAATAATTGCAATAATATATATATTAAAATATACCAAAAATACTTAAAGGATATGTTTGGTATTTTGGGGTGTAGGAAATAAAATTAACAATTTTACTATTTTAATATGGGTGTAGCAAGATATTTTATGGGTGGCAGAAGAGCCATCCATAAATTTATCCTTATAAGATTTTAGTGTTCCGGAAAGAAAAATAATTATGAAGAGGACCAAATTCATGAGAATATATCCCAAGTATAGACCGAACTGGAAGAAACATGAAAATGAAAATAATACGTCCCAAGTACAGTCTGGGGTCATTTAATATACGATGAGTTTGACTGGAAAAAAGATCACAGTGATAAAAACAGATTAGAATCTTTTACTGAGCTTTTTCTCTATTAAACTATACTGATCATTTTGAATCTTCGTACACGTGGCATATTAACAAAATTGATGGTCAAGTTTTTTTTTATTTTATTTTTCTCTCCCAGTCTCCCTGTTTCAAAACACGGTCATTTCAGACCAAAACATTGAAAACCCTTTCAAGTTTCAACGTCTTCTCCTAACTGCTTCTCCCATGATTTCCACGAATAATTTTTTTATTTTATTTTTTAAATTGCAATAGAATTACATGAATGGTAACTATTTTCATTTATCTCTTGATTATTTATTTTGATTATTTGACAACAAATATCAATTTCTCTTGTTCAAGATTCTTTATCCAACAACACCCCAACTCAAAGTTATGAGTTATCTGGGTTCTAGAAGATTTTGGGTTTACTTTGTTTTCGAAGAAGTCGGTTTTTCTTGAATTAAATTGAAAAAAAATTAAAAAATGGATTATAGGCTTCAATCGAAATATGTAAGAAACAAGAAAGTAGACATGGGACGCCATCTTGTTTGAAAAGAAAAATAATAATAATAATTCCTGTTTTGAGACTTGAATAGACAAAAATAAACTAAAATAATTCCGCCCGGTCGAATTTGTTAGTGTGCCACATGTATGGAGATCCAAAAATATAAGAATAGTTCAACAGAGAAAAAATTCAATAAAGGATCCTGATCTAAACTAAATGTGTGGTCATGACGTATCGAAACACATATGACATTTCATCATCATCCTTTATATATAGTTATATACCCATTTCATGAATTTACAGCAGAATAACCAATAATGGTAGTGCAGCACTAGTTTTTTTTTTTATCATTGCTTTATATAATGCCAAGTATAGTCAGGGGTCATTGGATATGATGAGTACGAGTTGGAAAAAAATATCACAGTAACAAAAACATAATTGGTCATGACGTGTTGAAACACATATGACATATCATCAACATCCTTTACTTATGAGTAATGTTACATTGTCTAAATCTGGTATCTAAATGATGTGGCAATACTTTGGGTCATTCATTTAAAACTTGCAAGATTTAGATACAAAATTTGAATAATGTAGCATTATTCTTACATATATAGTCTTAAAGCTTTAAAACCATATTTGACACACCATGCTGGATTTAATAAAGTGGATTGGACTAGACTATATTGGACTGGATTATGTTTTGTACTGTCCCATGTTTGGTGCCCTATTGTACTACATTGTAATGGACTGCATTATATTTAATTGTATTGTATTATTTTAAATTAAAAATTAATATTATTATTGTAAAGTATTTTATTTATAAAAGATAATATACACATAAAATATTTAAAAATATTTTGATCATGTCATATATTTCTTATACATCCATCATGTAAATTATATGTACAAATTAAAATACATCTTAATCATAATTTGAAATCCATAATATTTTTGTACATAATAAATTGATATATCGTTAAAACTTAATTTTATAACAGAAATAATAATTAAAATACATAAAAACAAAATAAAAATAAAAACAAAAAAATTATCACGGATAACAATGTTTATTTTTTCACTTTTTTATTTTTTTATCCTATAAAATTCAAATTGAAGAAATATTGCAAATTTAATTTTAATTGTTGGTCCGTTGAATAGGTGATTGTTTGTATTTTTTTTTTTTTTTTCACATCTCATTTGCTACATATATAATGAAAAAAGTAAGGGATACTATCAAAAAAACTCCCCTCTAGTTTGGGTTATTGGTCAAAAACTACTATCTAGTTTCATTATTAGTCAAAATCCACCCTTAATGATTTAAATTTTAATATTTTGTTATTTATTTTTGTATTCCGGTGGAGATATATCTCCACCGGAATACAAAAACAAGTAAAAATATATATCGCCACTGGAATACAAAAAAAAAAAAAAAATTACAAAATATAAAAAATTAAACCATAGAGGGTGGTTTTTGGCCAATAATGAACTTAGAGGGTAGTTTTTGATCAAGAACCTAAACTAGAGGGGGTTTTTGATAGTATCCCAAAAAGTAATATAAAAAAAAATTAAATTAAAAAGGAAAGATAACCCCACTTTTTTGGTTTTTGTTCTACTGCAATTGAAGCTAGCGCCTTCCTAAGTTCCAGTTACGAATGTCCGGCCGTGGCAGGCCTACGTTGGGATGTATATTTAGAGAATTAGGATGGATATAGATCCTCTTATCCCCATCCCCATCCCCATCCCCACTTCTCAGACCTTTTCTCATCCCTTTCATTTCTTTATTTGGAGAAAATGGGTATGCGTGTGCGGCAGATCGGATCCAATAGATTTGCCATGATCCAAGATCTGATCCGATCCAAGTGGATCGAAAAAATTACAATCCAATCCGATCCAATTTTATAGCGGGATCCGATCCGATCCAATGGATCGAATTAATATAAAGTTATTCGTAATACATAAAAGTTATAAATTTAAAATAAATAAAATCATATAAATTATTCAAACATTACTAATTAATTCAAATAAAATTAACATTAAAAAAATACATGACATAACTTGTAAACTTTATATAATTCAAAAAGTTTATAAACATTATACATCAACTCTAAATGTAAACTTAATAAGCCGTGATGTTAATGAAGAAGAATAAAAGAAATGAAGATGGTGGATTGTTAGATGTAGTAGAATTGAGAAAGAAAACCCAAATTAGTAACGTTAAATATTGTATTTTGGTTGGGCATTTACATTATAAAGTAGTGGATAAAATAAATTACCCAATATAAAAATAAAGTCTAATATTTTAGGCGGGTTGGCGGATTCGGCGGATTTCCTAATGGAAATCCAAGATCCAATCAAATCGAATGGATTTTAGAATTTACAATCCAATCCAATCCGATCCAATCACCTCTCTGGATCCGATCCAATGGATCGTATTGGATTGGATTGGATCCTGCACACCCCTAAAAATGGGGATGGAGAATTTTTGGGGGAGGTATATTCATTCCCGTCCCCTATTTTCCTATTTTCACATTTGCCTAAAAATTACAAATTAAACTAAAAAAAATAAACATTCCATTGCAAATACAAAATAAACATTCCATTGCAAATACAAAATAAAATCCATTAGTGTATTACAAATACAAAATAAAGTGTTTTAAATAATTCAAAGTTTCAAACTATATATAGTTAAAAAGAGTAAATGTGTATATATAGTTAGAGTTTTCAAAGAATAAAAAATATATATATATATATATATGTATTATAATTATTTTTATATATGTTTGAGGGAAATTTGGAAATTGGGAAATGGGGATAGGGTACCTCCCCCATCCCCATCCCCATTTCAATATATTTGTGGGGGAAATAGGGAAATGGGGACGAAAATCACCTCCCCCAACCACCCACCCTATTTCTCCCCAAAAAAAAAAAAGAAAATCCTCAAATGGGGATGGGGACGCAAGAGAATGGGTATCCGGGGGAAAATATGCAACTCTAGGCCTACGTTGACTAGAATAAAGAGTACTACATGAACCGGATAAAATTATATACCGAATTAAATAATTTGGTCCAAAAAATGTACCAACACATCGTATAGTGTGGTAGCCAAAAATGGTCCATGGGCTCAAACATAAAAAGGCTCAAATCTTAACACTAAAACTAGTCCATACCCATATACTTTGGGTCGACCCAAGGCTTGTGTCGGCATAACTTGGCCGTTTGAAAGCCAAGTCAAAGATTTCAATTACAACAGGTAGGTAACGGTTGATTCAAAGGAGAGGAAATCTCTCAAAGAATCACGCCCACTAACTAGTAACTGATGAAGTGAACATTGGAGGAAGGGTTTTGGTCTATAAATAAGAAACACAAAATCACAGTTACTTTCTAGGAAATTCTCAACTAAGAACAAAGCATATAACTGTCTATAAGCTCTGATCACACTCACTCTGGGCACCAAAATTCAATCTGAATCACAGCCACGAGTAACGTACAACCATTGCTTAACCCAAGCACGCCCAAGGCTAATAATTTGATCCCCATTTTCATTGTTCTCTTTTATCTTTGCTTTCCTTTGTTATTTTTATTTTATAGATTCGACCAAGAAGACAACGAACTTCGTTTGACGCATGTTAATAGAGGAGAGGACATCCCATGTTCAACCAAGTTGCCTTGGGCTTAATACAAATTCGACATGATCCACATAATCTGTAGGTCGACTCCCTACAAATAGTATTAATTTAGTACAGTCTGGTCCATTTGTATTGTCCAATACGGTGTACCAAACAAGCACTAAAGGTAGTGTCACAATAAAAAATAAAAAAATTGAGAATTAAAATGTAACTTGTTGCTTTTTAATATCTTGAAAACATTTAGAACCAAATATTAATTTTTTTTCTATAATTAACAAACAATGTAGAGTAAAACTCAAATAATTGTATCAGCATATAATGAGTATTGTAGAATAAGATAACAAGCCTTCAATATTTACTTAACTTTTTGTCATGAAAATATATTAAATAATAATGTTTACTAGACTAGATAATAATATATGAAATTATTTATAATTATTATTTTTTGATTGGAAATTAAAATCATAAAAGGAAAAGAGATTAGTTTTGTATCCTACAATCATGGGTAATAAAATAGGAAAGATATTTATAAATTAATTTATATTATTAAAATAATAGACTAATATTATCATCTACATATTACTATGTTGAAGTTTTTCTATAATTAAAACTTAGAGCATTTTTATTGGTTGGGGGAACCATAGCCCGAATAAGGATCATCTACTAAGCTTCTTTTTTGCTAAACTTTGAAGGATCATTTGACAAGTGTCCTTCTTAAAACTGGATGGTCAAGATTTATTTTTATCTGATTTTTTTTTCTCTGTTTTAAATACCAATGACACCGTTTTATAACCAAAATTCATTTAATCCCACGCATCACCTCAAACTTTACAGCTTTTCCAGCTATATCATCTAGGAAAGTCTAGTGACCAGAAAAAAAAAATTCCAACAAAACTTTTGAAAATCCCAAAAGAAAATGCGTAAAATTTAAATTTAATGGATTCCGATTAAAATATTAATTATTACTAGATATAACTCTCTTAGAGCATCTCCAATGCTATTATGCATTTAGAGAAAATAGAGTGCCACAAATGATAGATATTAAAAAAGTTAGAAAAACTTTCTCCAATGCTATTATCTAAGTTGAATATGGAGATGATGTGGCCAAAAAAAAGTTAGAGAATATGGGGTTGAGTTTCTAATTCTAGAAACTCTCCTAGAAATGCTAATTAGGATTTCTAACTCTTTCCACCAATAAGATTAAAGCTTTCAACTTTTTTCACCAATGAGATTATACCTCATTTAATTGTAAAATAAAAGATAAGAGAGAGTATAATAATTGTTTTATTATGATTTGATATAAAATTGATGCATATTTGACTTTAGATAATTGTATTGGAGATGTGAATATGCATTTCTTTAATTTTTTTTCAAAAGTGGACCCATAATAAATAGAAATACTAATGTGGTATTACTTAGAAACTCAAAAATGCATATTTGCATTGGAGATGCTCTTATCAATTGAATTGATAGTTACTTTATATAAAAAAAACAGAGATGCAAAATGGTGTATTGAGATAAGAGAGATGAAGTGACAGGGTTATGTGATTTGTGGTGGTAGAAGCATTTGGACTTGTAGGTTGGTTCGGGTTCCCCTTTTTTTATTTGGACTTCAATTATGATTGTTTTCTTTTTCGAACATATTTTTCATGGTTGTCTATTATCTGGGATTTTGACTCCCAACCTTCAATGTCTCCTCTGTTTTAATCTCTATAATTCATCAGCTGCTCTTGTTTCTTCTCAGCCAATAACCAAACTATCATCTTAGATTTTTTTTTTAAAGATAAAAATAAATTGGCTATCAAATTTTAAGAAAGACATTTATCAACTGATCCTTCAAAGTTCAGTAAAGTTCATCAAATAAGAAGTTCAGTTGAGGATTCTTGTCCATGGGTCCCCACCAATTTCGTCCCTGAGAATAACCAATAATGGCAATACAACAATAGTTAAACAGCTAAAAGGCATCCCATTGCTTTATATAATGATATATATATATATATATATATTTTTTTTTTTTTCTATTATCATTTCGTCTTGACAATAAATATATTGGAACGAAGGATGTGAACCACGAGATTTACATACTTTGACTCAAAATATATTCACTTGTCAAAACTTCTTCATAATCTACGGTCCACATTCTTTGTCCAGATATACTTATTGTCAGAAGGAACTGTTTTATTTTTTAAACGGTTTCACGTGGTAATTATCGATGAACAGTGCTAATTAAAAATTTTGAATGTAAGATTTGACGTAATGTTCTTTGCTTCATTTCTCCATTAACGCAACTATAAGGAAGTGGTCAATCTGTCGCTAAAAGAAGCATTAGATGCTACGCAGAAAGCCAGAAACAAGAGATAATTCTTTGAACTTTCCAGAATCGCTTCTTTTTTTTTTATCTCTAAGATGCTAATAAAAAATTACACCTTACACGTGAAAATAACAAACGCCAGAAAGTCGGTATGACGATGCCTAATTGATGTTGTTTCAACGTGCGATTGTGATGAATTTCGGAGATAAAATAATGTGCTGAATGCTGATTAATCACAGACAAAAAAGATATGGTATGGTTAGCAATTGGTCCTGTAAGCTAGCTAGATCTTCAACTATTTGGAAAAAGAAAGGCACCAGTACAAGAATATCTTAAAATCAGCCAAGTTGATTGCATTGGCAAAAAGGGTTGATGTGATTTTGATTTTTCAAATCTTGTCTGCTGCTTGTGTTGGTCTGGTGCATTCTCCTATTTATGGCAATCAAATTTTGAACATGTCTGCATTCTGTTTTCAGAGAATCAGAGGCCTCAGACAGATCCCTCTCTAATCTCTATAGTTAAATAGATTCTCTCTTAGCTTAAAAAACAAACATGAACTGGCATGGACAGTGGGCGCCTTTTGTTCTAATGGTGGTCATTAACTTTGCATTAGCTACGGTGAATGCACTTATTAAGAAGATTTTGAACGATGGAATTAGCAATTTGGTTATTGTTACCTATCGACAGACGATTTCGGGTCTTTTCTTGGCACCCATTGCCTTTTTTTGGGAAAGGTAACGATTACTACTCTGCTTGCCTGCTCTGCAGTTGGTTAATTGAGTAGTTTTTTATTTTTTATTTTATTTTTATTTATTTTTATATTATTGCAGGAATAGTAGACCGAAGCTCACTGCTGAGATCTTGTGTCAGCTTTTTTTCAGCGCCCTGATCGGGTTAGCGATACAAGCTCTCTTTCATGGGGTTCTTTAGTAGATTGTTATATTAAATTTATTGTCACCTTTGTTGACTATGTTGATGTATAATTTCAGGATAACACTGTCACAGTACACCTTCCTTATAGGACTTGAATATACATCTGCTACTTTTGCTTGTGCATTCACAAACCTGGTTCCTGTCAGTACATTTTTATTGGCCTTGCCATTTGGGTAAATTTCAAACAGTGAGAGTTAATACTTCATCGTCGCTTTTAATTTCATTTTGAGCAAAATTTTCACACTTGCTGCTGCAGTCTGGAGAAAGTGAACATGAAAAGCTTCTCTGGGAGAGCTAAGGTATTAGGTACACTTATTTGCATTGGTGGAGCTCTGTTGTTGACACTTTACCAAGGAAATCTATTAACCAAGCCACATGTAGCAGGCACGGATAAGATAACGATGAATCAGTCTACGAAGCCAAAGAAATGGGCAATCGGGTCAATAGTTTTGATTTTAGCCTTCACCTTGTGGTCTTCATGGTTCCTAATGCAAGCAAGAATTGGCAAGAGATATCCATGTCAATATTCAAGCACTGCTATGTTGTCCATCTTTGGTGCTATTCAATCAGCCATTTTGTGTTTGATCATTGACAGGAAACTCTCCAGTTGGGTTCTCAAAGGCAAATTAGATATAACAACTGTTATATATTCTGTAAGTAAATAGCAATTCTCCTTTATTTTTTTGGAAATATTAAATCGATCGAGACATCGTATATTAAAGATCAGTATTTGTTTACAGGGCATGGTAGGATCAGGCTTGTGCTATGTTGGGATGTCATGGTGTGTCAAACAAAGGGGTCCTGTATTCACATCTGCATTTACTCCTCTCGTTCAAATATTTGTAGCTATGTTTGATTTTTCACTCCTACATGAACCAATATACCTTGGAAGGTTGGTTGTTTTCTTGAATCAATTTTTTTTACAGTGTTTCCAGTTCTCAATATATCAGATTAAATTTAATGTTGCTTTTGGCTTTTGTTAATGAACAGTGTTCTTGGATCAGTACTAGTTGTTAGTGGCATGTACATTCTCTTGTTGGGAAAAAGCAAGGAGATAGATGAAGCTAAGACGAAACAAGCCCAGGTAGCTCTGCAAGGCCAAGAAGATGAAGAGCTTTGTAATGGAGTTTCACATGTCATTCCAATCACCAGCAATTCCACAACAAATCCTTGAACATGGGACAGTGTGGCAGTTCATTCTGATAATGACCAAAAAAACCAACCAAGTCGATTCTCTTTCCAAATAATTCTTTTGTGGTATGAAATATAACGTAGAGAATTGTATTAAAAGAATTGCATTCTTGCGTGTTTTGAGCTTGAGAAATGGTAAAAGACAAGAATTATCGTTGTAATGTCTATCAATCAATCATTCAACTTGTCCCATTACCGATAATGAGGTTGGTTCCGTGGTTAAACCCTTTAAATGGTTCAAGTCTTCCTACACCGTTAAAAATCCAAATTATTATAATATTTTAAAAAAATAAAATAAATACTTGTCCCATTACTACCCACAAGATGTTTGGCCATAATAATCACGTTTGGTCAACCAATCATCCAATCATGTGTTCCCTTACGCCAAAGAGACAGAAGTCACAAAACCAAACTTAAGTTTTAATTATATCAATCAATCAGTTTTGATCCTAGACTGGCTAACCAAGTTGCATATGAGTTCACTTTTGCTCATCCCTTTTTTAAAATATGACAACTGTTTATGGATGGAATAAATTTATCCAAATCCTTTATCTTTAAAGACAAGTTTACCTTCAATAGACACATAATGAGCAAAAATAGACTCGTTGCACATGGGGGAAAGGATGATCTGTTTTGGATGGAAGACTACACAGGCTGTGTGTTGCCAAATATGTATTGTTCAGGTTGCCTAGCTCCTCTTTGGGGCTTTTTAACATGTTTGTTATCTTTAAAAAATATATATATATATATACGGAAATTTTCCTATGTGGATGTTATGATAAAATTATATAAGAACATTGAATGTGAGCCACTCGTTTTATATACTTTGACTTGGTATGTATGCACTTGTCAAATCAATTTTATAAATGAGTGGCTCACATTCAATATCCTGATAAAGTTATATAAGGATGCCCTGATAGAAACGGAACCGTATATATATATATATATATATATATATATCAACCAATTAATAATCATGTATGGATAAGATGATGGTCGCTATATGGTAAACCCCTCAAAACTACAATAAAAGATTGTGAGTTCAATTTATGTCATCTTCTAATCTCAAAATATTGTAATAGTTAAAAAAATAAAATAAAATTACTAATCAATCATTTGTTTCGTTACAGATGTCAATAAAAACGTAAGGATAATTTAGATTTCAATTACTTTTAACAATCAATTCATTTACTTGACATGTATATAGACACACTAACATTAGAGATGCATATTTTTTCCTGGGACCTCAATTCCCGGGATTTTTTTATAGAAAAAATGGGGAAATTGGGGGGGGGGGGGGGGGGGGGGGGTGGGTTGAAAATAATCCCCAAATTGAAATAGGGATGATGATGGGGATGGAGGGACCCCTCCCCCTCCCCCTCCCCATTTCCCTATTTTCCCCACAATTATATTGAAAATGGGGATGGGGATGAGGATGGGCATGGGGGGGAGGTCCCCCATCCCATTTCCCCATTTCCCTTAAACATATATAAACATAATATATAATATATATTTTTAAATTTTTTTTAATTCTTTGAAAACCCTAACTCCCTAAGTATATATACACATTTTATAAAAAAATGCACTAATGAATTTTATTTTGTAAATTTTAGTCAAATGAGGAAATGAGGGAATGAGGGAAACAGGGAAATGAAGAAAAACGGGAAAAAACGAGAAAAAATGAGGAAAATGGAGAATTAGGGATGATGATAGATATAGGTCCCTCCAAAATCCCCCATCCCCATTTTCCCCAAATGGAGAAATGGGGGGATGAAGGAAGGGTCTAGGAAATAAGGATGGGGATGGGGGAACCTATATCCATCATCATTCCTCAAATGTACATCTCTAACTGACATCAATATAAACAATAATAAAAATGTTTTAACAGAATAAACTATCACTAATAAATTTGGGGATTCGAGTCATGTGTTTTTTTCAATTTCGAAATATTGTAATAACTTAAAAAAAAATCCTATCTTTAAAAAAAAATAAAATAACATCTTATCCACTCAGGGACGTAACCAGGATTACATCATAAGGTGGGATAGAATATATATATATTTTCGGATCATTAACAATATGAGAATTTTTTTTTTTTTTTTTTGCCTACATGATGAATCACCATGAAATTTTTTTATCGAAATAATGAAATATGTTTTGTCTATGCATTACAACCTATATAAATAACAAAAAGACGTAGAAATAAGTCATTAAATTGATTCTTATTTTATTACTTCTATATACGTCAAGAAATAACAAATTATTTACATATACAATGTTCTTATATTATAATATTAGTTGATTTATTCTAAATATACAAATACAATGTTAATCGTTAATAGAAATAAAGTTCATTACTTCCTAAAAATTTATAATTATTTAATTAATAGTTTAGTCTAATCATGATGGAATATTCACTTCATGTAGGGAAATAAATATACACTTATATTATTAATTACTAACAAATCTAAAAATAAAAGAATAATTAAAAACCAAAAAACAAATAAAATTAAAACACATGTATCTAAATTTCAACCAAATAAAAAGAAATTAGTAAATTAAAATTAGAATAATTAATTGATATTAATTTTCTGGAGCGGTGTGCTGTGCGGTGGAGTCAGAATAAGTTAGATGAGAGTATTCTGATAATGCAATATTCCTGCTAATGTTGTATGTTAAGATGTTAAAAACAAGTTATATATATATTTTAAACTTTTCATTTTTTTTTTAAAGCTAGGGTGGGCTTAAAATAAAGCTAGGGTGGGCTCAAGCCCACCCTAGCCAAGCTATAGGTCCGTCTTTATATCAACTATCGTCTAACGTGGTTTTGAAGAAATGAAGAACCATTCATCCTAGTTATGGTAATTGATACATAAAAATTATGAATTTATTATAAAATAAAATGAAGAAATAATATAGATGGAGGATGGTTGAACAACAATTAATAAATAATTGAAAGAGATGGGAGAAGAATTAAGTAAGTGAGACGAGAGTATTTACTTGTAATTGATCTTTGATGATTTCTCTAACATTATTACAAATGATTTGATGATCATATATATATATATATGCAAGCAAAAAAGAAGAAGGCAAGTGGGTGTACAAGTGGGTGTGTAAGTGGGTGAGAGGCGGTGGGATTTAGAGAAGATATCGTGTATATTAAACATGTGATAAAAAGCCACCTATATTATAATAGATTTATGTGTAATAACTAACGAAAGTAAATAATTTCCTAGTAACACTATTCTTCTATTTATTTAATATTATTTTCAATCGGATTTCATGGGCCAGGAATGTCATATCTTGGGCCAATCGTCCATATTGGCCCGGTTACGGTGTCTAATAACCTAATTGCTGGTTAAAAAAAAGGGAGAAAAACCCTAGCTAATCGTCGTCGTCGTCTTCTTCTTCTTCTTCTTCTTCATCAGCTTCTCTGTACTAACTAGGAAAAAAAAAAAAAAGCGAAATCGAAAATGGGGGTAAAGAGGAAGAAGAGCGAAACGGAGGAGTTAGTGGAAGAAGGAAAGTCGAATGATAAGAATATAGAAAGCAGCTACAAGAAGAAGAGAGAGATACTGCCGTCGATGATCAAGAACAAAGAGAAGAGATCGATTGTTCACGCGAAGATGAAGCAAGAGAAGAAGCTCGAGAAGCGCAAGAAACTCAAGGCCCGTGACGCCAACGAGAAACGCGCTCTCGAGCTCGGTGAGGAGGTCCCGTCTCCCACTTTTTCTCTCGACATTTATTTTATATATATATATATATTTTTTAAATGCCGATTGAAATAATGCCTGAAAAAATACGTTTATTTTATCTGTTTATGGTTGGTGCAGCCTCCTCCAAGAGCGATCCCTCGCACTATTGAGAACACGCGAGAGCTTGATGAAACTGTGTGCAGACCCGATGATGAGGAGGTATTTTTCTCTATTGATTATACTCCTTTATTATTATTTATTTGTTTATATTTATTCATTGTTTATGCAATTTGTAACCAAAGCTAGTGATTATGGAGCACTAGTGATTTTGAATAATTTCACTTAACATTTCAAAAAAAAATACAAAAAAGAGGGGTAAATGGTTTAATTATCACACTAATAGGTATAGGTGGTGGGCTGTGTTAGGGGACTTTGAGTTTCCCTTTATCTATTGTGAACTTTGATCCTTGTGAGACACTGAGCTAATCGAAAGCCAAAGAAATAGTTTGAGTTTTTATTAGCATCCTATGGATTAATTTCTTATACTATGTAAACTCTTTGGTAATATTATAACTGGTGGGTAAGCTGCAGCATTCAAAACTTTTTCTTATTCAAGGTTTGTAAGCAACTTATTATCTCTCAAGTCTCAACCTAACTTTTCATCTAAGAGGACATCAAATTCTATTAATCCAAGTACTATACTATGATCCGAAGTGATTGGATTTCCTGCATGGATGGTTAAAGTGGGTTCTTTGATTTTTTTTTTTAATTTTTTTTTTTTTATATTGGGAACTGTCTACTGCCTATAGAAGCTGACCTTTCAATTGTGCGTATTTGCAGCTATTTGCTGGTAATGATGCAGATGAATTTAGTTCTGTCCTAAAGCAAGAACGCACCCCAAAGATATTGATGACAACTTGCCGTTACAATTCTACTGTATGCCTTGCATCTCTTTTATCTTAACTTTAAAGTGCCATTAAAATGGGCATGTAAAAATCTGTTACATTTTCACGGTTTATCCCCATCAAGAGGATAGTTGGTCTGTTTGCTGATATGGCTAGGTTATTGTTGGTTTATATGTTACATACTTCGTTTACAGAGGGGACCAGCTTTTATAAAAGAATTGCAAGCTGTGATACCAAATGCACACTATTTCAAGAGAGGAACCTATGACTTGAAAAAGGTGCTGCTTTTTATTCCCTTGGTTTCAATATCCCAGTTCCCATTAATGGTACATTTATTAAGATATATATGTTAATGTTTGTACAGATTGTAGATTATGCTAACAAGAAGGACTTCACTTCCATTATAGTTGTTCACACCAACCGCAGAGAACCAGGTTTGTGGTATTTCTTGCTGTGTGATAAATGTTATGTTGCATCTTTTTACAAGGATTCTAATTGACCATTTCTGTGTCTATTAGATGCCCTTTTAATGATTGGCTTGCCTAATGGACCTACTGCCCATTTTAAGCTCTCAAAGCTTGTTTTACGCAAGGAAATTAAGGTTTGTAGCTACCATCCTTCTTATTTATTGTTATAATGTTATGCAATAGTCCCTAGATTAAATGGAGCACACTGACTGAAAAGAGTAAATCATATCGTATGTTAATTATGCGTAGATTGAACATAATAACACTATTGTTTCCTATAAAACAAACAAACAAACAAATAAAAATAATTACACTATTGCTTATCTTTGATAAGTTGGAAGAAACATGAATTGTTCATATTTCTTTATGTTTGATATCAGTTTATTAAGTGCTGATTTATGTGAAAGACTGGTTATCTATAGGTTAATTATTACACTAAAACAAACAAACAAACAAATAAAAATAATTACACTATTGCTTATCTTTGATAAGTTGGAAGAAACATGAATTGTTCATATTTCTTTATGTTTGATATCAGTTTATTATGTGCTTATTTATGTGAAAGACTGGTTATCTATTGGTTAATTATTTGCCATTTTCTTTGTCAGAATCATGGAAATCCTACTGGTCACAAGCCTGAGCTGGTATTGAACAACTTTACAACACGCCTGGGTCACCGTATTGGAAGGTTGCAATCTCTTTCTTGAGTCTTGTTAATATGTTAGACGATGTGGATTATATATTTTATTATTATATGCCAAAATATTTGACATGAGACCAATGACCATGATTTTGAATGCACTTCATTATATATAGTCACTTCAAATAATGTGTATGATCATCGTGCATTCTCTGCCTAACAGTTTTTTTTTTCTCCTTCTAGATTGATACAGTCACTTTTTCCGCAAGATCCAGAATTCCGGGGAAGGCGAGTTGCAACATTTCACAACCAACGAGATTTTATATTCTTCCGGCATCATAGGTGTGTGTCCTGCATATTAAACTTTTTTTGTTCCTTGTTAACTTATGTTTCTCTGACAAATGCTTATTGTTATTATACCTGCAGATACATCTTTGAAAGCAAAGAAAGTAAAGGAAGTGACTCAAAAGTTAAAAAAGTAAAGGATGCTAAGGGTGATAAGATCTCTCAAGAGAGAGTGATTGCTCGCCTTCAGGTCGGTATTCCCTTAGTTATATGTGTGTTGCAATTGTGTTGATGAATTTCTATAATACTTCCATCAGCTTATTGAAGCTTGATTTGGAGTTGGTAATATTCCTTGATGACATGTTGTTTTTGTTGACATGAATGTAACTGATTTTGCCTGTGTAAAGGCCTTTAATGTGTTTTATATTCTTTCTGGTTAAATGAATGAAACTATAGGCTTATTACTAATTTCTACAGACTTAATGACTTAAATAAAAGGTTTTGGTATTTCCCATTCACCAACATTAAAACAACATTAATTTCCTCTTAAATACACAGGAATGTGGTCCTCGATTCACACTGAAACTGATCAGTCTGCAGCATGGAACATTTGATACCAAAGGTGGAGAATTCGAGTGGGTTCATAAGGTAATCACATTGTTGACCAAATTGTATTGGTATGTTAAACATAGTTCTCTTACACATCTGAAATCCATTCGTTTATAATTCCTTGTTTGGATGTTTTAGCCGGAAATGGACACTAGCCGGAGAAGGTTTTTCTTGTGACTTGTTCCGGATATTGCTTGGAGTTTCACCATCTTGAAAAAAGAGTTATTTTCTGGTGAAGCGGTTATACCTGCAACAACTGATGTTGAAATCTGTAACAATTGACTTCTTCAATGATGTGCTGGACTACTCCAACAATTGAGTTGTGCTTTGCAGTTTGATGAACATTTATTTATCAATTTTGACCAATTATGTATTTAATATATGGGGTAAGTAAGATAAAATGATTGTAATTCACATATGAGCATCATAATTATTATCTTGTTTCTTCCAATTTACGCCACTCCCTTTTCATCGCCCAAAAGTGGATTTATTTTATTGTTTTCCTTTCTCAGTTTAACATGAAATTGATTGTATTACAAGATAGCTAAACATAATCAAGCTCGACATACATTAGAAAATCTATAATTTTGCATCCTAAGCTTCCTGGAAATTTGTCAGAGTGCCTTAACCATTTCATGATTTAAATTGTTTAGTGTAAAATGTGTGTTTGTTTTCTTTTTTGAGTTGTTTAGTTGATTAGTATATTATGCAAATGAAAATGTGGAAATTCTGTCGAAGTTCTTACATTCATAGCTCAGAAAACATCGGGAATTTTAGTACGAAGCTTGAATGGCCCTATTAGTTGAAAGAAAAAGGGAGAAGATATCAGCCATACACTTGCGTGTCCCTTTGAATAAGCATAGCTCCATTGAAAACTCAACTGTTTAGTTTTTCTTTCCAATTACTAATTTTTCATGAATCGAATGCCACTGCATAGCCTGAATGCATACCCTTTTTGAGTAGATGATGGCAAGTTAATACAAACACCTCCTAAAGCCGCAATTTGCAACAGAAATTGGATAGACGGAGTCTTTGATTATCAAAATCCAACCCAAACCTTCAAATAAAGACTTGGAAGGCAGTAATTTTCCCTTTGTTCGCTTCACACAATCTACGAATCATCCTGAAAAGCAAAGCACCCACAACCAAATATGTTAGAAACCAACTTACCTCCAACAACCAAAGCCTCTTTCCGGCACATTCAAGTGGAAGCTTGCTGAGACCAGAGCATCAAAGCCTGTATACCTGAAATTTTCGATACCTCAAAGAATGCATACTTCTAATCTTCATTAGCTCCGTAGTTGAACGTAAGAGCAGAGATATGAACCGGTTTATGAAAAAAAAAGAGGAAGAATACTATGCATTCTTTAAAGAGAAATGAAATTAAATAAATAACATTTGTTTTTTTTTTTTTTTTTAAATTATTATTTGGAGAAAAAACATTTGTTTTTTTTGTCTACATCATAAAAAAAAATGTGAGGAAGATGAAAAATGAAACATTACTAGCAAAAAAAATTCAAGATGCTTGAGATATTGATAACACTTTATCAATAAGAAGTAATAGGAGTGAATATCACATTTCAAAGAGCTTTTGTGGGAATAGTACTTGGTTAATAATTTAAGTTTTAATAGCACAAAGTATAGTGACCGATAAAAATACCCTTAACTTCACTTTTTCCCTTTTTTTTTCTCTTTCTTTCAAGAAAAACAACTTATTCCTTCACATTTTATCAGGAAAAAAAAAAATCTCTCAAGAAAGTTGTAGAGGAATTGCATTTTTATCTTTTTGTAAGTATTTAAGATGAAAAAAAGGAATCGACGGGAAGAGGGAACAAAAAAATCGCGAAAGAATTTAAATCAGAAGAAAAAACGAAGATAACAGATCTGATAAATTTTCCAGAAAAATAAGTTTCAGATTCAAAGAAATAAGTCTATATAAGAGGAAATAAATCTTAGATTAAAAGAAATAAATCTCAAATTTTTTTTATTTTTTACTTTTAAGATAATTATGAATTGAATTTGGGAATTTTTAATTTCGAAATTTTGATCTTATGGGCCATGAATACCAGATCTTGGGCCAAGCGTCCATCATGGCCCGGTTACTGTGTCTAATATCCTAATTGCCGGGTTGTTTTTTTTTTTAAAAAAACCTAGCTATAGCAGCACTCAATCATTATCATCTGCTACATTTATATTCACACGTGTCAGTAAAATCCGCACGCGTAAAATTCAATCCGCGACTCATATTTCTAGTTCCTTCTCGTTAATTCGTGAATCGTGATCTACGTATTGTTAGCTTTCTACACATCTATGTTTCTATTCGTCGCTTGATCAAGTAGTCTGGAAATCACGATCCTCTCCAAGCTATGCACAAGTTCTGGTACTGCTTCCATAAAATCTTAGCTTCTTTTTTTTTTTTTTTACATGCGATAAATGCGACAGTGTTGTATAATTTCAGCTGTTTCGTGTGATATAGATCCGAATTTTATTTCTAGATTACTAGTAATACATTATAATCTATAAATTGTGTTTGTTTGGAGTTTTGATAAAGTCAACGTCCAAAACAATCATATTTTGTGCTTTTTTGAGATATTATTGTGTTATAATATAAATCAGTGGACTTTCGAATGTTGCCATAATGGAATTTAAAGAGATGCGTTTTGGGGAATGGAACGTGGACACTGATGGGATTGCAATTCAAAGCTGAAACTAGCTCATGCTGCTTGCATTTCGGTTTATGTACATGATATGAGATTTTAGTTTGTGCAGTTGACATGCTTTGAGTGTTCGTTGTAAATGTCATCAGACGTGTTCAAATACATGAAACGTGAGAGAGTAACATTGTGCCTTGTAATACTTATGCCTTTATGAGTTCCCATCTTTTATGCATATGCTTACAGAGTTAAATGTGGCAACAGTGTCTTTGCTAATTATGGGTCATTTTTCATGTCTTACCATCACAGATTTACACATCGAGAAAAGCATTTATTAGTATGTTGATGCTTCTTATAGTACACTATGTTTGGATTGCCGGAAGAGAATGGTTAGGAAATGATAAGTTAAGGAGGAATGGCAAGTAGGGAAGAGGAAATGATAGTGTTTTTAATGATTGTTCTTTGGATGGTTATGAATAGGGTTAATGAAATATTAATAGGGTTAATTTTGGGATATTGAAAAAATTCATTAACTTTTGATTCCTTTCCCTTCTTTACCGTCCAATTTTGGTGAGAAACCAAATTGGTTGAAAGAAGAAGAGACTGTTCTCTATGTTTCCCTTCTTATCCTTTCCTTTCCTTTCCTTTCTCTCCTATTCCATCAAACCAACATAGTGCCTGATTTTATATGCATTAGTACTATGTCATACCCTAAAATAAATAAAAAAAAAGCATGTAAGCTGAATATGTTTCGTTGATTATGTAAATGATTGCAGATGAACCAATTTTGAGACGATATCTCCTGCTTCAATTATATATTGCTTAGGACTGAGTTTTATCATGTCTGCTTACAGGGGTTCACAGGAGCAACAAGCTGAGCCACGCCCACAGGATGCTGCTTCAGAGTCTTGGTATCCTCAATCTGTAGTCTCTCCAAATTCTTCCCGTCCTTCAACTCCCGGTAGCAGCTCTTCTAGCAGCTACAGTTTACAAAGGCCTACAGAACATCCACAGACCCCGTCACATGTCTCACCAGGCGAAGCTGCAGGCGTTATTGCACTGTTAAAGGACAAAAGGTGAGGCACTTGATGCTCTAACTCCGTATTCTTATTATATTGATAGTGTATTGCAACTCTACGCATGTTTCCCATCGAAATTTGTTTTTTGGAAGGTATTGATACTTTGTCCATATGATTATCACCTATATTACTACATAATTATTAGTTTTTATTTGTATTGGCTTACAATTTGGATGAAGGAACTTGTGTCTGCACTTCTCATTTTATTTTCTCACATTTGATATCATGAGTGCATGTGAATCATGTACTGCATAAAACGATAAGTGCAGGAATCTAGAATGTTGTGATGATAGGCTGCCTGCCGTAAGTAATTTGCCATAGTATGTTGTTTAATTTGATTTTTCAACTCTCTACTAAACCCTACTTATGAAGGTGATCATGGAGATGCTTGGCATGCATTGGACAGAAGAATATAAGCCTTCCAAATAAGTTTAGGTATTTCTAAAAAATGTGAAAAGAGGATCTGCAATTATATCATAGTTATATACTTATATTACTTACCAAGTGCCCTGCATGTAGGATTTATGAATTGCTTGTATTCATGTCTTTTTAATGCATGTGATCATTTGCTTGTGTGTGTGTGTTAGAGGAGTGTAATCAATGTTGTGATAGTTCCTTTACTGTATTTATTTTCCATTCTCTTTACTAATAATTGACAAATTGGAAGTCTAGAATTGCTGTTCTGTCAAATTTTTTGATTTTTTGCTTTCAATCATCTGTCATGTTCGATAGCCTAATAAGGAAATTGCTGTTTTGATACTTGTTTACACTAGTGTTCTTTTGATTTGGCAAACTTCTTTTACATTTGGCTTCTTTAATCAATTGCTTGTTCACTAGTGTTGATGAGTTACGGAAGCTTTTGTCAGACAAGAATGCATACCACCAATTTCTACTTTCAGTTGATCAGGTTAAAATCCAAAACAATGTGAGTTGCAAAAACATTTTTCTTCCTTTCTACAGGAGTATCTAATCTTATAATTATGCATATTGGCTTGTATATGTTTGATGTAAGTTCGTTATATTTTCGGTCCGTATATTTTTTTGTCTCTACAAGATTAATTTCTTGGCCATGGTAGGAAGAAGGTATTGTTTTTACAGTAGGATAGGGGGGTCAGGTGGTTAGCTACAGCTACCATCACACTCACACACACACAATACGAACGTGGTAAAGAATTCCTTTTTAGATAAGTCTTTTTTTTTTTTTTTTTTTTCAATAAGATATGATAAGGCTCCATTGATAAATGGTTATACATTTTGTTTCTGAGCAAAAAAAAAAAAGAAGATGTGGTTTATGTCTCTCAATGAATTTTCACAAATGGTACCAAGGGATAGGAGTAACTAGAACTACTGGCTTTTGCATCCTTTCCGGTTTGGGCTTCAAATGTCAACTCTTACAAAAAAACAAAAAAAAAAAAAATCTTAGAAGAACATTTAACTTTTATCACTTTCAGAAATACTTTTGAAAAGTAGATATGTGCTTCTTGTTCCTTCTTTCATATTTTAATTCAAAATAATGTTATTAGGCAATAGACTACTCATCTGATAAGGTTTTCAAAATGTATCTATGTTATGTTTAGTGATTCAGTTTCATGACTCAAATGTTAACTTTTACAATCTCATTGATAGAACCAATAATATGATGTAACATGTATATGCATATATATGAGGTTGAGATGTCTAGCTCAGCTCACTTATCATAGCAGTTTCTATGCACACATAACCATAGTAGATACGCATGGACGCACACATGGTTATTGTTCTCATCAGAAAAACACGTGCTCTATCGTTTCTTGCCATTATTACTTGATTACTAACATGGCTTCTCTATTTTGCTGGAAATACGGGTCTACTCAGCATGGGGTGTGTCCTCATATAATTTGCAAATGCATCTTACCTTTGAGTTGCTTCTGAAAAGTTTTCTTGTTTCTGACCATTGATTCTGTTTTGTTGCTTTTAATAACTATTGCCAGATAAGAGATGAACTTCGCAAGGAAACTTTGCAGCTTGCTAGTGAGTAGTCACACTTTTCTTTTAATTATATTAATATACATGTTGCAGTAGTATCACGTTCAAATTCTGAATTATTATTTTAACAGAGCAAAGCTTGGAAAAAGAACCGCGCATAATGGAGCTTCGAAACCAAGTGAGATTCTAACCCAACTTTCACATTCTTGTCAATTCATCTGTTAAACCTTTTTCATTTGCCCTTTATATGATCACAGTGCAAAATTATTCGGACAACAGAATTAGCTGCTGCACAAGAGAAATTAAATGAGCTTAACAGACAAAAAGAGGAGCTGTTAAAATTCTATTCGCCTGGATCCCTTCTCCAAAAGCTTCAAGGTAACAATAATGAAAAAAACACCTCAAAGACTTTAAGTTTGACATTAATGATTAATAGATGCAAAACATTTTACAGAAATGATGTGGATATATTTGTGTCTGCAGAAGCAATGAAGAAGACAGATGAGGAATCTGAAGCCCTGCACAGACAGCTCCTTGATGCAGAGATAGATATTGTGAGTTTTGTGCAGAAGCACAAGAAGCTCCGCACCATCTACCACCAACGAGCTCTTATTCATCTTGCAGCAAAGACTTCATCAATTGGTTGAGCCATGAAAATCCACATAGTTAAATTGTATACATGATTACCAAGAGAAGATTCTGCTTGTTCCCTTGTATGAAAATATTTGATACTGCTTATCTTGTTCCATGTATCATTACTTCTCTCTCTCTCTCTCTCATTTTTCTTTTTAATATATTCATTTTGGTGTTAAAGATGTCTCAAGGTCTTCCATTGATATAAAAATTATGTAGTTGCAGCAACTCTTATCTCATATGAAGTTATACATGTAAATTCACTTGAGATTACAAACTATATGGAAGTAGGATTCTCTTTTTCTTTCTTTCTTTCTTTCTTTGTATGTTTGTACAGATTGTAGATTATGCTAACAAGAAGGACCTCACTTCCATTATAGTTGTTCACACCAACCGCAGAGAACAAGGTTAGTGGAATTTCTTGCTGTGTGGTAAATGTTGTGTTGAGTCACTGATAATGTTATGTTGCATCTTTTTACAAGGATTCTAATTGGCCGTTTCTATGACTCTATTAGATGCCCTTTTAATGATTGGCCTACCTAATGGACCTACTGCCCATTAAAAGCTCTCAACGCTTGTTTTACGCAAGGATATTAAGGTTTGTAGCTACCATCCTTCATATTTATTGTTATAATGTTATGCAATAGTCCCTAGATTAAATGGAGCACAATGATTGAAAAGAGTAAATCATATCATATGTTAATTATGCGTAGATTGAACATAATAATACTATTGTTTACTATAAAACAAACAAACAAATAAATAAAAATAATTACACTATTGCTTATCTGTGCAAGTTGGAAGAAGCATGAATTGTTCATATTTCTTTATGTTTGATATCAGTTTAATATGTGCTGATTTATGTGAAACTGTTTATCTATAGGTTAATTATTTGCCATCTTCTTTGTCAGAATCATGGAAATCCTACTGGTCACAAGCCTGAGCTGGTATTGAACAACTTTACAACACACATATGGAAGGTTGCGATCTCTTTCTTGAATGTTGTTAATATGTTAGAGGTTGTGGATTATAATTGTATTATTATGCCAAAATATTTGACATGAGACCAATGGTTGAATGCACTTCATTATATCTAGTGTCATTTATAATAATGTGTATGATCATCATGCATTCTCTGCCTAACGGTTTTTTTTTTTTTTTTTTCTCCCTTCTAGACTGATAGTAATACAATCCCTTTTTCCGCAAGATCCAGAATTCTGGGGAAGGCGAGTTGCAACACTTCACAACCAACGAGATTTTATATTCTTCCGGCATCATAGGTGTGTGTCCTGCATATTAAATTTTTGGTGTTCCTTATTAACTGTTCTCTGACAAATGCTTATTGTTATTATGCCTGCAGATACATCTTTGAAAGCAAAGAAATTAAAGGAAGTGACTCAAATGTTAAAAAGGTAAAGGATGCTAAGGGTGAGAAGATCACTCAAGAGAGAGTGATTGCTCGTCTTCAGGTCGGTATTCCCTTATTTATATGTGTAATGCAATTGTGTCAATGAATTTTTATAATACTTCCATCAGCTTATTGAAGCTTGATTTGAAGTTAGTAATATTCCTTGATGACATGAATCAAACTGCTTTTGCCTGTATAAATGCCTTTAATGTGTTTTATATTGTTTCTGGCTAAATGAATGAAACTAAAGGCTTATTACTAATTTCTACACAGACTTAATGACTTAAATAAAAGGTTTTGGTATTTTCTAATCATCAACATTAAAACAACAATAATTTCCTCTTATATACACAGGAGTGCGGTCCTCGATTCACACTGAAATTGATCAGTCTGCAGCATGGAACATTTGATACCAAAGGTGGAGAGGTAATTACATTGTATTGGTATGTTAGACAAAGTTCTCTTACACTTTTTGTCCTATTGTGTCCCCACATCTGAAATTCATTCGTTTATTATTCCTTGTTTGGATCTTTTAGCCGGGAATGGACACACTAGCCGGAGAAGGTTTTTCTTGTGACTTGTTCCAGACATTGCTTGGAGTTTCACCATCTTGAAAAAGGAGGCATTTTCTGGTGAAGGGGTTGTACCAGCAACAACTGATGTTGAAATCTGCACCAATTGACTTCTTCAATGGTGTGCTGGACTACTCCAACTATTGAGTTGTGCTTTGCGGTTTGATGAACATTTATTTATCAAATCAATTTTGACCATTTATGTTATTTAATATAAGAGATAATAAAAATAATTGTAGTTCACATATGAGCATCATAATTATTATCTTGTTTCTTCCAATTTCCGCAACTCCCTTTTCCTCACCCAAAAGTGCATTTATTTTCATTGTCTTCCTTTTCTGCGTATGATGAAATTGATTGCATTACAAGACAGCGAAACTTACATCCCTAAGAGAATCTCTAAATCTTGCACCTCAAGTAACTTGGCTATTTTTGTCAAGTGCTTATCATCTCATGATTTGAATTGTTAAAGATCAAATTTGTGCGTTTTTTTTTAGTTGTCTAGTAGAATTGTATATTATGCAAAATGAAAATATGGAAAATCTGTGGAAGTTCTTACATTCATAGCTCTTAACACATCAGGAATTCTAGGAAGAAGCAAGAATGGCCCTATTAGTTGAAAGATAAAGGGAGTAGGTATCAGCTATACACTTGGTGTCCCTTTGAATGAGCATAGCTCCATTGAAAACTCAATTATGTCAGGTCATTGATCTTCCGGGGGCAACTGTAATGTTTTTCTTTCCAATTACTCATTTTTCATGAATGGAATGCCACTGCATAACCTGAATGCATACCTTTTTGAGTAGATGGAGGCAAATTAATACAAATACACCTCCAAAAGCTGCAATTCGCAATAGAAACTGTTCTGGAGGAGAGTTCATAACTAGATAAATGGAGTCTTTAATTATCAAAATCCAACCCAAACCTTCGAATAAAGACTTGATGGCAGTGATTTTCCACCTGTTTGCCTCTGACAATCTACGCATAATCCTCAGAAGCAAAGCACCCACGACCAAAAACGTAGTCACTGACCAGCCCCTGTAAGAAACCAACTTCCCTCCAACAACCAAAGCCTCTTTACGGCACACACAAGTAGCACACTCGCCGGAGAAGCTTGATGAGACCAGAGCATCAAAACCTGTATAGTAAGGCAACAGAATAGCATCAAGGTATAGACTCGCATGTAAAATACCAGAAATTGTCGATGCCTCAAAGAATGCATACTTCAAATCTTCATTAGCTCCATAATTGAAGGTGAGAGCAGAGATATGAATCAGTTGAAGAATGGCTGGACCAATGCACGATAGAGGAAACACCGTGTTGATCCTGTGACCCTTGGCTAGCATTAACAGGATTATGGGGAGAGAAACCGGACCAGATGGAAGCAAGCATCGCTTTGATTGACCCAAAAAAGTCCTTCCTCTCTTGGATATATCTATGATCATCAGGACTAGTGTTGCCAGGTACGAGCTGGCGGTAAAGAGAATAACTAGAACGTCCACGGCTGGTGGATAATTTCCAGGGTACGTGCTTTCGCAGAAGTAATGGTAAGGACAGTTGATTGGATCCAATGTTTCTTCCACTTGCCATCTAACACATTTAAAGAATGTTGTCTGGATATCTTCCAGGTCTCGTTCCGTCTGAAATGCTGGATTTTCTGGATGCAGAAGCTGCCTATTCATTTTTGTTCTCTCTGTATGTTACATTTTCAACATTACATGAATAAATAATATATTCTAGCAGTTTTGTCTGTTCTTTGAAGTTGGTGAAATGGATAATGAAACATCATCTAATTTTCATTACATTTTTCCCAATTCAAGCATGTAAAGGTAACTTCTATGTTACTGTATTATACCTGAAAGAGCACCAGTCAAATTAATTAGATAATGTAATGTTGCTTGTTTTCTTGTAATATAATCTTGGTTTTATTTGTCCAATAGTCAACAGTTTATCTGTTTTAGACTGAAATGGAGGAAGAGTTGGCTTGCAATCAACAGGTATTTCTAGTTTAGTGCTTCTTGACAGAAATTAGAAAGATGTTTTTTTAGTTGAATATGATTTGGAGATTCCAGTTTTTGGCATATATAAGAATTATTTGGGAATTGTATGTATATAATAAGTTGGTAAATACTTAATAGAGGTTGGAGTTGGGAATCAATCAAATAGGTGGAGGAGTATATTCAGTGAGAAAAAGTGGGTTGAGTCAGCTTGATTGCAAAGAAATAATGTTTGGTAGATGATTGCTGTAGATTTTATGATAGTTTACCAATTTTTTCAAATGGTTGGAGAGCTTACTATACTTCTTTAATACCAGTCTCATTTATGCAAACAAACTATGTAATCAATCATGTCCCAGGCTTTTTTTTTTATTTTATTTTATTTAACATCACATATTATACCAATTGGTTTGACCCTCGTACCTCAACCTCAATCATGAGTTTACGAGTTCAATTCTAATCTATCTCGTCCTAAATATTAAATTAATGTAATATTTCAAAAAAAATTATTTAAAATTAAAGGATATACAGTTGACAAAGGAAAAAAAAAAAAAAACTCAATTTAAGCCGGTTTGACCTAATTGAAAAGACAATAAATACTTGAGACCCGGTGCAATAAATATTTTCTTTATTAATTGTTAATAGTTGGCAGTGTACACCTGCTTGGAGACAGTGTGACATTGATGCCGTGTAGACAGATAGGCACCACCGACTTCCACCACCGTATCACCGCTGATTTAACGACGCGTCACCCAATTATAAGCGACGCATATAATATATAAAAATATTCTGGTGGATTTAATAGATAAAATCTTGTTTGTGACTCTGTTCCACTCTCAGATTCTGTGTTGTTTTTTTTACCGGTTTTGTCTACATTCCGGCGTGGATATTTCTCGGCATCGGATCTCTTACCTTAACTTTAAAGTTGGAGATAGATTTGTTCTGTCTCCGATCTTTTTCTTTGGTTGGATTTTCTTTACATGTGTTGTGTGACTCTGAATTTTTCCAAATTAAATAAACATGAACAGAAGTACAGTTTCTTGACACCTGTCATCTTTAGTGTAGCTGTTGAAAAGTCTGCTCCATTTATTAACTGACACCTGTAACTTATCAACTCTTTAAATTCTGCCGACTTTTAGTTCAGAGAGACAAACGTACTTAATTAATTAAAGAAATTATACACTTTAATACCCGATTATATGGTAATAAAGAAAGATAATTACGTCTCCTCCTTAGTGGAAAGTGTCAATTTTCACTTTTTTTTATCCATTAAATGAAAAAAAGCATTTTATATTAATAAGGTACATTTAATTTTCGAAAATTACGGGACATACGCATATGGAATATCGAAAAAGCAAATGTGTAACACATTTGCAAGTTGTGGCCCAGTAGGCCACACATGATGTGAATTGAAATATAATTACAATGCCCATAGCTTTTTGTAACCAATGAGCTTGTAGAAAGCAGTTTAAAAACAGATTCCAAAGAAAAAGAGATTAAATTCAGGTAATTTGCGGCGGAGATTTTAGTCTTTACTTGTAAAGTGAATTTACGCTCCAAATCCCAATAATTAATCAACCGACATGACACTGCCGGAGATTACTTAACTACCCACAGAAACCAGTGGACATGACATCTAGCAGGTTACAGAAAGAAAAAAAAAAAAAAAAATTTATATGAACGAGAAAACGATCACGAATTCATGATTCATGGGTCCCTTGTGTTGTGTTCAACAATAAAGCCAAATAATAATAATAATAATAATAATAATAATATATATTTTTTTCTCTCTATCTCTCTTCTCTATAAAATTGAAATCCAATTAAACCAACCGGGTTCTGCAAGGGACAATTCAATTTGCATCACAAGGGTCACTTTCTTCAAAGCCACCATCTCTATTACAACTTGTTCATGTCAAGAGAAACTACAGGACAGAACCAATTTACTAAAGCAACATTTTGTCAAAATGGTTCGTGAATCTTTCTTCTTTTTTTTTTCTTTTTTTTCTTCTCACGCGTTTGATTATTGTAAATAGCGATTTGTGGGTTCATCTTTGTTTGTTTTGATTGAAACAGGTGATAGCCGTGGGCTCTAAAAACTCTAATACTTCTTCGAATCTGAATACGAGTGGGAATGAGTCTGCTGTTATTAAAAGGTCGATTTCGAGAGCTAACAGTGGGTTTGTGTCTTCAATAATGGCAGAGCCTTGCATTTCTTGTACAACTTTCAATATTTTGGCTCCAATTTACAAGAGACTCGATCAACAGGTCTCTCTCTCTCTCTCTCTAGTCTAGTCTCTGCTCTTAAAACTTATCTGGGTTTTTTTTTCTTCTGCCATTATTAGCTCTGTTCTTATTTTGTTTTTCGTTTTATGTTTGTTGTAATGAAACAGAATCAAAGTCTGCGTGAAAGTGATTTCAGAGACTCCTGGTTGACTAGAAACCAGAGGATTTTGGACTGGTTGCTACATGAAAGATCTTCCATTATATGTCTGCAGGTAGTTTTCACTTTTCATGTATTCTTTTACTTGTTTGATCAATTTGACTTTTTGTGATCTGAAAATGTATAAAAGAAAGGACTCTTTCAGGTTTTAATGGTATTTGATTTCATTAATAGGAGTTTTGGGTTGGAAATGAGGAACTAGTGCATATGTACCAAGAGAGACTTGGTGAGGCAGGCTACATGACCTTCAAGCTTGCCCGAACAAACAATCGTGGTGACGGTATGTGCCCTCCAACTGTGTAAATTTTCATTTTTAGGAGTTCTCTAGCACCATTAAGAACATGAAAGTTCAAATTCTGTTCAACCATTTGATTTATTTTATTTGAATATGTGAATTCAATTACATAATTTGCTCTTTAGTTTGACAAATTTGGATTTCGCTTATAGGCCTTCTAACTGCTGTACGCGAGGACTACTTTAGGGTTCTAAACAAACGAGACTTGCTTTTTAATGACCTTGGAGACCGAG
Source organism: Acer negundo (assembly GCA_035582765.1). Taxonomy (NCBI): domain Eukaryota; kingdom Viridiplantae; phylum Streptophyta; class Magnoliopsida; order Sapindales; family Sapindaceae; genus Acer; species Acer negundo. The sequence continues at coordinate 26,528,785 of CM069236.1, forward strand.
TTGCTCAGCTGTTACATGTTCAATCTGTTGTCCCCTTCTTAAAAACCCAACAAGGCACCCAACAAGAAATTCTGATTGTAAATACCCATTTGTTATTTCCTCATGATTCCAGTCTATCCATTGTGAGATTGCATCAGGTACCTTGATTGTAACATCTTGTGCTATTCTTTTTCTTCTTAGACATGTCGTTGACCAATGTTTACCTCGGTGTTTCCTGTTTTTTTTTTTCTGATAGGTATACAAGATATTGCAATATCTAGAACTATATCAAAGAGAAAACAAGCTCAACAACATACCCATTGTACTCTCTGGGTAAGTTTACCATCTTCTACTATCCTGCGTATTCTCTGAAAGTGGGCACGCCTGCTCATATTTTCTCTTGCAATCATTTTTGTGCAGTGACTGGAATGGAAGCAAGCGCGGGCATGTTTACAAGTTCCTTAGGTCCCAGGGTTTCATATCTTCTTATGACATTGCTCATCAATACACTGATGGTGATGCAGATGCTCACAAGGTTTGTAGCTCCGGCTTGCAATTTTGTTATGCCTCCTATTATTATGCCAACAACAGATTTTCAATGTGTAATACTTATTATCTTTCAGTGGGTAAGCCACCGAAATCATAGGGGAAACATCTGCGGCGTTGATTTTATTTGGCTTCGTAATCCTAACAAGTCGAGAAAACCACTAAAGATTAGTTGGGCTGAAGCAGTTTTTGGTATTATAAAGGTGAGTACTTCATTATGCCATTTGTCAAATTTTTTTTCTTAGCGCCGCATGTTTTAGTCGGTGTATATTGTCTATATTATGCACAAATGCTGAAACCTTATTGCTGTCATGTTTTACTATGAAAGAAAAAAGAACATGGAAGGCTATCCACACTTCTTTGTAAACCAATTGAATTAATGAAACATTAAGAAAAGCACTACGAATTTCTTGTTTTGAAAGTTAAGATCAACCGGGTTTTCAGTATCTAATACAGAAAATTTCTTGATTTCAGTGTCAACTTCAAAAAGTTTCACTAGCTGAAAATGATGCATTTGCTTTTTTCAAATCTGACAACAAAGGCTATTTTATTACATATTCAGCTTTCTGTGAAGCCCTCCAGCAGGTACTTTAACATTCGCTTCTCTAATATATGTTTGACCTAGAAGTTCCACAGGGTAGATTAACTGACTGTATGCAAATCTTATACAGTTAAATCTAGTTGGGCGACCTTATGGACTAAGTTTACAGGAAACAAAAGATCTATGGGCTCAAGCAGATGTTGATGGAAATGGTGTTGTTAGTTGTGAAGAATTTAAGGTATTTTACATTTCTGTTCTAATCTTTAGTTGTTCACTGGCAGAAACTGTTTTCTAACCTAAAATCCGGTTTCTCTATCGATGTACAAGAACGTGGGTAGATTGCCAAAGAAGAAAAAAATTTACTTGTTACAATTTACTTTCTTCCATGCCTTTTCTGATTAAATTGTGATTTGAGTATTAAGTGGGGCCATTGAAATGCCATTTGTTAGCATGGGACATTGTTTATCCAAGCATGAACCTGTTTGTATACATGATTGGGCATTTGATGTTGCAATTTGCAAATCTTCATGCTATCAACAGTAAATTTGACTTCATTGTTAATTTGACTTGCAGCAGAGGATGTGGAATTCGACTTGCTCAGAGCAAGTAGAGGATGATTGCAATGAGAACGTGGAGGATTCCAGCCAGGGCCCAAAAAAAGAATTCATTGGTTTTGCAGTGAAAAATGCATTTCTCTTCCCTCGTGAAGTGGAGAAAGGAACATGGCCGGAGAACTACTCTCTGTCTGATCATGCCCGACTCAGTGTTGTGTTTTCACCAGTGAGGATGCAGAGAGTTCTTAGTAAGTCTTCTATTAATACTTAGGAAGATTTGTAGATAAAACACAAAATGAAGGTTTTGTATAGATCAGAATCAGAATTTTGTAAAGCTTCCAAAATCAAATATTTAATAGCCCCCAATTAATCTCCTACTGGGTTCAGCTTCTTATGTTCCTCGGATCAACTCCTGATAGAAAAGGTTTTGTAACCAAAATGTGTTACTGTCTTGCCAATTTTTTTCAGGCAAAGAAAGAAGTATGTACGCATGTTAAAAAAAAACTGATCGATTTGTTCAAAGCTTTGAAAATCCTGCTAAAATTCATATCTATGTACATTTGCAGTTCTTGTAATTTTTATACACCGTTAGATTGAAATATAAAGACCGGAAGTTGAGTAACATTAACTTAGCCAAACCCTTGTTATTTTGTGTTATGATTTACAATGAAGGCAGTCTAGTCAACATCATAATGACCCTTTTTCCTGCCCCTTAATGATGTATCGATGGTCTACTTTATTTAAAATATGTAGAAATGAAAACAATGTCTTTTGGATCGATGTTACTGTCCTTGTTGTTTCTTTACCATGTGAGAACAGAATCATACAACTTAGTCGGCAACATATGGGTATGTGGACGTTTCCATTTCCTGATTCTCTTTCCGGTGGCAGTTGATTCTCTTTGATTTTAATCGACAGTAAGTAAACCTTTGTGAAAACTAATCAATCTTATAATAGGAAAGGAGAGAATACATGGAGGGAAAATTAAGTTATTCTTCCTGGTGGATTTTTTTAGTCACTAAAAGGAGAGTGAGCTATTCGGGAATGTTTTTGTGGAAATGTTAAAATGTGAGAGCGTTCATATTTTTACCAAATAAATTAATAAATTAATATAAAATGTGAAAATGTGAGAATGTTAATTTATAAATAAGAAGTTATTTTATAGACAATTTTATTCCTAAAAATAACAAAATAACGGAATGAGGTTATTATTAATTTAAGCTTCAATTGTATTATTTTATTAATTTATTTGATAAAAGTATAAGGGTAAAATGGTCGATTCATACAATTGAAACTTAAATATAAACATTTTAGACTTTTTAATAATCAAACCCAGTTAACACAAACGGAATATTTATGTTGTTAGTTTATAAAGGAGATTTCTAAAATAAAAGTATTTGTAACTGTACATCCAATAATAGTACAAAGAGAATGGGAGGTGTTTAATATTAACTTTATTGATTATCAATATCTTGATTCATGCACTTACTGTTCAAGATATTTCTGCATTGCACATCGCCCAAAAACATCGAAAGTTATTAAAGTTAACATATAACTTTCGAACTATGAGAAGAAAACAAAGACCCTTTATGATTTTCAATTCCATTCCACTCCACTACAGTACACGCAGGGAATAAACTGTACGGAACAGTGAAGTGAGACAGACACGGTTTTGGACTATACTATTATAGGTGTCTGCTTTGTAAGTAGTGAATCCAATCATACCACTCCACCTATGCAAATGGTCTCAGGTAAGATTGAAGCTGAGACCAAATGCAGAGATAGAGAGAGAGACTGTGAGAGACTTCTAAGAGAATCTCAAGTCAATGTTATATTTTTATACAGAGTGACCACTTGATCACTTTACTCTGCTTCTGTGTATCAAAATTTTCTCATCAAACCAAAAGGGGTGTGTGTGTGTGTCTCTCTCTCTCTCTCTCTCTCTGTGTCTTCAATTCTGCTCTGTTGTTTTTTTTTTTTTTTGTGTAGAATTGTAAGAAGAAGAACAAAGAAAACAAAATGGAAGATGAAGAACAAAGAAACCAATTGGAAGATGATATGACGGGATACAGATTTCATCCAACTGAGGAGGAAATCGTCTCGTATTTTCTTGAACATAAGCTACGTGGCCGTGATTATAGAGTCCGTTCAATCCATGAAGTCGACATCAACAAGTTTGAACCTTGGGTCTTGCCTCGTCAGTGTGTATATAGTTTCAGTCACATAATCAGTTCAAATTTTGTTTAATTTACTGTCAAAAAACTGTATTTGAAATGGGACAAACACTGTTATATATGTTTATGCAGGTTTTTCAGCCATCGAGACAGATGATCCTGTGTGGTACTTCTTCACTAAACTTGATTATATGGATACCAAGAGAATAAGGGTCAATAGAAAAACAGAGGCCGGATACTGGAAAATCACAGGTAAAGATCGTCCAGTGAAAAACAAGTACGGCACAGAGATTGGCTCTAAAAAGACTCTGGTTTTCCACCGTGGTCGTTTTCCTAATGGGGTCGGGACCCATTGGGTAATACAAGAGTTCCATTACAAAGACGCCAACAAACGGTGTCAGGTATATGTTTCCTTCTCTCTTATTCGTTTTTTGTAGCTCAATTTTGTGTTTTCTAAGCTGTTCTGCATTTGGGTATTTTTTTTTTTTTAATTGCTGATTATGGGTTGTCTTCGTTTTGGTGCTTTGTTGATGAACTGTGTTGTGAAATGTTTTGCCTAATTTTTCATTTTTTATATATGTTTAAGTGATAGGCTGCTTATTTTATCTGCTCTTGATTGATTTGTGTGACTGGTTCAAGATTATCAACAAGTAGAGGCAATTAGAGCTTGTTTTTTGTTCTGACCTTGTGTAGAGGCCTTTTGTTCTCTGCCGTTTAAAAAGGAAATCAAATGGGATTGATGAACCAAGCCCTCCTCAATTGCCTTCCAATTCTGGAAATTGTCATAATGTCAATATAGTTCAACAGGTAAGAAAAACATGCCTTAATTTTAATGTGAATTCAATATGATAAACAAACCAAAAACTAATGCTTGGTTGGTTGTCTGTGGATTTCACTCCAGGAAAACAATGAGCTACGTTTAGAATTGCAGCCAGGGCCACTCTTTAACGATGATGAGCTCTCAGCACTTCAGTTCCTGATAGACAGAGCTCAGGGACCCTCATGTTCCAATGATTCATCAAGGTCACAATTGAACATTAGAGAGCAGGAAGATGATTTCATCGATTCAATGTGGGCATCCGGTGAAGACCAACAATTACATGAAGAAAATGTACAGACACGTCTTCATGGCTTCGAACCAGCAAAGTCACTGAGTGGATATATTGCAGATAGCAGTAAGGCGCAGTCAGGTACCATCCATGACGGATCAATTGTGCTTCAGGCATTTGGCCATCAGTACAAACCAGAGAAGCCAAGGGCGAAGCCAAAGGAGATGCCACTGATTACATATATTGCAAGTAGTGGTAACTTCAGACCAGTGCAGCTGTCAGACAGCAGATGCTGCGGACCGGTTGTGCGGCATCAGTCAGACAGCAGTGACTCAACCATTGAAACCACTCATGAACAGGTAGAGCACTTCGATTACATATATTATTATTATTATTATTGATACCAAAAGCTCAATTAGAGTGAATGATAAAATTGATCAGGAGCTCTCAAAATAGAGAGCCGACTCTTGTTTATCTTTCCTCCTGAACTGAAAAGTGAGCTGTAAAGTCCAGAACTCGTTAAAAGATTAACGAGCATATGATATGGAGCAAAGCTCATAAATGGAGTTGGTTTAAATTTAAACCACTTCCAAGGAAATAAAGCTGAGTTCTTATGTGTGAAATTTACACATATGGATTTTTAGTCATGTGCCATTGGATTGAAATCCGATGAATATACAAATAAACCAGCAATTATACAGGTACCTGAAACAACTCTAGGTGAGAAACTGAGAATTTAGGGTTGGCATTTGGCAATATTCGGGCCCGAACCTGCAAAATGCAAAAGGGCCTAAACCCTGCACAAGTCCACAATATATGCATGCGGGTAGGGTTGGAACCCGACCCGTAGATTTCCGAGTTTTACCCAAATCACGTTTTAACTCGTATTTATTGACCCATACTTTTTTGTCCAATTATTTTACACCTTTTTTTTTACCTTTGGTTACAATGTTTAGTCATTAGTGTATACAAATTAAACCAAATTAATTAAAAATCCTATTAAAACAATTAATCAAAATATAACAGTTTTTAAAACTCAATCTAAATAGAACCTGCAAATAAAAAATTATTAAAAAAAAATGTGCTATTGGCTCTGTCATCTACTCCAGTAAGCAATTAAAAATAAAAATAAAGTAAAAACAAAAAATATAATCAACATTAATGTAACCAATATTAATTATATAAAAGTATTAACACTTTTTCACAAAATTTACATTTTGACTTCTTTATGTACGTCAACATTTGTTATGTAATTCCTAATAAATGATATTTCCCACTTCCGCTTAAATCACCCGAAGCACTGCTTGGCTCAACATTATTATTCTCACAACTGGTAGAAGTATTTATCTAACTTCTCTCAAAACTAGTCATAGTGTATGGGCTACTAATCCATTTAAACAATCAAATCAAAAAACAAACCCAACACAACCACTTTACAATAATTAACTATACAACTGTTTTTGTCATAATTTATCAATAACCCGACTCCTTCTATCACAATTTGCAGATCGATCAAATAATAGATTGAACAGTTTCCATTGCTGTGTTCAAAAAAAAAAAAAAAAAGGTTTCCATTGTTGCATAACACAACTCGACTCAGGAGAAATTATAAACAATCTAGACTATGATTTCGATGATAATCATAAAAGATTTAGCAACTAACATTGTGTGCCTCTTGTTTATCAAGCAGAGAGAGGGAGAGAGACTGGTTCCAATTGCGGACATTGACTTGACTCAATAAGACATAAAAAAAAAAAAAAAGCAAGAAAACCAATAAACTTGTATCTATGAGTTAAGGAACGGATCAAAATCCATCTCTTTTTAAGTTGATCTGTGAGACCGAAGCTTGTATAAGAATCAAAACCGAAAGATTGTTAAATGCCACATGTTTCACCCGAATCAAAACCAATCCCACATGCAATAGGTCAAACAAAATCAGAATCAATGCATAAATTTAATTTATACCAGAAAATGTAAATAGAATTGAAAAAAAAAACATGAATCTTACCGGGTTCAATGGTTGGATCTGGGCACATCTGATAGTGAGAAGCTTCGTGCGGCGGTGACTGGAAACGACTGGCGGCAAAAGACCTAGTGTGTTGACGGCGTTGAGAGGGTAGAGATTATGAGCGTAGAGTTGTAAGAGTAAAATCAGAGGAACAGAGGCAATGAGCAAAGGCTGCAAAACGGCGGGTTTTTCGTTTTTGTTAAACCTAAATGATTTTTTGCTGCATTCATGCTGTCATAGTTTTCCGGAATACCTTGAATCTTCTTACTTCTTGTCCATATTTGGAAAATTTACTTGTCTTCTCATATCTATTTTTTAACAGCAGGGCAAAGTTATGAAAACTCCAAGGATAGTAGCACAATGCCATGGTCTAAGCGGCGGTCGTAGTAAGCAACAACTACAAATGTGCTATGATGAATCATACAAGAAGCCTTGGGAGAAGCCAAAGGCGGCAGAGAAGCCAAAGATGGCAGTGAGTAGAAAGGGTTCTTACATTTACCTGGAGACTCCTGCATGGAGTCACAAACAATATCCACCATCAGTTTATATTAAAAATATAGTTGTTGCCTTATATTTGTTAGTATTCTTTGTTGCGGAAATGGTGTCTCTTCATTGAGAAATGCCTTTCTTATACCGGTTGTAAGCCTATGCTTTTTGAGTTTATCAGGAATAGGCCCCCAGAACCTGTACTAATGAGTAATGAGTTTGGACTCCTGTTTTGACCAAAGGTGCCTTTCTAGAAGGTTCCTTACAATAATACTTTTAAGTGAGGGATAAATACAGTAAGCTTCCCTAAAGTATTACATAAATACAGTTAAAGAGAAAGTATGCATTTATCTATTCAAACTTTCTTTTCGGCTATACTCTTAAAATTGAACTAATAAAAAGACCAAAGTTTCCATAGTTTTTAATATATATATAAAATTAAATTCAATTGAATGAAGATAATATTTTCAATGAAATATAGATTAAAAATAATTTAAAATGGAAAAGTAAAAAGTATTTTTAAGATTTTAAATTATTTTCATTTAAAAATTTAATTTTTTTAAAATAAAATAAAATAAATTATTTCTTAAAAAAATTATCTTCATTTTTAATTTATTTTTTAAAAAATTTAAATTCTAATTTTTAAATTAAAAAAATTATTCATAAATTTTAAATTATTTTCATTTAAAAATTTAATTTTTTAAAAATAAAATAAAATAAATTATTTCTTAAAAAAATTATCTTCATTTTTAATTTATTTAAAAAAAAAAATTTAAATTCTAATTTTTAAATTAAAAAAATTATTCCTAAATTTTAAATTATTCTTATTTCTTCTTTTTATAATAATGTTATTGTCATTATTTGTTATTATTTACAATGCTCAACTTGGTCTGTCTATTAGTTTTATTTTAAAAACCGGGAAGATATGATTAGATAAATATATACTTGCTCACTAACTGTATTTATAACAAATTTCAGGGGATGTCAGTGTAGTTACCCATGGTCAGTACTTCCAGAATGTTCTCAGACAGATAAAGTAACCTTCTCTTAATTGGATAGAAATTGAGTCATTCCAGAATATTCATCCGAATTAAAATTGACGACTTGTGAATGAGGGGGAGAGAGAACTGAGTGGGGAATTTAATTAACAAATAAAATCAAAAACAAATATTAGAAGCTGAGTTCACTATTCAATCAGAGAATCCAGAAATTGCATGGAACTGCTGGGGTCGCATGCAACTTGGGTAGCAAGCAGCTCACAGTCACGGTGTTACTTTTCCATATTTATATATACCTATTTTTGAGTAATTTGTATTAGGTCTTCTCACTGTTTAAGACATACAATTCAACTTTCAAAAGTACAAAATTCCTTTTCCTCATTATATATATATATATATATATATATATATGTTTATCATTGGATGTGGACCATTAGATTTACATACTTTGACTCAAAATGGTTCATATGATTTGGTACTGATGTAGTTATATCAGTACGCACTGATGTAAACGGGACCGTATATATATATATTATATTTATGAAGGCCTGACAATAATAAAAGTTTTATACAAAATTTGTTAATAACATCTCATAATAACAGAGTGAGAGGCCTCCATATATATATATATATACGGAAATTTTCTTATGAGGATACCTTGATAAAATTATATAAGGACATTATTTACCTCTCATAATAATAAAGCGAAACGTCCCATTTTTTTTCTTTTTTCCACTTGCAGCGACGAAGAATTGAAACTTTGTTAATTACCTCTCATAGCAATAATTATTTGCAAAATTTGTTAATTACTTAATAATTGAGTGAGAGGCCTCCCCACATTTGTTTTTTTATTAATAAGGCTAGAACGAAACATTAACAATAAGAGACATCGTCAATTATTTAAACAATGAAACAATACACGTGTTTTCGACTCATATCATTTTAGGTTGAATGAAACCTGTCTTTTTTTTTTTTTTATAAATATTATTGTCAAAACCTACTAAGATCATGTATTACATATGTTGTCCAGATATTTACTTACATTACATATGCTAAGAGATGCGTACACAATTATACCATAACAACTGCTGCTCCACAGAACATTACAACATGATTTTTTACAGTTATAACGCCGTCACGCGGGTTTAAACAGTAGAAGGATGAAGTGGACACGGTTTTAGTGGGGTCTGCTTAAAAACTCACAAACAAGTTCCAAAAATCGAATCAGATGATTCCACGTCAACAAAGAGTCAGTTGGGCAACGTCTTTGGTAAGTTGAGAAAAGAAGTCAAGTCGAAGACCATGACATGCATATATATATATATATATATATAGTAATCGTCCACTGCCTTCTTACTATCACAATATTTTCTATCAAACGAACAAACAAACGTATTACAATTCACTGCCTATTAATTACTCTCTCTTTCTTTCTTTTCTTTCTCTCTTGCTTCTCTCATTGATTTGGAAATGGACAACGATCCTGGAAACAGATTCTACCCAACCGAAGAACAAATCATCTTGCATTATCTTGAAGGGAAAATGCAAGGCAGACATTTCCCAAATGTGATTCATGAAATTAATATCTGCAACTTCGATCCCTGGGACCTTCCTGGTTAGTGAACACTAAACACAAACACAGTCAATTTCATTTCTTTGATAAATTAATGTTCTTCAAGTTGAAATGAACTAATGTAATTTTCTTTTATATTAATGTATGTATGTATGTATGCAGGGCAAGCGGCTTGGCAGTCGAACGATCGGGTGTGGTTTTTTTTCAGTGAACCTGATTATAAGTATGCCAACAGTACACGGGTGAATAGAAAAACCAAGTCTGGATACTGGAAACCCACCGGTAATGAACGTACCATCAGGGACATGCACGGTAGGGGGATTGGTATCAAGAAGAACCTTGTTTTCCGACTGTCTTCTTCTAGCAAAGGAGCCAAGACTATCTGGGTCATGCATGAGTATCATTCCAACAACGCCCGCTTTTATCAGGTATGTATATATATATATATATGCTCTGTTTTTTTTTTTGCTAGAACTTGATCAGCTTAATTTCATGAAAATTCTCTTGATATATAATTAATGACTACTTGGTTTTCTTTTTGACTTGGTGTAGAAGCCTTTTGTTCTTTTCCGCTTAAAACGAAAATCAGATGATGATGAGGAGTCCGATACTTATGATGGACCAACCCACCAAATGGTTTCACAGCAATCACAGGTTAGTAAATTAAAAGCCATGCTTCAGTTTTTTGCATGCATGTGATCAACTTATAACATATACCTGTCAAGTGTAAACTAATGGTAGTTCACTCACTCTCCAGGGAAACAATCAGCAGACTGAGTGGGATCCACTCCCCGACCCGAGCGAGCAGGATTACGGCTTTCTCTCTCAATTTCTGCACCCAACAGCAGAGGGTCCCTCATATTCTACTGGATCTAATTACCATCCCAACACATGGGGATCTTATTATTAGAGTTATTATATTATTTTAAGGGTAAAATAGTTTTTTGCTTGTGTAAGGACTATATATTATATTGCTTCTTAGGCTTTACTTCTTGTAATTTGCTTTCTTATTATCTAGTGAGAAAACCTATAGCTACCCTTCTATCTATTTTCTCTTGTCTCTCTGGTTCTTTGATTTTGTATTTTGTAATTCACACGTTATCGTAGCATAATCTAGTTTCGCACGGTTAAATTTTTATACTTGTTATATTTTTATGTCTTTATGAGAAATGATACATATATTGATGGATAACTTTACAACTCAAAAGATTAGTCTATTAGGCTGTGACATCCTTGAATATTTATATCATTATATTAATGTTATATGTTTTTCCAATGTTGAATTCATCCCATCTTTTTGAGCTTCATATGTGGGTTCTCTAACAATCGGTGTGAGATTCGATGAAAAGAATTATTCGTATTGAAGTTATGTGATGAAAATTTTCTAACGGACAAAAAGATGTGGGATTATATATAGTGGAATTTTAGTTAAACCATTTAATGAAATGGCTGAAAAATATGCAGATTTGTAAGATGTTTGAGAAGCAAAAAATCCAATAATTATCACTTGGACTAACAACTTTGTTGGGCATTCGATAGGTACACAGTTGGCGAAGTTTGAAAGAGCCAAAGAGGTTTGGGACCATTTGGCAAGATTATACATGCATTCTAACTTCTTAAAATAAAGTATAAGTATTCAGAAGTTCTAATATTCTGTAATAATGACAAATCTTAGATACTAAAACTTTATCAAATTTTTCATGCCATTGTTTAGGAGCTTACTTAAAGCCATATAAGGATTTAACCAATTTACATACTCTATGCTCACTACCTGGGATAATACAACCTTCAGGTTGTTCTATATAAATTTCCTTATCCAGGTCTCCATTCAAAAATATGGTTTTTACATCCAGTTGATGCACATATAAATCATTTATTGCAACTAATGCAATTAAAACTCTAATGGATGTAATCCTAGTTACTGGAGCATAAGTATCAAAATAATGTATATCGTTCTTTTGTGAGTAACCTTTGGCAACTAATCTTGCCTTATATTTATCTATTGACCCATCAGCTTTCAATTTCTTTTTAAATATCTAGTTGCATCAAATTGATTTAGCTCCTGTGCGCAAGTCAACTATTTCCCATGTATGATTACTCATAATAGAGTCAATTTCACTGTTGATAGCTTCTCTCGAGAGTGGTGTCTCTCTAGAAGTCATAGCTTCTTGAAATGTTTGTGGATCGTTTTCAATAAGAAAGACATGAAAGTTATCACCAAAATTGGTAGCTTTCTTTATTCTTTTACTTCTCCTTTGTTCATTATTTGAACTCTCATGAGGATCATCATGTGATTCATTAGGAGGTAAAAGTGTTCCTAAATATGGCTTCTTAGGAAAAACATATTCAAAAAATTCAGCATTCTTGGATTCAATAATTGTATTTGCATCATATACATTATTGACATCTTTTAATATCAAGGATCTATATGATGCACTGTTCTGAGCATACCCTATAAACATACTGTGGAGAAATTGACTTGCATATGATGTGAATATATGATATAGGTTCACTATAGGTGATCATATGCTATAACTGAGATATGTTTTATGCAAATTGACAGCTGGCCAAGTTGTTAGAGGACAAGGAGTTTTTTTTTTTGTCTGTTTATGGACAGCTGGAGGTAATATATTTGTTAGCTAATATATCTCATATGGAATACGAAGAGGTGAGAGGATTTTTCTTGGTGAGAAAGAAAGAGAGAAAATACTTGTAAACCTCTGTAAACTCTATGTATGAGTGAGAGAGATCTGTAAGGTGTAAAAACTCAATTTTCTCATAGTGAAGCTGCTAATTCAACTGTTCAGTGGATGTAGGATCTCTATTTGGTGATCCGAACCACTTAAATTTCTGGTGTGTTCTTTTTACTGTTCTATTTGCTTTATGTTTACTTGGTTGTCTGCAAAGTTTCATTTACTGGTTTTCATAGCTTGCATATCATCTAGTTTAGTTGGATTCGAAATTTTACAAATTGGTATCAGAGGTTAGGTTGTTAACAACTAGGGGAAGTTTTTGTGAGTTTTCTGTGTTGGTAAATCATAGTGGGTTAAGTCATATTTGATTCTTCTAAGCAATGTCTACGAAGTTTGAAATTGAGAAGTTCACTGGAAACAACGATTTTGGGTTGTGGAAGTTGAAAATGAAAGCCGTTCTTGTGAAAGAGGGATTGGCAGATGCTTTAGATGGAGAAGAAAAACTTCCTACTACCATGTCAGCAGAGGACAAGAAAGTGTTATTGGATAAGGCTTTTAGCTCTTTGATCTTGGGTTTAGCAGACAAGGTTCCTATAGAGGTAGCTAAGGAGAAAACAGCTGCAGACATATGAACAAGGCTTGAGGAGCTTTATATGTCTAAGGCTGTACCCAATAGAATCTTTTTGAAACAGCGTTTATTTGCTTTCAAAATGGAGGAAGGAAAATCAGTTGCAGATAATCTTGATGAGTTCAAGAAACTGATTCAAGATTTGGAGGGTTTGTCGGTTAGTGTAACTGGTGAAGATCAGACAATTCTTTTACTTAATTCTCTTCTCAAATCATATGAGAATTTCGTAGAAACCATGAAATATGGGAGGCAAACACTGAAGCTCGAAGAGGTGCAAGTAGCTATCACTTCTAGGGAAATAGAAAAGCGATATGAAAACAAAAATGCAAACTCAGATACGGGGAGAATCGTTATCTGTGAGGGGTAGACAAAATAAACGAGATTCTAAAGGCAAGAACAGGAATAGATCCAAGTCGAAAAGCAAACAGCTTAGATGTTTTGCATGTCATAAAGAGGGACATTTTAAAAGAGATTGTCCTGAAAGAAAAGGAAGAAGAAACTTGAAAAGGGGGATGCAGCAGTGGCTTCAGAAAACTTAGATGGTTATGACAGCTCCGAGGTACTAGCAGTAACGACTAAAGATCACATTGGAGAGTGGATACTTGACTCATGATGCACGTTTTATATGACTCCAAATAAAAATTTCTTTACTACATTTCAAGAACAAGATGGTGGTAAAGTGTTGATGGGAAACAATATGGCATGTCAGGTGATAGGGGTTGGAACTGTTAGAATCAGAATGTTTGATGGAATAATCAGAACATTGGGAGATGTCAGGTATATACCAGACTTAAAACGGAATTTGATATCACTCAGCACATTGGATGAGCATGGCTACACTTTTAGGTCATCATCTGGTCAACTAAAAGTGGGAAAAGGTATATTACCAGTCATGAAAGGTACAAAAAGCAATGGTTTGTACGTACTTGATAGCAGCACGGTAGTAGGAGATGCATCGGTTGGAACAGATACAGATCATGACAAGACCACTCTTTAGCATCAAAGAATGGGGCACATTAGTGAAAATGGCTTATTAGAGTTAAGCAAACAAGGGTTGTTGTGCAATGATCAGATTTCGAAGCTGTAGTTTTGTGAGCATTGCATCTTTGGCAAACAAAGCAGACTTAAGTTCTCAACTGGAAAACATACAACTCATGGGATATTAAACTATATTCACGCAGATCTTTAGGGACCTTCTAGAGTAGAAACTCAAGGTGGAAATAGGTATTTTCTATGCCTTGTTAACGATTTCTCTAGAAAAGTTTGGGTGATTTTGTTGAAGCATAAGAATGGTGCTTTGTTGAGATTTAAACAATGGAGAGCTTTTATGGAAAACCAAACTGAGAGAAAGATAAAGGTCCTAAGAATTGATAATGGGTTAGAGTTTTGTGGTGGAGAGTTTGAAGACTATTGTAAAAATGCTGGTATAGCAAGACATAAAACCATAAAGAAGACACCCCAACAAAATGGGTTGGCTGAACGGATGAATAGAACTTTGCTAGAGAGAGTCAGGTGTATGCTCTCAAATGCAAAGTTACCAAGGCAATTTTGGGGAGAGGCTTTAACTACAGCTGCTCATCTCATTAACAAATGTCCATCATCTGATATTGAGTTCAAGACACCAGAAGAGAGACGGTATGGCAAATCTGCTGATTACAGTAAGCTCAGACTATTTAGTTGCACATCCTATACTCATGTTAGGCAAGACAAGCTAGAACCAAGGGCTTTGAAATGTCTATTTCTCGGGTATCCAGAAGAAGTCAAAGGGTATAAACTCTGGTACAAAGGAGAAAAAGGTGGAAAATGTATAATCAGTAAGGATATGATTTTTAAAGAGGATGATTTACCAGGATTAACTGGAATATCAAGTCAAGAATCTGGTCAGGACTTTGATCAAGGGTCTGATATGCAAGAAAAACTCAATGTTGAGGTGGAGCAATCTGAGGTGAAGTCTCAAATTCAGTTAGCAAGGAGTGATGAAGCACCTGAATCATCAAGTCATCAATCAGACCAAAGATATCAACTGACTAGGGACAGAGATAAAAGAATAATTAGACCTCCAGAAAGGTATGGCTATGCAGATTTAATTGCATATGCTTTGAGTGTTGCAGTAAATGTTGAAGATCATGAGCTTATGAATTTTAAAGAAGCAATGAATAATACAGATTTTCATAAATGGTTGTCAGCTATGAATGAGAAATTAAAGTCTTTATACAAGAATCACACTTGGGAGCTAGTGGGTAGACCAATAAAGAAAAAGGTGATTGGTAGTAAATGGGTGTTCAAAAGAAAAGAAGGAATTACAGGAGTTGAGATGGCTAGGTATAAAGCGAGATTGGTAGCTAAAGGATATAGTCAAAAGGAGGGAGTAGATTTCAATGAAATATGTTCACCTGTAGCCAAGATGACATCAATAAGACTGTTATTGGCTATGGTTGCTCATTATGATCTAGAACTCGAACAAATGGATATGAAAACAGCCTTCTTGTATGGAGACCTTGAAGAGACGATATTCATGGAATAACCTGAAGGTTTTCAACAACTTGAAAGTGAAAATCAAGTTTGTTTGCTGAGGAGGTCGTTATATGAACTTAAACAATCTCCTAGGCAGTGGTATTTAAGGTTTGACTCTTACATTACCAATTGCGGTTTCAAGAGAAGTTCATATGATAGTTGCTTCTATACAAAAGGAGAAACAATAAATAGTAAAGTCTTCTTACTCTTGTATGTTGATGATATGCTAATAGCAGGGAAGTCATAACAACTAATTCAAGAAGTAAAGAAGCAGTTGAATGCTGAGTTTGAAATGAAGGATCTCGGCATGGCTAAGAAAATTCTTGGTATGGAAATTCTTAGAGATAGGAAAGCTGGAACATTGTTTGTTTCTCAAAGGAGTTACATAGAAAAGGTTCTAAAAAGGTTCAACATGGTTAGTGCAAAATCAGTGATGGTTCCTATAGCAGAGCATTTCAAACTCAGTGTAGAAATGTGTCCATCTACAGATGAAGAAAAATGGAAAATGATTCAGGTGCCATATGCTAGTGCTATAGGTAGTGTGATGTATTTGATGGTATACACAAGACCAGATTTGGGTTATGCAGTAAGCATTACTAGTAGATATATGGAAAATCCTGGATAGGGTCATTGGAAGGCTGTAAAATGGATGTTGAGATATCTAAAGGGTACTGCAGGTCTGAGTTTATATTATAGAAGATCACAAGGAAGAGATTTTAGTGTTACGGGTTTCGTAGATTCAGATTATGCTAGAGATAGAGATAATCGAAAGTCCTTGACAGGTTACTTATTTACTTTTGAACAAGGTGCAATAAGTTGGAAAGCTCAGCTACAACCAGTTATGGTTCTGTCATCTACAGAGGCAGAATATGTTGCAGCAACTGAAGCAATTAAAGAAGCTTTATGGCTTCAAGGTCTGGTGAATGAAATGGGTTTAGATCAATCAATGATCAAAGTGTTTTGTGATAATCAGAGCACTATACATCTTACAAAGAATAGTACGCATCATGAGCGTACCAAGCACATAGATGTGAAATACCATTTCATTAGAGATGTTGTAGAAAAGGCAAAGGTCAAGGTGAAGAAAATTTCTACAAAAGAAAGTCCAGCAGATATGCTTACAAAACCCATTCCAACACAGAATTTCAAGCAATGCTTGGACTTTATTCAAGTTCTTGAGGTGAACCCCTGAAAGAGGGGTGGTGACAGTGTTTCAATAGGTATCTTGATCATATACAAGTCAAGGTGGAGATTTGTGGAGAAATTGACTTGCATATGATGTGAATATATGATATAGGTTCACTATAGGTGATCATATGCTACAACTGAGATATGTTTTGTGCAAATTGACAGCCGGCCAAGTTGTTAAAGGATAAGGAGTTTTTTTTTTTGGTCTGTTTATGGACAGCTGGAGGTAATATATTTGTTAGCTAATATATCTCATGTGGAATAAGAAGAGGTGAGAGGTGAGAGGTGAGAGGATTTTTCTTGGTGAGAAAGAAAGAGAGAAAATACTTGTAAACCTATGTAAACTCTGTGTATGAGTGAGAGAGATCTGTAAGGTGTAAAATCTCAATTTTCTCATAGTGAAGCTGCTGATTCAACTGTTCAGTGGATGTAAGATCTCTATTTGGTGATCCGAACTACTTAAATTTCTGGTGTGTTCTTTCTTTACTGTTCTATTTGCTTTATGTTTACTTGGTTGTTTGCAAAGTTTCATTTACTGGTTTTCATAGCTTGCATATCATCTAGTTAAATTGGATTCGAAATTTTACACATACAATCAACGGTTCTAGGTCCTAACCTTCTTCTTTTAGGTTTAGGTATAAGGACTTTTGCAAGACACCCCCACACATTGAGATAAGATAAATTAGGCTCATGGCCCTTCCATAGCTCATATGGTGTCTTGTCCATTTTTTTTTTTATAGGGTATTCTATTTTGAATATGGCAAGCTGAAAGAATAACTTCCCCCAACAAATTTAGTTGTGCTCCAAAACTAATAAGCATAGCATTCATCATTTCTTTAAGTGTTTTGTTTTTCCTTTCGGCTATACCATTTGATTCTGGTGAGTAAAGAGGTGTGATCTCATGTATGATTCCGTGTTTTTCACAAAAAGCATTGAAAATATTAGATTCATACTCACCGCCCCTATCAGGTCTTAATCTTTTTTATTTTCTTGTTAAGTTTATTTTCATCTTGTTTGTAGATTAAGAACACACCTCATTAACTTCATCTTTACTCCTTAAAAGATAAATTCTAGCATACCTAGAATAATCATCTATAAAAGTTACATAAAACTTTTTACCTCCCCTAGTCATAGTTTGTTTTAAATCACCAAGGTCACTATGAATTAATCCAAGAAGTTCAAATTCTCTATTTAATACAAGTTTACAAGCTTTTTTAGTAGACTTTGATTCTACAAAAATATCACATTTATCAATATTTGATACATGAATATTTGAAAGTAAACCACAATCATTCACTTTTTTGATATAAGAATAATTCACATGAACTAATCTACCATGCCATAAATCAACAGAATCAACAATATAACAGAAGAAGATGCTTTATTATTTATTATAACATTAAGTACTTCAACTTGAAAAGTTCACCAGAACAATACCCTTTCCCAACAAAAACCCTATTTCTTGTCATAACAATTTTATCTCCTCCAAAAGGGATTTTGACACTTGCTTTGCCAAGTAAATACACATATACTAAATTATATCTGATGGTAGGAACATGAAGCATATTATTAGTGAGAGGGTTTTTCTTGAAGTAAATGGTCGTTTGTTTTTTCCACTTAAAACTTAATAGGTCTGAATCATATTTATTTAGTTGTTTTGTTTGTTTTTTTAAATGGTCAAACAACATAAAAATACCAAAAAATAACTTAAAATAAAAAGTAAAAAAATCATGACTTTTCACTTAATTGGAAATCACTGAATTACATTAAATGCAATCCAAAATCTTTTCTTCTGATATTATCTCCCATATATAACATATTTCACATTTCATCATAATTATATATGGTATAGAAATCTTTATTTTAATATATTAATTATTTTAAATAGCTTTAAAAATAAAAAAGAACTCTAATCACTTCTCATATTGGTGTTTAATATCAATACTTTATTATGATATTAAGGTGATGTATTTATATAAATATATATATATATATATATATATATACGGAAATTTTCCTATGAGGATGCCCTGATAGAATAATATAAGGACATTGAATGTGAGCCACTCGTTTTACATATTTTGACTTGGTATATATGCACTTGTCAAATCACTTTTATAAATGAGTGACCCACATTCAATATCTTGATAAAGTTATATAAGGATGCCCTGATAGGAACATGACCGTATGTGTATATATATATATATATATAATAGACTGTTTTGTATGAGTTTTACTACTACCCCTTTTATTTTTTGAAAAAAAAAACATTTTCTTTTCTTAATAAAAATGAAAATTGTTTGTAATCGAAGAAGATCATAATCATATGTGTTCTATATAATTATTATTTTTGGATTGTTTTTATTTCATATTATATATATAATTGTTTAACATGGGTATAAATGTAAAGTTATTTATTTTCAGACAATTTTACTTTTAAAACAAATGTGTTGACAATAAATTCAAATGTGAAGAAAAACAAAAACAAACATGTCAATCAAATTCAGATTTTAGTCTCTATTCAGTCTTTAGAAAAATTCAGGACTGTTCAGTTTTCAAACAAAAAAACAAACGACCATTAAGTTTGAGACGAATTTTCCCCTCTTTCCCAATAACAAGTGTAGATCGAAAATCACCAAGATAAACACTTTTTTTTCTTTCCCTCACTGGTATATAATCATAAAATGAATTCCTATCACAACAGATATGTTTATTAGCCCCAGAATCAATAACCCAGTCTTTTTTCTCTACATCAACCATGTTCACTTGGGAGACCACAACAACAACAATAACATCATCTCTCTCGACCAAACTGGCCTTGGAAGGATTTTTGTCTCCTCTTTTGTGTCTACATTGGTGTGCATAATGACCGGGTTTTCCACAGACAAAGCATCTCCCTTTCTTTTTAAAAGAAGTGTTAAAATTGGGGTTCTTATTATTATTCAAAACTTTCTTATTGTTGGGTTTGAAATTATGCAGCTTTTTAGTGTGTTGAGGAGCCTGAAGATTATTCTTTTACCACATTTGCCTTAGAAGTAATTTCCTTGGCTTTCTCATCATTATCTTTCATTTTATTCTTCTCCTCAATTTTGATATGCACAATAACATCTTCAAGATTCATATGCTTTCTTTTGTGTTTCATGCTATTTTTATAAACTCTCCAAGAATTTGGAAGTTTTTCAATTAAACTACCAGCAACAAATGGTTATGGGAGAGTTATTTCTTCAGTTTTCAGATTATTAATGAGCATATGAAAATCATGAATTTGTGCAGATACTTATTTATCATCAACCATTTTGAAATCTAAAAAATTTCATATGGCATACTTCTGGGAACCTGCATCGTCTACCACATATTTCCTTTTCAATTCTTCCCATATTTCAGATGCAATTTTGTATGTGCAGTAGACATCATAAAGTTCATTCGATAGGGTAGAAAGGATTGTATGATGACATACCTTATTGCCCTTATTCCAAGCTTCCAGTAGTTCCGTATAATTTTCCTCTAGCTTTTTAAGATTCTGCTATGGTTTCGACTGAGTAAGATAATCAACAAAGTTCAACACATCTAGAGTGTCGGTTATCTTCTTTTGTCAACACTTGAAATGAGGCCCATTGAATAGTACAATCTTTGAAATGTCATGAAGTGATTTATAAGCCAGGAAAGCAGCATAAAGTTCATTCGATAGGGTAGAAAGGATTGTATGACGACATACCTTATTGCCCTTATTCCAAGCTTCTAGTAGTTCCGCATAATTTTCCTCTGGTTTTTTAGGATTCTACTATGGTTTCGACTGAGTAAGATAATCAACAAAGTTCAGCACATCTAGAGTGTTGGTTAACTTCTTTTGTCAACACTTGAAATGAGACCCATTGAATGGTTGAATCTTCGAAATGTCAGGAAGTGATTGTAAGCCAAAAAAGCAGCATCCATCTCGAAAATTCTACCTTTAAATTGTAGGAAATAATAAAGAAATTATGTCAAGGTGTGTTGAACACCGACTTAAAGAAAGAATTTCGCTCCTCTTGGATCGTGTCCCGGTGTAACAACAGGTTTTGTGGTGCTTCTATCTCCAAGATACAATGACAATAATCTATTAAAAGGTGCACTCCATAATTAACAAATAATATGTACAGCTTTATTGTATGTAAATTCTCTGGTATGTAAAGAAACAAAACAATTTGGGAGTGAAAATGTTTTGCTGCATCAATAATGAAAATTGTAGCTAAAAGAATAACAACAAAACATAAATAATTGATAGAGATAACGAAGAGTAGCAGAGAGTGATAAAATTTTGTGTATGTGCAACTGATTCAACTATACTACCTCTTTTATATAGGCATGCTCTAGAGTCCTTGATAAAGTAAAATATCCATCAAAATTACTGCCACCGAATCAGATAATTTGAAAACAAATTTACTGAGATGGTTACCGAAAATCATTTCACCATATCCCACCAAACCTCAACAACCACAATGTGTTTTCTCAAATGACAACACGTAGATATTTGGATAGGATATTTTACAAAGTTCAGAATAGCTCAGTCAAACTACTAATTGCTATTTTCAACACTAAAAATATATGCTCTTATTTATTTACTCAATCAAATAAAGATTACTTTATTTTGAAATATCTTCCACAATTACAACACTTATTATATTATTTGAAGGGTAGAATGGTTTTTTGCTTGTAATTAAGACTATATATATTGCCTCTTAGATGTTAATACCGTGCATTCTTATTATCAAAGAGTAATGCTATATAATCAAAACAATTAACTCAAATGATGTGGTAAATGAGTTGTCGTCACACACATAATATGGGATGATGTGGTTAATGAAAAAACCATTTTCCACATCATTTGAGTTGAAATTTTGACGCAACGTGAAACAATGAAGGAATAAGACCAACGTTTATATTCCAAGATAAACTGGAATCCACCAGAAAAGAGAAAAACTCTTATGAGAAAATATGAATTTTATTAGATAAAAGTTGAATTGCCTTTTAGCTTACAAGTCTATTTAAAATAAGCGGAACCCTAATCCTTGTCGAGCAAGGAAACAAACCAAATTTAGGGAAATTACCAAAAATAGCAAAATTAAGATAATAGAGGAAACAAATAATATTGACATCCCAAATCAAGGCAGAATTGATGGTAGACGATTCTGACTTTTAAAACTCAAATTATTACAAAAACAAAAATTTCCTAAAATAGCAAAAAGGGGAATTACGGGGCTTAAATGATGAAATTTGTCCGAAAAAGGGTGTGACTCAATAATCCATCGTTGTTTCGCTTCAATCATGAAAGTTTCACGCCATTTTGACTCCGTCGCCAGAATTCATTTATGTCTGAATTTCCGTCGGTCCATCAAAGCCATGAGAGACTCCACCACCTGTTTCTACATTAAATTTGGGTTCAATTTTTGGGTTGTCTAGCATTAGTGTATTATCAAATGAGAAACCCTAGCTACCCTTTCTATTTGTTCTCTCTTTTTTTTGGTTCTTTTATTGAGTAATTCAAATTGGTATCGAAGCATAATCTTATGAATATCATCCGGAGTTTCTCATGGTTTCGACAAGTCTAATTATGGTATCTGGCTTTCTTTCTCTTTCGTTCTAGTATTTTTTTTTTCTTTTTTTTTTTTCGTAATGGTGGCTGAAAGAGAAGATTCACTTTAGTCTTTCTGTGTTAAGATTGATAGTCTTACAACCAAAAAGACTAGTCTATTGGGTTGTGACATCCATGAGTATGTATACCCTTCTATTGTTTTATGTTTTTTTTTTCAATATGAGATTCATTTCATCTTCTAGAGCTTCGCATTTGGGTTATTTAACAATCAGTATAGGATTGGATTGAAAGAATTATTCGTATTGAAATTATTTGATGAAAAATTTTCTTAAGGGTAAAAATATGTGGGATTATATTAGTGGAATGAATGGATTGAAAAAAATATGTTGATTTGTTAGGAAGCAAAAATTTTGAAATTGATTATCACTTGGATTAACAACTTTATTGAGCATTAAATTAAGTACACAATTGGCAAAGTATGAAATAGCCAAGGAGGTTTGAGACCATTATTTGGAAAGATTGTACATGCAATCTAACTTTGTAAAACAGTATCGGTTAGAATATGATATTTGAGCCCTTGAACGAAAAAGTATCTTTAGAATTAGTAGGCTTTCACATAATCAACAGAGCTTCAAGCATATTGTCACCAGCTTAGTTTTAGCACTAGTAACCCATGCGGCACTTAGACAACTTCTTGATTGAGTTGCTAAGTAAGCTAGCCTAACTCACCCTCATGCTTGGAGAGACTAGAGAAATGAAAATAAAGTGTTTGAGAGAATATAAGAGGAGTATAGTGCTCTCAAGGAGTAAATGCAAAAAAAAAAAAAAAAAAAAAAACTTTTGTTTAGATGTTTTACGATAAATGAAAAGGGTTCAAAATTTTTTTGTCACTATTTGGGCCTGACTTTGTAAGAAAGTCACCGGTTTAATAACTTAAGTTTAAAAGGCACCTATTATGGTGAACGGACAAAAATACCCCACACAGTAATCTTCTTCACCATTTTGTTTTTTTTTTCTTTCAAAATCCTCCATCAATGGACGACGGTGGACCACGACCAAACACAATAGCGACTTTTTTTATGTCCCAGCCTTTGTTAGTTACATCTGAGATACAAACCGTCTTGTTAGTTGCTTTTTTCTTTTTCTTTTTTTCAATTTAAAACACTCTTTTGTAAACCTTAAACAGATTGTACAAAGAAAAAATAAATTATTAAAAAGGCTCGAAAAAGTCTCGGAAAAAGCTTAGAAAGGCTCGGATAGTTCATTAAAAGTTTCGGAGAAGAAATGAAAAGGCTTGGAGAAGTAATGAAAAGGCTCGGATAGTTCATTAAAAGGCTCGGAGAAGTAATGAAAAGGCTCGGATAGTTCATTAAAAGGCTCGGATAAGAAATGAAAAGGCTCGAAGATTCAAAATTAACAAAAAAAAATTGTTGAAAAGTCTCGGAAAAGAAATGAAAAGGCTCGGAGAAGTAATGAAAAGACTCGGACAGTTCATTAAAAGGCTCGAAGAAATAATGAAATTAACAAAAAAAAAAAATTGTTGAAAATGCTCGGAGAAGAAATGAAAAAGCTCGGAGAAGTAATGAAAAGGCTAGGACAGTTCATTAAAAGGCTCGGAGAAGTAATGAAATTAACAAAAAAAAAATTGTTGAAAAGTCTCGGAGAAGAAATGAAAAGGCTCGGAGAAGTAATGAAAAGGCTCAGACAGTTCATTAAAAGGCTCGGAGAAGTAATGAAATTAACAAAAAAAAATTGTTGAAAAGTCTCGGAGAAGAAATGAAAAGGCTCGGAGAAGTAATAAAAAGGCTCGGACAGTTCATTAAAAGGCTCGGAGAAGTAATGAAAAGGCTCGGACAGTTCATTAAAAGGCTCGGAGAAGTAATGAAATTAACAACAAAAAAAATTGTTGAAAAGTCTTGGAGAAGAAATGAAAAGGCTCGGACAATTCATTAAAAGACTCGGAGAAGTAATGAAAAGGCTCGGACAGTTCATTAAAAGGCTCGGAGAAGTAATGAAAAGGCTTGGACAGTTCATTAAAAGGCTCGGAGAAGTAATGAAATTAACAAAAAAAAATTGTTGAAAAGTCTTGGAGAAGAAATGAAAAGGCTCGGACAGTTCATTAAAAGGCTCGGAGAAGTAATGAAAAGGCTCGGACAGTTCATTAAAAGGCTTGGAGAAGTAATGAAATTAACAAAAAAAAATTGTTGAAAAGTCTCGGAGAAGAAAAAGTGAGAAATGAAAAGGCCGGACGACAAAAGGCTCGGACAATTGACAAAAGAAAGGCCGGAAAGAAAAGCTCCTGACAGTTATTAAAAGGCTCGGAGAAGTAATAATGAACCGTCCGAGCCTTTTCATTTCTTCTCCGAGCCTTTTCATTACTTCTTCGAGCCTTTTAATGAATTGTCCGAGCCTTTTAATGAATTGTCCGAGCCTTTTCATTTCTTCTCCGAGCCTTTTCATTTCTTCTCCGAGCCTTTTCATTACTTCTTCGAGCCTTTTAATGAATTGTCCGAGCCTTTTAATGAATTGTCCGAGCCTTTTCATTTCTTCTCCGAGCCTTTTCATTACTTCTTCGAGCCTTTTAATGAATTGTCCGAGCCTTTTCATTTCTTCTCCGAGCCTTTTCATTTCTTCTCCGAGACTTTTCAATTAGATTCAAAATTCATATAACCAGAGAAAGACTTACAAAAGACTCAGATAACAAAAATTAATTATCCAAAGGAGATGAATTGATAATGTTATGGTGTTCAACCTTCATCCTCCATTGAAGGCTTGTTACAGAGGAATATGAAAAGAAAAAATCTCAGAAAACTTTAAAGTAAGAAAGAGAATGTGTAAAATAAGGGCATTTTGGGAAATCACTTACTTTAGTGCCTTTTAAACTTACGTTATTAAACCGGTCACTTTGTCACCAAGTGAGTTGGAAAAGGTGATATTTTTCACCATTTCCTCTAAATGAAAATACCTATTTATAATGGAGTCATTCTATAAAGAGACTATGCGAGTTAAGTTCTTCGCCTAGACCTTGTTTTTCCTTGTTTTTTTTTTTTTTTTTTTTAAATGTAAATGAAACAACCACTTGTATGAGAAAGAAAGAAACCAATAAATCTTGCTTATGTATTTTTATTTATGCTTAGGTGTCAACATTTAGTGCAAAAGTAAAGAAAAAAAAAAGGACATAAGAGAATCATAGCCAACTTCGTTCCATTGATTCAATAGTTAGTGAACCTTGGTTGCCAAAAACTACTAAAAATGAAATCCTAAACAAATACAATTATACTTGAAAAAAAAAAAATTATAAAATAAATCCTACTAGAATTGAAATTATCCTAAACTGTCCTACATTAAATAATAGTGTGTCCATTATTATAAGTACAATGTTAGTATTCCCCTTATGAGATCCTATTATCAAAGGGGTAGTGGAATAGAATATACCAAAAGCATAATTAGAGTGAACAATAAAGATGATTAGGAGCTCTCAAAGGGTGGCTCTATTACCGCCCACAAAATATCATGATACACCTATGTTTTAATGAAACTTTTTATTTCTAAAACACTCTTTCATTTAATTACTTAAATTACATGATCTAACTTTATAATTGAAATTTTAAATTTACTTCATACACCCATGAACACTCAATCTATCATAAAACTTAATAAACCATAATAATATATACATAATCAAAATCAGCGTCAACAAGGAAGTATAATTATTTTTACATAGACCAAGGAATAGATGAACAAAAAATTGATTTAATGGATTTCGAATATATTCATGTATGTTTACTTTAATTTTTATTATGCTTTTGTGATAGAAAAAATATATATAGTTTTCAAAAGTAAAAAAGTTTGGCGGACAGATTTTTTATTCATTGGTTGTAAAATCACAAGGAGTTGTTAGAGATATAATTTTATGTTTGTTTGGTGATTGAAAACAGAAAAACAAAAGCCGTTGCTGCATATTGTTATTGTTTTATATCTGCATTTTTTTCATTCTATATGTGATATTCTGATCATTCCAGATCCAATTTTTTTTTTTTTAAAGTGAACAAAAACCAACTCCAACGTTTCATTGCATAGTTACTACTACACATTCATTTTGAATTACAGATCAACACCGATCTCGATAGTAACCTAGAAAATTAAAGGTACACTAGATTGGACCATTAGAGCTGAAATCTACCAAAAATCCATCTAACCATTCATTCCACTTACTTTCTAGACTCTATTTTCTTCTCATTCACCATCTATAGTACTCTATTTGGCTGAAATTTCACTCGTGTTTTCTTCTCATATGAAAAAGGATTGATGTCAAACATTTAATTTATTAATCTAAGCCTAAAATGGGTGTAATGTGAAAAAATATAGGTTTAAATTTACCAAAAATACTAAAAGAATAGTTTTGATATTTTAAGGGGAGAGCTTCTTTTGACAATCCAATTTTTTCTTTTTACACTTCTTTTCTAAAAACACTTCATTCTCAAAATTTAAATTTAAAAAAATTCTAAAGACACTTCATTTTGTAACAAGATTATCTTTTTTATTTTTTTAGAATTAAATTATTAAAAAAAGAAATTATCTCTCCTAAATCATTAGATTAATTAAAGTAGCGATATTTGCACCCCCTCGAAAATTGTATGTACACCCCTTTTTGTATGTACACCCCCTTCAACATTTAAAAAATATTATATCTCGTGAGCACACCCCACATAATATCATATACGACTTTTTTCTTAGTTTTTGAATAAATATTTTAAATTAATAAGTTATAAGTTAAAATGAAAATCGGAAAGAAAAAATGAATGTATGGAGGACACCTCCACTCATAATCCAAAATCTCCATATTAAAGATGGATGAATTTCAAATCAAATCAAAAAAAATTCAAATCAAAATTTTATTCCCTGAGCTTTAGCAGGCGACTTTTCTTCTTTTTGTTTTTATTATAATTTTCTTTTACCTTTTAACTTTTTAGTTTAGTTTTGGTATTTTTTATAATAGTTTTTTTTTTTTTTTTTTGAGAAAAATTATTACTCTCTAAAAAAAAAAATATTACCACAATTTAATATTTATAGTTTTGAAAAATTACTATTTAAATTTAAATTAATGAATAAATAATATTTTAATCAAAAGATATTATAATTTTTATATTCATGTAACTAATTATAATATTTGTTAAAATATTGAAAGTAATACGTATTTTATTATTATTATATAAAGATATATTTATATTAATAAATTTATTTAAGGGTAGTGTTGGAATTTTAAAAATATACTGATTTGGGGTGCACATACGATTTTAGAGAGGTGTAAATATCGTCACTCGATTAATTATTACATATTAAACACTTTCTCCTAAATTTTTAATTATCATACTAAACTCTCTCTCTTCCACTAAATATCTCAAATTTTCTATCCTCATTCTTTTTCAAGCAAGACTAACAGTTAAAAAAAAAAAAAAAAACTTACTAATAAGTTTGATTTTTAAGAACCATATGTATGTATATATTAAAATTAAAATAAAATAAAATAACAAAAACAAAAAACAACTACCTTGTTTTTTTTTTTTATTATTATTAAAAAAATCGAAGTATGAAAATGTTTTTTGTTATTCTTGTAGATATGTGATTGTAGAGAATTTTAATTCTTTCATTAGTCTTAGAAATTTTGAGTTTAATTGAATCTAGTTGAAACAATTCAAGTTTTCATATATATATATTTTTTTTGATAATTTATTTTTTAATATATATATATATATATATATTTATATATATTACGGAAAATTTTCAAGTAAGTGCATCCTGATATAACTTCATCGGTGCGTTGGATGTGGACCATTAGATTTACATGCTTTAATTCAAAGTGTATGCACTTGTTAAAACTTCTCCATAATCTATGGCCCACATGCAACACACTGAAGAGAAAGGAACTGTATATATTACTATTAGTAAAAAACTAAAATATTCATAAGTTTTTTTTTTCTTAACTATTAATCAGAGATTGATAGAGAAAATATGGAAATATGATATATTTTTT
Organism: Acer negundo; assembly: GCA_035582765.1. NCBI lineage: Eukaryota > Viridiplantae > Streptophyta > Magnoliopsida > Sapindales > Sapindaceae > Acer > Acer negundo. The sequence goes on from CM069236.1 coordinate 26,557,319, forward strand.
TTTAAATGGAGAGAGATTAATCATGAGAGAGTGTTTAATATAGTAATAATATATTTATAGAAGAGAGTTTAATATGTAATATTTAATCTAATAAATTAGGAGAGAATTTTTTTTTTTAATAATTTAATTAGTTTGAAATGTCTTTAAATTTTTTATCCTGTTTAGTAATTTTAGTTTAGGTCAAAATTGTCATTAATAAAAAAATTCAATTTTGAGTGTGAATAGATAATTTATGGATCGTAAGAGCATCACCAAAAGGCTCTTCAAATGAGATATTTGTTAAAATCAAATGAGTCACATCAACATATTTGGCTCCAACAGACTCTTCAAATGAGATTCTTCAATTAAGATTTCACTTCTCCCTCTTCAATATTGAAAAGCAACTTCTCCCTCTTCAATTATTATTATATTATTTTTTATATCAAATTATCATTAATATTTGACATCTATATCTTTTTATCTTTTTAATTAAATTCAATTAATATATAATAAGTTTTAATTTATAAATTTTATCATCATAAAAATTATATCATTAGAAAGGTCTCATTTAGATCTTTAAAATGAAACTAATATTGAATATTTAATAATAATATATTATTATTTCTAACTTGAAAAGAATGAAGAGTAATTAGATTTGTTGAGGGAAGGAATTTGAGTGTTTTCATTAAAATATTGTAAACTTATTTCTAATTGAAGAATATTTTGGAAAGACTCCTTTTTTTTCACTCTTTAAATTGTCATATAGATAAGCAAATAAACATTTGAAGCATGAAAATAGAGAGGTCTTTTGAAGATGCTCATGAGAAGCTCTCTTTAAAGGGTGTAACAATTTTAATATTTTAATATGGTGTAGCAAGATATTTTTTTAGCGGCAATAAAGCCACCCCTCTCAAAATAGAGCAGAGTCTTGTTTAAATTCCTCTTGATTATTAGAAGGAAAGAAAACTGTGTTCTAAATTGCAGATCTCGTTAAAAAAAAAAAAAAAAAAAAAAAAAAACAGCGAGCATATGGATATGAAGCAAAGCTCTTAAATGGAGTTGGTTTAATTTAAACCACCTCCCTACCATCAAGAGCAAATAAAGTTGAGTTTTGACGAAGTGAAAGTAATAGGTTCTCAAATCCATATGAGAATAGAGTCGTAAAAGCTCAAAACTTACTAAGAAAGGTAATTTTGAGTTAGAGTGGTGCTACTGACACCCATCTATTGATCTATTTATGTCTTAGTTTTTAACATTTTGATTTAATTATATAAATTTAAATGGTTTTATTAAATTTATTTATTTATTTTTAGAACTACCCTTTACTTTTCAAACTTAATATATCCCGTCTCTTTTCCAAAAATAAAAAGTAAAAATAAATACTAATGCACCTCATTTTTGATCCTCTAGTATCTATATAATTTCTCACATCCATCGTAGGACTTGTTTTTCCTTATTATTTCATGGTAAAACCATCTTTTTTAGATATGATTTTTTTTTCCTCGTTTTTGTTTATATAATCTATTGGATTGTTGGTAATATATTGGGAGTACTGTGGTATTGATTGTCTCTAACAGTATACTTTATAGAAGATTTTTTTAAAAAAAAATTTAAGTAATTTTAATAAAGAAAAAAAATACCGAATAAATTAAAAAATAAGGCATATGTCATCAGGATCTCAAAGATCCTGAGATCCTAACAACAATGAAACAATATGAAGACTGTAACTCACACTTTCCCGACAACTCATTTTTTGTTGCAATGAAACAACATCTAATCACTTAGTATGATTATGTGCACCTTCACAACACTCACAATTAGACTCTCTTTAAAACGGACCTATCGATCGCATCATCTATGCACCAATTCAATAAGATTCGATCGAAAGAAGAGTATATCAGCATGCATATATACTAATAATATAACGTCTGTCTCATTTAATTAAGTGTTTTCCTCGGATGAACAATAGAATATATAATATAGTCTTTGTGGAGAAGGGATCGACTTCCCCTAAAAGTTGGAGTGTGAGTGTGTCAGTTCACCTAATAGATAGACGAGTTTACGGTTTAGATAGATAATTTCCAGGTTAGCGGTTCGAATTCTACCAATAGTAAAAGCCTTTAAAAAAAATATCTAGTCTCGAAATAATAGAGTTAAATAACTCCCAGATTAGCGGTTCGAATTCTACCAATAACAAAAGCTTTTAAAAAAAATATCTACTCTCGAATTAATAGATATCGTAAAATAAAAAAAATAAAAATATATTCTTTGATTAAAAAGTACAAAAGGATAATCATTTTTATATGAGTAGGCACAGAACCTGTACTAATGAGTTTGGAGTTGGACTCCTGTTTTGACCAAAGGTGCCTTTCTAGAATGTTCTTTACAATAATACTTTTCTAGAAGAGGTATAAATACAGTAAGATCCCTAAAGTTTAACATAAATACAGTTAAGGAGAAAATATGTCTTTATCTACTCAGACTTCCTATACTCTTAAAATTAAACTAATAAAAAGACCAAATTTTCCATATTTATTAAAAGAGAAATGTTATTTTATCAAAATTTAGTGTCTAAATTTGGAGCCTAAATATTATAGCATCACTAAAACCCAATGATTTCAATCATTCAATTTTAATATAGAGAAATCAAGAATTCATATCATTTTGACACCAAATTCGCATACTAAATATAGGTAAAGTAGAATTATTGTTATTAAAATTTAGAAATGAAGATAATATTGTTATACTCAATTTGGTCTTTTTATTGGTTTATTTTTAAGGAGGAAATATGAGTAGATAAATGCATATTTGCTCTCTAACTGCATTTATGTTAAACTTTAAGGGCTCTCAATGTTTTTTTTCGATTTTCAGTAAAGCAAATTAAGTAATCTTCTCATAATTGGATAGAAATTGAACCAATCCAGAATGTTTAAATTTTACGACTTGTGGATGAAGGTGAGAGAGAGCCGGGTGGGGAATTTAATTAACAAATAAAAATCAAAGACAAATGTTAGAATTCACAATTCAATCAGAGAATCAAGAAATTGCATGGAACTAAGACTGGGGTCGCAAGCAACTTGGGTAGCAAGCAACTTGGGTAGCAAGCAGCTGATCACGGTGTTGCTTTTCCATATTTATATTTATATTCATATATACCTATTTCAGAGTAATATTGTATTAGGTCTTCTCACCCTTTAAGTAACATTGCTATTTACATTGAGAATTCAACTTTCTAAATTACAAAATTCTTTTAAAGATATAAATTCCAAATACAAATTAAAAGCTGTATGAATTTTTTTTTTTTTTTTTATTTAAGTATAATGAAAGTTTATTATGCAAAATTTGTTAAGTACCTCTCATAAGTCGGAATAATAGAGTGAAAGGTCTGCTCACATTTGTTTTTTTTTTAATTAAAATGCAAGATCAGAACACCAAAACAACGAAAGAATACATATATCTTTGACTCATGTATCATGTCAGGTTGTATAAATTTATATATGATTAATTATTAAAACATAGTTTTTTTTTTTTCTTGGTTTTTTTTGAAGTATTACACTAAATTAAATGGTTGGATCAATCAAGAATCCGTGAAAATATACCGAAAGTAAACATTACATGTGCAATTAATATATACCCAAAAAAAAAGAAAAAAAAAATTGAAACTCCAATCGAACCACGTCTACTCAGAGGTGACGTACCCTTTCAATATGTAATGTTATTGTAACAACTGCCTCTTTACGCCGACAAATACAAATGTCAGGAATTTTTCCAGTTATGACGACGTCACGCGGGTATAAACTGTACGGAAGGATGAAGTGGGGTCTACTTAAAACTCACTAACAAGTTGCAAAATTCGAATCAGAAGATTCCACGTCATCAAAGACACTCTTAAGCAACGTCTTTGGTAAGTTGAGAAGTAGACCAACTGAGAGAAGAGAATGTCAAGTCAAAGGCCATAGAATATATATATATATAGTAATCATACACTGCCTTCTTACTATCGCAATATTTTCTCATCAAACAAACAAACAAACGTATTACTCTCTCTATTCTTCTATTTCTTTCCTTTCTCTCTAGCTTTACATTGAATTGGAAGAAAAAATGGACAACGATCCTGGAAACAGATTCGACCCAACTGAAGAACAAATCATCTCGCATTATATCGAAGGGAAAATGCAAGGCAGACATTTCACAAATGTGATTCATGAAATTAATATCTGCTACTTCGATCCCTGGGACCTGCCTGGTTAGTAAACACTAGTGATCACTTTTTCATTTCTTTGACAAATTAATGTTGTTCATGTTGAAATGAACAAATGTAATTATTTTCTTTGATATTAATGTATGTATGTATGCAGAGCAAGCGGCTTGGCAGTCGAACGATCCAGTATGGTACTTTTTCAGTGAACCTGATTATAAGTATGCCAACAGTACACGGGTGAATAGAAAAACCAAGTCTGGATACTGGAAACCCACCGGTAATGAACGTACCATCAGGGACATGCACGGTAGGGAGATTGGTATCAAGAAGAACCTGGGTTTCTACCGAGCCTCTTCTTCTAAAAAAGGAACCAAGACTAACTGGGTCATGCATGAGTATCATTCTCACAACGCCCGCTTTTATCAGGTATATATATATGCTCTGTTTTTTTTCACTAGAATTTGAGCTTTCATGAAAATTCACTTGATATATAATTAATGGGTACTTGGTTTTCTTTTTGACTTGTTGTAGAAGCCTTTTGTTCTCTTCCGCTTAAAACGAAAATCAGATGATGATGAGTCCGATACTTGTGATCAAATGGCTTCACAGCAATCACAGGTTAGTAAATTAAAAACCATGCTTCAGTTTTTTGCATGCATATGATCAACTTATAATATATACCTGCAGTCAAGTGTCAACTAATGGTAGTTCACTCACTCTACACTCTACAGGGAAACAATCAGCAGACTGAGTGGGATCCACTCCCCGACCTGAGTGAGCAGGATTACGGCTTTCTCTCTCAAGTTCTGCACCCAACAGCAGAGGGTCCCTCATATTCTACTGGATCTAATTACCACCCCAACACATGGAGATCTAATTATTAGACTTAGTTTATTATTTTAAGGGTAGACTAGTTTTTTGCTATGTATAAAGACTACATATATATTATATTGCTTCTTAGGCTTTACTTCTTGTACTTTGCATTATTATTATTATTATCTAATGAGAAAACCTAGCTACCCTTAATTCACATGTTATTACTTAGTCTATAGCCGAAAAGACTAGTCTATCAGGATGTGACATCTATGAGTGTGTGTATATATATCATTCTCTTGTTATATATGTTTTTTAATGTGGGATTCATTTAATTTTTTTGAACTTCACATGTGGATTCTCTAATAATAGATTAGGAATTATTGGTATTGGATTTATGTGATGAAAATTTTTCTTAAGGCAAAAGGATGTGGGGTTATATTTGTGGAATTTTAGGTAAACCCAAAAAGATGAAAATATTTGTTACATGTTTGGGAAGAAAAACCCCGATAATTATCACTTGGATTTAAACTTGGTTAAGTATTCGCTAGGTACAGAGTTTGCCACGTATGAAACAACTAAGGAGTTTTGAGACCATTTGGAAAGATTGTACACGAAAACAATATCAGTTTGAATATGATATTTGAGTTGTTAAACATAAAAATATTTTATACGAGTATTCAATAGTTCTATTCTTTGATGACAAATCTTTGGGCTCAGTTGGCTCTCACGTTGTCATCAGATTTTGAATGAGTAACAACGTCCGATTCATTTTTTGATGTCCTTTCATGATGATTTGATGGACTTCATGGGTCAATTTTACATCGCAGCCCACTTCTATTGATTCAATAATCAGTGAGATTTTGGTTGAAGAAATACTCCTTAAATCTCAAGTAGTAAAAGGAATTTTCCCAGCAGTACCTAATTGATGCAGCAGCATCTTGTGCGTTGGACTACTTGGAACGCAAGGATCGCAGCAAGGTGAGTTGGAAGAAGATGTGAGCTAGACAAGATAGGGTGACGTGGTAGGAGGGTGAGTTGGCAGCTGGCGCTGTGACTGAATCCTTGAGCTGGCCGAGATAAGTCCTGAGTCTTTCACAATTCGATATCTTTGAGTAGTCTTTGATATTTAGGATTGGTTTTCTTTCCCTAGTTAGGATTTCTATTCTAGTTTAATTTTTGTTTTCCTAGAAGTTGATTCCTTGTGGAAATCAACTTAATGCTTTTCATATTTAAAGTAGTTTGAACTCTATTTGTTTCTTAGCTTTTGATTAATAAAATTATAAAGAATTGTTTCTCAACTATCCATGTACAACATTCTTTACGAAGATTGTAGTATTTGAAGCCGGTTAATTAATCCTTTGTGCGTGAAATTGATTGTTTTCAGTAGATTGTTTTCTAATAGTTTTACAGGTTTTTCTCGTATAAGCTTCCACTACACCACTAATCCATATGTTTTAACGGTTCCTTCTAGACCGCCTTTTCCAATTTTGAGAACTCAAGGTTAGAATTGATGATATTCATCAGCTTGTATGTATGTGTATAATATGATAAAAACAAAAACAAAATCTAATGCTTGGTTGTCTGTGATTTTCACTCCAGGAAAATCATGAGCTACCTTAAGATTTGTAGTCAATCCATAAGGATGAAAAGTTGGATTACCACTCTCTCCCTTACGTTCCAATTGATCTATTAATGAACTTGATGCATCAAGATCACAATTGGACACTAAAGACCAGGAATTAGATAACTTCTTGAATTCAGTATGGGCGTCTGATGAAGACGAACACTTACATGTAGAAACTGTACAGACTAGTCTTCAATATGACTTCAAACCAGTGAAGTCACTGAGTGGATATGTGTTGCATCTAGCAGTAACTTCAGACCCAGTGCAGCTGTCAGGTAGCAGTGACTCGGACATTGAAACCTTTCACGAACAGGTAGAGCTACTAGAGAATTTTCCCTAATAGCTTGCACTGCAATTACATTTATTATTATTATTAACATTGTGATAATGTTTCGTCCATTGTTACTAACAAATTTTCTTAATAGTTTGTCTCTTGGGAATATTCTGGAAATTGAAATTGGCCAAGCCTGTAGAATGACAATGACTAATTCGAGGTTACAATCTGATGGTTCTATTGGCAGCAATAGAAAGAGATCTTACATTTTCCTGGAGACTCCTCCATGGAGTCGCAAACAATATCCACCAATATCGATCAGTTTATATTGCAAATATAGTTGTTGCTTCAATTTTGTTAGTATTCTTTGTTGGGGAAATGGTCTCTTCATTAAGAAATGCCTGTCTTACTGGTTGAAGTCTCTATACTTTTTGAGTTTATCAGGAACTGTGAGTGCACATCCCCTTTTAAGTTGTAACATATGCAATGCGTCCCTCCTTTTCTAAGTTAGTGATGGGTTCATGTCTACCATAAGTATTTTATAAATATGTGTGAGTAGTTTTTACCGGTTATTGTGGAATGTTAGTAGGATTTTCAAAATCTCACTTGCAACATTAAATTACACAAAATTAATATTAAAAAATACAACCAATATACACTTGTTAACACTATAGCTTACAAAATATCACCTATAAACATTGAAAGTTATTGAAGTACGAGGAAATAGCACTTTTTAACTAAATAATTTAGGGAGTTTCTATTTTTATCCGAAATTAGTGTTTTTTGTTTTTACTAAACTTTCTATTAAATAGATAAATTTACCTATGCTCCAGATTAAACACACCGAGAATTAAATACACCGAGAATCAAACACACTAGGAATTAAACCTGTGGTGTGTTTAATTGATGAAAACTGATGGTATATTTAATTGAAAAGAACTAATGTATTTATTTTAAGAAAACAAATGGTATGTTTAATTAATGAAAACGGATGGTGTGTTTAATTGAAGAAGACTGATATGTTTAATTGATAAATTATTAAAAGTATTTTTGTTTCATAGGTGGAAAGTTTAGTTAAAACAATCATGGTTAAAAATAAAAACTCCACTGTTTATATAATCGTTTCAATTTTAACTATCGAAAGTTAACATATAACTTTCGGAGCATGAGAAGAAAACAGAGACCCTTTACGGTTTGGTTTTCAGTTCCACTCCACTACACGCGGGGAAAAAACTGTACGGAACACTGAAGTCAGAAAGTCACGGTTTAGGATTATAGGGGTCTACTTTGTAAGTAGTGAATCCAATCAGATCACTCCACCTATGCAAATGGTCTAGGTAGCTTCCAACTTCCAAGTTAAGCTAAAGCAGAGACCAAAATCCAATTGCAGAGATAGAGAGAGACTTTGGGAGACTTCTAAGAGAATCTCAAGTCAATGTTATATTTTATCACTTACTCTGCTTCTTTCAGTATCAAAATCTTCTCATCAAACCAAAAGAGGTGTGCGTCTCTGTTGCTTTTTTTGTGTTGAATTGTAAGAAGAAGAACAAAGGAAAAAAAATGGAAGATTCAGTGGGATACAGATTTCATCCATCTGATGAGGAAATCGTCTCTTATTATCTTTCAAGGAAGTTAGGTGGCCTTGATTTCCCTGCTCATGTAATCAATGAAGTCGACATCAACAAGTTTGAACCTTGGGACTTGCCTGGTATAGTATCAGTCACATAATCAGTTCAAATTTTGTAAAAAAAAACTGTAATTGAAATGGACAGCGTTACACTGTTACATATGTTTATGCAGATTTTGCAGAAATCCAATCAGATGATCCGGTGTGGCACTTCTTCACTAAACTTGATTATATGGATGCCAAGAGAAAAAGGATCAATAGAAAAACAAAGGCCGGATTCTGGAAAGTCACTGGTAGAGATCGTCCGGTGAAAGACAAGCGAGGCAGAGTGATTGGCTGTAAAAAGACTCTGGTTTTCCACCTAGGTCGTACTCCTGATGGGATCGGGACCCATTGGGTAATGCAAGAGTTCCATCACAAAGACGCTGACAAAGTGTATCAGGTATATGTTTCCTTCTCACTTATTCCTTTTTTTAAGCTCAATTTTGTGTTTTCTAAGCTGCTCTGCATTTGGGTTTTTTTATTGCTGATTATGGGTTGTCTTGTGCTTTATTGATGAACTGTGTTGTGAAATGTTTTGTCTAATTTTTCATTTTTTATATATGTTTAAGTGATAGGCTGCTTATTTTATATGCTCTTGATTGATTTGTGTGACTGGTTCAAGATTATCAACAAGTAGAGGCAATTAGAGCTTGTTTTGTTTTGACCTTGTGTAGAGGCCTTTTGTTCTCTGCCGTTTAAAAGATAAATCAGATGATGGTGATGAACCAAGCCCTCCTCAATTGGCTTCTAATTCTGGAATTTGCATAGTTACACAGGTAAGAAAAACATGCCTTAATTTTAATATCAGCTTGTATGTATCATGTATGTGAATTCAATTTGATAAATAAACTAAAAACTAATGCTTGGTTGGTTGGTTGTCTGTGGATATCACTCCAGGAAAACCATGAGCAATCTTTAGATTTGCAGTCATTCTTTAACAATGATGAACCGGATTACAACTCTCTCTCAGCGGTGCAGTCCGTGATGGATGATGAGCCGGATGATGATGGGCTATCTTTTGATTTGCAGTCATTCCTTAACAATGATGAACCGGATGATGATGAGCTATCTTTTGATTTGCAGTCATTCATTAACAATGATGAACCAGATTACAACTCTCTCTCAGCGGTGCAGTCCGTGATGTATGATGAGCCGGATGATGATGGGCTATCTTTTGATTTGCAGTCATTCCTTAACAATGATGAACCGGATGATGATGAGCTATCTTTAGATTTGCAGCCATTCCTTAACAATGATGAGCTGGATTACAACTCTTTCTCATCAGTGCAATTCCCGATGCCAACAGCGCCGGGACCCTCGTGTTCCAATGGATCTATTAATGAATTTGATGCATTAAGGTCACAATTGAACACTAGAGAGCAGGATGATGACTTCTTGAATTCAATATGGGCATCTGATGAAGACCAACACTTACTTGAAGAAAATGTACAGACTCGTCTTCATGGCTTCAAACCAGTGAAGCCACTGAGTGGATATGTTGCAGCTAGCAGTAACTTACCAGTGGAGCAGTCAGGTAGCAGCTGCGGCGACGGATCAATTGTAAGCCAGGCAGCTGGCAATGTCTCAATATGGGCGTTAACAACACACGAACACTTACATGAAGAAACTGCACAGACTCGTCCACAATTCTCCAAACAAGGAGTGACGCCAATGGAGAAACCAAAGGAGCCAGAGAAGAAGCCAAGGGTGAAGCCAAAGGAGCCTGAGAAGAAACCAGAGAAAACAAAGAAGCCACCGAGTAGAAAGGGTTCTTACATTTGCCTGGAGACTCCTCCATGGAGCCACAAACAATATCCACCATCAATTTATATTGTAAATATAGTTATTGCTTTACTTTTGTTAGTATTCTTTGTTAGGGAACTGGTGTCCCTTCATTGAGAAAAGCCTGTCTTACCAGTTGTAAGCCTCTATACTTTTTGAGTTTATCAGGAATTGTTAGTTGGAACTCTGATACAACATAAATGCAACTTTATGTTGTGATTTTCTAATGAATAATAATTGTTCCACTTTGATTGAATTTTGACAGTCCAATTATTTTTTTAACTTGCGAAAATATGAGTACATTAACCTTATCTAATTTGTCCAAAGGAAACTTAATATGCTACCGAAAGTCTGGATTTTTATTTGGAGAGCTTGATTTAACGCCATTCCTTCTTTGTTCAACCTGTGGAAAAGGAAAGTGGTGGATCGGTATTGTTGTGGTAGATGTGGGTTAGGGGTGGAGACTTACTGTACATTAACCTTAGTTAATTTGTCGACAATGGACAAAAGCTAGAGTTTGGAATTTGGATGATATATATATATATATATATATGCTGCAACTCCAATTAAGAAAAACGACCAACTCATCAAATTTGCACCACTTTAGACTGTCATTGCATAATTTGCATTCAAAGTGTTATATAAAACAAAAATGGAAAACATATTACTTGGTAGAGAACGGAGATGCCATCAGTATCTACAATGAAACAATATGAAGATTGTAACACACAAACTCATTTTTTACAGCAATGAAACAATATCTGATTACTGGGTATGATGTATTTGCACCTTCACAACTCACAAGACTCTCTCCATATCTCTTCGGCCATCTATGCACCAGCTCAATAAAATTCAATCAAAAGAAAAGAGTATATCAGACAAATATACTAATAATATATATTATTACGTCTGTCGCATTGAGGTTTTTTCTCCTCCAACGAACAAAAGAATCTCTCAAAAGCAGAGTAGAAAATACAAGTAATAGGGAGAAGGGACTTCCCCCTGAAAGTGGAAATGGGAGTGTGAATATGGCCTATAAACTTTTCTCCATTTAAATTTTTATTGATGAAATTTGTCTCGTTTGTCACAGGCAAGTACACAAAAATATTCTTCGATTAAAAAGTGCTAAAGGAGAATCATTTTCATAATATGAGTAGGACTAGATGTCCCAGTCTCCCAGTACCTATGCATTTCTAGAATGTTCTTTACAAGAATACTTTTCAATAAGGGGTAAATACGGTAAGATCCCTAGAATACAGTTAAAAGAAAAAAATATACATTACTTCCTCTATTCTTAAAATTAAACTGATAAAAAGACAAAAAAAAAAATTATAGTTATTAAATTTATGTATAAAAAAAAAAAATTAAAGTAGCGCATCAATTCTTAACACATGTGTGGTGAATAAATATTTAGAAAATTTTTTAAAATAAATTGATTGAATATAATCTTTTCAACGGAATATAAATTAAAAATAATTTTAAAATGAAAAAATAAAAACTGCTTTTAAGATTTTAAACTATTTTCATTTTCAAATTTAATATTTTTTACTATTTTTAAAAGAAATTATTTCTTAAAAATTATAACCATTTTTAATTTTTTGTTTTTAAATTTTAAATAAAAATGTTTCTAAAATGTAAATTATTGTTACTAGCTTTTTCTTTTTTTTTTTATAAAAATATTATCATCATTCTTTAATTTTAATAACTATGCTCAATTTGGTCTTTTTATTAGTTTAATTTTAAAAGTAAGGGAGATATAAATAGATAAATGTATTCTTTCTCTTTAGTTGCATTTATAACGAATTTCAGGGGATGATAATGTATTTACCCATTTTCAGTAATTCCAGAATATTATTGGAAAGCAAATTAAAGTAACCTTGTCACAATTGGATAGAAATTGAGCCATTCCAGAATGTTCATCCAAATTAAATTTCACGACTTGTGGATGAAGGTGAGAGACAACTGAATTCACTATTCAACCAGAGAATGAAGAAATTGCATGGAACTGGGACTAGGGTCGCAAGCAACTTGGGTAGCAAGCAGCTCACGGTGTTACTTTTCCATATTTATACCTATTTTAGACTAATTTTGTATTAAGCCTTCTAACTATTTAAGGCAAAACAACAGTGCTATACATAGAGAATTCAACTTTCAAAAGGACAAAATTCCTCTCTTTTTTTTTTTTTTTTCTTTTTTTGTGACGGATACTTGAAACAATAATAAAAGTTTTATGTAAAATTTATTAATTACCTTTCATAGGCCGTAACAATATAGTGTGAGACCTCTTCACTTTTCTTTTTCCACTTACGATGATGGCGACTTGAAATGACAATAAAAGTTTTATACAAAATTTTTTATTTATCTCTCATAATAATAGAGTGAGTTTTTTCCGTTTGTAGTGGCGGCGACTTGAAACTTTTTTTTACTTGTATTGACAACGAGTTAAAACAATAATAAAAGTTATATGAAAATTTTGTTAATTATTTCTCATGATAATGGAGTGAGAGGCAGGGGCGGCCCTAGGGTGGGCACCCGCTCTAGGCCTTGTATGTCTAGAAGTTCCAAATATATGATGTGAGTTTTATTATAGATTGAGTTATAAAAAAAAGAAAAAAAAAATTTAAAAAATTCAAACGATACCAAAAAAAATTAGAACCTGGCCCAATTCGTTTTATTCTAGTACAAAACCTAAATTTTTAAAGTTTGATATGGGGCCCATTTTTTAGATTTTGTCCAGAGACCTCGGAATAGTCAAGATCAGCATTGGTGAGAGGCCTTCCTGACTCCCCACATTTTTTTTTTTTCCATTTGCATTGACTAGGGGTGTGCAAAAAATCGCAAAACCGAACCAAACCGACCAACCTATCCCATAAAGTTTGGGTTGGTTTGATTATAAATATAAAAAATCAGTGGTTTGAGTTGTCTTTTAGACAAACCGATTAAAGGTGATTTGGTTTGGGTTGGGTTGAGTGAAATAATTCACCAACCCAAACCAAACCACATATTTTAGAAAGTAAAACTAAAATATAAAATCTATCTACGTTTTCTATTCAGTCCAAGTTTTATAACTTTTACCAATTACTTTAAGCTGTTACAGTTTATTTATTTGTTTTGATACAGTTCTTCTGATTGATTGATGTATTAAGGTTTCAAAAACATGGATGCTGTCAAACATGTCTTTAATCGGGGTGTATATATATGTATATATATATGTATATGTATAAATAATATTTTATGTTATGATTTTTTATTTAAATATTTTTTATAATATAATACCAACAAAAAAAAATTGAGTTTAAATCTAAAACAATAAACCTATCCAAACCAACCATGTCTTTTTTGGTTTGGTTTGGATTGGTTTGAAAAATCACATTGGTTTGGTTTGGGTTGAAATATAGCCAAACCGATCCATACCGGTTTGGTTTGACATTAAGCTTCAACCCAAACCAAACCGAACCGAAAACGCACACCCCTAGTAGTGACAGAGACTTGAAACTTTTTTTATTTTCACTTGTAATAATAAAAGTTTTATACATAATTGATTGTTGTACACAACATGCCTTTTTTCTTTTTAATATTACATTAAATTTTGACATAAAATAGTTAAGTACGGTTAAGAATCTGTCAAGAAATACCTAGATAAAACATTGCATGTTATGCCAAAAAAAGGGCAAAAATCATAAATATTCCTAAAGTTAGGGGAGTATTCAAAAATGTCTTTTTCTCGATAACTTCACTATTTTTATCTAAGAGAAATGATTGTTGGACAAAAATACCGTTAGTGCATTTATGTCACCTAAGAGAAAGAATTTTTTAAAAAAATCATCTTCATAGACCTCCATAAATGGAGGTATGTGGATGTTTGTTCGACCTCCATCAATGAAGTATTTGATTTTTTTTTCCAAATCTTCAAATGGAGATCTATTTCTAAAAACTTTACATGATGAAATATCAAAATTATGCACGATAAAATATAAATATTGTGTAATGATGTGATATTTCATCATGTAATAATGTTGACATTCCTTCGTGTAAAGTTTCTACAAACATTTTTAAATGACTTTTGAGGGGGAAAATGATATTAAATTTTCGTTCATAATATACCGTTGGAATTGTTTTGGTGAGGAGAACAATATTTCAAAGAGAGAGAAACAAGAATGAATGAGAGAAACAAGAAAAACCTATAAAGAGAGAGAAAGCGCCAATGGATATTCAAGTTATTAAAATTGATAAGGGTGGAAAATTAAAATTGATGAGAGAAAAAGAAAGTAATTAAATATATATGATGGATATAAAAGTCAACAAACGAATTTTAAAGGGTATTTCGGATAAAAAAAAGTTAATTATTGAGAAGGGATAAATATGAATAACATTATAATTTTAGAGATAAATACTATAATTTAGCCCCTCACATTACAACATGAATTTTTTCAGTTATGACGCCGTCACGCGGGTATAAAGTATTAAGGACCAGACTGTACGGAAGGATGAGGTGGACTGTGGACACGGTTTTAGTGGGGTCTGCTTAAAAACTCACAAACAAGTTCCAAAAATCGAATCAGATGATTCCACGTCAACAAAGAGTCAGTTGGGCAACGTCTTTGGTAAGTTGAGAAAAGAAGTCAAGTCGAAGACCATGATATGCATATATATATATATATAGTAATCATCCACTGCCTTCTTACTATCACAATATTTTCTCATCAAACGAACAAACAAACGTATTACAATTCACTGCCCATTAATTACTCTCTCTTTCTTTCTTTTCTTTCTCTCTTGCTTCTCTCATTGATTTGGAAATGGACAACGATCCTGGAAACAGATTCTACCCAACCGAAGAACAAATCATCTTGCATTATCTTGAAGGGAAAATGCAAGGCAGACATTTCCCAAATGTGATTCATGAAATTAATATCTGCAACTTCGATCCCTGGGACCTTCCTGGTTAGTGAACACTAAACACAAACACGTCAATTTCATTTCTTTGATAAATTAATGTTCTTCAAGTTGAAATGAACTAATGTAATTTTCTTTTATATTAATGTATGTATGTATGTATGCAGGGCAAGCGGCTTGGCAGTCGAACGATCGGGTGTGGTTTTTTTTCAGTGAACCTGATTATAAGTATGCCAACAGTACACGGGTGAATAGAAAAACCAAGTCTGGATACTGGAAACCCACCGGTAATGAACGTACCATCAGGGACATGCACGGTAGGGAGATTGGTATCAAGAAGAACCTTGTTTTCCGACTGTCTTCTTCTAGCAAAGGAGCCAAGACTATCTGGGTCATGCATGAGTATCATTCCAACAACGCCCGCCTTTATCAGGTATGTATATATATATATGCTCTGTTTTTTTTACTAGAACTTGATCAGCTTAATTTCATGAAAATTCTCTTGATATATAATTAATGACTACTTGGTTTTCTTTTTGACTTGGTGTAGAAGCCTTTTGTTCTTTTCCGCTTAAAACGAAAATCAGATGATGATGAGGAGTCCGATACTTATGATGGACCAACCCACCAAATGGTTTCACAGCAATCACAGGTTAGTAAATTAAAAGCCATGCTTCAGTTTTTTGCATGCATGTGATCAACTTATAATATATACCTGTCAAGTGTCAACTAATGGTAGTTCACTCACTCTCCAGGGAAACAATCAGCAGACTGAGTGGGATCCACTCCCCGACCCGAGTGAGCAGGATTACGGCTTTCTCTCTCAATTTCTGCACCCAACAGCAGAGGGTCCCTCATATTCTACTGGATCTAATTACCACCCCAACACATGGGGATCTTATTATTAGAGTTATTATATTATTTTAAGGGTAGAATAGTTTTTTGCTTGTGTAAAGACTATATATTATATTGCTTCTTAGGCTTTACTTCTTGTAATTTGCTTTCTTATTATCTAGTGAGAAAACCTATAGCTACCCTTCTATCTATTTTCTCTTGTCTCTCTGGTTCTTTGATTTTGTATTTTGTAATTCACACGTTAACGTAGCATAATCTAGTTTCGCACGGTTAAATTTTTATACTTGTTATATTTTTATGTGTTTATGAGAAATGATACATATATTGATGGATAACTTTACAACTCAAAAGACTAGTCTATTAGGCTGTGACATCCTTGAATATTTATATCATTATATTAATGTTATATGTTTTTTCAATGTAGAATTCATCCCATCTTTTTGAGCTTCATATGTGGGTTCTCTAACAATCGGTGTGAGATTCGATGAAAAGAATTATTCGTATTGAAGTTATGTGATGAAAATTTTCTAACGGACAAAAAGATGTGGGATTATATATAGTGGAATTTTAGTTAAACCATTTAATGAAATGGCTGAAAAATATGCAGATTTGTAAGATGTTTGGGAAGCAAAAAATCCAATAATTATCACTTGGATTAACAACTCTGCTGGGCATTCAATAGGTACACAGTTGATGAACTCTGAAAGAGCCAAAGAGGTTTGGGACCATTTGACAAGATTATACATGCATTCTAACTTCTTAAAATAAAGTATAAGTATTCAGAAGTTCTAATATTCTGTAATAATGACAAATCTTTGAGATCAGTTGGCTCTCACAGAATTATCAGAGCTTGGAGCATATGCTTCATATATTGCTCGTAGAGAGGAACGTCTTACGAATTGTAAGCCTCTATACTTTTTGGTTTACCAGGAACTCTGATACAATCATAAATGTAACTTTATGTTGTTGTGCTTTTCTAATGAATAATAATAATTGTTTAAAATTGATTGAATAATAATAAACTTTTAACTTTTCTCTGTTTGAATCTATCTAAGTTTTTATTGATGAAAGACTTTCTCTCGTTTGTCACCAGCAAGTATACAAAAATATGCCGTACATTAAAAAGCGAAAAAGGAGAATCGTTTTCAATTTTTCATGATAAGAGTAGGCCCAGAACCTGTAGTAATGAATTTGGACTCTTGTTTTGACCAAAGGTGCCATTCTAGAATGTTCTTTACAAGAATAACTTTCAGCGAAGGGTAAATACACTAAGATCCCCTAAATTTATTTCTAAATGAATTTAAAGAAAAATATACATTTATCTACTCAGACTTACCCTACTCTTAAAATTGAACTAATAAAAATACCAAATTTTCCATAGATATTACAATTTAGAAATGAAGATAATCTTTTTTATATATTAAAAAAAAACAATTAAAGTAAATTGATTGAAGATAATATTTTCAATGGAATCTAAATTAAAAATAATAATAATAATATTTTTTGAAGTATTACAATATTTTAAGATTTGGGAGAGGAGGCGTGACTCAAACCCGCAACCTTATCTTGTCGATTAAAAATAATTTTAAAATAGAAAAATTAAAAATATTTTAAGATTTTAAATTGTCTTTATTTTTTTAAAAAAAAAATTGACTATTTTAAAAGTAAATCAAAGAAATTATTTATAAAAAAATATATATATCTTCATTTTTAAATTATTATTTTTTTAGTGTTCTTAAATTTTAAATTATTTTTACTAGCTTTTACTTCTTCTTCTTTTATATAAAGAATATAATTAATTTTTAATTTTAATAAATATGCTCAATTTGTTCATTTTATTAGTTTACTTCTAAAAATAAAAGAGAAATGAATGGATTTATACATACATGCTTTCTAACTGCATTTATGTTAAATTCCAGGGGATCATAATGTATTTACCCATTTTCAGTAATGGTTCTCACTTCTCTGAAAGCAAATTAAAGTGACCTTCTCATAATTGAATAGAAATTGAGCCAATCCAGATTGTTCATCCAAATTAAATTTTACGACTTGTGAATGAAGGGGAGAGATAACTTAGTCTGAGTGGGGAATTTAATTAAAAAATAAAATCAAAGACAAATGTTAAGAAGGTGACTTCACTATCCAGTATTCAGTATTCAATCAGAGAATCAAGAAATTGCATGGAAATGGGACTGGGGTCACCAGCAAGTCAGCAACTTGGGTAGAAAGCTGCTCACAATGTTACTTTTTCCATATGTATACCTTTTTAAGAGTAATTTACTAATTTTGTATTAGGTCTTCTCACTATTTAAGACATACATTGGCTATAAAAATCTTGAAGGGATGAGGTTAGTCGGTGGCAAATCCTTCACATCTACACTATGAGATAATGGGTTCGAATCTTTCTCTATTTCTAAAATATATCCCAAATTTATGTAATTGTATAATACTTCAAATAAAAATAAAAATAAAAAGTATAAAATTCTTTTATGTACATTCCACCTGCGGTGGCCGAGACTCGAAACAATAATGAAAGTTTTATGTAAATTTGTTAATTATCTCTCAAAATAATGGACTGAGAGGCCTCCACACATTTGTTTCTTTTATTAATAAGGAAACACAGTCAATTATTTAAACAAAGAAATAATACAGATAAGTACACAGTGTTTTTTACTCACATATCATGTCAGGTTATATAAATTTATACATAATTCGATAGTGAAAATTGCTAACAATAACCACATACAATATGTAAATTTTGTTTGTAACCATAAACGAAATTTTAATTATTAATAACCATGTTTTTGAAAAATTATTGGAAAGCCCTCATATAAAAACGAAATTTTAATTATTAATAACCATGTTTTTGAAAAATTATTGGAAAGCCCTCATATAAAAACCATCCCCAAAAACTCTCTCTCTCTCTCTCTCTCTCTCTCTCTCTCTCTCTCTCTCTCTCTCTCTCTCTCTCTCTCTCCCCGTCAAACCCCAACCGTGAAAACTCATCATTGGCATGCTTCTGGGCTGCACGACAGCGACAGTGCTGTCGTCATGCCGTCGTTGCTTTGCTGCTTCGCAAACCAAGGGGACAGCGCTGCTTGGCGTCGTCGTGCGCCGTCATGCGTCATTCGCCTAGGCTTCACGGTCGTCGGAGATGTGATCTACAAACACTGTGATGTGATTTGAACAAAAAGGGAAACAAGTGAAAACCTAATTTGGCATTTGGGAATTTGGGGGATTTGGGGAATAAGGGAAATTGGGCTTGATTTCAAGTTTCACATTTTAGTTTTAGGCATGATTTCAAGTTTGGTCCATATTTTAGTCGTGGTTTCAAGTTCGGTCAAATTGTAATCATGATTTCAAGTTTGCTCCAGATTTTAGTCATGATTTCAAATTTGCTTCGAGGTTTTAAAAAAAAAAAAAAAAAAAAAAACTAATTTCAGAGGTATCTTGTAATTTATGGACATACACCGAATTTTTTTTTTTTTAAGTTGTTATTAACAATTAAATTTTCAAAAGTGATTAATAACGAAAGTTTAATTTTTCCAATGGCTACTTTTGGTTTTCTCTTTAATTGATATCCATACAACATGATTTTTTATTTTTTATTTTTTATTTTTTATTTTTTATCTTAGCATTACAAGAAGTATTAAACTATTTATTTTTATTTTTTCCTTTTCAAACCTTAAAATTTGTGAAACTTTGGTTTAAAATTTAATATCTAGTTTTCACTCCATCTGCAATACAACCAAATCCTTAAACTATCGATTGAATCGAGTCAAAAACACAAGGTATATGCAACATGTCATGTTATTCACTTATACAGTAACAAATTTTTTTTGTTTTTTTGGTATCGAGGATCCCAGACTTCGTCTAGACATGTATCCATCTGTACTAGTGCTGTCAAAACGGGCTAGCCCAGCCCATTAGGCCCTTCTGCTAAACAGGCTGAATCAGGCCCGAACTGTCAAGGAAGACGGGCCAGGGTGAGCTGGCCTGTTGAAGCAAAAGGGGGATCCGGCCTGGGCCTAGGGCCCGCGTAGGGACAGACCGGGTCAGGCCCAGGCCTGGCCTTAACGGGCTTTAACGAGCCGGGCCTTAGCGGGCTTTAACGGGCCGGCCCAATGGGCTTCGATTTTTTTTTTTAATATATACAATATTATTTTTTATACATTGTAATAATTTTGTGTAATTATTAATGTAATAATTTTAATATGAAATATAACATTATTCATTTCATACAACACTTAATTAGTTTTCGATGGATAATAATTTTGTAATTTCGTATTAAATTTGTGGTGAAATGTATAAATTACAAATCATAATTGCCTCGTTAAAAACCTTACCAAGAAAAACTCAATGGGATAAAACCTTGGTAAGGGAAAAAGAGTGTAATCGGAGAAAAAAAAATAATTATTTACAATTACATCATCTTGTCGGCTGGTTGCTATCGGAACTCTCTTCGATGGTTATGTTGGAGAAGTCATTCATGATTTTTTTTTTTTTTTATCCCCCAACAGTCACCTGGCTAATTACAAAAGCCACCCCTCAATTCAAATTTTGAAAAAAAAATTCAAAATTTTGAAATTTGAAATTTTTTTTAATGGGCCGCAGGCCTTACCGGGCCCGACCTGGCCCACTAACTTGACGGGCTTGGGCTTGGCCTGTCAGGATAGCGAGCTAGGCGGCCCGCCGAGGCCCGACCCATTTTACCAGCACTAGTCTGTACTCCCTCAACTGCATGACACTCGCCTAGCTTATATACCTTGTATGTTGGATTTACGGAATATGACAGATAAGAAACCTCGACCCGCACCATTGACCCACAACAATGCAAACGGATAAATCAGAACTCACCCTCACCTGAGTAGAATTCCAACCGCTAACATTAGCCCCGTGTCCGTCCTTCTTATACAGCAACAATTGCCCCTCCACAGAGCATTGCATTTTACAACATGAAATTTGTTTAGTTATGACGCCGTCACGAGGGTAACTGTACGGAAGGATGAAGTGTACACGGTTTTAGTGGGGTCTACTTTAAAAAAACTCACTAACAAGTAGTCAAGTACCAAAAATCAAATAGGATGAATCTACGTCAGCAAAGAATCTCTGAGACAACTTCTTTGGCACTCTTTGCTAAGTTGAGAAGTAGACAGAGAAAAGAATGTGGTCAAAACCATGCATATATATAGTAATCACTCACTGCCTTGCCTTCTTACTATTAATTAATATATCACAATATTTTCTCATCAAACAAACAAACCAACCAACATACTACATTGAATTCACTGTACATTTACTCTTTCTTTCTTTCTTCCTTTCTTGCTTCACATTGAATTGGAAGAAAAAATGGACAACGATCCTGGAAACAGATTCTACCCAACTGAAGAACAAATCATCTCGCATTATATCGAAGGGAAAATGCAAGGCAGACATTTCCCAAATGTGATTCATGAAATTAATATCTGCAACTTCGAACCCTGGGACCTGCCTGGTTAGTAAACACTAGTGATCACTTTTTCATTTCTTTGACAGTATTAATGTTGTTCATGTTGAAATGAACAAATGTAATTAATTTCTTTGATATTAATGTATGTATGTATGCAGAGCAAGCGGCTTGGCAGTCAAACGATCCAGTATGGTACTTTTTCAGTGAACCTGATTATAAGTATGCCAACAGTACACGGGTGAATAGAAAAACCAAGTCTGGATACTGGAAACCCACCGGTAATGAACGTACCATCAGGGATATGCACGGTAGGGAGATTGGTATCAAGAAGAACCTGGTTTTCTACCGAGCCTCTTCTTCTAAAAAAGGAACCAAGACTAACTGGGTCATGCATGAGTATCATTCTCACAACGCCCGCTTTTATCAGGTATATATATATGCTCTGTTTTTTTCACTAGAATTTGAGCTTTCATGAAAATTCACTTGATATATAATTAATGGGTACTTGGTTTTCTTTTTGACTTGTTATAGAAGCCTTTTGTTCTCTTCCGCTTAAAACGAAAATCAGATGATGGTTCTGATACTTGTGATGGACCAACCAATCAACTGCCTTCACAATCACGGGTGAGTAAAAACCATGCTTCAGTTTTTGCATATCAACTTACAATTAAGTAGAACCAAAACTAATGGTAGTTCACTCCAGGGAAACCATCAGCAGCCTGAGCAGGAACCACTCCCCGACGTGAGCGAGCACCCAGCAGCACAGGGACCCTCATATTCTAACGGATGTAATTACCAAACCAACACAGGGAGGTCTCATATGATCAACAGCAATTACTCTACTGAGCAGAAAGATCAGGAGTTTGTGAATTCGCTATGGACTGATCGGGAAGGTGAATACTCGTTTGAAGAAACTGTGAACACTCGTCTTCATGGATTCAACCCACCAAGGTCATTGAGACAAGTATACACCGGAGATAGCAGTTACACAAATGCAGAAACAGTCTATTCACAGGTAGAGCTATTGGAGAATTTTTTTTTTCCACATCTTGCACTAGCCAAAGACTCGTTTCCCTTACTGCCGCCACAGTTTTTGAAAATATGTCACCGTCTACTCTTTAGACCTTGTTGTTTTTAAGGCTTTGGAAAATCCAACTTGTGTTTTTGTAACAGCGGGGCAATGTGCTGGAAACTCCAAGCTTTCTCAGTGGGAATGGCAGTTCTAAAGAGTGCAGGCAGATACACATGGTTCAAGCACCTAAGTCGAAAAAACCACGGATTAATTGTATTCGATTAGTCAGTGAGGAATTTCCTGTTGAGACAAGAACCACCGAAGCTCAACATCTTCTGAAATCTTCTCCGGCAAAGGCTTATTTGCAGGGTAAAGTTTCACCCAAAAAAGTATCCAGG
Organism: Acer negundo; assembly: GCA_035582765.1. NCBI lineage: Eukaryota > Viridiplantae > Streptophyta > Magnoliopsida > Sapindales > Sapindaceae > Acer > Acer negundo. Next base: position 26,580,274 of record CM069236.1, read on the forward strand.
GATGAGGTAAAGGTTATTCCAAATTGCAGCATTAAAAACATGAAGATAACCACTTCCACAGACCATGGAAGCCTTAACACACAATTTATGTTTTGCAGGTGAGAGATGATGTAAAGCTTGCTATTGATCTGCCCCAGAAGGAAAACCCCATTGTCAAGTATGTCGAAGACCAGAAGATAGCTCGAAGCAATGGAAAAACAAGTTCGAAGATGAGATTTTATGGGTGGTCTAATGGCAGCAGAAAGGGATATATCATTTTCCTGGAGACTCCTCCATTAGGCCACAAACCAAACCCACCATCAATTTATATTGGCAACATACTCCTAGCTGCAGTCGTGTTTATGTTTATTATTAGGGAAATGGAGTCTCTTCATTGAGTGATTCCAGTCTTGCTAATAGAAATTGTGGTTATATTCAGTACAATATATATGTTGAATGTCATTTGATAACATATTTCGTCTAGTTTACTTAATCAAGTGTTGCTTATGTTATTGAGTGTTTCTAGATTAAATCTAGCTTTCTTGAAATTTATTCACATTGAATCCAATACATGTGTCTGTTCATGTGTTTTTTCTGTCTCATGAAATTATTAGTAAATTAACCTTATCATTAATCAATACACCATGGTCATTAGGGTCTTCAACATGATTTGCAATTCTAATTCAGAAAATTGACAAACTCAACAAATTTACACAACTTAAGCATATTGTCATTGCCTAGGCAGGAGAATATCAAGTTTTTACATCCAGTTAACATCAAAATCCTACATACTCTGTTTTAAGTATAACCGGGAGGTGATCTGACAGTTAAAAAGGTCTTCAGTATCTCGAAGAACTTAGCTCGAGTCCCAGAATGATAAAAAAAAACTTTACAGCATGTGCCACAAAGCAGGCCCCTATTGTTCTGATCATAGATGACTCAGTTATCACTGGTTCAAACAGAAAAAGAGGCTCATCAAGGGTCAAACAAGCATCTAGCAGTCTTTAAAGCCACACATATAAATTCTAGCTAATTCATGCATGTATTAAAATCCAACACAAGAAAGCACAACAGAAAACACCATGCCCAACCCCCACCAGGAAAGCTTAATTATGCTAAAGATGTCTGCAAATCATGACAAAGAGGAATGATCTGACACTAGACATGCATGAGGGTTCTTTATTCAATCTTCGAGGAAGTGAAGAAGAAAAATTTCTAACCTTTTAATGCCACAGCATTAGATGATAAAACGAACAAGTCAACGACAAAGATTGCAGAAGATGGGAATTTCCAAACCTGTGAAATGCATTCTCAAAGTTAAACCGACTAATTTTCAGTAAATGATATGAACTAGAAACTGAAAAGATTACAGAAAGCACCAAACAAGAAGCCGTTTAACATGCTGTCTACTAATGAGCTCTGATAAATGCTCAAGTGGTGTCAAGAAACCATACCATCATGGCAACAAGAAAAATCTTTAAGTAACTTGAGACAAGGATTGCAAGGACAAAGTCTCTGAACCTGTAAATTAAAGGAAGCATTTGATAAGTTTTACTACCATAATGAAACAATTTCAAGATTACAAGCAGAAAACTCACTGAACATAAACCACTAACCCAACAATTTAAATTTAGCTTATCATGTTATTGCCTAAAAGAAAAACCAAATTCCTCTATTTAACATCAATTGTATTATGCCTAGTCTTTGTCATATCTCCTACAGACCAAGAATGATTATCATTCATTTCCTCTTCTGATCGTTTCTACTCTATCTTCCCCCACATTGATCCACCATCCTACTTACAATTATGTGCATATTACGGACATGTTTTCCATCTCAAAGCACTGCCTCAGTGATAACAATGATCAAAATGTAAAGAAGGCGCAGCCTATTATAAATACCCACAAAATTATCTCAGTGAAGGGACAATTTATGATTAATGCAGAAATCTACCTGAAAACCCTACTCGGTGTATTTAGCAAAGTCCTTGATGCAAGGAAAAAAACGCAAAGAAACACAATATTTCCGAAAATGACATCCTTCAGCATCTACAAATAAAATTAGCATAATTCGTTCATTTAGTGTAAAAAACCAAAGGTGTCGAATTTAACACTAATATTTATCTGTACTCCAACAACATTTCGAAACCTTTTGGCATATCCAAGTCAATGAAGAAAATGTCATCGATGAACTGTGTTCTTCATCACTTTGTCTCAACAGCAAACTTCTGTCTGCAGTTGTTAAGGCAACTATATATACAAATCATTAAAAACACTCTCCTTTCCTTTCCTCCTTAGTTTATCATTTCCTCTTCTGCCAATCCGAACATAGTGTTAAGAGTTTAAAGAATTAATGAATTTTTCTGAAGTATAAACATATTAAATAATTTAGGTTGCAAAGGATACAAGCATCTAGAAGATAAAAACCAATTGCTGACTTCCATAATAAAGCCTGCACAGTTCCAAATTCAAGTTAAATCCCAATTTAAAATGGCAAATTTAGAGCATGAATACAAAAGAAAAAAGAAAAAAGAAAAAAGAAAAAAGGAACATAGTAATTTGATAATACCTCAAGATTTACAGTTTCATGATTGAGCACATTATAGAGCAGATGCCTATAAGCTTTTGGCTTGTGCAGAATCAAATCAATTAAAGGAATCTACAAATAATTAATGAGAAACATAAATATCGAAATCAACCCAAAAAAAAGAGCTATTATAAAAAGTAATAAAGTTCTCTTTCAAAAATAAATAAAGTTGCATTTTGTCTACCATGAGCTCGCATTCAATGTACTGATCAGCAACTGCTTTGCAGCTCTCCTGTAAAACGAAACTTGCTGATGAGTTTTGATTGTAAAATTCGAGAAATGAAGGAAAAAAAAAAGCAAACAAAGGAGAAGAAGAAGAAGAAGAAGAAGAAGAAAATTTTACACATTTCATGAGTCGAATGTTTCCTGGAGAGTACTGCACGAACAGAGTCTTGATCGGAAACCCGCACTGAACACATCTGTAATCCATTCACACAAACACCGACAAACTCGCATCGATGAGAACTATTGAGCTGTGTGTTGTGAATTGTGATGACTTTGATGAGTGAAACGACACCGTATCTTTTCAAATCGATTCGGGTGCGATATCTGACCCGAAATCGTAAACATGTTACAATCCTAAGGATCCGCTTAGCCCACTTCCAAATAGTAAACACTAAACAGGCCCATAATTATAATTTAAATGACGGGCTTTTCTGTTGCTGCTAACAAAATACAAAACAAGGACAAATTCTCGGAACTTGTAGGGGCTTAATTGGTAATTACACATGTGTAATTAGTTAAATAAAAATCAACACACAAAACTAAGAAATTAAATTAATTTATTATACTCTTTTGTATAAATTGATGCTTTTTCAATTAAGATGTAACCAAACTTCATTTTTCTTTTCTTTTTTTAATCATACAGAGATGATCATAAGGTTTCTACACCTTTTGTACATTAAACACAGTAACAAACTAACAACTCCATGATCTCCTGAATCCCTTAAGACTTGCATATAGGTTAATAAACCATCTCGCGATGACGAAAGTCGGACACACATTAGATTCACTCTTTCTTGTAATGTGTGCAATGAATAAGAAATTGAACTAAAAAGGTCGGAAGAGTGAATTCGAACCTAAGACCGCTCGACTCTGATACTATATTAGTAACAATTTAACTCAATATAGCTTAAACTAATAGGTAATGATCTAATTACGGTACAGTATTTAAGACATATATATATATATATAGATGAATGTGTTATCAAAATTAACTTTGTTTTTTTCATCATCATCGCAACAACATTAATGTATCTAGCTAGTTAGCTATATAGGGTAAAAATTGAAAAAGAAAGAAGGAAGAACAAGAGACGAAAACAGTGAAGTATTGAATGGAGAGAAACGTGGTCCATGCAAGGTAGGTTTGCTGTTGTACTACTGTACATAGCACGCCTACTGCAATCTTTTGGGTCTAATACCCAGAAAATCAAGAGTACGGATTTTAAGACAAGAAAAATAAAATTAAAAGATGACCAAAAACTCTTCTTTCTTGCACACACGTGGTATCTTTATCATCACCAACCTATATCACCCTATAAAACCTAACCTATATTTATGTACTATACCATCTTCTTTATAGGATGGGGAGATATCAGAAGAGAAGTTTTAATAAAAACATCAACAAAAATAAAACTATATATGCATAAACTTTGAGTAAAACTCATCATGCCAACTTTATTATAGCAATAATTGGACCATGCTCGATCTCCATATCATTATATAATTTAACAGAGATGCTTACCCTACCTATATCTATATATATATATATATATATATATATTATTTACTCCATGCTAATGCTAGCATGCACATGAAGTGGAGACATAATTGAAAGTTGAAACAGCCCAAAAGAAGAGAAAAAAAAAAGATTCTACTGGATTTGGAAACCCTACTGTTTGTTTGGGTGGAAAGATTCCATTAAAAGGTTAGTATATTTTGGAGGTTTAACTACTGCAAAATCTGGTAAATATATATATATATATATTTGGAATTACTGTTTGTTTGGGTGGAATTGTTTTCAGTATTGTAACAGCTAGCTCAGATCGAATTGAAGCAACTTTGTGGGAGTTGCTTGTAATGGTAAATTAATAGACAGATAGATACAACATTTGCATGATCTTTTTTTTATGAATCACGACGAGGGTTTAGCTAATTAATTAGATGGGTACAAATGCGAAGATCTTGAAGGAAAATGTCATTTACTTAATTATAATCTTGTAGGAAAATGTCATTTACTTAATTATAACAAAAGTAAGAACATTTTTTTTTTATGTGATATACTAATAATTTTGAGAATATTTTGTTATTAAATACTTTGATCCGATGTCAGATCAACTGGTCATGGAGAAATCAGTTGCTTCTCAGTACGTCTTATAAGTAATTAATTCAACAGCAACTCATCTATATTGAATCGTGGACAATGATCCACATTTTACCTTTAGATATAGAATGCAAGAAAGGTATTCTTAATTTCTTCTTTAAATCTTCGATCTCCTGGTTAATTGAATTAATTTTGCACCCATCAATTGTCCCTTCGTATATCTTCCAACCCAGTAAAATAGTAAATCAGTAATAAATTAAATGTCATCCGGCCTATAGTTATTAGTTAATATATTATAATATATACACACACAGTACTCCATTAGCAGATTAGCCTGACCTTGCATTAATTCTGATCAAAGGATGATCTTTGATCCAAATTTTACCCATCCTGATGAAATTAATGCATATATATATATATATATACAGTATGATCATTAAACTATTAGGACCTTGTTCGGATTCGTATATTAGAGAGCATTAAATTCAACTAATAAAACAATAACAACTCTAATATTCTAAACCACGTACAACATTTATATATTTTTTAATGTATTTCTTCACCATATATATATATATATATATATGTTCTACAATTTAATTATATCTTCATTTTTTTTTTCTTGTACGTACATGGTGAAATATTATATATCTCTATGGTATATTAACATATAATACACAACTCTTGTATAAACATATACATATATCTTGTAGTTATTTCAGTCTCATCAATATATATGTCATACACATGGGTACTCTTTTTTTCTTTTTTTTTTTTTTGTTGTTGTTGTTGATATTCAGCACAGCTAGCACACCATATATGATATGATCTCACCAATATTATATGCAAACAAACTATAAAGAAAAATAATGCAAGACCAAACTAACTATAAACATTTATCTTGTATAATTAAACACACACATATATACATCTTGTAGTTTTTTTGTTGATATTCAGCACAGCACACACCTGATCTCACCCATATATATATATATATATATATATATGCAGATCATAAAATATATTGCTGTGAAGGTGATTGATCCCTCTATCTCTTGCTTGGTTATCCCTTTGAAGACAACACACAAATTGTTTAGTCAAATAGAAGTTTGTGTCGATATATATTGAGGGATTATTATCTGCGGAATCCCTAATTGCTATAGGTAGTAATTGAATTAACACCGGTAGCTATTAAAATACCATTGATGGCAATTGAGGATTCCGTATAAGAAATCTCGCACCTGATAATCCATATATATATATATATTTATATATTATATAACTATATACATGCTTCCACATATATACATGTGTGAGAACATCAATGTGCATATCGTAATATCAAAAGATGTTAAAGATGTTAATTTACTACCTTCAACTTAATTAAGTACTTGAAACAGGAGGCTTATCTATCAATGAGATGAGATTAGTCTAGTGATATGCTCACCAACACCATGAATATGAAAAAATGTATGTCTAAATTAGAGAAATAGATCGCCTTTGCTATACATTTTTATCTTAATAATACAGTGTTGTGTTTCAACCATAGTACTAACTACATGTCTTTAAATCATATATATATATATATATTCAAATGAGGACGTCCCCATATCACTTCATGAGGATATTGAATGTAAGTCACTAGTTTTACATGCTTTGACTCAAGTGTGTATACACTTGTCAAAACTAGTGAATCACATTTAATATCTTTATGAAGTTATATACGGACGTCCGCATGAGAACGAGACTATATATATAGTTATAAAGAAATTATTTCCAAAATCAAGAAACCCTTATTTTCTCTATAGAACACATAATTAATCAAGTTAAAACACTACTGTTAGGAATTTGTAGTAACCTAACATAATTATATATCAAAGTAATTAGCTAGTTTTACTGAGAAATCCTGGATTTGAATCCCCTCTTATTGATTCTATTGTTTGTTTCTTACCTTAGGAGTTTGGAATCGATGGTAAGCTTCACAAATACCTACAACTATAATTATTCCAAAATCAAAGAAAATCTGCACCCCCAGAGTTTTGAGAATCCAGGGAGTGTGCATATATGCATGATCTCACTGCTGTCATTGAAATTACCTAGCTAATAATTACCTGTAGCTGTTTTTTTTTTTTTTCAGAAAAGAAATTATACATATAAAATCTCAATCTATTTATTCATATGCAAAATCATCATGTAGTTTGGTGGCTGCTTACAGAAAATAATTACTAATTCTGTCAAACCTATGGAAGATGGGGGAATTCCCAAAGGTTCTAGCTATAAGCCTATTCATATCACGTGAAGACCATCAAATTATGTTCTTGATCATATGTTTAATGAAATTATGTTCTTTTTGGATGATTATTACATTTTATTTCAGAATCTCATGAACACCTTTATTCATTCCCTAGCTACAAACAGGTTCATATAGACCATCAAATTATGTTCTTGAACATTTGTTTTATGAAATTATGTTCTTTTTCGATGATTATTGCATTTTATTTCAGAATCTCATGAACACCTTTCATACGCTGGCTATGATCACCTGGAATATTTGTGAAATCAATGAAGGCAACATGATCAATAGATGATTTCTAAATAATGTCCATAATACTGTAATAATGAAACGAAGGGATCTATATGTTTATGTCCTCTCTTTTTCTCTTTTTTTTTTATTTATGAATTTTCTCATCTCATTGAAATTTGAAAAAGAAATAAAAAGTATGGAATATCCAAGTCTATCCACATAAGCAATTATAATTATAAAATTAACTATATGCATATCAAAACATTATTAGGATATGTAAATAACCAGTATCAATCAAACTTCACCTTATTGTTATATAAAAGCTTTGACCACAAACATCTATATGCATAGAGAAACTATGCTTAAGAGAAGAAAAAAAAAATGATCGAGACTGTTATTTGATTAAACATCTGCTACTAGTTCTATCAGAGTGCATGTCAAACAATTAATTAATTAGTACTATAACTGTTGTAGAAATAAATTTCGTATGTCCCATATCAATCAAAGATATTGAAACGTTCAATCAAATTATTAATGTTTCAACAACATTGTTTTATGACCATTGAAAGATTCACAGAAAATTAAATACACCCTTTTGCCCAGGTAAATCAATTAATCAAATTACCAGATTCTCAGCTAAAAATATCATAAAAAAAAATCCTCTATGATTATAGTTGTTAGTTGTATGAGTACAAGGCACTCAAGGATCTTTAAGAGAACAATGACAAACAGATTATTGAATCACACAAAATTCATCAGGAATATATTGGTACAACAAACAGAAGTATAAATATAAAAAGCATTTAAGTTCTTACAGACTTTCAGTGAAGAAAATCTCACTTGGGGTTGGGGGACTGAGGAAACCAGATCATATCCTTTAACATAAAAAGGACTTTTTGTATGTTAAAATCCAGACAAGCTGTAAAGAGAATTGAAGACATGAATAACCATATGTGTATAAGAGAAAGAAAAAGCAAAAGGAAAAACAAAATCCAATTGATGAAATAATAATAGAGTTGAGATATATAAGAAAACAGATACCACCTTTTACAGTAGCAGCAGCAGCAGCAGCAGCAACTTTTCTGGGCATCGCCTGCCTGCATGCCTCCCTTAACTATGCAGCTAGGCAATTAGCAGCAAGAACATTAACCTAACTTGGTAATACAAACAAAAGAGAAAGAAAAAGATATATATAGAGCTTTAAATACCTATTCTAGCTAGCTAGCTCTACAATTGTAACACAAAATGCATGCTGCTGTCAGTACTGGAGAAAGAAAAGTAAAGAAAAGGAACAAAATTTATCCCCCCCACAAGCTGGGTTGAGACCGAATGGCGTGTATACAGTTTCCAAAATCCAGGTACTACTAATGGTAAAATATCAACTTATAGAGAAGAAGATATATTATATATATACAATTGAAAGATTTGTAACTCCATTTTTATAAATATTAATTTTTTTTTATTATCATCTCTAGCTGTTTTACAGAGATCCCAAATCTCCAATAATTGTTACTAATGTACTTGAAATTGAAAAGAGAGAAAAGATAATTTATAGAATGCTATAGAGGTTTCTAGAATATAATGCTCATCAAAAACAACCAAAATTAAGAGATGCTACCATTCACAGTAGTATTAAAGTACTTGTTCTTCCTTTTTCTCTTTTCTTTTTTCGCTTTGGCTGCTTCACATGTGTTCATGGATCCAAATTGAAGGACAATGAAGATTTTCCTTTCTTGGAATAGTACTGATCAGCTTGCGCTGCTGTTGTGGACATTAACGGAGCAATATTGTTGTTGGGTAGTACTCTAGATTGGAGTTGGAGATGATGATGATAAGAGGAAGCTGCTGCTGCTGCTGCTGATGATGATGATTCATCTTGTATAGGGCAATCCATGTTAACACCAAACAGTCTAAGCCGTTTCCCGGCAGCTTTAGCGTGAACAACCGGCACAGAATCGATCACCAAAGGAGTTGCCGCCGCCACATAATTTCCTCCCTCTTGCACTCCTCCACCAAGCGATGGTGGCTCCGTTGTTAATAATGATGATCTTAAGTAGTACTGTTGTGTTGGTGGCACATTGCCAAAACTCAGCATCTGCTGTTGTTGTTGTTGATGATGATGATGATGATGATGAAGCTGGTTATGATTATGGTGATGAAAAGGATAGACATGACTGTAATTAAAGTGGTCATGGATTCTAGGATTGATGGAGAGATGAGATTGAGGAAGCGAGTAGAATCTTCCCCACCGGACCGACTGTTGAAACTGTAACTGATTTTGAAGCTGAATTCTTGCAAGAGACGTGGGATCTGGAGCATCAGGCCTTCGCCTCCAATCAATGTATAAACGGTCCTTATCTGATTCCCCAGCGCCACGTTGAAACGACACGATGTCACCGGCGTCAAGCTTCTTCTCCTTGACAAACCGGCTCCAACCTTTGGTCATGACATAGCTCTGGCTGCTGTTCCAATAAGAGTACCTGAAGCGCCACGCCTTGCCGTTCCGATCTTCGAAATTCAACAGAAGGCCTTTCTCGTTCGACGAAGAATCCAGCGGGAAGTACTTCTCGGCGTGCTGTTTCGGTATCACAAGACGGTTCAGCTTTCCTACGTCGCTTGGCGTGACCACTTTATCGAACATGTGTTCTTTCTCAATCGACCTATTATAACTAGCATCACCGCCGGTGGTGGCTCCGCCGGTACCACTACTGGGTTCTTCGTTATTATTACTTGCAAGCGATGATGATAAGTCCATGAATTCCAGCTGCTGGTTGTCGAAATTGGTAGCTGTAATTTCTTCTCTTTTGTAGTCTTCTTGAGAATCAAAGCTCCCAGGCCAAAGGTTTCGGTGGTGCTGGAGATGAGCAAAAGAAGAAGATGAGGAGGAGGAAGAAGAAAAAGGCCTGAGCTTATAATTTCTGCTTCTGGTTTCTTCTCCTATAGCTTTAATTTCTTCATCTTCTTCTTCATTGTTATTAATATTACTACAATACCCTTGTTGATCTTCTTGCACAAAGTTCATGATGATGATGATGATGATCCCACAAACCTTTTGAATTTTTTATTATTAACACAAAAAATGGATCTTAATTGAAATGAAAGACTACCTGACCTGTGAATAATACTTGTTAATTTGCTGAATTGCTTGGTTGAATTTGATCTTTGAGGACCCAATAAATTGAACCAAAAGAGAGAGACAGCTCTTTGTCTCTGATCAGCACAACAACAACAACGGCCGGTGGCGGTGGGCGCCTTCTTCTTTGACCAGAAACACACAAAACCCTAAACAAGACAAAGCCATGGATGATGATGATGATGATGATGATGATTCAACAACACCAATTAAGCTGTGTTCTTCATGTTGCTGACCTAGAGAAATTAAAAAAGAAAAAAAAAAAAAAAAAACTGAGAGATGTATAGAGGCCTCTCTAACTAGTTACCTCCCCTGGAAGGAAACAGAAACAAGTGAAGGGGAAATTATCTTTTTTTCTTTTTGATTCTTAAAAGAGAATTTTAGTACCCATGAAATTGCAGAGAGAGAGAGAGAGAGAGGAGAGGAGAGGAGAGGAGGGTTACACACTTACATTTACATACACTACAACGTAGGGGCCCATGAATGATCTGGTTCGGCTCATGTGAGCTTGTCCTTTTCATAATTTTTCGGTTTATCTGTGTGAGCTTCTGCGGCTCCTATGACCCAAATGGCTGCTCAATCGGTCTGCTAGGCAATAAGCTTGTGATCTATTTATTCTACACTTACATTATTATTATTATTATTATTATTATTAATACTACTTGTAAGTTGTAATATTAATTACTTTTTTTTAAAAGTTTTTTTAGTTAGATTTTGAGTTTTGACTTTGGTGTCATTGATTGTGTGTGCTGGTCTGGTTCTGGGAGTGAGCAAAAAAGTTGAGAAGTTTAAGCAATACTGACCTGGCGTGAGTGGCGCCTCCTCCTACCCTCTCATCTTTCTCAACTTGTCTATAAGATTCCTCTTCAATTATTTACAATTCATAAATTAATTAATTAACCCTCTCAAAATCTCAATTATATGTTGATCGATCAACTTCATGATTAATGATGATCAATCCACTTCCACACTTCATTTTTGGTTTACAAGTCTTAAACGAGTCAATGAAAATATGGGATTGATTCCCAACAGCTCAACAAAAAGAATATCACATAACCGAATAAATTAATTAAGAAACAAAAATGAAATGGTCTTTATAATAATAATATGTTTGCTTGCATAAAAAAAATGTTTAAATAGGTTAACAAAAAAAAAAAAAAAAAAAAAAGATTCCTTGACTCCCATGTAGGAAGGAATCCTATTTGATTAAAGAGAGCCATCAAAAAGGGTTCTTTACTAATTTATCTATCTTGAGAACTTTTTTATGGGGCAAATGTAAATTTCGAAAAATTGAAACGGGGTGTAAGACTCCGTTTGGAAGAGCTTTTTCAAGTAGATCTTTTAGTAATATACAATTTAAAGTGGACCTTCTACAAGTAGAGTTTTTAATGGGAAGATATTGATCGTTTGATTGTTAATTAGAAAAGGCTTTTTTAAATGGTAAGATTACCAAAATTTTCAAAAACTATTTTCAATAATATGGTTATATTAAACATTTTAGTGTTATTAAAAACAAAACTCAAAAAGATCTTCTCTAAGTAGACGTAAAACAACTTTTTTAATCATCAAAAAGCTCTACCGAATAACAACCAAACGACAAAAAAAAAAAAAAAAAAAAATGAAAAGAGTTTTTTTAATTAAAAAGGCTCTTTTGAGAATCTCTTCACTAAGTGGAATATCGTTAGACTAGCCACATCTTATTAGTGATGTAGGGTTTTAATTAGTTTATATATACACTATGAGCTACCAACTATGTAGTTAGCATATGGGTACATTTAGTTAATGTCAAAACTACGGGTACTTAATAAGGATAAACATGTTCAATTATATATAGGAATATCACTGGGTTTTCAAATCTGGAAATATATGTTATTATAACAAGTCAACATCTAATTATATTATTACTTAAATCATACAATTTTCAATGTGCAAAAAAGTTTCTACTTACCACTAAAAGTTTATTCAACAATTATCCACACAAACAGGTTTTGACAGCTACTGCAGCTCTGTATTATTTAGGGCAGTTTGGAAACATTAGAAAGCCTCTCTCAACTTGGCCATATTAAAAACCTAATAATTGAATTTATAGGTGTAAATCAAAATACGAACGAAAAAACAAAAAAAGCGTGTAGAATTCTCACACCTAATAATTATGGTATAACTATATTTTGTTGACATTTTCACTGAGAGTTTTTTTTTTTTTTCTAAAATAAAAGGAATGTGTATCAGTGTATTTATATATTTTCAAACATTTGACAATAAGACACCGTTTAATTTTTGTGGTGAAAGTTCTTTGGCCTTAAATTAATTGATCTTCTGTAAACACAAGCTGGAAAATCACCAACTTATTGGAAGATATCAATCTAATTTAATTCAAGTGTCAGTTAGAAATTAACAGACATATTTTTGTTGTTTTTAAAAATTAATTCAATCAATTTTGAAGTTTGGGTGGGAGGAACATTATTATTGCTAAGAGATATACAACATTTATTAATCTGGGACCAGGTATTTTTTGAAAGCTATCTCTATTAGTAGGATTCGAGTCACTAACTTAGGAGTCATTTACCTAAACCCGAAACTCGTCCATCTACCAACCAAACTACGTCTCTATTGGTATTATTACTGAGAGACATATTACCGAACCAATCCTCGTCTCGCACACATATTGTTGCTCTTAAATGTCACAAGAAAAGTCAAAAAGCTTAAATGAAAAATATTACTGGTTAGCAGAAGGTGGATGGTGCCTATTGATTTGTATGTGGTCCAACTTTGATCTTCACTTAATTACTATATATACATTATGTATTGTATGGATTTTTGGACAGAACAGAACCTCCAGGCACCATATTGTTTTATTGTACAGATGGACATCGACAACCAGAGAAAAATGGTCAATAAATAATTTGATGGATGATGGTTATATATACCTAAATTAATTTTAGAGAACAAGAGTGACCCTACCGTCCAATATGGTTTAGTGATAAAGAATAATGTTCATTCAACTTGACAATTTTTCAAATTCGATTCACTATGGATATGGGTTGTATATTGAAAAAATCAAATGTAATTTAATTCACTCTCTAGAAGAATAATAATAGTAATAACAGATAGATTAATTGTTCTTAACACCTAACAAGTCGGATTAATGAGATCATTAATATTGCTCAATGTATAGAGATGATGTAGTAGCCAATAAGACCTTATATATTACTTCAGGAAATAATCTTATTCGATGTTGACTAAAGTTTTGGAAAATAATCAAATATGATTATATTTTTGATAACAATCGAGAATATATAATCTAATACACCTATATTGGTTTTAATCAATTAATTAATTATTGGCTTGACCAAATATAATTAAGTATATGCAATATCAAATTATTAATTAATTTATTCCACTTGCATGCAACTCGGATTCCTAAACAACAACTTACAAGTCCCACTTGTTTGAATTAAACAACAACTACAATTTTTATGTTAGGATATATATATATATGTTGTCCATGCATGAATATCGTATATTATTGGTGTTCCAAGCTACAAAACAATAAAATATTAAATTATATACACATAATTAGGAAATGGGTACGGCTATTGACACTAATAAAACTTATTAGTACATATTTTTATAATTACAATTATTTCTAAAATTTAAAAACTAAATATTACTATAAACACCCATTATAATACCAACAGTACCCTCATTGAAATAAATTAATACATATTATTTATAAACACTCTTAAATTATTACCATACTAAATTTATAATAAAAAAAAATCATATTATTTTTGGAATCAAATCTTTTTTTAATGATGGTCTAATTTATTTTTGGAAATATTTCGAATGTAGGAGCCTTAAAAAAGAGAATATGTATATAGGGTCAAAATATTTTCAATTTGAAATTCTCTTATTTATACAGCTATCTTAAAAAAAATTCTTATTGACATCTATAACTATCTTTAAAAAAATAATAAATAAAAGATTTAATCAAATGTTTTTTTTAAAGAGTTTATAACTATACATAAAATAAAATAATAAAAAATAATAAAAAAATTATGATAATCATGTGTTGATGAGAAAATTTGATACTTGAAATAGAATTAGAGTTTAATTAGGGTTTATTATAAAAATTAAGGTTTTTTATTTTTTTTTTATTTTTTTTAAAAGGTAATTTTTTTTTTTTAATAAAGGAATATAGTTGAAGATATATATATTATTAATGAATGTATATAGTTTTTGGTTTATTTTTAATTAAAGTAACTTGTCCTTATTAGTAAATTTCTATTGAAATATTTTTGTAATTAATTTTTTTTAATAAAATATGAGTGTACTAATAAGTTTTATGAGTGTCAATATCGACTCCCTTAGAAAATTGAACATTTGTAATACCTATTCAATGTGTAGGGAAATTTTTATTTTTTTTTAATAGTTTGGCAATATAAATATATGTATATATACACACATATAATACCCTAATTGGGGCTATATTATAATACCGGTTGGTTATGTCAATAAGACAATTAATAGCCAATAGATTGGATTCAAAGCTATAAATTTTGATAAAATATTTGAAATTAAATGCAAAATAGACGAGGCCAGAAATGCTGATTTTCAGACCAGTCAATTCATGTCATCTAATGAGTTTTAATTTAAAATATTACAACAAAGTTGGGGTTTAGGAAGGAAATATAGCTCGAATCCATAATGTCATAGTGTACGTGTGAGGGGCATATTAATAAACCATCATCATTCCATCCATCTACGGATTTGGATCCCCTATTTTTGAAACAACTATTGATCTTATCTTTTTACCGATCTAAAAAACTTCAAGATAAAACTCTGTATTTAAAAATAATAAAAGTGAAATAAATAAAAATAAATAAATTTAGCCATTGATTATACATGCTATCAAATCTATTTAAATCATGACAGAAATCAGATCAGCAGAGGATCCAAATTCTTCATTTTTATGATGAGTTTGTATATTGACGTTGATGCGGAGTTGTGGAGACATAGATGATAGTAATTAAGAGCCATTACTCTCTCTCCAGTAGAGGGACAAAAAAAGGAAAAGGAAAATAAATAAAACAGATTAAATGTTGTTAAGGTAAAACTGCAAAAGCAAACAAAGCAAAGTTGTGTTTGTTTACTTTTTCTTTGTCAATGAGTGTATAGAAATCTTGTAAACATGACAGAGGGGTAAATACACCGACTTCCGATGAACTTGATATAAATATAGGTAGAGAACAAGTATCTATTTATCTATTCAAACCTCTTAAAATTGAACTAATAAAAAAACCAAATTACCTTTATATATATTAAAATTTAAATTTGAAGATAATGCTTTTATAAGAAAACTATTAAATTAAAGTAATTGGAGATAATCAATTCAATAGAATATAAATGGAAAAATAAAAGTCTATTTTAAAATTTTAAAATTATCTTTATTTTTAAATTTAATTATTTTACTATTCTTCAAGTAAATATATATTTTTAATTTTATTTAATTTATCTTAATCCTTAAATAATTTTTTTTGTTTGATATTTTTAAAATATAAAATTTAAAAATAGTAAAAAAAACAAATAGTATTTTATGTGTTATTAAATTATTTTTTATTTTTAATAACTAACCTTTAAAAACAGTATAAAAAAAAATTTAAAAATGTAGATAATTTTAAATTTTAAAAATATATATTTTTATTTTTCCATTTTAAAATTATAATTTATATTACATTAAAAAGATTATCTTCAATTAGTTTAATTTAATTTTTTTTATAAAAAAAAAATCATCATTTTTAAATTTTAATACCTAAGAGTAATTTAATCTTTTTATTGATTCAATTTTAAAAGTAGAGGAGGTTTTAGTATATAAATTTAAGATCAATGTATTTATCTTATAACATAAGAAAATGCATATTTAAATATTTATAATATTACATCGTCCAATGTGACACGATTGATAAAAGAAACACTAATTCAATCTAATAATGCAGTGTCGACACAAAGAGGTGGTTAAGTATCTTTAATCGAGAATTGCCGAGGAAATATCACAAGTTAACATCAAAGGGCAGCAGAGGAAGAGAAGATGGTGCCGCTGCTGCCTCCCCCCTCCTCCTTTAAAGTTAAAGCTAATAAAGCCTATCAAACACCCTATACATATAGGGGACCTCTCTTCTTTCTCTCTCTAGATCTCTCTTTCTTTCTCTCTCTAATATCTCTCTTTCATCATTTATTCAGATGAAAGCTCCTCATGCTCGTGCTCATGCTCTCCTGTTTATACTTAATGACATTACTTTACTTTTTATTTTATTTTAATTATTATCTTAATTTATTTCACTTAATAATCAAAGATGGAGCTGGTCACAGACTTCACTCACAGCCACGGCAGCTACAGGCTTGGTGGTGGTGTTCTGGAATCTGGACCACAACCCTAGCTAGTAGGTAGCAGGCTAGCATAGCTAGCTTGTTAGAGTCCCCAACCAGACCCGCACACACATGCACTTTGATCCAGTTGGCGGTTATCTTTGTTTCGTCATTTTTGTTGTATTCTGTGTCCTTTTCTCTCATCTCTCTCACTCTCTCTCTCTCTCTTATATGTTCATTGCTTCACTATTGATCATTTTCCATCATGATCAGCTTCTTTTAAGTACTCTATCTTGATTACATCTACTTGATCAAATTTCCAATTCGCTTCTTTGAGCAGACAATATGTGACTAGCTAAAGCATGAGCAAAAACTAGGGTTTTTGCCATTTCTTCATATATATATATATATATATATATATAGTGATTCTTTAATAAGGACGTCTTGAAATTATAAGTTAAATACGTTCAACAATGATCACACATTAATATCGGGTGTGGGTATTTGTTAATATCGAGCTATGGGTGCACTGTGAATATGTGTTGTGGTTAGACATTCTGAAATTATAAAGTCGGGACGATCTTAATTAGAGAAACATTATATATATAATAATATATATATGTGAGAATTTATGAAAATTATGGTATAAAATATATTTAATTTGTTTTTATACACGAAACGAAATTTCCATAGTTAATAATCACATAGTAAAAGTTCATTTCACCTTATAGTAACCAAATTATCGAATTACCCTTCCATACACTTATAACATCATCTTCTTCCTCTATTCTTTTCATTTTCGATTCTCTCTACACTCACAAATTATTCAATCAGGCTCTCTTGTTATTTTGTAAAAACAAACATTAAATATAACATATCTCATGGGTTTTGGTCTGTTTCATCTATCATTTAATTATTTCGTAAAAAATATATATTTAATAAAACCCCCTAATTCGTTAGTTTTCCAAATGGTTTCACATTTGGAGAAGTCAAACGTGAAATCCTTTTGAAACCAAATGTGAAATCATTGTCTTCATGAAGCGTATAAGAGTAATTGCAAGTCTATAACTTTTTTCATGTAGATTCCGAATTTATAACGATCTACATTTATAATGTTACAAAGTTTTTTTTTTTTTTTTTAAGCATTGCAATAGAATTGTTGGGATCCGTCAAGATAAAACAATATATGTACGGTCTAGATAACTACTCTCACATACCAGGAGAAAACTCCCCACTTGAAACCAAATGTGAAATCATTGTCTTCATGAAGGGTATAAGAGTAATTGCAAGTCTATAACTTTTTTCATGTAGATTCCGACTTTATAACAATCTACTTTTATAATGTTACAAAGTTTTTTTTTTTTTTTTAAGCATTACAAGTTAAAAATATTACAATATGACTGTCGGGACCTGTCAAGATAAAACAATATATATATGGTTCAGATAACTACTCCCACAAATCGGAGGGTATAGTGGGACTTGAATCCCTCACCACCACTATAGAAGGGAGGTAAATTATTCTCTACTAAGAAGTGATGTGCTATAATGTTACAAGTTAAACTTGATAATTTTAATTTAAACATGAGACATGACTTTTTAACTTAAAAAAGTTTTTACCATGCTAATTATCTTACACCTTAAAGTTACTTTATTTAAAAAACCTCTTGCATGCTAATTATAATGAAACTACATGGATGATGGAATGGTCTCAATCAAGGGTGATGGAATATAGCTATCGATTTCACGATGGTCATGATCATGATATATATAATGGCAACAACTGGCAAGGTCGATGGATGCTCCATGGGTCTATGTAGGTAGGGGACTAGCTAGTAGGCTACAGAATTCAAAAGAGGGGTATATATATATATATGGGCTTAATAATATATGTATATTATATAGTAAGAGAAGAATTATATAAATGTGGTGTATATATATATATATATATATATATAAAGACAAGTGGACCCATGTGTATGGAGAGAGGGACACATAGAAATGAACCAGGTAATTGTAGGCTAAAAAGGAGGTTCAATTAATGGATGTGAAGATACCCAAATAATTCCTTTTGGTATACAACAGTCTACTTCTGCAAGCACACCAACACCTCTGCACCTCTATCATCCTACTTCACCGTATATATATTAATTAATTATCCGTATATATACTGTTCATATATACCGTAATTCTCTCTTAAGAGAAGGTATTCCTTCATAATTATCATAACAATTGTAATATATATTTGATTTTTATTGTACAACTGATTATATAATTAGCTCCATTAACAATAGACCATATTCTGTAAGAATAAAAAGTAAAATAAAATAAATCATGATCTATCTATCCAAGAAAAAAGCTTTAATCAATATGCTCCACGCAATGTGCGCCATCCACCAAAATTATGTTATATACAACTAAAAAAGTTGTGTCGGGCCTATATATGTATTCAAGTGTTATATAAACAGGAAGGAAGGAAGGAAATGTACGTTAGAGATATACGTCTGGCGCATTGAAGTATTTTGCCCTCGATTATATGAACAGTACAAAATTGCGCCCACACTAGGAGTAGAGTAGAGTATTGGTCCAGCTTGGCTCTGAGAAAACCGTTTAGCCTTTCTGGCTGTTAAGTCGCTTTCTGTTTGCTTGATCAGAAGAGCCATCAGCCATAGCTGCCGATAGCCCATTGCCCATCTCATTTATTCATGTTTTGCGCTACCGATTCATTATTATCTTTTCAGTTTGCTTTCTACACCTTTTTTTTTCACAGCTGCCTATGTACTTAATAAAACTATCTAATATATATATATATATAATCTTTATCTCTTCAGCGGAATTTACAGGTTTTTTTTTTTTTTTTTTTCCTGGCAGTGGATCCAATTTTGCAATATTATAGAGTTGAATTCTGCATGAAAAAAATGAATATATAGAATCTCACCTGTATACTATATATTCTGTTGAATATGAAGCATAAAAAAGGATGATAATAATTGTATTGTTTGAAAACATTTCAAATTTTGTTTACAAATTACAAATGCATTTCATTCCATTTACTGGGCGATGACATGATAGGTACATGTCAATTAGATGGGATTTTTCTAGTATTCAAATACAATTTTACAACCTATCATAGAACATGAATATAGTCTTTCAATATTTGCATAATGAGCCAAATAATTACTGAATTATGTGGTATATATTTACAAAGAGATACTTGAGTACATACAATATAGGTTACAGGGCGGCCCTGGGGTGGGTCGGGGGTGGGTACCCGCCCCGGGCCCGTCATACCTAGGGATCCTAAATATATGATGTAAGTTTTTATTATGGGTTGAGTTGTAAAAAATAAACCAAAAAAAAAAAGCTCAAACAATATAAAAACAAATTAGAACCTGGTACAAAACCCAATTTTTTAATTCTTTCATGCTTTCCTATCATCTATCACCTATTACATATATATTCTTCATTTCTTCTTCACCCATCAAATACCAAAAAAAAAAGGGCAACTAGAGACATAAAAATCATGGATTTTTTTTTTTTTTTTTTTTTTTGGGATGAAGTGGGATGATTTTGTTGGTATGCGATCCATTTTTTAGATTTCACCCGGAGGCCTTGAAATAGTCAGGATCGGCACTGATAGGTTAATTGGCATTTACGCCACTAAACACTTCAAAAATTTGCACTATACCGCTAGTACTTTTTTTTTCGCTATTAAACCCTCTAAACTCTCACAAATTGGCAAACGCTGATTGTAGATACCCCCTCATAAGGGACAATAATCCAAAATGTTTGTCAATAAACGAGAGTTAAGGGGGTTTCGTGGTAAAAAAAAAGTACATAGGGCATAGTGTAAAATTTAGAAATGTTTATGGGACATCAGTGTCAACTAGCCTATAATATATTATGATTCATCCATTTAAGTTATGCCATATCATATAAATAATTAATTATTTTTATTTATCGTATAATATTGATTTGACTAAAAGATAGACGGTATATCAGAACGCACATTGATTTGAGTTTTCTCTCCTATTCGCTATTACTACAAATCTTGAAATATAATATCGTGCCAATTTGAGAATAACCTGGTTTCGTTTGCTTATGCACGTACCGTTCAAAAATCGATAAATCGAAAGAAATGTTCTGGTTGAGGACCCCTCAAACACATATAAATATATATATACTCAATGTAATTAAATGTAACAATGTATAGGCATAGTGAACGTACGAATATCCTTTAATGTTAATTTTTGTCTATATAATATATAGTGGACTGGACCCCATCAAATTAAGAATTACTTTATGCTAATCTTTAAGTCTATATATATATATATATATATATATATATAATATATAGTGGATTGGACCCCATCAAATTAAGAATTACTTTATGAACAACTAGATTGGTTATTATTGTCATTTTTTTCAAAAAAAAAAACTTTATGACTCGAACTCACAACTTTAATAGTTGTACAGATATGAATGGTATACCACTAAGAGCTTGTTGGTTGAATTTTTGAAAAACATCTATTGATAAAAGATCTACTTATAGTATATCTATTAAAAATAGAGTTTTCGAAAAAAAAAAAAATTATAATTGTTTGGTTGGTAGACTTTTTAAAAAAATGATGTATATTTAGAGAAATACATTATCATGAGCTTTTGTCTAATAGAGGTTTAAACTCTACTATCATCTACTCAATTTAAAATAGACACTCTCAAAAACTCAGCCAAACAACTCTACAAAACTCAAATCTACAAAACTCAAATAGACATTTATAGTAGAAAGCTCAACCAACGAGCGTTAAGTCAATCTCATATTGTTTTCAACATATAATGTTAAGGGTAATAAGATTTGGTTCGATTTGATTCGGTTGGATGGGAATAGAAGCAAGAAAAGAGAGAGAGAAAAAAAATGAAAGTGAAGTATTAAAAAGGAAATGGTACGGATGGAGAGTGAATAATGGAATGGACGGCTGAGCTCTTGATAATTGAATTGAGATTTGCGTGATGAAAAGCGTGACCCACATGCACTTTGAAAAGTGGGTGCGGCTCTGTTTAAGTGGGCCTAAAAAAAGTCTAATTAAAAGATATGCACCTAAGATCTCATTCGCATGTGATTTCACTTCTACATTATTTTTGATAGCTACACTCTCCTCAATTCTCTTTACTTCTATAGTTCTATCTTAACTAAATTCCTCTCACTCGTCCCTTTTTCTCGTGCAAATCAACCGACCACATATTCCCCACTTACCCTACATCATTTTCTATTCGATAAATTATCAGGTACGGGAATCTCATATGTTTTTTCATGTAGAATCTCACATCGATGCTGTAAAATGAAAAGGCCCATTTTGTCACTGACATACCACCGGTGATTCTAGGTCCATTTTGTGATTTTGGGCTATCAGTATTTAATGATGGGTCCAGATTTTGTGAAACTAAAAAAGCCCTTCACGTAAATGATATATTTTTATCTGGCCCGATCCAAAGATTTATCATCCGTCTGTCTGAGAATATTGTTGGAAATTTTCAGAAAAGAAAAATGCTTCCTACGTGTGAAGTACCAAATTACCAATCCACTCAATCTGTTACCTCCATTGTTGTTGTTACGTGCACAAGTTCATGCCTGTTCTTTCCATGACACGAACGGTATCACTGTCACTATAAATGTTGCATTTTGCATTTAACTACAGTATTTAAGATACGAGTTCATGAGATTTATGATACGTCGATACATCCGTATAAATGTGGAGACAAATAACAAACGTTGGATATAGACACTTTCTACCAATAAAAGGGAATAAGAGATTTGTACCCCGAGACTTCATAGCTATAATAATATACGAGTGATTGTTAATTAAACCCAAAAGTTTAAGATGATAATAGTGCAACCATAGTATTTAAGATAATGATCAATGAGATTTATGATACATTAAAGGTAACAAAGTATTAAGTGATTCCATTTGTCCTACACTACAACAAAAATTAATGGTCTTTTTTTAAGGGCTAAAGAAAAGTGCAATTAAACAAAAGTTAGAAATTATTAGTTATATTAAGTTAGAATAAATTCAATGTTTTATGATCTTGAAAATTAACAATTTATTAATGCTTACTTTATAATTATATTATCAATAATAATCTGAGTGAGCCAACCACCGTTTTTCTTTCCCAAAGTCATCTAACTTCTCTCTTTATTTATTTAGTATAATAACTTCAACTAGTAAATTATAAATCATTTCAATAGAATTATATATATATATATAGTATCTATCTATTCACCTATTTAAACTAGATATTTCTTTAAACTAGATATTTCTTTAAAACTTTTGTCATTATTAGGAACCACTGACTTGGGAATCATTTACCTAAATTCTAAGTTTGTCCATTTACCTGCTTATCTACACCCTTAATAGCATATTTCAATGGAACTTTCAGTAAAAAGCAAACATTTCAAAAATTAACAAATTGAATAGAGAAATATCTCAATGAAATCTTCGGGATGTCTCTAAATCGTGAAGCGGAGAAAGATAGAGCTAGTGTTTGAAATGGTACAATAACTTTTTAGTTGAAGATATTTTGAGTTTGAAGGAAACTAGAGTTTTGGGAATTAAAAATACAATAATGTTATTTTATCCAAATTTTGTGTATAAATGATCTGGCATCGCAATAATCCATTCATTTAAATTGTATTAGATTTACATTATTTAAATAAATGGATTATGGTGATGCCACATCATTTGGGTACCGGATATGGACACCAAATTTGGATAAAATAGAGAATTTGGATCATTTACTCATCTCATATTTTGTCTTATCTCACATAATCTTATGACACATAAGCAACAAATATGTGGTTAAAATGTAATTGGTTTTTACAAACACTTTATTAACAACCAATCATATGTTTTAAAAAGGTTTAGGAAAAAAATCAGATATGCGGATGATCCAAATCCCAAAATAGCATTACTCATTGAGAAAAACAATCTAACCGCCTATTACTTTTGTTTCCTCAATATTTAATAAGTGTGTTTGATATGGCTTTTGAAATGATCAAAATCGTTTTTTTAATACTATAAGCTATTTTGAAGTTTTTTTTAGATGTTTAACAAACCTTTTAATATATGAATTGTCTCAATTACCCTTTATAAAAATCATTTTATGTCTACTTGGAGAAGCCCAAAATTTGGGATTTTTCAAAAAACTCTTTGAACTTTTTTAAAATATATGAATTGTTTCAATTACCCTTTATAAATTTTAGATATTCCACCATAACCCTTTCATTATAAATATATTGTTAAGCCATTTTTTGTAATTCACTCAACCAAAAACTATTTCTAAAAATACATCGTTAACATCTTTTTTGTAATTTACACGATTAAAAGCCTTTTCATTAGAAGTTCTACTCATTAGAAGATCTACTATAAAAAAATCTACTATATAAGCTTTACTTGAAAAGCTATACCAAACACACCCTAATACTAATTTAGTGGGTTTTAAATTGTATATCAATCTATTACTTCATATCAAATATAAATTAGCAATATAAATTACATATTAACTTATTAATTCATGGCCTAGTGGTAAGCCTCTCATATCTATACTACGAGATTGTAGGTTCGAGTTATATACTCATATCCTTTTCCCCAAATCCTGAATTATTTTGATATATATATTTTTTAAAAACATGTTAATTCGTATTATTATATTTAATAAGAAATTAATTAAAATTGTAAGAATAACTTGAATAATCATATTTTGTTTCCCGTATGTATTAGTTTCACTTCGTATTAATCAATTATAAATCTCAATAATCATTTAATTTTTTGTCAAATTTACTCAAATGGATTATTTTTTCTTCATGACAAATTAGATTATTTCAGAGAGCAACTATCCTCGTAGTTGTAGAACCAAATTTGATATTGGCGCCAACTTTACCCACCAAATGTATTTTATTTCTGGCAATATTGTAGGCCGTTTACAATGACACAATAGCCCTCATAAATAATCTTACAATATTAACATTGTTAACATTTTTTACTGTATTTTATATGGTAATCGTTGGTGATCACCACCGATTACCATATACAAAAATGTTAAAAATATATTTTAAAAAATAATTAAAAGTCAAATTATCGAGAATAATTAGTGCGGTTGGAAAATAATTTGTTAGTACTATTTACCCTCATGACTTTTTTGTAGTGGCCTATGAACATTCTTTTTTTTTTTTTTTTTTTTTTGTATGTAAATGGAGAAAATACTTCTTGATTTCTCTCTCAACTTCTTTGCGATTGACTACAAAATACCACGATAGTTCCAGCCTTTTTCGCTTTTTCTCTAATTGGTGAAGACTAAAGCGGTAAAGCATTGCCGAGTGACAAAGTCAACTATTCTGCATAGTATTGGTTGACCCAGTTCCAACTTGCCGACCCCTTTTTGTGAAATGTTCTAATTTCCCAAATACAACAAAGATTGGCCTGAAAATGGCATATTTGGTAGGATTGTACCAGCAAATGGCTCCATAGATTCTCATGTGCTTGGGATATACCTAAACCAAAATTATCGAATTAAATGTTTACTAGACTCGTTAGAATGTCTACATTTTCATTCCATACAAACCATATCAATTACCCAACTTGAAAATACTCTTCAAGTCGTGCATGCAATGCAACATCTAGATACCAATATTTACCAGTGTTTTAGTAAACGCCAGAGGCTAGTCGGGCGGCAGACCAGCACCTAGCGTCCAGACAGCCGAAAATTTATTTATTTATTTAAATTATTTTTCTTACATAGAAAACTAATATTCAATGTCTTTAAAAAAAATTCAATATTTAAAATTTAAAGAGTGTAACTATTATATAAAAATGATTTTGATTCCGTCTAGACCGATTTATCAGTAAAATCGGCCGATAAATTAGCCAAATCACCTATTTTTTTACCACCGCCTAATACAGCCGATTTTGTCATAATCGGGACGGCCGGAGGCCGCGTAGCACCTAGAAGACTGCCTAGGCGTGTTTTTTCGAATACTGGTATTTACCACTGGTGAAAGTTAAAACCCAACAAAATTTAAGGCAAAAAATGTTTATTTAATTTCATCAAATTGTTATATAACTGAAAAATGATCATGTGTGGAACAATTCTACAACGTTGTACAAATAATATCTTTTGATAATTCATTGAGTTCTGGTCAAAGAAGGGAATCTGTAAAGCTGTAACCGTAGAAAAATTAAAAGAAGAGAAAAAAATCTCCCAATTCCCATAGCAATGTTTCATGCTCTAATTAGGCCCAGTTTAGCATTGCTGTGCTGTTAGGGGAATTGCTTTTGAATCTGCTATGGGAGGAATTGCTTTTGGAATTGTTGTGGGGGGAATCAGCTGAGTGTTTGGTAAATTGATTTTCAAAAGTGCTGTGAGAACCAAAAACAATTTCAATATGTTTGGTAAACCTGAAATAAAAAGTGTCGTGATCGTGTAAAATTACTAAAAGGACACAATTGTATTGAAACTTATCCTTGTCCACTATAATTCTTTGATGAACTTCAATATAATTTTTTATAGAGATTTTAATAATTGAAAATGAAGGTCAATATTTGGAACTAAAATAATAATAATAATTATTATTATTATTATTATTATTTCTCCTTTTCTGCAAAATATTATAATAATAATATAATAAAATTGTTTCATTATATCAAAGCCAAACCTTATGATCGGGAAGGAAGTGTCAAGGTTTTCTAAAAGTTGTTTCCTTGTGTCAAAGCCAAACCTCATGTAGGTTTTGTGTAATTTCTTGTATTGATTTTATTTGAGAAGAGGCTATTGTTGGTAACACTTGATCATTATTGCAATTTAAGATGATAATCTTCAATTAGTTTCGTTTCCTCTCTATCTTGGATTTTGTAGTGTTTCCTTCAATCTAAATGAATGATTAAATTAATTTGTATCCCCCTCACCACTCATCCTTTTTTAACCAGAGCTTACATATATTTAGGATTTAGCTTCAATGCCTTTGTGCATTCTCTGATAGTATTCTCATATTTCTCCTGAATATACATTAACATCAATTTCAATGAATCAATAATCAAGTTCAACTGATGAAAAGCGGCAAATGTTAAATTTTTATGGAAATTATGAACTTCACTCTCTGTCAAACCCATTAAAGCTCAATCTTAACATCACAACTAGACTTCATTTCTAAACTATACAGTAACTACACAACATTAAAATGTGATGGGTAAAAGACAAGGCTGATCAAATTAAACTATTACTCACAACTAATAAGAAGAAATCATGAAAAAATCAGAATCCTATAAGACTATCAGCAGAAGATCCATTCTCGATCAACATAGTTTCCACTCATATGAGCTACCAAACCACGACTTTATACTGGACTTTTAGTTCGAAAACATATATACAGTTATATACCATGGCAATTATAAATTTACATTCTTTTTAGCAAATATTCAAGCATTTGTATTGAATGGGCAAATTGATGATAACAACTCACGAGTTTGAAGAAACATATCTCATGATTCAAATGGCAAATAGAGCGCAGTTCGTTAGTTTCTAGTCCCGACGCCACGCCCAAAACCACCTCATACTTGACCAACGCCTCATCGTACTTGTCTTCTACGAACAGTCTGTTCCCTTCCAGTTTCGATTCGGCGTCGTTTTTGTGATCTCGTTCTTCTTCTTGCTTCTGTGGCGCAACCTGCTGATGTCGCGATCGCTGGCGGTTTCGAATCCAGGCGTCGCCGTTTTGATTGGCTGTTGAATCGGCAGATGACGATGGTTTGGGAGGGTTTCGTTTAGAGTCTTCTTGCTGTTGAATCACCTTCTTCAATCATCCAAACCAAACCCATAAAAACCCATCATTCAAAAACCACAAAAATCACAACAAAAAAAGAATCACACGAAAATCACAAAACCCATAATGTAATTCAAATCAATTTACAAACCCAGAAATCAAACTCCTCTGTTTTGATTTTTGATTCGATATGATGGACGACGAGTTGATTGAAGAAGAAGATGGGTTTTTTGGTAAATTTAATGAAAGGTAGGGATAAATTTGGAAAGTTGTAAAATTTCATTAAAAAAACATTGTAGCGCGTTTTGAAAAGCAGAAGCTGAAATCCAAAAGCATGTATTTGTAGCTTCTCAAAAACTCAATTGGGAGAAGCTAAAAGTGACCAAAAATACTTTCCCACGATTTTACCAAACACCATATCTTTGATCTAGAATTACTTTTGACCCCAAAAGTAGCTTGGGAAACAATGCCAAATTGGACCTTAATATATAATATTATCAATCGATTGCCAAAAAAGGGCGGGAGCAGAAACCAACCCAGTTTTGATATTTAATTCTTTGTATTAAAAAAATCACAAATCAACCAAGAAATCTGATTCAGATTTATTTTTATTTTGGAAATATTACAAAACAAAATCTGATTCAGATTATCAACAAGATTTTTATGGAATATAATTTAATATATAATATATATATATACAGTATACACACATTGAATGAGAAAAAAAATCAAAAAGCAAAGTCAGTAGATATGCCCTTCTCAGAACCCGATTTGGTTGGGTGGGTGGGTCCCGGACGGGAACCGGAAGATCTCACCCCTTGATCTACAGAATAATTCCCTCCTTTTAATCTCATCCACAAAAACGAATAAAATTAAACGGCCCAGATTGTTCAATCGCTTTTGACTTTTGAAACCACTTGTAGCTTTAGCTTTTTTACTATCCGGATTCCAGAGTAGTTACAGGTTTTCCAACACGCTGCGTATCCACCTGTACTTTGGTAAAAGAAAATGCACTTCTCATGTTTGATGTTTCTTCTCAGGCAAACCAATCGTGGGCCCCACTCAAAGGGAATATTTTTTAAAAACCCTATCTGATCACCCAATCGTGTACTTCCACGTAAGCCGAGATTTTAGTTCACTTCCTACGTGGCATTGTATTATTGGGTATATATAGTCGTCTGCACTGGTGGTACTGTGGTAGTACTTCGTTTGAAAAAAAAAAAAAACACAACAAAACACTACACAATACTTCTTACGGGTCAAGGTAAAAAGTAATATAACCGGAACCGCCTTAAATTGTTTCGTGTTCTGTTTTAAAAGCAAAATTTGAAAAAAAAAAAAAAATCAAAAAAGGAAAAAGAGTAGAATTAGAAACTCTCTCTCTCTCTTATGGTTTTTTTTTTTTTCTATGAGAGAAATAGAATACAGTTCAAAACCTAAAGGGCTTATAAAACCCTGCAAGAAATAGAAAACAGGAAAAATCAGAGAGAGAGAGAGAGAGAGAGAAGAAACGGAAGATTGGGCTGGGTTTCAATCAAGGGGTTATAGAAGATAAGTAGAGCGAGAATGGCAGAATAGGCGTTGATAGACCGTGGAATCTGAGAAGAATCACACACAAATAAAGTTGACGGGTGGTTGATTATTATTGTTGTTGTTTTTGATTTTTGATTATTTATTTTTTCTCCTTCTTCTTTTTTTTGTTGTTGCTGTTGTTGTTCTTTATATAATTATCCCCACCCTTTAACTATTTGCGTGTTTCGTACGGTCTATCCACCCTAATCTGTGAACTTCTCACCCTCACTCCTGTTCTTTCTCTCCATAATTTCTAATTTTAGCTTTTTATTTATAATCAGCTATTTATTTATTTATTTTCTTTTCTTTTGTTATTTGTTTTTTTGTTTTGACAATTGATGAGTTTTATTCTTCTTCGGAGTGAGTTGGTCAAGCTTTTTTATACTAAATTATATTTACTTTTGAGTGTGTGAAAAATGGAGGAGGTGAATAAGGATTCAGCTACGGCCGATGGTGCTGAATCCAATCAGCAATCATACTGGTTAGATGCTTGTGACGACATTTCTTGTGATATTATTGGTGATTTTGTCGATTTTGATACTTCTTCGGTTGTTCCAAATCAAGACGGGAGTCTCGGTAATGATTTTTTTGGAGGGATTGATCACATTCTTGATAGCATAAAGAATGGTGGTGGGTTGCCTAGTAATAATGATAATAATTTATTAGGGAATGGAGTTCAAGATAGCACTATTGGTGAGAGTTTGTTTCAGAATGAGGGCTTGAGTAATGGTGGTGATAATAAAGATAATCTTGAAAGAAAAGGGAAGGTGCAGAACGGTGATCATGCTAAAAATAATTTTATAAATGGTAAAGGAGGGAGTAGGTTGTCGAGTCATTCGACTAATGAGAATGCAGTGCGTAGGAATAATGAAGTTAGAGGTCGTGAGGCATCAAGTGATAGCGAAGAGAGGTTCAGCAAACGGGCTCGGGTTAGCAGTAATAAGAATGAGAGGCAGTATACAAGTAGAGGGCAACAAAGCAATAGGGATAGGGACAATTATTCTAGTAGGAAGAGGAATCGTGATGGGGATGAGTTTGATAGAAGGGATAGGGATCATATCAGGAGAAGAGAAAATTATAATGGTAGTAGTAGGAGAGATGGAAGGGATAGGGATTGGAGGGATAGAGAATCAAGGGGTTACTGGGAGAGGGATCGGTCAGGGTCCAATGACATTATATATCGTTCAGGCACGTGGGATGCTGGTCATAATAGAGAAGGAAAGGAAGTCAATGGGATAAAACAAGAATTCAATGAAAAGGTGGAGAAAGAATCGGAGGTCAAGGAAAAAATTCCAGAGGAGAAAGCACGAAAGTATCAATTGGATGTTCTTGAACAGGCCAAGAAGAAGAATACAATAGCTTTTCTTGAGACAGGGGCAGGCAAGACACTCATCGCTGTTCTTCTCATGAAAAGTATTAGCAACGATTTGCAAAAGCAGAACAAGAAAATGCTTGCTGTGTTTTTGGTTCCAAAAGTTCCACTTGTATATCAGGTTTGTATGTTTGGAAACCATCTTCCCTTTTGGAGTTTAGTATTTATTGTGTCAATTGAATGCAAAAATG
Source organism: Acer negundo (assembly GCA_035582765.1). Taxonomy (NCBI): domain Eukaryota; kingdom Viridiplantae; phylum Streptophyta; class Magnoliopsida; order Sapindales; family Sapindaceae; genus Acer; species Acer negundo. Next base: position 26,611,130 of record CM069236.1, read on the forward strand.
AATTGAAATTATCAATGTGTTTGTGCAATTTCAGCAAGCTGAAGTTATTCGGGAGCGGACAGGTTTCATAGTGGGCCATTATTGTGGTGAAATGGGTCAAGATTTTTGGGATGCCCAAAGGTGGCAGCGTGAGTTCGATACAAAACAGGTAACTTTTGAAAATTCTGTTAGTGAGAACATGTTTTCCCGTATTTTCGGGTAGTTTTTTGTTTTAATGTGTTACCTCTCTATAATTGGATAGTTGTTTTCTGTTGATAGTAATTTGTGATGGTAACCTTATTCATGCTTGTATAATTGTTATCTTTCCAGTTGTCTTATTATGTCCTTCAATGTTTAAAAAAAAAGTGTTAGGCGGTTCGAGGCGTTTTTTACTTGTGAGGCGATGCGGCCACCTCAATTTAGAAATATTAAATAATGCAAAAAATTTAAAATAATTCTTAATGTGGAGATTTGGGTGGGGTGTTGCTCGGGTTTTTTTTTTTTTTTTTTTTTTTTTTCTAGGCAGAGGTGTTTTTCTATTTTTTGGAAGTAGGGGTGTTGTTGTTTGATAAGTGTGAGTGAGTTTTGATAAAAAATAAAAGCCTTGATTCAAATATCACCGTTTCACCACTCAAAACCAAATTGGTATGGCACCAAAACACACTTCACCACCCAACACCAAATTGATATGGTATTGCCTCACCGCATCAAGTCTGTTAGGCCTTGAGGCGGTCACCTCATTGGCCAAAGGTGGGGTCATTTTAAAACAGCCCTGAGGCGCCAGTCTCAAGGCGGTAAAGGCCGGAGACGGCTGAGGCACTCCTCAAGGCGGCCGCCTCGACCAATTTTAAAAACAATGATGTCCTTAGAATCTTATAAGCCATTTATATAAGATTCTAGTTGCTGTTGATTATTGATAGTAGGGTTTGAGTTGAATTTCTTTTTTTTTTTTTGGTTGTTTATCAAATAATGTCTAGTTGATTTCAAATATCAGTAGTGATGCTACTGAGGCAAGCTTTCAAGATGCCAAACAAACAGTATTGTTTTGCTAGTGCAGAACCACTGGCAATGTGCCCTTTCAGCTCAGACAAATGATAACAAGGATGGTGCCGGAATAAATTTCTCTCTAGATGCTTATATATTAATTATTTTTAATTTGAAATTACTTCCCTGCAATGTTTGTCTTCTGATAATGTAATTGATAGGCTTAGATAATAGCGCTGAATTAGCAACTGAATAACATGTGTTTTCACATTGAGTTTGTATCATTCTGGTCATGCTCTATTAACAGAGGTGTCTGCATTTGATTCCTTCAATCTGCCCCTTGCCTTGTTACAATGGGTAGGGTAACTTCCATATTCGTATTTAATTTCTTTGTATGGACATATCTTGCTACTATACTGTTGTCAATCTGTGGCTGCTTCAATGGTTTTTTACATAATTTTTGGTCAGTTGTTTCTCTTTTTATTGTTTCAAGAGATATATATGGATCAATTCAACACGTAGCTAATATTGCTATGAGTTTTTGGCTCCAATGTATGGCTGAAGTAGGTTCTTAAATGATGAGATTATCGATGGATGACATAAGATTGGTATTTATCATGCTCAGGTTCACCTTACTGTTAGTCCTGTCTCATGATGTGATGATTGTTCATTACTTAATTACTCAATTGCTGCCTTTGCTACAGGTATTGGTTATGACAGCTCAAATTCTATTGAACATTTTGAGGCACAGCATAATCAAAATGGAAGCAATCAATCTCCTTATTTTGGATGAGTGTCATCACGCTGTGAAGAAACATCCATATTCTTTAGTGATGTCTGAATTCTATCATACCACACCTAAGGAGAAGAGACCTTGTGTTTTTGGAATGACTGCCTCTCCTGTAAACTTGAAGGGTATTGGTTTAATTTGTGGCTCATATATATATATATATATATATTGTTTTTCCTACCGGAGCATCTCAATTAATCAAGACTATATCTTCAATTAGACAATTAGTTATAACACTTATTTACTGCAATAGTCATTTTAAACTGTGGCATGTTCTTGATGTTCGTATTATGTTATATTCAGGTGTTTCGAGTCAAGTGGATTGTGCAATAAAAATCCGTAATCTTGAAAGTAAACTAGATTCGATAGTTTGCACGATAAAAGATCGCAAGGAGCTGGAAAAACATGTACCAATGCCCTCAGAAGTTGTGGTAGAGTATGACAAAGCAGCCAGCTTATGGTCCCTTCATGAAAAAATTAAGCAAATGGAAGTGGCTGTTGATGAAGCTGCACAATCTAGCTCTAGAAGAAGTAAATGGCAATTTATGGGAGCGAGGGATGCTGGGGCTAAGGAAGAGCTGCGCCAAGTTTATGGTGTCTCTGAAAGAACAGAGAGTGATGGGGCTGCTAATTTAATACAAAAGTTGAGGGCTATTAATTATGCTCTCAGTGAACTGGGTCAGTGGTGTGCGTTCAAGGTATAATTACTTAAAGATAAGTTTATTATATGTATTGGTAAACCACATAACTGGTTGTGGAATGATTTGTTTCTATTTATTGTGTAGGTAGCACAATCTTTTCTGACAGCTTTACAAAATGATGAGAGGGCAAACTACCAACTTGATGTCAAGTTTCAAGAATCCTACCTGAGTACTGTTGTCTCTCTTTTACAATGTGAATTACTAGAGGGTGCAGCTTCTAACAAGGATGCAAAAGTTACGGATTTAGAGAATGGCATTGCTCACAATGGGACTAATGCTGATGAGATTGAGGAGGGAGAGCTTCCTGACAGTCATGGTGAGTTTTGACTCTTGTCCTCTTCGCAAGTTCGCATTAAGCAACTTAACATATTTTTTGTTCTAATTCGATCAAATCTAAGAGGTATTCACGATCTTGGTAACCAGATTACATTTAATTTTATAGAAAATAAAATGAACATGTGGTAATTTGGATAGGGCAAGTCTAACACGGCAGGATTAATATTAAGCACAAAACAAATTATTTCAGGGATAGAATCTGAATATCTCTGGGATAGATCTTATTACACTCTAGCTACTCATAATAGTTGGCTTGGAGCATATGTGAACTTGAATAAGTTTCTGGGGTCACTTAATGAGCTACCAATATTGATTATCAGTCTTGTTTCTATGTCAAGCATATGCCGCCTCTTCTTAAATTTCTTCATTTATGCATGTGATTGGAAAAAAAGAAGAAGTTGAAAATCCCTACTAAGCTGGTCCACTTGCATGATGTAGTTGTCTCTGGTGGAGAGCATGTGGATGAGATAATAGGAGCTGCCGTAGCTGACGGAAAAGTGACCCCAAAGGTGCAGTCACTGATTAAAATACTTCTCAAATATCAGCACACACAGGATTTTCGTGCAATCATCTTTGTTGAGAGAGTTGTGGCTGCTTTAGTTCTTCCTAAGGTTAGCTATGTCAGTGCATATAATGTTTCTGTGCATCTTTACTTATTTAATTCCTCTTATTAAGTAACTCACAGTAACAGCTTATTCTTCCCAATGTTCCAGGTTTTTGCTGAGCTTCCATCTCTGAGTTTTGTTAGGAGTGCTAGCTTGATTGGGCACAACAATAGTCAGGAAATGCGGTCCTGTCAAATGCAGGACTCAATTGCAAAATTCCGGGATGGTCGTGTATGTCTAGTTGCTGTGCTGACTTAATTTGATCACTTGCTGTAATGTTCATTTGTAGATGTCTAATGAAAGTTTGAATATCTTGTAGGTGACTTTGTTAGTTGCCACTAGTGTTGCTGAGGAAGGACTTGATATTAGGCAGTGCAATGTTGTTATTCGCTTTGACCTTGCAAAAACTGTCTTGGCATACATTCAGTCGAGGGGTCGTGCCAGAAAGCCTGGGTCGGATTACATCTTGATGGTTGAGAGGTACTTGCGTTGGATCCGATCTATGTCAGAATTCTCTTTCAACTATAATTATATGAAAGACTCAAATTTTTGTTTTCTTTCCAGGGGAAATTTGTCCCATGCTGCATTTTTAAGGAATGCTAGAAATAGTGAGGAAACCTTGAGAAGAGAAGCTATTGAGAGAACTGACCTTAGTCACCTTAAGGATACTTCAAGGTTAATTTCAATGGACACAGTACCGGGTACAGTGTACCAGGTGGAGTCGACTGGTGCTGTTGTGAGCTTGAATTCTGCTGTTGGGCTGATCCATTTTTACTGCTCTCAGCTGCCCAGTGACAGGTGCTGTGCTTATAAGACATACATGACAATTTATTAATCTTGGTGGATATCAACTTTTTTCTCATTTTCTTTGTATGCATATATCTATCAGGTATTCAATACTTCGTCCTGAATTTATAATGGAGAAGCATGAGAAGCCAAACGGTCCCGCTGAGTATTCATGCAAGCTTCAACTTCCGTGTAATGCACCATTTGAAAAGCTGGAGGGTCCTGTCTGCAGTTCAATGCGCCTTGCTCAACAGGCATGCTATCATCATATCAATGTTAATTATACAAACTTTACCTTACCTTCATTAGAGAATATTGGTTTATTATATGTTTCATGTGTAGGCTGTTTGTTTGGCTGCTTGCAAAAAGCTCCATGAGATGGGAGCATTTACTGACATGCTCTTACCAGACAAGGGAAGTGGGGAACAACAAGAAAAGGTTGACCAGAACGACGAAGGAGATCCACTTCCTGGGACTGCTAGGCACAGAGAGTTCTATCCTGAAGGAGTAGCTGATATACTAAAGGTTCGTTGTCTTTTATGTTTTATGTGACATTGTTTTTAGCTATATTTTTTTAATGGCAAATAAAATAAAAAGGTACCTTGGCATATTTGCTAATCAGTACACCACTTCTGTCATTAAGTAACAAGTTGCTCTTTTGATTCAGCAAAACATTGCCATTGTTGTTTAACACCTTAACATTGTCAGTGGTTGTGTCACTTGTAATATGATTGGGATGGCTTTTGTCACTTGTGAGATCAAGATGCTGATTTTTTTTTTCCATGTCACTTCTTAAGATGGTATCCGCATAGGTGATTGATGATAGATATTTTGTTTGTTCATTTGCTTTCTTCTCTTTTTCTTCAATTTGTTTGCAATGATAGATATAAAATAGATGTGATTTGGTTTATATTCATGACGGGGCCATAAATTACTGGTCGGTGGTTGTCATTGTCACATATGATAGCTTAGTGAAATCATTTGGTGGTCTTCTGTTTGTTGATTTTTGAATCATGTATTTTATCATATCATGTCATAAGAAACAGTAATTTGGGGGAAAAAGTGGGAAAATTGAAAGAACTACGCAGAAAGTATTTCATACTTAAAAAGGAAAGTAATTTGATAATGTAGCATTGTTTCCGTGGAAAATGCAACTCAAACTGTTTTATTACATGTGACATAAATGTTGACTAACTCACCTTTCTCAAATGTGATTTTTTTTCCCTCCTATTTAGAGTGTTGCCTTCTGGCTTTAGGTGTAATTGCATATTATTGTTGATTAAAGTATTTTTGATGTGTACTTTTTTTCTGTTTTCCCTGTAAAGGTGTATATGTGAGGTGAGTTATAAATTGAAGTATTTGTGACACATGATTTCTCAAGTTCCAAGATTTAATTTCTTAAGCATAATTTTTTATCATATAAAGTGTGGTACAATATACTGAATAACAACATTCTTTGTTAGAAGATGTTTTCCATTCTTTCCTTTTCTATGTAAGTGTTTCTGTTATGATTTCACTAGCGTTGGTCTATCATTTCTCTTGTGATGCTAACAAGTCAAGGTTCCATATTTTAAGCTGTTCTCTAATCTAGCGCATACATGCTTGAACTTGCTCTGTCATTAGGGAGAATGGATCTTATCTGGACGAGATGGTTGCAACGATTCTAAATCGCTTCATCTCTACATGTATGCTGTCAAATGTGTGAATAGTGGCACTTCAAAAGATCTGTTCTTAACTGAAGTTTCAGAGTTTGCAGTACTCTTTGGAAATGAACTGGATGCAGAGGTATTTGATTTATTTTCAATATTATCTTGTAATTCTTGTTAGGTTAACTGAAGCATTTGATACTGATGACATTTATTGTCAAGTGTCAACAGGTGTTATCGATGTCTATGGATCTATTTATTGCTCGTGCCATGATCACTGAGGCATCCCTTGTGTTCCAGGGGTCAATTGATATTACTGAAAGTCAGGTTGGTTGTTGATTAAATTATTTGGATAGTGTTAATATTTTTTTTTTGTGTTTAGATTTTGGTTTCTGGTGCTTATCATAAAATTCAAATTCTACTTTTTTTGCAGCTGGCATCCCTTAAAAACTTTCATGTAAGATTGATGAGCATTGTACTGGATGTGGATGTTGAACCTTCCACCACTCCATGGGATCCTGCAAAAGCGTACTTGTTTGTTCCGGTGGTTGGCGATAAGTCTTTAGATCCTTTAAATGATATTGACTGGGATTTAGTAGATAAGATAATTAAAACTGATGCATGGAGCAATCCCCTTCAGAAAGCTCGACCAGACGTTTACCTTGGCACGAATGAACGAACACTAGGTGGAGATAGAAGGGAGTATGGATTCGGGAAGTTGCGCCATGGCATGGCTTTCGGGCAGAAATCTCACCCAACGTATGGCATCAGAGGAGCTGTAGCACAGTTTGATGTTGTGAAAGCTTCTGGACTGGTTCCCGATCGAGATGCTATGGGAATGCAAAACGTGGATATGCCCAAAGGAAAATTGATGATGGCTGATTCCTGTGCTAATGTAGAAGATCTGGTAGGGAGAGTTGTAACAGCTGCTCACTCGGGAAAGAGGTTTTATGTGGAATCAATCCGCTATGAAATGACTGCGGAGAGCTCATTCCCGAGGAAGGAGGGCTATCTTGGTCCTCTGGAGTATAGTTCATATGCTGATTATTACAAGCAAAAGTATGGTCTCCATTTCTATTTTATGTTTATGGTCTCTTTATTTCCTGTCCTTTAGTTCTACGATGGATTGCATGATTCTAATACAAGTACAAATTGCCTAAATACATCTCAATTGTTGTGCATGAAGAAGGGCAAAAGCTTATCTAAATCTGTGGAGGAAATACTGTATTACTGTCTGGTGTGAAATAGGCTGGCTTTTTTTAGACTTAGTACCTCATATTTCTACTGACAGTAGTCTAAGTCCTCATAGATTGGAGAAGCTTTGTCTCTTCTTGCACAACTAAGGGTGTACTGGGATATTTATTCTTTTATTTATCATTATCAGGTATGGAGTTCACCTAATGTATAAGCAACAACCTTTAATAAGAGGACGCGGTGTTTCATACTGCAAGAATCTCTTATCCCCTCGGTTTGAACACTCGGAAGGTATGTTTTACGGAATCATGTGCTGCCTTGTCACTTGAATGTTTTATTAAATGCGCAAGTGTTTTTGTGTAGCACCGGAAGGTGAAACGGAAGAGACTCTTGACAAAACGTATTATGTGTTTCTACCTCCTGAGCTTTGTTCAGTACATCCACTACCTGGTGCACTTATTCGAGGTGCCCAGAGGTTGCCGTCAATAATGAGGAGGGTTGAAAGTATGTTGCTTGCAGTTCAGTTGAAGGATATAATAAATTATCCAGTCCCTACGTCAAAGGTAATTTAATAATTGAGTTGACTTGTTTAAGTGTTTGTCAAGTACTTAGTAAGTGATGTGTACCTTCTTTATCTACAGATTCTGGAAGCTTTAACTGCCGCTTCATGCCAGGAGACATTCTGCTATGAAAGAGCGGAGCTTCTGGGAGATGCTTATCTGAAATGGGTTGTGAGTCGATTTCTGTTTCTTAAATATCCCCAAAAACATGAGGGTCAGCTCACAAGGATGAGGCAACAAATGGTCAGTAACTTAGTTCTATATCAGTATGCACTGAGTAAAGGACTTCAATCATATATTCAAGCAGATCGCTTTGCTCCATCTAGATGGGCTGCTCCTGGAGTACTGCCTGTCTTTGATGAGGATACCAAAGATGGAGACTCGTCCTTATTTGATCGTGAGAAATCACTTGCTGAGGGTAAACCAGGAACTGTACATCATGATGATGAATATGAAGATGAAATGGAAGATGGTGAGCTTGAGGGTGACTCAAGTTCTTATAGAGTTCTCTCTAGCAAAACATTGGCAGATGTTGTCGAAGCTTTGATTGGAGTTTATTATGTTGAAGGTGGGAAGAATGCAGCTAACAACTTTATGAAATGGATTGGGATTCAGATAGAATCTGATCCTGAAGAGATAGGTGACCTAGTAAGACCATCTTATGTTCCAGAGAGCATTCTTAGGAGTATTGACTTTGATGCCCTTGAGGGTGCCTTGAACATTAAATTTAAAGACCGGGGCCTGTTAGTAGAAGCTATTACTCATGCTTCCCGACCTTCTTCTGGCGTATCTTGTTACCAGCGTTTAGAGTTTGTTGGTGATGCTGTCTTAGATCATCTCATCACGAGGCACTTGTTTTTCTCATACACGAATCTACCCCCAGGTCGCTTGACTGACTTGCGAGCTGCTGCTGTAAACAATGAAAACTTTGCACGTGTTGCAGTTAATCATAAGCTTCATGTGCATCTTCGGCATGGATCCAGCGCCCTTGAAAGACAGGTTTGCTATTCTGGCCTTCTCTTGAATTTTGTTAATTGCTTTCTTGGCAGAAACTGATTTTTTTCTCAATCAATTTGGCAAGTTATTTGTTTGGTGTGTCCTCTTGACATGATTTTCCTGACTTATGTTTTCAGATTCGTGAATTTGTGAAGGAAGTTCAAGAAGAATTGTCAAAGCCAGGGTTCAATTCATTTGGCTTAGGTGATTGCAAAGCTCCAAAAGTTCTTGGTGATATCATAGAATCTATTGCTGGTGCCATCTTTCTTGACAGTGGACGAAATACTTCAGTTGTTTGGAAGGTTAGTTTCAGCCTGTTTGTTTCCTCTCCTTTTCTTCCAGGTACAATGGTACAAGCATTAAATAGAAGGATTTAAAACTGTCTTGCAAATTTCTCTGTTTCCTCAGGTTTTCCAACCTTTGTTGCATCCAATGGTCACTCCGGAAACCCTCCCCATGCATCCTGTGAGGGAGCTACAAGAGCGATGCCAGCAACAGGCTGAAGGCTTGGAATACAAAGCCACTCGAAGTGGTAATTTGGCTACTGTTGAAGTTTTCATTGATGGTGTCCAGATAGGAGTTGCTCAGAATCCACAAAAGAAGATGGCTCAGAAACTAGCTGCCAGGAATGCACTTGTTGTTTTGAAAGAGAAAGAAAAAGCTGAAGCCAAGGAGAACATTGATGAGGAGGATGGCAAGAAGAAGAAGAATGGTAACCAGACATTTACCCGGCAAACCCTGAATGATATCTGCTTGCGGAGAAATTGGCCTATGCCGTCCTATAAGTAAGGAGTGTTTTTATTTATTTATAATATTATCTTTGCTAGTATCTTTGTCAAATTGTTACAATGTGTAGATCAAAATTCTGATCCCTTGTCTCCTCTAGGTGTGTGAATGAGGGTGGTCCTGCACACGCGAAGAAGTTTACTTTTTCTGTTCGCGTGAATACTACTGATAAGGGATGGACGGATGAATGTATAGGAGAGCCTATGCCAAGTGTGAAAAAGGCCAAGGACTCTGCAGCTGTTCTTCTCTTGGCACTTCTTAATAAATGGTACTCATGATAGTGATAAAGATTATTATTGGTTGCAACCGAAAACTTTTCGTCCTAATTATAGGCAATGAAAGTCTAAATTGACTGCATTCAAAGCTGTAAGTATCCATGATGCAAAATTCATCGACAGAATTTTACGTAGGCCATGTCAAAATTGGTTTGGTCTTGAGGGTTTATCATCATTTAAAGTATATAATTACAATGACAGAAAGTGGATGTCTGATTGTCTCTCGATATTAATTTGTAAATTCACTATCTTTAGAAGCAGTTAGTACTGAATATCAACCATTCACATGCCTGATTATGGTTGTAGAACTTGAAATCTTTTCTTTTCAAATGATAGAATGCCCAGTTTCAATGTGCACATTGTTATATTCTTTACACCCTCTTTCCTTTTACATCCGATATTATATTTTTGTAGAAAACACTTATTTCAACCGTCTCTCAAATGATAAGTCATTATAGTCGTTCTCTTTTCCCTTATCTCGTTTATTTTTGAAGAATTCGGCTATTTGCCTTGAATTTTTTTTTTTTTTTTTTTTTTTTTTATATACAAAGCTGCTGTTATATACACGGCAATCCTAGGGTTACAAGCTTCTAAGAATCCATTTCTCTTTATTAGAGAATCAGATCATATCTTTCTAATATCTTGAATAGATCCTGTTTGATTTTTCCATTTAAAACTTAATAACACTTAATTTGTTTTGTTTGATTTTTTAAGCGATAAAATAATTTAAAAAAAACCCCTAAAATCACTTGTTTATGAAAGTGAATCAGATCATATCTTTCTAATATTAAATTAGGAAACAAAATAATAGGAAATAAAATAAATAAATACAAACTGAATTCTTAGTATCTTTCTAATATCTTGAAGAGATCCTGTTTTATTTTTTCACTTAAAACTTAATAACACTTAATTTGTTTTGTTTGATTTTTTAAGCGGTAAAATAACTTAAAAAAAACCCCTAAAATCATTAAAACAATTACAATTTTTTACTTTCAAAACTATCTTCACTAACCTAACTTATTTCCAATTTTATTTTCTATAAAACCCTAACCATATAAATATATATTTTTTTCTTCTCACCGTAAAAACCTAACATCACAAAACGTTCTTGAACAATTTGAAGCATCTATCCAGGAATTTGATTAGTTTGAAAAGCTTGAGCAGCGAGATCCATCTGTCGAGCTTGTAATAGGAAAATGGCTTTGCCATCTTCAGATCTGCTACCAAATGCAGTTCTTGTAATGACATCTTCTGAGAGGATTTGATACCACTCTGAGATTTCAATTTCAACATTCCCCGATTTCAATATTGCTACCCATTTATGATTTATCCAACATATCGGTTACACTTTGCCACAACTGGTACCAACAACAAAACTACACAACACAACACAAAAGGAATATATATATATATATATATATATATATATAATTATAAATTTTGTAGTGAAATTTCAAATATTGTACATACTCAAAGAACAAGTAGAAGAAGAAGAAGAAGACATGTATATATAGAGATTTTCCATGTGGAAAGTGGGGGTCAAGAATATGTATTGGATTGAATTATTTCTTTTTAAAATGTAAATATTAATAGTTAAACGGGCATAGATGTAAAAATATTTATTTTTAGATATTTGTAACTTATCACTTATATTCAGTTTTCAGTGGAAAAAACAAACAGGTTTTTCAGTTTTTAGTTTTCAGTCACTATTCAGTCTTCAGTAACATTCAACACTATTCAATCTTCAGATAAAAAATCAAACGCAACCTAAGATACACATATTAACATCACAACAACCCCCCACCCAGGCTATGTTGTAGATGTTTATCTTCCCCAGCTTGTTGCTCAAATCTTCAAATCTATCACACGGGTGTGCTTTAGTTAAGATGTCAACAGCTTGCTGATTTGTTGGAATGTAAATTAATTTTAGTATACCACAGTCAACCTTTTCCTTGATAAAATGCCGATCTATCTCAATATGCTTGGTTCGATCATGATAATCGGATTCTTCGCATTGCTAATAGTAGCTTGATTGTCACAGAACATACTAATAGGCTCCTCTATGGTTATTCTCATATCGGATAGAACCATTTTAATCCAAAGCCCTTCACAGATCTCGTGTGCCATTACACGAAGTTCGGCTTCTGGCAACAACAAACTGCTTCTTACTCCTCCATGTATAGTTAGGTTGCCCTAAATTGTAATGCAATACCTTGAAGTTGACCGTTGATCTTTGATTGAACCAGCCCAATCAACATCCGAATGTACAATCACCTCCCTGGTTGTAGTTTTCTTGAAAAATAAGCCCTTTCCGGAATTAATTTCAAATACCTGAGTATCCTTTGAACTGCTGTCATGTGCTCTTCGGTTGGACTGTTCATGAACTGACTCACTAGGAAGGCTATATTTGGTCTTGTGTGTGACAAGTTAATTAGTTTTCCCACAAGCCGGTGATACCTTCCTTTATCAACTGGAGCACTCTCTCTATTAGTCCCAAGCTTCATTGTTGTGTCCATAGGAGTCTCGACCGATTTGCAATCGATCATCCCTATTTCTTTAAGTAGGTCCAGAACATACTTTCTTTAGGAAATCAGAATGCCTCATTTTGAACGAGCTACCTCCATCCTGAGAAAGTATCTAAGATGTCCTAAGTCCTTGATTTCAAACTCACTAAACAGCCAGCCCTTTTAACCTTGGTATTTCATCCAAAAAATCACATGTTAGAATAATGTCGTCCACATAAACAATTAGGATTGCTCGCTGCCCATTTTCTGCATGCTTGATAAACATGGTATGGTCGGATTGACATTGCCCTACACATGTTTCTTTAGAACTTGAGTGAACCTTTTGAACTAAGCCTGAGGTGATTGTTTCAGGCCATACAAGGACTTTCTTAACCTGTAAACTTTATTTATTGTTGATGCTGTTTCCAAACCTGGGGGAACCTCCATATAGACCTCTTCCACTAAATCTCCATTGTGGAAGGCGTTTTTCACGTCTAGCTGACATAGAGGCCAATCAAGATTGGCTGCCAATAATAAGAGTACCCTAACTGTATTAAGTTTAGCCATATATGCGAAGGTCTCATGATAATCAATGCCAAATGATTGTGTGAACCTCTTTGCTACCAACCTTGCCTTAAATCTCTCAATGCTTCTATCAGCTTTGGTTTTAACCGTAAATACCCACTTGCAACCCACTGGATTTTTACCCTTTGGTAACTCAGACCGTTCCCAAGTTCCATTCTTTTTTAAGGCCCAAACCTCTTCCACAACAGCCTTTTTCCATTCCGGAATTGACAAGGCTTTTTGAATAGTTTTGGGAATCGAAACATCTGCTAATAATGAAACTTCTAAACCTAAGTGAGAGGCCATCATACGCTACATATCTGTTCATGAGGTATAATGGACGATTCCTGCATTCCCTGTAACCTTTTCGAAGTGCAATATATTGATCAGAAATAGTAGAAGTTGTTTCGGGAATCAGAGTACTCACACTTTCCTCAGGTTTTGCTGGCTATTACTGTCTGTTACTTTCCAGGACTGATAAATCCGATTGTGAGTCATGAGCTGGTGCTAGATTTGTTAGATTTGTGGGCTGTTGCGACTTGTTTCTTCTGTAATAGACAATTACATTTTTAAAAGGATTAGAAGGCTTAGGTGAATAGGTTTTAGATGTATTTAGTGGGCGGATTTCACTGATTTGTTGAGATTGATTAAAGTTGTGAGACTCAACCTGGTTTGGGAACTTAACCGAATTAGAGGTGGAAGGTTGTTGATGACTAGGAGACCTATTTTGATTAGGATTGATTTAGTTATTAGAGGAATCAGCCGAATTAGGCAAGATGAGATTTGGTTGACTAGAACTAGCATGATGCGGCTGATTAGGACTTAAATTAGATGGTAGAATTCTATAGGAAGGAATCACATCAAACTCGGGAAAGAAAGAATTATATTCTTCATGATTTGATTCCCCTCATTGAATATATGTTTTGCTAAAAAAGGAAGTATTCTCAAAAAAGGAAACATCCATAGTATGATAAAAACGTTTTGTAACAGTACTATAACATTTATATCCCTTTTTATTAGGAGAATATCCAACAAAGACACATTTGATTGATTTTGGGTGTAATTTTGATCTTTGATGACTGTAAATGTGCACATAGACAGTGTAACCAAATATCTTAAGAGGGATGTCATAGAAAACTTGAGTGTTGGGATAAAAATGTTTAAATACTTACATGGGGTAGCAAATTTTAAAACATTTGATAGCAACCGTTTAATAAGATAACCAGCTATAACAACTGCCTCCCCCCAAAAGGTTTTTGGTATATGAGTTGAAAACAATAAAGCTCTAGCAACCTCAAGAATATGTCGATTCTTTCACTCAGCTATTCCATTCTGTTAAGGGGTATCCACACATGAACTTTGGTGAATGATACCCTTCTCAAATAGGTATTTGCCAAGAGTTGAATTAAAATATTCTCACCCATTATCAGTTCTCAAAACGTGAATACAAATTTGAAATTGAACTTGGATCATATTTTTGAAATTCTTAAAAATTTGGGTTGCTTACGATTTTTCTTTCATTAAGAATATCCATGTGAGCCTGGTATGGTCATCTATGAAGAAGATAAATTACCTTGTCACCTGTGATGTTAGGGACCATGGAAGGACCATAGACATCACTATGAATGATAGAAAACAGTTTAGTGTTGCGATATGGAAGACTTGGATAAACACTTCTTGTATGTTTAGTATATTGACATACTTCGCATTGAAAAGATAGATGACTTTTATTATTAAATAGGTCAGGGAAATTTTTTGAAAGATACATAAAACTAGAATGTCCTAAACAGAAATGCCACATCATTATAGTCCTATCCCTATCGGAATTTGTAGAAAAACAAAGACTGTGATCCACTTTATCACTAGTAGCCACTTTGGATTTTCTTGCCACATCAGAAGTTGCCTTAAGGTAGTATAGACCGGAACAAATTCTAGCACTGCCAATCATCTTCCTCGAATCCAAGTACTAAAAAACACATACATTAGGGAAAAATTTACCAACACATCAAATATCTCGTGTTAACTTACTAATAGATGACAAATTGCAGTCGAGATTAGCGACTGGCAACAAAGATGTGAGAGTAATGTTATCTGTAACCCTTACTGTACCAATACCTGTCACCTTGGAAAGGGAACCATATGCTATTCTAACTTTTAGGCTACATTCACATGTAGTAAAAGTGTTGAAAATTCTAGCATCACCTGTCATGTGATCCGATGCCCCTGAATCCACAATCCAAGAATGATTACTCTCCTATTTCACATGTAAGGCCATTGAAAAATTACCTGTCTGTGCCATTGAACCAGTTACGATAGAGGAAGAGGTTTGCTGGTTGACAATCTGCTTGAGAAGATCTAACCGATCCTAGCTGAAAATATCGGCTTTTGATAATGATTCGCCACTAGCAGCAATATTACCTTTGCCTTC
Organism: Acer negundo; assembly: GCA_035582765.1. Lineage (NCBI taxonomy): Eukaryota > Viridiplantae > Streptophyta > Magnoliopsida > Sapindales > Sapindaceae > Acer > Acer negundo. The sequence goes on from CM069236.1 coordinate 26,626,264, forward strand.
TCTTTCAGATTTTGGCCTCTAGTCGTTAGCTTGCAATGTATTTTTCAGCATGCATCCCTGTAGTGCCCGGGTCTCCTGTAATAATCACACCATGGACGGCCACCCATTTCTGCCTACCATCCGAAGAATTGTGGCTGCCATGGACTGTTAGTGCATTTTCTTCAGCCTGAGAACTGTCATTGTCAGCCCCCAGCCTTACCTTTCGACGGCTCTCTTCCCGGACTACTTTAGAGAAAGCTTCACATAGAGTTGGTAAGGGTTTGATTGCTATGACTCTGCCTCTCACATCATCGAGATTCCTGTTGAGATCAAGAAGAAACTTGAAAATTATCTTTTTTTCGATACTCTTTTTGTGAGTGACTTCATCTTTAGGATTTTCGAACTTGTCATTCTCAAAGGTATCAATTTGCTACCATAAGCGTGAGAGTTTAGTAAAATAGCTAGTGACAGAATCATCACCTTGGCGCAGATCATGTAAGATGCCCTCTACAGCAAATAATTCTGTTGTATCATCAGATGTGGAGAATGTTTCCTTGGCAGCATCTCATATTTTTTGTGCTATGTCATATAGCAAAAAAAATTCACTGATTTCATTCTCCATGGAGCTGAAAAGCCAGGACATAACCAGGTTATTATCGATTTTCCACTGATGATAACCTGCATCTACCTTGGTTAGTTTATCAATAGTCCCTGAGAGATAATCATACTTCCTTTTTCCTCGGATGAAGATGAGAACAGACTTGGACCATTGAAGATAAATTTTTTCGGTCAATTTGTGACCAATGATAAGAAAATTATGATGGGATGAGTTTTGGTCGGAGCCTCTACCACCACTATGACTATCGAGTTTTTGAGGCTTTGAACCGGAAGTACCATCTTTGGAATCGTTAGGCATAATGTGTTTGATGTTGATATTTAAGATCTTAGAGAGTGTTCTGATACCATGAAGAATTCTACTATTTTCCTTGAATTTTATTATGTACAAAGTTGCAGTTATATACACGGCAGTCCTAAGATTATAAACTTCTAAGAATCAGTTTCTCTTGAATGGAGAATCAGATCCCATAAAACTAGCTACTAAATTAGGAAACAAAATAAATAAATACAAATTGAATCCCTAATATCTCTCTAATATCTTGGATAGCTAAGATATACATATTAACATTTTTTATTACTTGAATCGTGAAGTGCCTTCATAATTGTTTTGGCATGCAGTTACTATATGTAAGAGAAAGTGAGATGAGGTTCAAAATGGTGAAATCTTATTGGAATTGTTTTTGTGGTTTCTTTGATCATTTTTTATCCTGTAGATGAGCTTTAGAAACACAGTTGTGGGTTGTGCAAGTAAATAGATGTCAAGCTTTTACTTGATATAATTGTGAAAGTACAAAGTGTATGACAAAAGTACTAAGAGAGAAAGTGAAACTTTAGAGCTTTTCGTGAAACTCCATTAATGGAGTCTATTGTATATTAATGTTATTTTATATTACAGAGTACTTAACAATATATACAATCCACTTTTTCACACATTAAAAGTATTTCAGAAATCTTAGCTAATCATAATCGACCAACAGATTTCAGTTAGACTAACTGTAACTAACATTACATTTAACGTCTAACAACTTTCCTAAGCTTTAATCAGACTATAATGAAACAACTGATTAACGGTTTCCTTCCATAACCATAAACATTGGCTTGCTGATTGTAGCTTATACAACTGATACCAGATGAGAACCATCATGGAGCTTTGTGATGCTCTGCTTTTGCTTGACGGTCTGATCTAACACCTGAATCTCCTTGGTTTTCATTCCCCCACAAACAGAACTGGGGAGAATTCACTAGGTTAAGTTTGGATCATAAGAAATGAAACCTTGCTATAGTAAAACTCTTAGTGAAGATATCAACCATCTGATGCTCAATAGGAATATGACGAGTGTCAATTTCTCCTGAAGCAACCTTTTCGCGGATAAAGTGAGTGTCGATATCGATATGTTTTGTTCGCTGATGGAACATAGGATTCTACAAGAGAATTTGTGCCAATGTTATCGCACCAGACAATGGACCTTTTTTCAACTGGAATACGCAGTTCAAAGAGAAAAGAACGAAGCCAGAGAACTTTTGTTGTAACTTGAGCCATAGAGCGATATTCCGTTTTTGTGCTAGACCTTGCAACAACTCGTTGTTTCCTTGAGCTCCAAGAGACCACATTTCCACCATGTTGTTGCCGGTTGATCTTTGATCATCAACGCAGCTGGCCCAATTTGCATCGGTAAAAGCCTCAAGAGATGGACGCAAGGATGGTTAGAAGTGTAGGCCAAGATAAGGTGTTCCCTTTAAATAACGAAGCACTCTCTTGTAGGCTTGCCAATAAGTTATTGTCGGAGCCACATGATATTGACTGACTGTTGATAATGAAGAAAATTTCTGGACAAGTGTTGGTGAGATATTGAAGAGCACCGATTGTGCTCCTATAAAGTGTAGGATAATTAAAAATAGGCCCATCCGATAGAGACAATTTGGTTCTAGCTGCAATCGGAGTATCACAGGGATTTGAGGCTGCCATGTTGGTTTTTTGAAGTAGGTCAAAGATGTATTTGGCCTGAGTCAAGTAGAGTCTTGTATTATCATGACATGCCTCAAAACCTAGGAATTAATTCACAACACCAAGAGTCTTTAATGCAAAAGAGTTGTGAAGAGTGTCAACAAGCTTCTTGATAAAAAACTGATTATTCCCCGTGATTAGAATATCATCCACGTACACCAACAAAAAAAATTGGGTCTGAACCAGTGATCCTTATAAACAAAGAAGTATCATACATGGAATTAGAGAATCCCTAAGACAGTAGGGTTGTTCGAAGCTTGTGAAACCAACTTCTAGATGTTTGTTTGAGCCCATACAAAGACTTATGTAGCCTACACACATGGTTAGGCCTAGAAGAATCAATGAAGCCTTCTGACTAGGACATGTACACCAGCTCAGTTAGATCACCATTTAAAAAGACATTATTGATGTTGACTTGTTTAATGATCCATCCATTAGAAACAGTTATACAGAAGATGACCTTGATAGTATATGCTTTAATTACAGAACTGAACGTATCTGAAAAATCCAAACCAGGAGTTTGGTGAAACCCTTTGGCCACCAAACGAGCTTTGTGACTCAATAGACTCTCACCTTACTTGTATATAGTCCTAAATACCCACTTACAACCAACCACATTTATATTATCCGTAAAAGGGACAAAAGACCATGTCTTGTTGACTTATAGAGCATTGAATTCCTTCTGCGTAGCCTTAAGCCATGATCTTGAATGGCTTTCTTAGCTGATGTAGGGTCGCTTTCAGCCAAGAAATTACTTGATAGATAAAAAGACAGTCGAGACTTAATAATCCCATTCTTTGATCTGGTTTGCATTAGATGTATGGAAGTAACTGCTGGACAATGTTGAACCGGAGCAGCAGTATTATGTTGAGCAGGCAAGAGATCAGAGATTAAAGGGTCAACTGAGTCTGATAGAGACCTTTCATTAGCTGATAAAGGAGAAGGCTGAAATGTCCTTGTTGCTTGAAGAGGCGGATTGACATGAGGTGATTAAGACTGATTATGTTGTTGTCTCGAATGTTGAGACATACTAGCAGTATTAGGATAGTTGCCATTTTTAGAAAGCTTGCACATGTGAGAACACCCTTTGCATATCAGATAAATGAACACTCTGAGATGTAGAAACAATCTTTGAATGATTTTGAGTTGGAAAAAGTTTCACAAAGGGAAATTCCAGCTCATTAAATTCCACATGCTGTGACAAATAAATCCTTCCAAATGGGTGTAAATACTTATACCCTTTGTGCAATGGACTATACCCATAAAGAGACATTTTGTTGTATGGAAGTTGAACTTAGTTTTGAACTAATTTCTGAGGTACGGGAAATAGTTGCAGCCAAAGGTCTTGAAAGAAACTATAGTTTGGTTTCTTGTTGTATAGTTTATCAAAAGGAAAGATAAACCTGAATAATGCAATTGGCATGTTATTGATGAGAAGAACAACGGTGCTAAATGCCTCATACCAGAATTTCAATGGCATTTTGGCATGAGCCAAAAGAGTTAAGCCAGTCTCTACAGCATGTCTATGTTTCCTCTCAGCTGCCCCATTTTGTTAATGAGTGTAAGGGTAAGACATTCGAACTTGAATTCCCTGTTGAGCAAGATAGGAGGAAAAAATAATGTACTCTCCACCCATATCAGTGTGGAGACTCTTTATTTTCCTATCAAATTGTAACTCAACATTCTTTTGAAAATTTTTAAACACCTCAAGTGCTTCAGACTTTAACCTCAAAGGAAACAACCATGTAAATCATGTATGGGCATCAATGAAAGAAATATAGTATCTAAAACCCCCTCTGTTGAAAGCATAGGGGTCGGACCCCAAATATCAGAATAAATGTGTTCAAGAGGAGCTGAAGCAGTGATATTCACTCTTGCAAAAGGTAATTTGTGAAGTTTACCGATCTTACAAGAATCACAAAAGTTAGGTACATAAAACCTTGAAGTAAAATGAAAGTTATTTAACATTTTTTGAAGTATTAGAAAAGCTGGATGCCTCAATTTAGCATGCCAAACATTGGCATTCACAGAAGCCAAATTTGTTTGCTATGACTTGGACTCAAACATTTGTCCAATGCTATTCTTATTTTGAGTAGAAAAACAAGTGGAACTCTCTATTGAGCTATTGTTTGTGCTAGTTTTGTGTATAGAAAAATTTGAATCAGTAGCACTAATCAGCTCCAAGCAATACAACCCATCTTTAAGAACTCCACGAAGCAAAACCTTCTTCGTTTTGAGGTCCTTGATAACACATTGATCACTATAAAATTCAGATAAAGCTTGGTTATCATGAGTAAACTTAGAGATGCTAAGCAAATTCTTCATTATTTGAGGAACATGCAAAATATTCTTGAGTTTTAAATTTTGTATAAGTAGTGTATGACTTAACCAAAGTATGATTAACATTAGATATAGCAAGTTGAACTCCATTTCCTACAACAAGTTTATCTTTACCTTGATAGCTTGATCGTAAGGAGAGATTGTTGAGATCGGAGGTAATATGATTGGTCACGCCACTGTCAACATACCACACCAGGTCATTGATAGTCTCTGGAGTGGCTAGGTAGGCTGAAGCTTGATGAAAATTGGCTTGTGGCTCTATCACATTGTTGTTCATGTTAGCTTGTGAGGAACCGAGTAACATTTGATCATTAAATCCCTGTTGCTGATTGAAGAAGGCATGATTTTGTTGCTGATGTTGGCCATTAAACCCCTGTTGTTGATTAAAGAGAGCTTGATTTTGTTGCTGATGTTGAGGAGGTCCCTGAAATCCATGATCAAATATGTGATAACACTTTAAGGCACTATGACCAGGCTTATTGTAGACTTGGCAATGAATTCGTCATCTGCCTCTAGATCTTCCATTTCTACCTCTTCCACGATTTCCTCCTCCTCTATTATTGAATAAGCCACCATCTCTTTGGTCTCTTCTTTCTTGAGTGTTATTAGTCACATAGTTAGCAGAAGCTTGACCAACTTCAAGCTGATTAGGAGAATCGAGATGCTCTAGTATCTGCTCATGCATCATTAACAAGTACTGAGCATCTTCAAGAGGAATGAATCGATGTTGTGTTGAGATCATAGCCACAATAGATTCGAAATGGTAACCTACCCATTGGATAAAGCAAGAACAAGATATGATCTTTAACTTCTTCACCAGCAGCCATCAAGGCATCTCCAATGTTCTTGATTTTGAGCACAAAATCACCAACAGAATCAGATCCTTTTTTAATAGACTGAAGTTGATTTTTGAGTTGAGCAACTTTTGCCATGGACTGCTGAGAATATAATCTCTCTAGTCGATTCTAGACATCAAAAGAGGTCTTACAGCCTATAACTTGTCCAATGACATTCTCACTGATGGTTGAATAGATCCAACCCATGAGGAGTTTATCTATACGTTTCTAGCAAGTAAATTCCTTAGTCATCCTTATTTCAACAGATTTTTCTCCAGATTGATACGTAACTTCAACATCTTCATACACAGTTTGAGGTTGATTCGTGCCACAAAGAAAATCCTCAATATCTAAAGCCTGGATAGAAGGTAATACTAGTGTTTTCCGGTATATGTAGTTTGATCTGCCAAGCTTGATAGGCAGATTGTAGTTCAAGCTTTTGTTAAAGTAGAGAACTCCATCGTTGTTGTGATTCCTTGAGTGCTCTGACTTTGTTTTAAGATCAGAGACGATCGTGTCACGTCTGCTTCTTCAGATCTTTGGTTGTGATCCAAGACTAGTGAGCTAGACAGATTTGCCATGGCGTTTAGTCAGTAATGGCTCTGATACCATGTGAAAGTACAAAGTGTATGACAAAAGTATTAAGAGAGAGAGTGAAACTTTAGAGCTTTGCATGAAACTCCATTGATGAAGACTATTGTATATTATTGTTATTTTATATTACAGAGTACTTAACAATATATACAATCCACTTTTTCACACACTAAAAGCATTTATGAAATCTTAGCCAATCTCAATCGAGCAACAGATTTCAGTTAGACTAACCGTAACTAACATTACATTTAACGTCTACGACTTTCCTAAGCTTTAATCAGACTGTAATGAAACCATTGATTAATGGTTTCCTCCCATCACCGTTAACATTGGTTTGCTGATTGTAGATTGTACATGTAGCTGATGCCAGATGAGAACCATTAGGGAGCTTTGTGATACTCTGCTTTTGCTTTTGCTTGACGGTCCGATCTAACACCAGAATCTCCTTGGTTATCAATAATAAGACTGGTCGGTGAGATGATTGGAATTACTCGGGCCAACATAATTATGCCGTTGGTTTCTTGGATTGCTTTCTCTGTCTCCCTGTCTCTCTGTTGAATTTAGTAGGTTATATTAGGAACCAGAGGAGAATGGTGAGGTTTCTGTTCTATGTTTTTAATAATCAAGTACTCTTGTCAAACAGTTGAACTGGGTAAGTGTTGTTTTACGAACCAGAACCGGACTTTTGATGGTGGTGATCATGAGTTGGTAAATTTAGTAAGATGAACAAGAAAACCGTAGAATCCTGGAGACTGGTTGAATTGAAATGTAGTTCCAAATTGAGTATTTCAGGTGGACAGGTACTTTTCTGTCATTTCATTGTTCAAAACAAGAAGCTTACATAATCATCGTCGTATCATCGAGATTGGTAAAATAATAATAAATCAAAGAATATAAAGCATACATAATCATCAAAGTTACAAAATTGATAAAAATTGAAGTTGTGTGATCTTCAAATGTTGTTTGATTAAACAACTTATTCGAAACAATAGGTTTATCTTCATCGAATTGATGTGTTCCCTCCATCGTTTTCTTTTCAATAAAGAAAAAAAAAAAAAGACTATAATGTTGGTGTTTGTCTATCGCCTCAGGCTGTGCATAATGTACTCAGCATAAAGATCCCTGCACCACACACATTATAAATCAACAAGAACGTAAAAAAAAAATGTTGTAAAACTTTTTCCATCATATTTGATAGTCTGAAAAAATTAGAAAGAAAAACTTACATGGAGTACTGGATTGCTTCGGATGCTGTGGCTGAAGGCAAGAAATCATTAACTGCAACTTTCTTGTTCTCATTTTTCTTGTCTGTGCAATGTGTTAAAGAAACCAACATTGTTCACATTAAAACAAGCAATCTCAAGTAGTTAATTGATTTCATTTTAGATTTAAGATTGGAAAAGAAAAGGATACAATCTTCGAAAAAACGACGGATCTCAGTTAGGCGATGAGGGGGCAGCTCTTTGATGTCAGTGTAGTGCTTGTACTCTGGATCATCGGCACACACTGCAATGATTTTATCATCCTTCTCTCCCTGGACAGAAAATTTTCAAAACAGGTTTTGATTATTTGCATAAATCTAGTGAATTACAAACAAGTTTGTGTGTGTATATATATATATGTGAAAAGTTTTAGGTGCAAGATTTCCCGTACGAAATCTCTGATAGCTACAGTGGTAATCCAATAGGTACCGGTAGCTATTTAGAATCTCGTACGGGAAATTCTGCACCAATATATACCTGATCAATCATTGGCATTAGTCCAATTGCCCTGGCTCGCAAAAAGCATCCTGGCATCACTGGCTCCTGTACAAATGATATTACTTGATTGACAAGAAAAGAAAGAAAAAGAAAATCCCACAGGTGACACCATTATTGATATAAGTTGTTACCTGCATGAGAACCAAAACATCGAGAGGATCATTGTCCTCGCATAATGTTCTGGGGATGAAACCATAGTTATGAGGATACACCACTGACGAATACAAAACTCGATCCACCTTAATGAGTCCAGTTTTCTTGTCTAGTTCATATTTCACCTTACTTCCCTTTGTAATCTCAACAACCTGTAGTAGTGTTATGTGAACAAACCAATTCTCTACAAGATAACTTAACAAGCAAGCAAAAACAAAGAACCTACACAGTTGAAAATCGTGGGGGCTCCTGGTCCAATCTCAAGATCATGCCAAGGATGTGCAGCTACTGATCTCCTTGACAGAGACGATAGGATCCTCTCGTTGAGCTTCGGAACTGGACGATCCCCGCTTGTCTGCTGCACAACTTCATTGTTTGCTTCTTCACTCATCTGCAACCCCACAAAATATCAGCTACAATTAACTATAATCCCACCAAAAACATAACGAAAAAGATAGAAAGAAAAGAACTGGAGATACCTTGATTGATTCTGTTGATAATTAGAAGTGGTAATGTGAATGTAAAGAAGAGGAGATGGAAGAGGATTTATATATTGGAAGAGATCCTCACTCTGCGGGAACTGTTAGAGGAAGTATTTATGGCAAAAGAGAAACAGAAGGAGATGGTCAATTCTGCCTGGTGTCACATGTTGAGTGAAGATAGTTGCTGCCCACTTTACCTCCACTAGTTTTTTTTTTTTTTTTTTGGTGCGTGCACGTTTGTCCCGTTTCCAAGTTTCATTACATTTAAAAATTATTCTAACAGCTCTAGAAAAAAGAAAATACCATTTTGTGATAAGTGATGAGCTTGATTAAAAGACATTTGATCAACTATTTAAGTGCAAGTTTTCGGTGACATATTGTAGGATCTGTAACTGGTGCCATCTTTCTTGACTGGGTCGATATATATATATATATATGGTGTAGTGGGTGTCTGATTGCTGTAGGAATTGGCCTATGTCTATCGGTAACAAAGCTTTTATTCATGTCTTGTTAGATATCTCTTGATGGGAACCGTGAAGCAAACATTATTTTTACCATCAACAAAGTTCTGTGTATATTGTTATGGAAATTTACAAAAGATCAATTTTCAATAACTGGTCCTGTCTCAATACCCCTCTCTGTTTGGGAAGATTTCAATAACAAGTTCATCACAGATACAATCAATTTTAACAGAGCAAGAAGTTGTCGAATCCAGGATAGTGCTTGAAGATAGATATTCATTCATAAATTCCTTTTCACGAAATTATCGAAACAGAACAAACACCGACAATCATCAAAACCAGAAAATAACAACGAGTTCATATCATCTTCAAAATAGTTGATAGAACAAATTTAGTTGATAAAACAACTTATTCAAATTGATGGACTTCCAAGTTCTATCCTTCACTACCAAAAGAAAAAGATTAAATATAGCCCTTCCGCCTACCTACCGCCTCAGGGTGTGCATAATGTACTCAGCATAAAGGTCCCTGCACCCGGAAAAAAAAATATTTATCAGTAGGGTGTAAACTTATTGTAACAATTCAAAGGCGGGGGAATAAGCAGTCAATGAAATGTTTGATGTACTGCCATAGAAAAGTAAGGAATTTTGGTGATGTTAGATGGACTTACATGGAGTACTGAATAGCTTCAACAGCAGTGGTTGAAGGTAAAAAGTCGTTAACTGCAACCTCCTTGTTCTCATTTTTCTTGTCTGTGCAATGTGTGTTAAGAAACCAATAATCTTCACATTGTAAAACAATTCTCAAATTTAACAACAAACTATAAATTGGTTTTAATATGAAAGAATGAAAAGGATACAATCTTCAAAGAAACGACGGATCTCAGAAAGGCGATGAGGGGGAAGCTCTTTGATGTCAGTGTAGTGCATATACTCTGGATCATCAGCACAAACTGCAATGATCTTATCATCTTTCTCACCCTGAATAAGTATAATAATATAGTTATTGTATAAATCTTATAAAACAAGTTCAAAAGGTTCAGTTTTTGAAGCTTAGTAGAGTACCTGATCAATCATAGGCATCAGTCCAATGGCCTTGGCCCGCAGGAAACATCCAGGAAGGACAGGCTCCTGTATGAATCATTAATTTAGGCACTAAATTGAGACATGGTTACTTAATTTGAGAATTTATCTAGTACCCTCAAAACAAGACTCTCTCAACTTTGAGAATTGTGAGTATGTCACTCCTTCAAATGTCAAGAGACAGTTGCAAATTATTTGAAAACCATAGGGACATAGATAGAGAATCTACTTTGAGAATCAAATTGTCCCATCAACACATGATCAAATTAGATTATCATTAACAAGTGTTTCCCTTGGTAATTTAGATTGATATAAAATTACCTGCATGAGAACCAAAACATCAAGTGGATCATTATCCTCACATAATGTTCGAGGGATGAAGCCATAGTTATGAGGATAGACCACGGATGAATATAAAATACGATCAACCTGAGTATATTGATTATAACAATAAGACCAATTAAAAACTAGAGAGAGATGCAATAAGCAAGAAATGGGAAAGAGATAAGACACCAAAGGAGTTGTTCATACCTTAATCAGTCCTGTTTTCTTATCAAGTTCATATTTGACCTTACTTCCCTTTGTTATCTCAACAACCTGAACCATTTGAACAAATAATTCAAAGGGATGATAATTCATGGTAATGGTTGAAGTTTAAAACATACTGCACAACAAGACGAACTCTTGTTGGTACTTTGGATGTTAAAGACGGAAAAAAAAAAAAAAAAGCTTAGAGATTGAAAAAACAATCATTTGATTGAATAGTTTATTCCTAAACTCGTAATGTGTTCCTTTTTCCTTACTTCTCCCACTTCTCAAATGGAGGAAAATCCAAATATATACATATCTACATTACACCTAGAAATTTGATTGATCAAATCCTGCCCTCACTTTCATATTTTGAGTATAAGCAATTCGTCTCTCTAAGGGTATTTCTACCATTTTGCTTTATAAAGTAAAACAAGTGAAGACATACACAGTTGAAAATTTGGGGGGCTCCAGGACCTGCATAAAAAGTATTGCAACACAATTAATTGCCCAAACCTTCTCATAAGCAATCAAATAAACTACATAAGTGCATTAAAAAAGATTGCTTGTGTCTTTACCAATCTCAAGATCATGCCACGGATGTGCAGCAACTGATCTCCTTGACAAAGATGAGAGGATCCTCTCATTCAACTTGGGAGCTTGACGGGGTGGCGCTTGCTGTGAAGCTTGCTGCTCGCTTCCATCCACTTCCTCACTCATCTCTAAACCAGAAAATTAGTAAAAAAAAAATTTACAGACACCAGCAATACCCCACCGCAAACATAAAAAAACAGATTCAAGTGTGTAATCTGTTCCTCAGTTTAGTTGAATCGTGAATGACATTTACAAGCATCAGTAAACATAAATCAAAAAGTCTACTTTATAAAGATCTATTGGTCAAGATTTATAAAAGCAAAAAAAGTTTGATTTACAAGTGGGACTCTTAAAATCCATGCATAGCAAAAACTGGGAGATTAAGGTCAATGACGTTCAACAAATTGAGCACAACAACCATAACTACATCAATGGATCATAAATCTAGTACATGATATTAAATCATCAAAAGGGGATTGTTTCTTTTAAAGTGTTTTACATAAAATGCTCAAGTCAAACGAGAGTCAACACTACTGTTTCCACTAAAACAAACCCAGAAACAGATGGTCCTCTACTCTACTGAGAGATTCAAATTCAAAAGCGTTGCAATCTAGAAATCAGTCTGGAAAAAAGAAAAAAAAAAAAAGTAGTATAGCATCGATTATCACGAAAAAGAAACAGCTAAACATACCTTGATTGTCGAACAAGACACGAAAATGATAATAAGAAATGAGATACAGAGAATAATATACAGAAAGACACAATTAGCGATCCTAATTATGCGCTCACTGTTCGTGCCATATATTTATAGCAACAATTTGTTCAAAAAAAAAATCAAGGGTTAGTCAAAATTTTCCAGCGTTTTATTATTACAGCTAACAAGATAGGTGTCCCGGAAACATAAGCTCAGCGGGTTGATCGACGGTTGTAGTAGTCAGTACTTTAAATAAATAACTCTCGAATCAACTACTCGAATCCTAATGACTGCGGTTAAAAAAAAAAAAAAAATTCTTACAAGTTAGGTGGGCCATGCCCGCCCCAGTAACAAATAATAATTGATCATTTTTAATGTGATAAATATTATTTAGCTGTAAACATACCATCAGATTGTGACATTTTTAGATTTCAATAACAATCGTACTAAGTATTTAACCCTTAAAAATAGACTAGGCAGAATCTTATCTTAAGAGGTACAAAATTTTGAGAAAAAGGTATTCTTACACTGATGTGTCACGAAAATATGGAAAAACCCACAAAAATAAATAAATAAATAAAACAAAAAATGTTTATGTTGTCTACTTGTCTCTGTTCCGAGATAAACCAAGAAAAGTTATTCGATTTATGTTATGTCATGTCTTTTTAATTAATGGTTGGTTCTGCACAAAAGAAAAGTGTATCTACCTTTCTAGATTTTCACCGGTTGGTCCTTTTTCTTTACCACCTATTTGGGTCACTATCTAGACTTTTATTATTATTATTTTTATAATCTGATATCAAATGGTCCAAGGCCCCTCAAGAGCTGTTGAGATCGATAGGGAAGATATCGACTCCCACCTTAATGGGTAGAAGATTTCTAACACGTATTTATAGAACGTATATGTTGAGATTCGAATCTCGACCACTTACTAATGTGGAAAGTGAGTGAATACCTTTATGCTAATAATAGATATGCAATTAGACCTTGAGTAACGATATTTATATCTCTCTAAAACTGTATGTACATCCAATATTAGTATTATTTATAAAATTCCAACATTACCCTATATCTAATAATTATAAATATTGCCCTATATATTTTTATTAATACAATATTAATAATTGTTATTATTTCAGGTTAAATTAAAATATATATATATATCTCCAGAATTTTTATTTTTTATTTTAATCTTTACAAATTATCTCCTCTTGTCACATTGCTTCTTTGAGTCCATTTCTTTAATAATTTATCTAATTTGTGGGATCGTTTCAAAACCCAAAAGGATTTCTTCAAAGTGGTGTTTTCATAATGGAGATCCAAATTGTGTTTTGACTATTGATAATGGAGATCCAAGGCTTTTTTTTCAAAACAAAATCCATATACATCATCATTTTGTTCTTCAATTACAATTCCCTAGTTTTTTTTTTTTTTTTTAAAGAAAGGAATGGAAGGATGCTCTTAGGGATGTCAATAGGGTGGGTATGGGATGGGGATACCATCCCCATTCCCCAAACGCAAATATAATTAGGATTCTCATTCCAGCCCCATTCCCCACTTAGAGTGGAGATGGGAAATCCATATTTGGGGAGAGGGCTCCCGGTATCTGCTCCACTTTTCAATATTGATATTAAAAGAAAGTGTACACATCAACAATTCTTATTCTCTTTTTACAAATAATACATTGATGGAATACAACTGACAGATTAGGTTGTGAGTCATGCATTGCTTAAAGGTACATCATGCATTGGTTGAAATATACATAACATTAGTTATTCATTGGTTGAAAGAGCAAGATATTTTAAATGATGAAGTAATTGTTGACTACAATTAAGAATGACAACCGTGTGAGTGCCATGTCAAAATTAAAATAGGGTAAAATGGGGCAGGGATAGGACGAGGACCAAAATACCATTCCCTGCCCCACAATTAATTGGGTTTTAAAATCATATCTCATCCTCGCCCTATACCCCAATTAACATGTACCAAACCCATCCCAAACGAGGTAGGTCCCCACGGGGTCCGTGCCCATAGGGATTTTTGACATCCCTAGATGTTCTTTCCTATTTGAATAAGGTTAAAGGATATTTTTAATGTCCATAGAAGAAAAACTCTCTTAAAATAAATAAATAAAACTTCTCCTTATAATTCACAAATTATTTATTTACACTCAAATTTAATTTATTTATTTTTATTAATGACAATTTTAACTGAATTAAAATTACTAAATAAGACCCAAAAAAAATAAAATTAAGACTCTATCCTTAAATTAAATATTACATATTAATCTCTCTCTCCTAAATCTATTATTACCATATTAAACACTCCATCATAATTACTCTCTCTCTCTCTCAATTTTTCAAAAAAAAAAACCTATCTCCATACTTTTTAGACCAATCTCTGAAAAAAAAAAAACTTATGAATATTTTGGTTTTTTACTAATAGTAATATATATATATATATATATATACACCTTGTTTTTTTAAATATATATATATATGAAACTTGATTTGTTGCAACTTGATTCGATTAAACTCAGAATTTCTAAGACTAATAAAAGAATTAAAGTTCTATAGGCAATCACATATCTACATAAGTAACAAAAAACATTTTCATATTTCGAATTTTTTTTTTTTTTGAAAAATAGGGTACTTATTTTTTGAGTTATTTTTATTTTTATTTTTAAATATATACATATATACCATTCCTAAAAATCAAGTTTATTCCTCAGTTTTTTTTTTTTTTTTTTTTTTTTTAACCATTAGTCTTGTTTGAGAAAGAATAGAAATAGCAAATTAGAGATATATATTTAAGGAGAGGGTTTAATATGGTAATTAAAAATTTAGGAGGTAGTGTTTAATATGTAATATTTAATATAATGATTTAGAAGAGATAATTTTTTTTTTTAATAATTTAATTCAAAAAAGGTTACTCATTGGATGAATTTCAAATGTTATGATAGTTCGTCCTAACTTTTATTAAAATAAAATGGAATGTCTTTAGATTTTTTTTTTTTTTGAATAATTACTTTTTACACGGAGTATCTTTAGAATAGAAGTGTCAAAAGATAAAAAGAATAATCTTAGAACAAAAGGAAGTGTTTTTATAATTTTTTTAAATTTAAATTTTGAAAATGAAGTGTCTTTAGAATAGGAGTGTCAACAAATAAAAAAAGATAATCTTAAGAAAAAAAAAGGAAGTGTTTTTAGAATTTTTTTTTAAATTTAAATTTTAAGAATGAAGTATCTTTAGAAAAGATGTGTAAAAAGAAAAAAAAAATTAGATTGTCAAAAAAAAACTCTAAAAAAAATACAACCAGTTGACATGAGTTTCGATTTGGAAGGAGGAGCCTCCTCCTTATTTTGTATTTTTATTAATCTTTTATAATTTATAATTTATATTAATTATTTTATAATTTATTAATTTTATGGTATTTATCTAGAGATGACATATTCGGTAAAATGTGAGGTATAATTACAAATTATAATATTTTAAAAGTTTAATATAGGTACACATATAGATTTGAGTAAACATACAGTTTTAAAGGAACGTAAATATCATCACTATTTTATAATTTCACTCAAAAAAAAAAAAAAAAAATGTAGCTGCGCTTACGTTTTATTGGAGGGTTTTGGGTGTTTTTTTTTTATGAGTGCCAACTAATCAAGGATTACTTTAATCCTACTTATTATTAACTATTGCTAGTTGCTAAGTGGACCTCAACTACGCACTGAAATAAAATTTGCAATCAAATTAAACACTACTGTAAAAAAAACAAAAAAACAAAAAAAAAAAAAACAGGTTAATTGTCGGTGAATAATCTGATAATATTAACTTTGAAAAACAAGCTGTAAAGGTAAAAAAATTAACATAACCAAGTAATCCATGATTTTCTATACACATTAAAGAGTCAGTAGAAACCTGCTTCATACACAATAATTTCCAAAATACACTTCATGCATGTATCATGTATGCACACCAATTCCTTTCTCATAGAGATTGCAAAAAGTTTTTGGCAATTATATATGATCAATAAGAGAGCAATTTAAGGCACATGATGTATGGATTCAGGAGACATTGATATCATCTGCAGAAGACTTGAATTCGAAAACGTTTCCTGCAATGCACGTCCCCTCTTGCTGTGATCTCCATCTAAGCTCTCTTTTGCTATGTGTACAAGCTCCTTGGCAACATCAATCATGCCAATTTTCCCATCTCTCCCGAATAACATACACCGCATTGCAAGGTCTGCAACTATCTCTATCTGCTCTCTTCGAAAGATCGGTAGCTCGTGATAGTATAGAGATGGATCCACAATCTCTTCTAGCTTCGAACTTCTTATTTTCTGCAATGCAGCTGTTGGTTGATCAATGTGTTTGGACCCTGTTATCATCTCTAAAAGTAGCACACCAAAGTCGTAAACATCGTTTTTATTATGGATGGAATTACCCAATTCCAGGTTTGAGTGATCTATTACTAATCCAAACCCGGAAATTTTTACTGAGAAATCCTCATCTAAAAAGATGTATCCGGATTTGAGGCCACGGTGGAAAATGGGAGGACAAATCTCGTACTGCAAGAAAGCAAGAACACTAGCTGTTTCGGCTGCAATTGTTAGCCTCTTATACCAATCAAGGTCAGTTTTGTTTTCACTACTTTTTTGCAAATGTTCCTCCAGGGTGCCATTTGCAGGATACTCATAGACTATTAGTGGGACGATTCCAGATTCGATACAGCATCCGAGGAGACGTGCCAAATTCCTGTGCAGGATTGCTGTCAAAATATCAACCCGGGATATGACTTGAATGAGGTCTCTTTCGCTATCACATTGCAATCTATGTACAGCTATATGTGAACCATCTCCTAACACCCCAGCATAAATTGAGCCATTCGTGCTCTCAACGAGTTTTTGGGCATCTTTGAATCCCCTGGTGGCTTCTTCTAGCTCATGATAAGTGAAGAACCGAGTCCTACAAGCTTTCCGGAATGAGATTCTACTGCCAAAATGACCTTGGTCATGGTCAAATAATGTAGCTCCATTAACAGGTCGTTTTAGCAGACAAAAGAGTGCTAATAAGGAGACAATGACAAAGGCCGGAGCAAGAACACCTGCAAATTGAGATTCAAATTAAAGCAACTAGAATTTGTAAAAAGATTTGTCCTTCTTAAGAGAAGTATATATCTATATGCACAAAAGGGTTCAATTTTGCAGTGACATACCAGCTACAATTACAAATTCTTTTTCACTTCTCCTTTTTGTGAAGCAGTCCTGTCCATATGCTTCTTTTCCATTCTTGATACAAGCTGTCAAACATTATCATTTTGATTAACAAACAAATGTGATAAAACAAAAAAATATATTCATGAGTATATTCTGTAGTCATGATGATCCTCTCATGAAACACAATGACATGAACAACTTTAATGATGTGAATCAGATGCCCTAATCATGATGAATTCAGTGAATCAGAACTAATTAACAACAGCCCCCACATAATTTTTTTATATTCTATTGTGCACCCCAGGTTGGGGGATTTAATGATTGTGTCTGAATTGAAGTCAAATTCTTTATCATGATTACCAGAAAGCTTGAGTGAGCATGATCAAAAAATTTACTCACATTTTAAGCAACCAGTACCATTGACAAATCCATCTCCAACGAAACCATCCTTGCACAAGCACCTCACACCAGCTGCAACTGTTGTGGCATTGACAGTGTTTGAATTTGTAGCACAAACACTTTTGGATGTATTTCTGGGAATTGCCCACTCTAATTTGACCCCACGTTTCCCGGTATTGGTACCTCTCTCAACAACCCAAGACGAAAATCCCCTGCATCCATACTTTGAAAAACCAGAAAAACCATCTCCAACCTTCCATACACTGTGATCAGAAAGTGGGTAACAACACGCAGGTGAGCCATTTCCATTGACATCATCATCACAGCCAGGCAAGTTATTTGTTTCACAACCTGTTTTGCACAAAGAAGAATCCTCACAATCATATAAACCAATCACATTATCAACCGAGACTCCAAAGTGGTCGTTTCTCGAGAAACCAAATGAATTCAAATCATTGTACTGGCGACAAGAAGTTATCCCCGGAAAATCCACCAGTACACCGTCGGAGAAGAATTCAAAAACTTTGTAACTTCGAACGCCGATGTTGAGGTAAAGGGTGGTTGAATTCGAGCAGTTGAGACTAAAAGCAGATGAAAAAACAGAGGAACACGAATTGGAATTGTTCAAGTGAAATGGAAATGGTATGCTAAAGTTTCCACATTTTTCTTCATTGCATTGACATTGAATTAAAACAGGTTGCTGTTGTTGAATAGAATGAGAGATTTTTGATTGGTGAAGAATTGTGATCAAGAGAACACAACAAGTGAAAGCCAAAGTTAACATAGCTTGTAGGAGGAACTGGGAAGTGTTTTGGAGTTTTGACTTGGGTCACTGAAGACAGTGAAGAGTTTGCAGAGAATATTTTTGAAGGAGTCTTATTAACTGTTAAATGCACGTACGTTCATGGGACCCACATTGAGATGGGATACGTGGCAAAGATCAGGAGGTGAGGTGAGGCATGGAAGTTGGAGAAGAGGAGACGATTGGTCTGTGGAATGGGTTACCAAATACATATAGAAGTGTGTGCGTTTGTAGAGAGCGTGGCCTTTGCGTTTCATTTTCAATGCCCTTTGTGTATTTGTGTGTGTATAATAATTAATAATAATTATAATAAAACATTAAATTAATGAAATCAAGATGGGTTTCGAGCATTGATAATGTCAAAATCAATTGCAATAATGTATGTAGTTTGAGAATTACGGAATGTCAGATCTAATAGCAATTCCCATAACATGAATAAATAAATAAATACCACTTTACTGTATACCATGAACGTCAAATTTCCAACACCCAATGCATTGGCAGATTAAATCCATAAGTAACGTAAAAGAATCTCCGAAACAGTTGCTAGTATTAAAGCAGATAGTGACATTTTATAACTATTAAGCCCGTTGTTTTCTATGTGTTATAAAAATATATTTTATAGGCATTCGATTTAAGATTTAATCTCTAATATTTCACTGTCAAGACACTTATTTTTTAATAACTCAAGAAAGCTTATATATGTCTTTTTATCCTATTTTGCATCTAATTTTTTTACAACCCGCAGTTGCATTGAAGATGCTCTGATGGTTATGTATTTCTTTTTTCACATTTGTGATAGATTTTTTTCATATTTTTCCATTAAATCTCAAACGGTGATAAAACCCCTTCTGACGATACTTTTAGTGATTGATCTTGCTAACTAGTTCCGGTAGATAAGAAACTATTATATATAAAATGTGCTCTCTTGTCCTTTTATTATTTTAATTATATAAATTAACTTATAATTTTTGTTTTCGTAGTTCTAATGACCATGAAAATAGGAGATAAAAGCAATCCATTTTAATATTTTAATTTCCTATTATTTTATACATTATTACCAAATCTAGTGTATATTATATATGAGTAATGCTAAGCTTCCCAAATTTTTTCTCAAATTATTTCCCAAATGTATGTAGCACGTGAGATGTCAACATTTTGTAAATCATGAGATTATATGGTAAATGATGTGATATTGACCCATCATGTTCTACAAACATTTTGGAAAGAATTTAGAAAAAAAAAATGGGAAGCCTAGCATTACTCATTATATAATATATATATATATATATATATATATTAGATTTTACTATAACAAACTAAGTAAATATTGAACTCTTATAATGACTACCTTTATTATTTATTTTGTTAGGTTAAATATTAATTTGATTTTGATAAATTTACTTTATTAGTTTATTATTTAAATTTTTAAAAAAATTATTATAAATTAATTTGATTTGACATGAATATTATAAAATTAAGTTACAAGTATGTAAATAATTGTGATTTAAATATATCCACGGTATAATTTATATTTTATAAGTTGGAAACTATTAATTTCAGTTGCATACCGTTAAGAACAAACATAAATTTTACAACAAAATAAAATATGTTTTTTCATACGCTATTTGATTATGTAATTGAAATGGAAATTAAGATGAAAATTAGATTGATTTGGTTATAAATAATTTTCTAGATATAAAATAGACATGTTATATTTTAATTAGTTAATGTCTATTTTATTTATTTATTTATATCACTACTTTTAATATCAAACGGTATTACATTTTATTAAAAAGCATCAAGTGCGGGATTCCGTATTTTTTCTTGTATATGATTCCTATTGACCTACAATATTAGTTTTTGTCTTAACCCCTCAAAGTTAAAATCCTTATTTCGCCCCTGGATACGGCGACATCTGTGCTAATACCATGCTGGGTTGATTGTATTTCTTATGTCCAAACAGGTGGTGTAGAACAACTCGGTTGGGTTTTGGGCTTGGGTGTGTTATAATTTTTTTTATTTGTGGTTTTTGGTGCGAATTTTTGGGGCACACTTTTTTTCTCTCGGTTGTGTTGTAATTTTTTTTGTAAGTTGTGAGCTTTGCCTTTGCTACTGGGATACTTGAAACATTTGATTTGGTTTACTTTACGTGGTACCCGTACCATCTTAGAAATATTGACTGGAAAGACGAGAAGTTCCAACAAGTCAGCATGTGGGCCCTATTGATGTAGATATGTGTTTGACGTGGCGCGATGTGAGTGGACATTACTGGACCCTACATGAGTCATGACCCACTAGATACTTTTCAAAAAGAGTGTCAAATGAAGAGAAACTTTCGTTTTAGTGGCATAGATGGTAACAAAATGGTATTCTAATCAATCGGTCCAATGGTATTGTGATACTGACCGTAGGATACTGATAAGCAAGAGACGACTTTGAATCTTATACGTATAATTATTCTTGAAATTGGAATTTATACAACCTAAACGATCATAAAGTTAATTTGTAAGCCTCCTATGCACACCACGATAAGTCCATAATATTTGCTGTTCAAATCACATATAAGAACTGCTTCAAAAAATAAAAATAAAATAAAATAAAATAAAATAAAAATAAATAATAGATTCATATATAAGAATATTAAGTAAACATATTCTAACTTTGTACTTTTCATTAATGGAATATTGGAATTAGGTTGATGTATTGAATGATTAGCGAGATTAGTAGAAATATTGAGATAATTACATTGACATGTTATAAGTAGTAAAGTCAAAAGTGTTCAAGTAAGTTTGTTTGTTTGTTTGTTTTTTTTTTTTTTTTTTTTTTTTTCTTTTCTATTATACAAAGATTCTCTTATCATGACGAGATGAAGTTGGTTCGGTGTAGGAATGTCAAAAATTCATAACTCCCTAAACCGGTGGGAATTTGATCCATTTGGACAAGTTTGGAGCAATTAAAGTAGGGTTCAGTTGGACTCGACTCAAATGTTGTTGACCCAATTTGTAACCGGTTTGGGTATGAGTCAGACTATTATGTCTATACCCATCTCAGTTGACCTGGTATTTATGTAATTATTTTTAAAATATATATTAAATATGAAATAAAAAAAAACAAAAATATAATATTTTTGTCTCTTTGCCGAATTGTATTTTATGTTTGAATTTAAAATTTATTTAAGTTAAATATTATATTCTATTAAATTTAAGTTTATAACGAATTTATGCGTATGTTAAACTTTAAGGGCGCATTTGCTAATCAGGAATGGATGGAATCGAAATCAAGTTCCACTGGAAAGGGAATTGAGAGGAATCGCAATCAAGTTACTAAATTACATTCCAGTGTTTACTAACAATTTAGAAATCGGAAATAAAATCACATTTATTCTATTTTAATGTTTACTTAAACTAAGGAATCAGAATGATACATAATTGATTACATAAATACCCTTGTGTATAAAACATAATGAAATATTTTTTTATTAATATGAAAAAATATATTTTATATTTCTCGTAACACAATATTTATAATAATTAATGTTTTTATATTATAATATTTGAACTAATTAAATAAAGAATTATATAAATAACTTTATTAAAAAATAACGAAGCTGCAATAACATATAAGAGATATGAATATACGGTTGTTATTATTATTTTTTTCTGAAAAGTGCAGTAGTTATTTTTAGTTTATAAATGGTATTGTAATTTATATATATATATATATATATAGATGAATTTTTTAGAAATCACACAGCTAGAATAATATAAATTATTAATTATGTAAACCAATATGAAGATTCGGCTAGAATAATATAAATTATTAATTATGTAAACCAATATGAAGATTCAAAAAAAAAAAAAAAAAAAGTAAACCAGTATGATTTTCAAAAATTAAATACAAAAGTAAATAATCATGAAGAAGATTGTTTTTATTTTTATTTTTGTTTTTAAATGAGGATATTTTAGTAAATATATTATGAATTCATTTTTCAATCAGGAAAGGGAACATGATTCCTCAGGAACTTAATTTCTGATTTATGAGTGGGGTCTACAGAATTTAATTCCCTAAAAATTTAGTAAACAATGGAATTCAGAAACCAAGAACTTAATTCCCTTTCCTAAGTAGGATTCTTGATTAGTTAACATGCTATAAGTTTTAATCTTTTATTTGCGGTTTATGTTTAAATTTAAATATTATTTTTTAGTTTAAGAGTATTTTTAATTTTTTTTTTTTAAAAAGAAACTTCATTAAAGAACCAAAAAGCTTACAAAACGCTTAGGCCATCACCCAAAACGACAGAAGCTACACAAGGAGGAAAATCCTCCAACCAAAAACTATCGAAACCATTCCTTAACCCAAGTTTAGCCAAACAATGGGCTGCCCTATTAGCATTTCTAAGTTAATGTCCTAAAATTCAATTTTTTGTAAAAATTGTATATTTAATGTTTTGATCATTTTTTGTTTTGTTTTTTGTTTTAAGAGAAATGAGTTAGTTCGAGTCGAGTATGGGTCACCGAGCCCCAAATAGGTTCAAGTATAGGGCAAAAATCAAAAACCCATTTTGTAATACGGGTCAAGTATGTGGCAGCTTGCTCTAACCGGGTTTCAAGTATGAGGCATGTTGATGTAGCCTCGATTCTATCTATTCTCATCCCTAGTTTGGTGTAGAGGTAACCACGGTTCGGTTCGAACCGAAATAGTCACTATTCAAATTGGACCGGAAGGGAAATTTCGATTTCGATTTCGATTCTAAAATTTGAAGAATCGGCCAAACGGTTCCATTTTTTTTTTTGAAAAATCCTAATTCACTCATTCAATCAAACTCAAATTAAAAATAAATAAATAAACTTAAAAGAAAATTCATCAATTCATCAGTTCATCAGTTCACCAACCATCGTCATCTGATCTCTCTTCGATCTCTTCTTCATCCCGTCACCGGCGGCAAACCCAAATGACTCCCATTCACTAAAACCCAACAGTCTTTCTTTCTCTTCCATTCTCTAACCCAATCCGTTAGCGAGGAGTGTCGATCTCCTCTAGTGAGAGAAGAACGAAGCTCTTTTCTTTCTCGTTCGCTGCGTGGTGGTTGTTAGGTGAGATCCATGGACTGTCATGCATCCTTAGAGGAGATTGACGGACGATCGCTCAGTCTTAGATAAGATCGACACAAACAGTCGTGAGTTTTGGATTGATGGGTTTCTGATTTGGGTTGCTTTAGGGGCCACATGGGGGTGGTGTGTTAGGGTTGGGTTGGGTTGGGTTGGGGCGGGTTGATGGTATGAAGGGTCAAGATTGATGTGTTTGGAGTTATTGAATGCGTTTGGTGTATTTCTGGATTTTTGATGTATTTTTAGGTGGATGTTGAATGTTGATTTTTTGATTTTGGGTGATGGTGGTATGTTTTTTGTCGAATGGGGGTGGTGGACTGGTAGTGTGTTTTTGATTTTGTGGGTTTTTGATTGATGATGAAGGTTGATGGATAGATGATGATGTTGAATGTTTTTTATTGATAATGATTTATAATTTTAAATTTTTTTTTAAAAGGGAACCGAACCAGAACTGTGGTCACCACTAGTTCGGTGTCATGGGTTCAAATCATATCTACCATTCTTAAATTATGAATTAATTGTAATAAACAATCAATTTATTTAAGGGTTAATTGCACAAGATTACCTTATATTTTGCCTTTGTAGCAAAATATTCAATAAATGACCTTAATTACACGAACAACCAGTTGCGAGTGTGTGTGTGAAAAAAATTCTATTATACATTAAATTAGAATATAAACCAATAAAAAAATAAAACTATTATACATAAAATGTTATATATATATATATATATATATATATTAGGTAATAATATTCTCTTGCTCCTTTATTATTTAAATAATATAAATTAACTTATAATTTTTATTTTCATAGTTCTAATGACCATGAAAATATGAGATAAAATCAGTCCATTTTAATATTTTAATTCCTATTATTTCATACATTAATACCTAATCTAGTCTATATTATACATAAGTAATGCTAGGTTTCCCAAAAAATTTTCTACATTCTTTTCTAAATGTATGTAGTACGTGAAGTGTCAATATCTTATAAATCATGAGATTATGTGGTGGATTATGTGATATTGACATCCCACGTTCTATAGATATTTGGGAAAGAATTTCGAAAAAAAAAAAATTGAGAAGCCTAGCATTACTCATTATACATAATATATATATATATATTTATATTATAGATTTTAGTAGAACATGTCAAGTAAATATTGAACTCTTGTAGAGACTACCTTTATTATTTATTTTGTTAGGTTAAATATTAATCTAATTTTGATAAATTTACTTTATTAGTTTATTATTTAAATTTTCTTCAAAATTATTATAAGTTAATTTGGTTTGACATGAATATTACAAAATTAAGTTACAGGTATGTAAATAATTTTGATTTAAATATATCAATGGTATAATGATATTTTAATTAAGCTATTGAAATTTATATTTTATAAGCTGCGAACTATTAAAATATATTTTTTTTCAGTTATGCATACCGTTAAGAACATGCATAAATTTTACAACAAAATAAAAGATGTTTTCTCATACACTCTTTGATTATGTAATTGAAATGGAAATTAAGAAGAAAATTAGATTTATTTGGTTATAAATAATTTTCTAGATATAAAATAGACATGTTACATTTTAATTAATTAATGTCTATTTTATTTATTTATTTGTATCATTACTTTTAACACCAAACGGTATCACATTTTGTTGAAAAGTATCAGATGTATGATTCCTTATTTTTTCTTGTAAATGATTCTTACTGACCTACAATATTAGTTTTTATTTCGGCCCCCCAAAAGCTAAAATCCTGGCTTCGCCCCTGCAAACAAACCCTGCCATTAGTGGTCAATAATTAGATTTAACGGTTGATTTTTAAAATACTAAAATGCCCCTAGTGTAGATTTTTTTGTTTTTAATTATTTTATTTATTTAATTAAAAAAATCTACAGTTTTAAGTAAGTTTTTTAATCGATCCAGGTTTATTTTGAATATGTATATATATATATAAAATCCAAATCTTCATCAATCGAATTCTAAAAAAAGAAAAAGAAAATTCTAACAATCCAATTCTTCTTTTTCAAAAAACTTTCCACTATTTTCACTTTGCAGAAACCTCAATTCACAGTTTTGTCGCCACTCTTATCTTCTTCAACCTCTCATCTCCCGTTTTCAATCTGCAAATACACATCCCACTTCACAACACTCTACCTTCAAAGTCACTCCTCCATCTCCATTCCACAACACAAACCGAAAAACACAACCATTCTTGTTTTTAGTTAGAAAAATATTTTTAAAAAATAGGAACACAAGAGTGGGAAATCTATCTAAGATGGATTCATTTTTAAAAAAACACAGAAAAGAGCTGTGGCTTCATTAGATGACGGTGGATGGAGTGCAGCTCCACCTGGACACAGAGAAGGGGGCTTCGTCGCGTCACTCCATCTCACGTCGATGATGGAAAGGAGGAAGAAGAGAGACGACCGATGATGCGCAGCGAATGAAGCGGTGGTGGAGGCCGGTCGCCTAGATGAAAAATGGGAGGATCTCCTCCATTGGAGACCAAATATCCATCAGAGAGATATGGAAATATGGTTCTATATTTTTATCTGGTTCAATCTAGGTAACACGGATACAGATACGGATACGGATATGGATACGACACGATACAGGGATACGGTAAATCTTCAAAAACTAGGATACAGATACGGCAGGTTACGTCGATTATAATAATATATGAAAACATATTTAATAATTCATTCAAAATCAAAACATATTCAGAATTCAAATAAAACATGTCACATATCTATATAAGTTATAACAATGTAACATATTACATGATCTAAATAAAATATGTCACATAAGTTGTAACATATTACAAAATCCAAATAAAATATACGTCACATAAACCATAACACATTATAAATCTAAATAATACATAAAAAATAAAAATAAAAAACTCATAAAATATATTCTAAACTCCTAATTAACTTCACTATCGTCATTCACATTGTTAAATGATCTAGATAATTCGACATCTAACTCTTGTTTATCAAAAAAAAAAAGTTTTCAATATCATGTATCCCGTTATTCTCCATGTCAACGGAATCAAAACCAAAATTTCTTTACAATTTCATTTTGACACCTAAATTTTTGAAATTATAATTTGACCACATTTTATACTAAAATAATTATAATATTGCTCTAAAAGTATCCTTAATGTATCCTCAAGTATCCGCCAAGTATCCGCTAGTCAAACTTATGAAAAAGTCAACGGATACGCCATTTGGTGTATCGAATACGTATCTTGAAGTATCCGGGGAGTATCTGAACCGAATACGAGTTCAATACGAGTTATCTCCACCAAATGGAATATCCGTGCTTCCTAGGGTT
The DNA here is from genome assembly GCA_035582765.1 of Acer negundo. Taxonomy (NCBI): domain Eukaryota; kingdom Viridiplantae; phylum Streptophyta; class Magnoliopsida; order Sapindales; family Sapindaceae; genus Acer; species Acer negundo. The sequence continues at coordinate 26,653,267 of CM069236.1, forward strand.
CAATGAGATAGAACCATATCTCTATGAGATTTGGTGAAAGATGTGATCTCTAATGTGTCCTTTATATATATATATATATATATTTCATTTTTAATAATCTGTAATTTTTTTAATATTTAATAGTTTTATAATAAATAAATTTTATTTATCTATTTATTTTTATGGAAAAAGAGTAAAAGTCATTCATACCCTTGCCATGGTTAAGTCTCCATTAAATTTAATCCTAGTTAAACTGGTCAAGGATATGTTCTTGTTAATTTTAGAAAAGTGCAATATAGTTGTGATATTGCAAAACGTTAGAGTATTTTATTGCAATTAACCCTTTATTTAAATATTCATTCCTAAATTTTTCTTTAGAAATAAAAAAAATAACAGTATCACACTTTTAAGTCTCATCTCTTATATACCTTAATTGAGGCAACAATGAATAATGTGATGATGATGTTTTAATTACTGATTACTAATTAATATGCATCGACATTTTGGTATAATTTAATTGCTAATTAATATACATCGACATGCTGGTGTACATATATAGTCTTTCTATTGTCAGTCCATCCCGACAGAAAGTATATCAGGACGAAGAATGTGGACCATAGATTATGAATAAGCTTTGACAAGTGTATACATTTGAGTCAAAATATGTAAATTTAATGGTACACATTCTTTGTCCTGATTAGGACGAACTGACAATAGAAAAATTGTATGTATATATATATATATATATAACAGTAAAGCACCCCTAAATTTTCAGATAAGATATTTGTTAAAGTCAAACGAGCCACATTAGCATATTTGACTCCAACAAACTCTTCAAATGGGATTCTACAAATGGGATTTTGTTTTTCTTTCTTCAATATTGAAGAGCAATTTCTCCCTCTTCAATTATTATTATATTATTTTTATTTCGCATCATCATTGATATTTAACATTCATATCCTTTTTATTTTTTTAAATTAAATTCAATTAATATATAATAAGTTTTGATTTATAAATTTTATCATCATAAAATTTATACCATTAGAAAGGTTTCATCTAGATTTTTAAAATAAGACTAATATTGAATATTTAATAATAACATATTAATAATTTGGAAGGTCATTCAAATGATTTTTATATTCACCTACAAATAATACTAGTTTCACATGTATGAAACTAGTGCATTTGGAAAGTTGAATGCTTTTATTAAAATAATATTAACCTATTTCTAATTGAAGAGTCTTTTGGAGGGCTTATTTATTTTATTATTATTTTTTTTTCACTCATCAAATTGCCATATAGGTAGACAAATAAACATTTGAAAATTGAAAATAAAAGAGTCTTTTGGTGATACTTTTAGTTATTAATTCATGCAATAAATCATTGTTTCCAAACTTGAATGTTTGATGACTATGAGGTTGGTTCTGCTTGTATCCCAACTTCTGAATTTATTATAATAATAATAATATAAAATTTTGAATGTTTAAAATCAAAAGAGCCACATAGCATATTTGATTCCAATGATTCCAATAGACTTTTCAAATGAGAATTTTCTTCTCTCTTTTCAATATTGAAGAGCAACTTCTATCTCTTCAATTATTATTATATTATTTTTTATATTACATCTTCGTTAATATTTGATATCTATATCTTTGTTATCTTTTTAATTAAATTCAATTAATATATAATAAATTTTAATTTATAAATTTTATCATCATAAAAATTATATCATTAGGAAGATCATATTTAAATCTTTAATATGAGACTAATATTGAATATTTAATAATAACATATTAATAATATGAAAAATTATTATTTCTAACTTGAAAAAAATAAAGGGTAATTAGATTTGTTGGTGGGGAGGAGGAAATTTGAGGACTTTCATTAAAATAATATAAATATATTTCTAATTGAAAAATCTTTTGGAATGAATTTTTTTTATTTTTTTACTACTCAAATTGCCACGTAAGTAAGTAAATAGATATATGAAGAGTGAAAATAGAAGAGTCTTTTGGTGATACTCTAAGAATACTCTAAGAATCTAATTGTAATAGTGATTAACAAATTCATAATATATATCTTTCAAAAAAAAAAAATTTTAAAATTTCATAATATATATATTATTATTATTATTTTTTTTTAAGAAAGTAGTTAAAAAAATCGAATAGCATGTAAAAAAATCGACAGTAAAAAGGGTGGGCGAATAGGCGTGTAGATAAGCAAGTCAAGAAATGGACGTGCAATCAGAGCTCTTCAAAAAGTGCTTCCCTTCCCTGACACCATCGGCGTCGTTTCCACACACGAAAGGCAAACGAAAAAAAAAAAAACAAACAAAAAAGAACGAGACATTGAATTGAACCCAAACAAGATAACAACAACAACAACAACAACAGCTATCTATTGAGTGTCGTCATGGATTACAATTTCTCGACAAAAGTCTCTCAAGCCTTTTAACAAACAACTATCATCACTATCGAAACAACAACCAAAAAAACACACACGATGGTATTTTACCACTGAACACAAAGCAAAAAAAAAAAAAAAAAAAAAAAGTCCACTTTGTTGATTGTGGTGAAGTGGACTGTGTTGATGGATCAGAAACAGGTCCGGTTGATTGGGGATTACATAGTGGGTCCGAGAATCGGGTCGGGTTCGTTCGCGGTGGTGTGGAAGGCCACGCACCGTCAGCTGGGTATTGAAGTTGCAGTGAAGGAGATTGACAAAAAGTTGCTTAGCCCAAAAGTCAGTGATAATTTGCTCAAAGAAATTTCCATTCTCAGCACCATCAATCACCCCAACATTATCCGATTCTTGGAAGCTATCGAGGTCTTTTATTATTCATAATCATACCCACTTTATAATTATTATTATAATTTCTTTATTTATTCGATGTTGGTTTGTTGGGTTTATATATATATATATATATATATATATATAAGTTGGTGTGTGTAGAAGTGATGATAATGTATTATGATGTTTTTGATTCTGGGGTTTTTGGCAGACTAAAGAGAGAATTTATTTGGTTTTGGAATACTGTGATGGTGGTGATCTTGCTGCTTACTTACATAGGCATGGCAAAGTATCAGAGGCTGTTGCCAGGCATTTTATGAGACAACTTGGTATATATAACTATTACTTTACCTTACAGTAAATCAATATTGATTTTCATTCAAGTTCTTACTCTTGAAGTTTAGGCAATTTGATTTGAAAATTCTATCTTATATGGTAATTCACTTATTCAATGTTCTATTAACATTGAAAATGTTCTTTTAATGTTTTGCTGAATTGGTTAATGTTATTTAGCTGTTCAGATTCAACCAAATTGATATTAGTACTGATTATGCAATGGGTATGTTCTAAAGAGTTTGCTTAGCTAGTTTATGGTTAATTCTGCAACCTACCCCACCCCACCCCACCCCTCCGAATTTTATACATTCTCCATTACTGTATTTGGTGCATGTGGGAACGAAATTCTAATAGTTTGTTTGATTGGTGCATTATCTTGTGCAGCCGCAGGATTGCAAGTGCTTCATGAAAAACATCTCATTCATAGGGATTTGAAGCCGCAGGTATTTTGTCTTGTTCACAAAGTGTAATTTAGATGTTACTAGTTAGATTTTCTACCAAGTGCTGTTATGCTACGTTTATGGTCAAATATAGATCATTTTACTATCAAGGGTTTGTGTATAAGCCATACAAAATTCTGCTGGAAATCTATAAGGTATTATAGATAGATAGTGTGTATGGCGTACCTAATACTTCAGCAAGGTTCAGTAAATATACTTCGTTGGGGATGAAAGCTCTATTTCTATGTGAATATTTTTAATGGTCAATTAGTAGTTGGGTTGTAAACTTGTAATAATAAGCTGGATATCAATGCCATGTGGTGTATTCTTTATAATTCTTATAATAAAACCTGCAGAACCTATTCTTATCAACTAATGAAGCAACTCCAGTATTGAAGATAGGGGATTTTGGTTTTGCCAGGTAATTTCTGTTACATTTTTTAAATTCAAATCATGTCTTATAAATCCTATCTTATTTCTGTTTTACATAATGATATGACATTTATGCCGTAAACTATAGATGGTTGAAAACTCTCTGTATTTGTTTATGCATGTTCCTTTGTGATGCTTTTGAGGGTTGTCCCCACTATATCCTCAATTTCTTAGAATGGACCCTGTCCCTTCCGACACCTGAATTATCATAATGATGGTGCCGCAAAAAAAGAAAAAAAAAAAACCTTAATCGATTTGTTTGGCTGGTCTACAAGGATCCATGAAAGTCTACTGAGGTCTCTATATTTTGTTAAAAACAATCACTGGTTATCATGTGAGCCAGTAGCCTCACCTCTCATGTTGATTCTTTTTTAACAAATTCATATTTTGTTATTATTCTTCTCCATATAGGAGGTAATTTATAGGAGAAATACAACTAGGAAAGAATTAGGAAATCCTATAATTAAGCTAATTAATTCCATAATAAAAAAAAAAAAAGAGAAATACAACTAGGAAAGAATCAAGAAATCCTATAATTTAGCTAATTGATTCCTTAATCAAAACAGAAATCCTATACAGTAATGACAAATATTCTAACAACCCCTCTCAAGTTGGTGCATAGATGTCAGTCATGCCCAACTTGTTAATTAAGTCATGGAAGCTCCTTCCATTAATACCCTTCGTAAGGATATCTGCAAACTGGTCTTTATTTGTAGGTGGTACCGGTGGTCGGAAATAGAAAGGCCGGCTATAAGGCTTACCGGAAAACAAAACAACTCATAGTAGTAGTAGTAAAACAGGCAGCAATCCTGTTTAGTAGTAGAGAAGTTGAAAATAGGCAATAGTCCTGTTAGTAACTTATAGTAGTAGTAGTAAAACAGGTAGTAGTCCTGTTTAGTAGTAGAGAAGTTGAAAACAGATAATAGTCCTGTTAGCAATTTATAGTACTAGTAGTAAAACAGGCAGCGCTTCTATTTAGTAGTAGAAAAGTTGAAAACAGGCAATAGTCCTGTTAGCAACTTATAATAGCGGTCATGTTTAGTAGTAGAGAGGTTGAAAACCGGCAATAGTCCTATTAGCAACTTATAGTAGTAGTAGTAAAACAAGCAGCAGTCCTGTTTAGTAGTAGAGAAGTTGAAAACATGCAATAGTTCTTTTAGCAACTTACAGTAGTAGTAGAAAAATAGGTAGCAGTCCTGTTTAGTAGTAGAAAAGTTGCAAAAAGGCAATAGTCCTGTTAGCAACTTATAGTAGTAGTAGAATTGAGTACAACCCTCTTCCACCGGTTCCAATTGTCTCCTTGGTTTTCATGTCCTGAGCAGGACATGAAATTTTTAGAGAAGTTATCAGGAGAGTAAACCTGAGGAAGTACCATAGGTGGCACCAGTGGACTAAACATATCTGATTTATTGCACTGGGATTGTCATAACAGCAATTGCAGCGGAAGCAAAGAAATTATAGATTCCTTTAGTATTGTAGGTGGTAACAGCAGCCAACAGTAGCAGATGTAGTAGTAGAAAACGCCCAAACGGGCAATAGTTGTAACAGTGGAAGCAAAAGACATAACAAATGTTTTTTTTTTTTGTTGTATCGGTTCAAAATGAACCGAGTTCAAACAAGTAAACTGAGTAAAAAAAAAAAAAAACGAGTTCAAACAAAGATGTAAACCGAAATCAATTCAAGAGGCCAACCAACAACAGGTCAAGTCTGACGGTGGCGCGAGAAGGTTGGCGAGTGGCGACGGTCGCTGTTGGAAGGATCAGCGATGGAGATCGTTGTTGGAGAAAAGGAAACCGACACGGGTCGGGTTGGGTTGCGAAGAAGTTTAGCAAGTAGAAGCGACGTGAGTCGCTGGATAGGTTTAGGATGACCGGCGACGTGATAGGCTGTCAGGAAGTCCGACGAGATGTCGGTGGTAGGGATTCCAGTGGTAAGGCTCATCGGAAAAGAGAAGCAGCAGGGTACTGTTGCTTAGCAGCAGTAAAGAAAAATATATATATATTATATAGTTTTTCTATTGTCAGTTTGAATTGATATAAAATATATCAGTTCCTTGCATATGGGTCATTGGATTTAAATGCTTTGATTTGGCTGCATGCACTTGTCAAAGCATCTTTTAACTACATCGGTTCGAACTAACAATAGAAAGACTATATATATGGTTCCGTTCATATCAATGTGCACTGTTGTAATTACATCGGTACCAATGCATTTGGATCACTGATTATGAAGAAGCTTTGAGACGTGCATACACTTTGAGTCAAATTATGGAAATCTAATGGTTCACATCCAACGAACTAATGAAGTTATATTGGTGTGCACTGACTTGAACATTTATATATATATATATATATATATATATGCAGAAAAAAAGGATTTAGAAAGTAGCGAAAGACCTTAAACAATTTGTTTAGGTTCTGATACCATGAATAAATTCGTATTTTGTTATTATTCTTCTCCGAATACGAGGTAATTTATAGGAGAAATACAACTAGGAAAGAATCATGAAATCCTATAATTAAGTTAATTGATTCCTTAATCAAAAACAGAAAGAGAAATACAACTAAGAAAGAATAGAAAATCCTATAATTAAGCTAATTGATTCCTTAATCAAAACAGAAATCCTATACATTAATGACAAATATTCTAACACATTTACTGTACACTAATATTGTGATAATGTGGAAGGATTATTAATTTGTATCTTCAAAATATTTGGAAACAAGTTTTTTTTTTTTGAATCTATTCTGTAAATCAGTCCAGTGCACTGATAATAACTTGCTGACAATTTTGTTTGGCTGATGGATTTTGCCACTTCCGGGCAGCAAAAATTAAATTATAAAGCTGATTTGTCAATTTTCTCAAATTATCTTTTGCACTTGGTCATATCCTGGATTTATTTGTTTGTTAGGTCCCTGACACCCCAAGATTTGGCTGATACACTATGTGGTTCACCATTATACATGGCTCCTGAGATTATTCAGAACCACAAGTATGATGCAAAGGTTATGAAATTACCTTGAATTGTCAGTTCCTGTTGAATTTATCACCTTCATGGTTTTAAATTGAATGTTATGGTGTATGCAGGCTGACTTATGGAGTGTTGGGGCAATCTTGTTCCAACTGGTGACTGGGAAACCACCGTTTGATGGCAACAATCACTTGCAGGTATTTGGAAGATGAAATATGTTTTTTCCATACAAAAGATTTTAGAATTCTTTATATGTTTATCAAAGCTTAAAATGATGGACAGTTATTTGAAAGTTCTCAATTTGAGCTGCTTGTTCTTATTCTGATACTTTTTTGCGCACAGCTTTTTCAGAATATTTTGAGATCCACCGAGCTTTGGTTTCCACCAGGTGCTTTAGAAGACCTACATCCAGATTGTGTGGACCTCTGCAGAAGCCTTTTACGACAAAACCCAGGTACTGGTTGCTATTGTGCAGATTTGTTATTTGTATTTTAAATTTTGGTATGTGGTAATATATGCTAATGATTGTAGCTTAATATTATGAGAATCTGCATATTGCATCAACTGGTCTTTTATAAACTTTTATAATCTCAACTTTGATTTTGCAGTTGAACGGATAACATTCAAGGAGTTCTTTACTCATAAGTTCCTGGGGGAGCTGAGGTAACCTTTTGAACTTCAGTGCTATATACTGCTATATTTTGTTTGCAATTGGTGTTGTATGTCCTTTTTATTCCTTTCTGTTCTGGTATTTTTAGCAGGCAAAGGTAGTTCATCCTAATTAGACTAATTACAACATCATGATCTGCAGGCAGGCAGTTGATGTTGAACAGGCTTTTCCAGTTCCTCAGATGGAACCGGTAATTGAGCAATTCAGTTCTTCTATTCCTGAAGAGAGGCCTGCATTTATCAGAAATCCAAAATCGGCTTGTTCTTCTATACGTGACAAAATAGTATTGCATATGAAAGATCGTGGCAACACATCAAGCACTAAAGGTATTCACGACTTTATGCCAATTGCTTGGTGATAGGACTGGGAAAATCTATTGATTGTCAATGTTCACTAGATCTGCTTAAAAGTTTGTTAATGGTTTAGGATGTTCCCATTCCAGCTCTAACCTATTGTGAGATTAATGTTTCTGTTTTATACATCCAGTTGATGATTTGATGGAGTCCATTGAAAAAGAATATGTCCTTGTCAATTCTCATTTTGCTTCAATGGATGCCTTCTCCTACTACCTTGACACGTCTGTGCAAGATGCTTCCACTAGCAAGGTTTCTAGCAGCCCATCAAAGAAGGGTGACCATTTAGAAAATTCTATGCAAACAAAGGAATTGGTTGTTGGTGCAGGAAGTTCACAATCACTTGTATCAGCTCCATTAGAACCGTCGTGGAAATCAAGTATATTAAAAGAATTGCAAGGGCTGACCATATTGCATCCATCTACCAGGCTACAACTGTTGCACCAGTATGTGCATGCCCTTGCAGAACTAGCACAAGAAAAGGTGATTTTCTTTTACCCAAAAGTTCACTATTTTTACGGCACAACTGGACAGTATATTTTTCTATTTCAAGTGAAAAAAAAAGGGACTGTAATTTTTCTTCACTCTCTGTTAGTTGTAGCTTAGTATTGCAGTGTCCTTTTCTTTGCACTTTTAGATACAAGCAGAGGTATTGACATGTCCACTTTTGTGGAGTATTCATTAATCTTACCATTATGAACTGCTTGTGCCTGAACGACTTCAGGCGCTGTGTGTAGAGTTTGTACTATTATTCCTTGCTGAAGAGCAGAAACTTTTAGTTGATGAATGCCTGTAGACTAGTGGTGGCCACGGTTCGGTTTCGGTTCGGTTTCGGTTTGAAACCGGCGGTTTCGGGTTCCGTGGCCACCCAAAACCGAAACCGTAACCGGAAAACCGGTTTGGTACACGGTTTCTAACCGGCGGTTTTACGGTTTCGGTTTAAAAACCGACGGTTTTGGGTTCGGTTTCGGTTTTTCAAAAAAAAATTCAAAAAAAATACCACGTGTCAGCTTCTGATTAGTCGATTTTTTTTAATTTTTTTTTTATAAAAAAACCGGCGGTTTAACCGCCGGGTTTTTGACGGTTTTTGGAAGTACCCAAACCGAAACCGTAACCGGTTCAACTGGTTTCCGACCGGTTTTGAAACCGCCGGTTTCGGTTTCGGTTTCGGTTTTGGTTTTGGGGCGGTTTTTGGAAGTACGGTTTCGGTTAAACCGCGGGCAAAATCATCGGTTTAACCGAAACCATGGCCACCTCTACTGTAGACATTAGCATGTGCCAATTGTCCATTTCATTTTTTAACAGAGGTTTTTCTTTTTGTGTATTTTAATTCCCCGAAAGTAGAATTATTTGTTCTCCTTGTTAGGCATATCGACCAACTAAAAATCCGTTAGTCTTTTGATGCAAATTTGGAGCATAAAATACACCATGTAAACTACTTAATGGAGTTCTGACTTGCAATTTTTTCAGTACAATGCAGGACTATTTCTAGAATCATTTTCAGTTGAACTAGTTGTTTTGGCTATATGGAAAAAAGTTTTTCAAATTTGTGACTCCTGGATGACCTCTGAGAGTGAATTACCTAGCACCAGTTCAGGCAACAAATCAACACTTGTTCAGGATGGAACTTGCTCTGCTTCAAATTCAGATTTTAGCAACCCTTCTTCTGTTGCCATGTGGGCAGAGAAAGGGTTTATTCTTGCATTTGATCGCGCTGAAAAGTTATCAAATTATGTCCGAGATATGAATGGTTAGTCTTTTCATTAATGTTCTGTGAAATGCTTTCCTTTTGTTCCTTGGTGCTCAAAATATCCTTCAAATATATATTGTAGTTGAGATGCCTGATGCCATGGAAATCATATATCACAAAGCACTTTCTGTAGGGAAAAGTGGTGGTGTAAGTATACTTCTACAATGCCATTAGTTCTCTTCTTGAACATACAGTGCAGTTTTTTTTTATCTACATATTGCCTAAATGGTTTTTTGTATTTTGTTATATTGCAGGTTGAGGAGTACATGGAGAACAAGATTACTGCTTCTAAATTGTACTCCAAATCAATGCTTCTTCTTTCATTTATTGTGGGAGAAGCTACATCTCTGCCACTGAACCCTCCATTTTCACTAACACCTGCAAATAAGAAGCTAATTCAAAGCTACATTGACAATTTGCAGTCGCGTCAGTCTCATTTTCTAACGTCACAGCATTCTGTCAGGAAGTAAACTCAAATTGGTTCTGTACAGCTGCAATTAAAAACCAACTTTACTTGCCTGGAGATCACGGTTGTGGAACAGACAGTTTTGAACTTTGTTTGATATGGATACAAATTAATGGCTCTTGATATATAATCTATCTAATGTGTATATATATATATATATATATATATAGATAAAAGTATATAACAGAATGCTGGCTGTAAGAGGCAAGATGACCTATACTATACGCGTAAATAAGATCGATCTTTTTATTCTTTATTTAGATAGAATGTTATTATGAATAGAATTGTACCTTGTAAAGAGCTGTTTTCTATTAAGTGCATAAAAATTTTACTCGGTTTGATTACTGTTCCTAAATATTTGTATGTCTAATGTCTGGTTCTAGTGCCTCTTGAGATTGGTGAAGTGGACATCTTTTCAGCATTTGCCACTGCCACAAAATCAATCTAATAATGTAATGAAATTATCAAAGTGGGTCTGGTTTCATACCAGATGCTTTGTAGTTCTCTCACCAGACTTGTCATTGTCAAAAGATAATATTCAAAATCTTATTCGCTTAATACTTAAAAGACTTGTCAAGGCAAAAGGGTCTTGCCAAATCTGCTCACATCAAGAGAGGACAGCTTTATCTAACTCAATATTTGTGCAGGGAATTAAAGACAATGTGGTCTAAAAGGAAAAGTGGAAAAAAAATACCTAAAGAAAAAGTAAATGTAGAAGACATACCTTTGGAGTAAAAAGGCCAAATCGAGGCCTATTCAGTACTTAATGGTTCTTGTCTATTAAAATGAGATTTTACGAACAGTTGCATAAGTTCTGGAATGTGAACAATTCAATGTAGCCATATATTATTGTACACACACACCTACACGAAAAAGTCTCGTGAACTTGACTTGATATTAGAAATGAAAGTAGATACAGCGTGGAAAATTAGAAATAAATACATGCAAGCTAACAAAGGTTTCCCTTTCTTAATTGCATGCAACATCAAATTTCAAGTTGACGCATCTCCTTCCAATCGTATCCTTTTGGGACATTTTTCTTCGGTTTGGATTTGGTTGCCGTTATTAACTAACCTGTTTTCCTTGGCCTCCACGGAACACCTTTTGTAAGGCTTGAAACCTGTTCGACGAGCCTTCAGCTTTCCATATCCAAGCCCAATTGTCAGCAGCCCCTCCTCTCCATTGTTATCACCCTTGCACAACGCATTTTTCACTTCCTCTACATGGACAGGACAAGAATCCCATGTCTTGCTATTGAGATCTAAAAGTGATGCATTTCTGTCTTGCTCATTGGCATTTATCATATCTTCTTCTCTATAGTCCTTCTGCTGCATGTAGCCCTTCAAAGCATGTGGAGGTGAAAAGCTTTGTGGCAATACTTCTCTGGAGAAAAGGGCTTGAAATGCCAGCCGCCCCTGACATATTAGCATACATTAAAAAAAACAGCAGTGAATGCTGAAACAATAGTCAGAAATCCTTATTTCTTCGCAACAGTAATAATAAAGAAATTATATCCACAAACAAAAAATTGTGCAATTACCCCTTCAGAAACTTCCTTCCAAGAATCATTAAAAATGCTGTTGCTTCTACTGCGACGATTAATAGACTCTAAAGCTAGATGATTTGCGTCATCTTCTTTTGGCTCTTCTTTGTCTTTATCCTGCTTCTCTAGTGCATCTGTCTCTACTTCACTGCTAGAAGCTGTGTTGGAACCACATGAGGAGCGATCCACCTGTTTTCTGCTCTTTGTTTTGTTTGGATCATGAATCTCATTTTCTTCGGCAACCTTCTCATGATCAGCAGCTTTTGATTCTGTATTAAGCTTTGCACTTGCATTCTCTTCAGACTCTGATACTGACATAGTTGGTGATTTAGAGGCTGAATGTTGAGCTTGCACAGCTTCAGAGCATTCTGGCTCCAGTTGTTGTTCCTCTAAGGGAGGATTTGGAGGAGCATTGTCTTTTCTCTCTGTCTTGGCTGCTGGAACTTCACCAGTAATCATCGATGAAACTGCAGTTGTAGAGGCAGGAGGACAGGTATAAGCAGCATGGAGAGGAGCACACAATGGAAGCAGTCCATGAGCTGCCCACCATGCAGTGGCAGCTGCTACAGTTGCAGCAGCAATAGATGCCATACTAGGAGCAGAGTTCATTTGTCTAGACGGAAAACTTCCCTGCGGACATGCAGGAGAATCTGCAGAAGTTTCCACATTAGCATAGGGCCAAAATGTAGCTGCAAAGCTTGCAGCAACATGGGCTGCAGGGTTTTGTAACAGAGTAGAAACAATAAGGCTAGCAAAAGTGGAGGAGATGTGAAGAAATGATTGATAGTCATCTTGATTATGGCGAATTGGGGTAAAGGGAGGATGAAAAGTTGGAAATGATGGAGGAGTAGATCTTGGCACATTACTCTGATGTTCAGTAGTAGCAGATGCAGCTGGATTCGTGAACAGATTAGGGTTTCCTTGAAATTCTCCCATTGGCTGAAATATGGAGTCTTGGAATTGCATATTCTGAGGACTTTTAGTACATGGTCCATTGCTCCCGTCTACAATGTGCACAGCAACATGCCTTGGATAGTTCTGTGTACTTTGCATCTCATCTGCTGTCGATGCACCATTGAATTCATCTATTTTCTCACCTTGAATTGACTTCTTATTTTGAGGGCTAGTCTCCAAGTTCAAAGCTTTACTTGTGCCATTATCCTGCAGTGGCAGTTTTGCATCAAGTTTATCAAACTTTTCATTTCCTTAAAGTTCAACAATTAACAGTGACATAAGATCTATTTGTTTGATCCTGATTTATTACCTCTTTCAGCGAAGGGGCAATTTCCCTAAAAGTGCATGAACTGTGTCCCACTGGCATTGGTATAGAATTCTTATTCACAGAAGAAACAGAAGAACAGTGAGCTTCATGACACAACGTAAAGACTTCCGAGCAATTGTCATCCTGATTTTCTTTTGTATTTGTTGGCTTTTCTTCTCCCCCAGGTCTCTAATATATACCATAAACATGGTAAAATTATTGAGATAAAAAAAATGCATGAGCAAGATATATAAATTCAATGAGGAAAAGAAAGGGGAGGTCTCACCTCAGAAACAGGTTCTTTCTCCAAGTCCAGGACTTGTTGACAATGCAAAGAAGAAACTGATGTTACAATTTTTCCATCCTTTGCTCCAACCTGAAATGTGGGACCTCCTGTGCAGTTCTTTCTAGGATAAGGATTGCGTGGTTTCCTTTTGGGGCGTGGAGGTGGAATCTCTATGTCAATAGCTTGTCCTATTGGAACGCCTTTAGAAGAAGCTTCCTTCTCCAGCTGCAAGTGAAATATTTTTCAGTATTCTAAACTACAGATAAAACTAAAAGGTCTAATCCCAGGCAGTAACAGCTGAATCCAACCACAGTAACTAAAATGCACGACTCAAATATTTTGTTGGGAAGCTTCATATCGAATTACTAAGATTCTTTTATCATTGGAAATTTTAAACCCAAACAATTAGTTTTGCCTTATGACTGCAATATGGTAGAATGGCAAACTCTAAATTCAAGGGGTTTTATTCTTAAAGCAATCATACCACATGTTATGCACTAAAACATATCTGTACAAAATATGTGACGTATATAATAGTTATTTCATTTTTGATATTATTTTAATTCAATCCTAGTAATAGTATAAACATTTCAGCAGACATTAGAGATGTTTAATGCAATAACCCAAAGAATCGTGATATGAAGGGCCTTGGTATTGGTTCATCTTATTTTGTTTACAAGAATATTTGATCTGATTCTTTTCTTTTGTTTTTTCAATTTGATGATTGAAGAAAATTAAACATCGGTATTGATGGGGTTAATTAAAGACAATAGCCCTATCATGATGACCACTACAGTTAACTTGCATAGAAAGTATTTCTGGCATGGTCCCAATATGCCAGGATGTTCATGAAAAGGGAAAGAAACCAGAATAATTATCAGTTTGAGAAAGGAACTAGAATTGGAGGATCCATCCAATGAGAATCAGAAAAGCCAAAACGTAATTCTTATTTTATGATTTCTTGATTCCAAAAATTGAATATGATTAGAGAATTATTATATTTCAGGACATCCATGAAAATTTTGGGATAATTGAAACCTGCTTGCAGAGGCATGATATTTGGTGTATCAACTCCAGAAGGGGCTAGCTGCATAGGGAGCTTGAGTTGAAGAGTATTTTTTTTATCTTTGTCATATCTAGGAAAGAGTTGATTATTGTCAACCCATCTTACCCACTACTAGTGTTAGTGATATGAAATAAAAGTATATTGTGGTCCGCATAAAGGATGTATACAGAGCCCTAGAAATCTTGATCTAAGTAGTAGAGATCTTACATAGACTTATGTTTCTTTTTCTTCCTTCCTTCTTCCCTATCATTGTTTTTGTTTTCTAAGTGACAGAAAATCAATTACTTACACCAAAGAAAATTAACAGTTATACAGAATAATCACCTATGGATTCTAGGCCAGTGTATCCAAAAGTCACCCATATCAGGCTTCTCCTCGTTTTGGAAAAGTGGATAGGAAAATAATGGTGGACAAAAATCTTATAGTAATTCCCATAAAATGATCATCACACAGCATGGCTTGAAAGAAATTGGAGATGCGGGAAACTTTGGCCTGAAGTTCAAGACCTGTTTTGGAAAGTAAACCAATGGTTGAACTTGTCAACATATGAAGAGAGTGGTCCCTGGAATATTTGTAACACATTTAGCCTTATTATATAAGAAACTGGTTCTCTGGTAATTGTCAGCATAGACATCCAGACCAAGTCACTTCGTGGTTTTCTCCACAATTACAATTATTGGCACCGATAACTTTGGTAGACGAGTGTAAATCCTATATTTAGGTTTGGCATATGATCTCCAAAACATTAAATATGCATCTCCTACAGAATTAACATTAAAAAGATGACACTTAACCTAAAAAAAAGGCCATATCTTCATGGTACTAGGGAACTCAGCTCAAACATCTTCATGCTAACCCACAGAGCTACAACCTAGAGGAAGATCCTAATCCAGTATCTTTATTATTAATTTATAACACATTCTCGTGTATATCAGAAAAATACCCATAAAGCAGAAGATGATCAGTATAAAGGTCAAGTTAGTATAAAAGATAGCTTGATTTCTCCCTCCGACTGTGGAAAATGCTTTTTTCTTCTAAACTGCCATAGATTTAAGCAAGTGAAACAAGAGAACTCCTTACTTTAATGGTAGCACTTAAAAAAAGATGGATCACTTCACGTCACTAGGCTAACCAAAGTTTGGCTTTCTCAATGATCTTCTGCAAAGAACGCTAAAGTTTGCTAGTAATGAGCAGAAGTAGGAATTAAATTTACTATTACGTCTTGGTTGAAAATACCTATCACTAGCTTCTATGTTGGCAATGCATACCACATAATGATTATTTCTTCTTTAAGAGGTAAAGTGGCCCTTTCACTCTTTTAACCTTATTTCCCCCTCCTTTATTTTTCTTCTAAATGAAGCCAAAGGTAACTATTAATTCCTGCAACAGCAATTCCTCACCGAATTGTTCAACTCAATCTTGCAGTTTCATTCTTGTCAGCCATCTTAGATGAATTCTATGATCCTACCATTTTCTCAGTCCTTTTTAATGATGTTAACATAGTATCACGGGCTCCTTGTAAAGCACTCACAAAACTTCAGTTTGCCATTAAAGTTTGGTGATAACTAGATGTGAACCTAATGCAACTCTAGAGGACTTTTACACACAGACAGTGTTGTTACATTTCCTCACTGTTAGTACAACAATAAAAGAAAGTTGGTTTTGCCTAGCAATTAGGACTAGAGCGGAAACCACAATTACTTATTCTCAATGCCTAGCAATTAGGTTTAGGACTAGAGCAGAAACCACAGTTGCATATTCTCACTGTTAGTAGAACAAAAGGGGGGGTGGGGGTTGGGGGTTGGGTGATGCGTGTAATATTCCAATGAGAAATGAATCTAGATTCTTCTCCAATTAAAGCAAGACCAAAGAAATTTTACCAATTTGGAATTCCAATGGCAAGACAGCTTGACTACATACACATCAAAAAATTAACACGCTGTATAACATGATCTGAATAGTTGAAGGTTTCTAAACAAATCTAAGCATACAAATGAAATGGATTGATACCATCTCATAATGCAGTTCGATCCACAGCAAAGCAATAGGAACCAGGAATACAAATATGATGTAAGAGTAAGGCAATAAGGTACCGATTGACCTTTGAAAAGAACTTTTGTGCATGACTTCTTATCTGCACAGCAGTCTTTGTTCCTATATGTTCTGCACAGCAAAATGTAAAACACAGGAAGAAGAGAAGAGATATATCTCCAATTAAGTGAATTACATAATAATAGAATTTCATGTCTTTCCTAGTAGGTACAAGGTCTTCATTTATAAAATTACATCAATATATATTTGTGAAAATATTTAGACCAAATGAGCAATCGGAAAGAAAAGAGAGAGAGTGAGAGTTATAAGAAATATTTAACCTTCTATGCGTTGCCAAGCTCGTCCATAGAGCTTCAAGGCTTCTAAAAACCTATTATGCTCATCCTCCGTCCATCGCTCACGCTGCTTAGTAATTATATATGGCTTCCTTGTCTACCATTAACCAAAAAAAATCGCAATTAATGTATTCAATCCTTGAATAATTACTGCAATATCAAAAGCCAAAAAAAAAAAAAAAATGAAGTATGCAATTTGAGTGACCTTAATAACCAGTTCTTCTCCAGAAGAGTACGTGTCCATAACCAGACCTGGGCAGATACCGCTGCTTCAAATCCTCTCTAACTAGCAACGGATAAAACAAACACCTCCCTTCATTTCTTCCCTCAATATCGACTAACAAATCCGTTGTTGCAGTAGTAAACAAAAATTGATATGGCAACACTACTGCAAAAGACAAAAAAAAGCAACAGCAATCGATAGAGATCCGTCTCGGTTTCGTTTCAAATAGCATTCCAATTCACATTCACTGAAGATATAAAAAAACATATGATTAAGAAAATAAGTAAAATAATAATAATGATAAGTAGTAGTTTGTGAAATTTTAAGAATCCACCAGAATACACAGAGAGAGAGAGGGAGAGAGAGAGAGAGACGCTTCTCCGAAAGTACTTAAAAGAAAATTCCTTTATTCAGAATCCTCACCAAAACGAACCCGTAGACGGCAAAACCTTTACAACATGGAGAGGAAAACAAAAAGCCACAGAGACAGAAATTTGAATCAGTAATCAACAACCATTTCCACATCCAGTACTCCACCTTTCCAATAATGAAATCAACACACTACTTCTCATAAAAGTTTTAACTTACTCTTTCTCTTTGTTTGCCGAGACACATAGCTCAAATTTCAAATCTCATCATGAATTTAAAAAATCCAAAAAGCGAAGTGTGAAATTTGAAATCTGATTTCGGTGTCTTTTGGTAGATTTTTCTCGGCGAGCAAAGAGAGAGGTGGAAGCAGAATCTCTAAAGAGATGAAAAAAAATACCTTTGAAGAAATCCATGGCGTACGAGAACTCTGGAAGCATCGATACAGTTGTGATCATGCATGGACGGAGACTTCACCGGCAGCTAACCGGAGAACTCATGGTTGCCTGCAATGGTGGATCTGAATCGAAAAAACTTAACATATAATAAAATCGAAAAGAGAGAGACTTTGAGTTGAATAATCGAGTAGAGAAATGAAGAGAAGAGAAAAGAAAAGAAGCAGAGAAGTGACAGAGTTTTTGTTGTGGAGAGTGGATACCTATGACTCCAGAAACCACACAGTTTGGGAAACCAAGGAGCAATCTCAGCCACTATAATTTCCTGAAATTTTTTATTTTTGTTAAAAATTCCTAAAATTAATTTGAGGCTACAAAAGAGTGAGAGCAACAGAAGAGGGAGATGGGAGAAGGAGGGATCACTGGATGATGCCAAGTGGCAAAGATTTAGTGGCTGGTTAAGCTAAAGCACACCCTTGCACTTTTTCATATTTTTATTTTTTGGTCGAATCTCCGCCACAAGTTTCCATCCAGTGAGGTTTGGTCCGTAAAAGCGCCTCCAGCTATGACTTTGTGGGACCCATGCCTGACGTGGCCCTCGTAAGACTACCGTCTTTTATCCGGTCATGTTGTACGAAAAAGTATGAAAAGAGGACGGCGTTTCACCAGCTTGGAAGTAGCGACCGGTACGTGGCGGTTTGTGAAGAGTAGTGGAGGCTGGTCAGCTTTTGATGAACTGTGAAGCACACGAGCGACTAAGAGCATCTCCACCGTTAACGTAGATTGTGAAAAAATTATATATAGGATATCAAAAAATTAGATACCACGTAGGATGGATATCCATTTTATTAAAAAATTCATCTTCACTATAACTTCTCTAGTACAACTTTAAAATAAGGTGACAACTTTTTTTTTTTTTTAGAGGTTGTCAACATGATTCTTTGATTCCAGACTGTCTGTTGAACGACCGTCTTGTTGGTCCAGTCAACAACCACTTTTGTCTTTTATTTTATTTTATTTAACAATTATAAAGTATATTAAAGAGATCAATAATAAATTGACACGTCATTCAAAACATATATTTTACAAGTAAAGCATCGGAGACCATTTTTTTATTTAGATGTCTATCAAGTTTAGGAGAAAATCTTGCATGGGACGGTCTCATTGACGTGGATATGGGACCGTCCAACCAGAGCATGCCACATATACATTGGGAGAATATGTGGCACACTTATGGCATGCTCTGATTAGACGGCCCCATATCCACGTCACTAGGACTGTCCCACTGAAGTTTTTCTCCAAGTTTAGTTAGGCACCACATAAGAAGCAAGTGTCTTGACAATGTTGATATATCACTATTTTTTTATAAATGCAAGCCATATTAGCATTGGAGATGCTCTAACTTTTTCTGGATCCCCTGCTGAGCTAATTTTTATCTTGTCATAAATAGATCTATTAACATGTGTAATCAGTGGTTGTCATTTATTTATTTTATTTAAATACAAAGTCATATTCTCAAGTATTTTAGATTAAAAAAAAAAAAGATCAATATAACAGAAGATCCTAATTTTTCTTCAGAAAAAAGATCATCATAACAAAATATCCTAATTTTTCTTCCATACGATTTGTGCGGTTCGACAAAGATTACAATTAGATAACGGTGAATCTAGCAACAAATCTAGCGCGTGACTTCGAGTTAGATGGCACAACTTTCGATCTGTTGGGCTGAAATTGGGCCGAGAAATCTTCTGGGTCTTGGCCCAATAATGTTGCAGTTGAGTGAGACCCATATTGGAATTGGAATGCTAGAAGAAAGTACAGTCCAATTTTTTTTAAAATTTTTTTTTGGAGGAGACAGAAGACCTCAAGACCCCAGCTTCATTGATTGATCATCAATTAATAAGGGCAAACATTCACCCCCGAATATTGTCCATAGATTTTTTTTTTTTTTTTTCCTTTGACAGGATGTCCATAAGTAGAGATTGAGCATCGTAGAGAACGGATATGGATACGGGTATGAGGATATGATACAGTACGATATATGGATATGGTAAATCTTTAAAAATTAGGATAAGGATACGTCATGATATGTTAATTAAAATAATATATATATATATATTTTTTTATAAATAATAACAATATATTTTTAAAAAGGAAAAAAATAATAATATAAAAAAACATAATTGATAATTCATTCAAAACATATTTATAATCCAAATCAAACATGACACATAAGTTATAATATATTATAAAATTATAATAAAACATATGTCACATAAGTCATAACATATTGTAAAATAAATAAAAAAAACTTAAAATAAAAAAACTCACAAATCATGCATATTCTTTCAGTCGAAGCTTTTTCGGTTTTTGAAGTTGTTTATTCCTCTTCCTCTTTCAGTCGATACTCCAGAATAATCCTGGAGTATCTAGGAAGTATCCGAACCGGATACAAGTTGAATACGACTTACCTCCACCATATGAATTATCCATGCTTCATAGGAGAATACTAAAAGTCTAAAACATACCTTTAAATTAAGTAACATTTTCCCTCCTAAAATATTTGACTATTAGCTCACTTTAAATAAGTGGATATAATTTTTTTTTTACAAGTCTAAAATTTTATTTGGACATTATTTTAATTGCAAATTAAATAAAAATTATGTAACATAAGCACATCTTCTAATACAAAATCAATAACATAAACATGATATACAATAATTTTAAGCTAATAATTAAACTTAAACTAGCTAGGGTGGGCACATCACCTCTTATTATAGATGGTAGTACACCTTCCTTCCATATAAGTGGTGATGGGTTCAAATCCCATTATACGTATTTTACAAACAGGTGTAAAAAGTTTTCTTCCAGGGTTATGCCATTGTGGGAGCAGCCATCTTCAGTTATAAAAGTAAATATCCGAATCGCATATGTATTGTTTAATCTTGGCAAGTTTCGACAGAATAAAATAAAATAAGTGTTGGGTGGGGATGATGAAAATGAAAACCATTATAATCTTTAGGTGAACTGGCCCCCATTAAACATAAAGTTGAAGTTTTTGTTTTAACCAAATAAAATAAAACTTTTTTATAAAGCTCATTAAAGCTAACAATTTTCAATGTTCTTATCATTTAGAGAAAATTATGGGAACTAAAAGATGCAATTTCATGTTTGCATTATCAAATGGGACTGTGGAATAATTATGAGATGATTTTTCCAAACCACGTTTTTCATGGTTTTTTTTTTTTTTTTGGATGAAATGTCCTGTCAGGTTCCTTTTTCTGTGTCTTTTCATCAAACACTTTGCAAACTGGACATGTTTGCCCGAATTCTTCGTTTACTCAAAGCAATATAACTGGGACCTATCAAGTTAGAACTTGTAAAACAAAGAAGAAATGGCTTCATCAGCAGAAGCTAGACCAATACAAGAGAAAGAAGAAAGTTTCGCATATGCAATTCAATTAGTGAACGTTTCAGTGTTGCCCATGACCCTGCAAGCAACAATTGAGCTTGGAGTTTTTGACATCATATCCAAAGCGGGTCCTGATGCCAAGCTCTCTGCTTCAGATATTGCAGCCCAGATGCCCACCCAGAACAAAGACGCACCCCAGATGCTTGATCGAATGCTCTGGCTCCTGGCTACTCACAGTGTTGTTGATTGCTCTGTGGTTGACTTGAAGAGACTTTACAGTCTGAATTCTGTCTCAGGGTTTTTTGCAACTGATCAAGACGGTGTCTCATTAGGCCCCTTAGTGGCCTTAATTCAAGACAAGGTCTTCCTTGATAGCTGGTATATATATAGTTTATTCAACCTTTTCTTCTCTGTTATTAATTTTCATGTATGTATAGATAGAAAATGTAACTCCAAATTTTGGTACTCAATCAAGGTCCCAATTGAAAGATGCTGTTCTTGAAGGAGGAATTCCATTTGATAGAGTCCATGGAACACATGCGTTTGAGTATCCTGGGTTGGACTCCAGGTTCAATCAAGTTTTCAACAAAGCTATGTATAATCATACTACAATTGTTATCAAAAACATCCTAGAGGTTTACAGGGGATTTGAGAACGTGAAGCAGCTGGTGGATGTTGGTGGCGGTCTTGGTGTCACCCTCAAAGCTGTTACTGCCAAGTATCCACATATTAAGGGGATTAATTTTGATTTGCCTCATGTTATTCAACGTGCTCCAAACTATCCTGGTATATCACAATCATGCATCAGTTTAATTATGATCATGCGATGTAATAGTATATAGTTAGTAAACGAACGATTGTGTTACAGGTGTGGAACATGTAGGAGGAGATATGTTCGAAAGTGTGCCGAAAGGTGATGCCATTTTTATGAAGGTATGTTTAATGTTTCACATTCTTCAAACATGGTTCATCAATTATATATACAAGTCAGTGATGTGGTTTTAATAAGGATTTCAAACTACATATAATTGTTCTTTAAGCAATGTTTCATTTTGTGAAATGGGGAAATGCTGCAGTGGATACTTCATGATTGGAGCGACGAACATTGTTTGAGGTTGTTGAAGAATTGCTACAAGTCCATTCCAGACGATGGGATAGTAATTGTCGTAGAGGCGATACTTCCAGTTTCGCCTGAGACTAATGCTGCAACAAAGGCGACTTCCGAAATTGATGTGCTTATGATGACTCAAAATCCAGGAGGAAAAGAGCGAACGCGTCAGGAATTCATGGCCTTGGCTACTGGAGCTGGATTCAGTGGCATCAGATTTGATTGCTTTGCTTGTAATTTCTGTGTTATGGAGTTCTATAAATAGTAGTGGGTTGCTTATCAGTTCTTGGAATGTACTTAACTACTCTTGTTTGATTGAACTATGTATGACTATTAGTTTCTGTGTAATGGAGGTGATGCCTCATGATTCATGGGGACTTCCAATTTCCAAGAGCTATAACAGAATTGTTTTTACTGGGAAAGTTTTAGAATTCTTACTTAGTCAGTGGCATCCCATGCTGGTAGATATATAATTGTTGAATTTTATTGGGTTGTTTCAAAACTATTTTTGGTAGATATTTAATTATAGAAATTATGAGGTCGTTTTAAAACTATTCTCTATTTTTTTATTCATACAAAATGACATTTTTACTTCTAAGAGCATCTCCAATGGTATCATTAAAAGTAGTAGAGTAATCAAAATTTGATTATTTATCCAAAAAAACATTATTCAATGGAGTCACTAAAATTTAGCAATAACAGTTATCAATAATCAAATTGTCCCTTCAATAATCAAAAGATTGACTTTCAATCATCAAGTACAAATTTAACCCAAATTAACTGTTGTAATTTTATTCTTTCTCTCTCTTCTGTGGCTTTTTTTTTTTCCCTCTTTTTTCTTTGATCATCTATGTATTTTATCATTGTTTCAACCTTAAAAATTTCATTCAATTAAAATTCGTCTCTTCATTACGAATGAATCAATACCCATAGCATATATCTTCTCTTGTATTTTATAATTTTTTTTAGCATAAAAATATAATATACCATCGTTGTACCATTATAAGTGTACTATTGTCGACTATACAATCATCAAATTTAGCAATTCCTAAAAATAATCCTCAAATGCTAAGGTGACAACTTTTGGAAATCTAAATATACTTATACCATTGAACAGGGGCAGACTCACCTTTAGAATAGGTGTGGCCTGAGCCCTACCTTAGTTTTTATTTAAAAAAATTGATTCTTCCGTTTGTTATATATATTTATATCAAACAATAACAACAACAAAATAATATTTGTTAGCATAGCTGGTATTGTCTTTTGGAGCTTGGTGATGGTAAGAGTTCAAGTCCCACTCTTGCATTCTTTTAATGCCTTTATTTTTTTTAAAATTTATCTTTTTTTATTTAAAATTATCTATTATTATTTAAAAAATTTCTTATTTTTAACGGTTTTAGTTTGAAATACCTAGGTCCTAACTCCTAACACATCTAATCACACTAAAATCTCAAATCTCAAATTTATTAATTGTACTAAAATAGTCTATCTATTATTATGATTCATTTTATTTTATTCTCAGTACTTTTTTTTATTTTATGATTTTAATTTATTTAGAATCAATAAATCAATAATTTACCAACAATTAGAATATAAAAAATTTAAAAATATATCTAGTTAGACTTATTAACCAATTATTTTTGTATGCATTTAAAATAAATTCATTATAATTACAAAACGAGATTTTTTATTATAAAATTACAAACAGAATTGGAATGTTTAGATCTGTTGGGCTGAAATTGGGCCGAGAAATCTTCTGGGTCTTGGCCCAATAATACTGCGGTTTAGTGAGACCAACATGAGAATTGGAATGCTTAGAAGAAAGTACAATCCAATTTATTTTTACATATCTTCCTAAGAACACCTACACTTTAAAAATAAATAAGTCATATCAAAACTCACTTTTAAATTTTAATGATTGTATGTTGTATGAATCACTCTCTATTTTTTGTATGCAACATAAGTATTGGGTTAAGATAATTTTTATGTTTTCTTATAGTACAATAGTTATATTATCATCTTGGTTTTATAAATTTTGAGATAATTACTCTGACTACAAAGTTTTTTTGCTCACTTAAATATCAAAGGCCATGGTTAGGAGGTGAAGCCAAAATTTTAAATTTAGTAAAATTTAGATGGTTAAATGATAGAGTTTTCATTTTAAAAGGAGCAAATGAAAATAGTTAAAATTACTTACAAGGACTAATATGAAATTTTACAAAGTGGGCTCTTACAGGCCATCGTCAAAGATCAACATCCATGTTTATTCATTTCGGAGACCCTCTTTTTAAAAAACTTAATTATTGTATAATTTTGTATTGGAAGCAAAAGTTAGGTTTCCCCAAATATGGCATTAATGTCATTAACTTTGATCATCACAAAAGTTTTGCTAGAAACGAAAGTCATGACTCCATGCAATCATGCTTCACAAATAGAAGTCAATAGACTGAAGAAAGGATCAGGATCCTCTCTTTGGTCTTTGTTTTTCCTTGACTTTTTTCTAGTGTAATTAAAACAAGAAGTTGCATGAGAGAAAAAAAGTGATTAAATCTCAACCATGTATTTTTTGCTTTACTTGGTGTCATTAGATTATGAAAAGTTAAGGAAAAACAAGACGATGAAAGGATCCTGATACATTAAAAAAAAAGGGCATATTTAGTAATTCGCAAGATGTGTTTTATAAGATATAAACTTTTAAAAATTTTAATGGGAGCATATATAAAAAAAAGGGTACAAATATATATATATATATATATATATATATATATATTTTGGGTTAAAAATACCACTGGACTTCAACAAGTATGTAATTACTTTCACTTCACATATGGGCTGCTGTAGCTATTGCATGCATGGGTTGGGCCTTGTTGGGCCAAGGACAATCCCTGCTCGAGATCTCTTGAACTCTTATTTGGGCATTCATGACTTGGATCACACAATTCACTTATTGAGTTATTTCCTTGTCACTTTTAATTAAACAATATTGAAATAATACTCATTATTTATCTTCTTAAATGTTTAATTACTTTCACCTTCTCAAACCAAAGAAAAAGCAGTTCTTACTGAGGTTCATTGTCTTGGCGGTCAGAGAATTATATGCCTATCTTTGTTCATTAAACCATAAAGTATGAACCCCTCCCCTTAAGTAATTTTTTTTTTTTTTTTTTTTTTTTTACTTTTTTTTAACAAGATATAGATATAGATATAGAGCATACTAAAAGATAAAGACTAATCATAATATACACACATAATTTTATCAAAAAATAATATTCACACAATGAAAAAGTAAAGTGTTCACTCCTAATTCTTATTTTTATTTTTATTTATTATTTTGTTTTGTTGACTATTTAGCTCATTTTAATTTAGTTGATAATATAATTTTTTTTGTAAGTCTAAAATTTTATTTAAACAATATTTAAATGCAAATTAAAAAATTTATGTAACATAAGCATATCTTCTAATACAAAATTAATAACATAAACATGATATAAAATAATTCTAAGCTAATACTTAAACTTAAATTTGGACAATCAAACTAGTTGGGGTCAATAGCTGACCTAGAAATTTTAACAAAGTTGGGTACTTGAACAAAATAACAATTATATAAAAAAATAATGAAAATTTTAAAATCATAATAAAATGAGTTTTTTAATATAATAAATAGATAAATTTGATGGTATAATGAATTTTAAATAAAATAAAAAAGATAGAACATTTACTCGAAATGAACTAAATAATCTTACATTCAAAAGAAGTAAAAACAAGAAATGCAATATTAAAAAAATAAAGAAAAACAACATGAACAATGAAAAATTATAATATTTATTCTTCTTAAAAAATTAAAATATAATTTTATAATAATTTTTTTTTGTATTGACTTCACTTTAAATTTATACAAAAATAATTGATTAACAAATATTACTAGACATATTTTTTAATTTTTTATTCTTCTAATTATTGATTCTAAATAAATTAAAATAAAAAAATAAAAAATATATAAATGATAAAATAAAATGAATCATAATAATACATGAACTATTTTAATACAATAAATTAAAATTTAAGATTTTAAGATTTATTGATTGAATGTATTAGGTATGTCAAACTAAAAATATTAAAAATAAAATATTCAAAATAATAATAGATAATTTACAAATTAAGGGTAGTTAAGAATTTAACAATGATGACTTATTTTGTTATAGAATAAGAAGAAAATTTGAGAAAGGAATCGAAAAAGACAAAAGAGTGTAAAATAAAAAAGCTATAAAAAGAATATTTATTTAAATTTTACTGAAAATTGAACTCCGGACTAACATGGGTGAAATGGAGAAACTATACTAACTGCACAAAGTAATGATATGTTTCAAGGTGTTTTGTTTTAGATATATTTATATATATTTATATATAGAAACATAAAATCAATTTTTTTAAAAAAATATTTGAGGTTGGGCACGGGCCCCACCTGATCTCCAGGTGGGTCCACCCCTGGTTTGGATGGAAACAGAGGATGATGAAAATGAAAACCATTATAATCTTTAGGTGAACTGGCCACCATTAAACATAAAGTTGAAGATTTTGTATTAATCAATAAAAAAAACTTTTGAAATTAAATAAAACTCATTACACTAGTAAATAGGCTATTAGACGTACCTCCGATGCAATGTATCCGGCTAATAAGTGCATGCCATGAGATAAGGAGAACCAATTTAAGAATTTTTATTGCCACATGACATGCACTAATTGATTTGGATTGGTTGCATCATATGCATGAAGTTTTTCACCAAAAAGGCATGCTTAAGAAATGGGAAAAGATACTTTTCTCACCTCACCTCATTCTCACATCATTTAATCTTATGATACATAAGCATTGCAATAAATGAATGGTTAATATGTGATTGACATTTTATTAACAACTAGTCACATATTTTAAAAATGTGAGGATAAGGTGAAGTAAGGAGATGATCATAAAAAATGCCTATGATACCTTGTGTACTGCTGATATAAGTCACAAAGGAATTGTCTTATGTTCAATGTTCTTATAATTCCAAAAAAATTATGGGGAAAATTTCATGTTTGCATTATCAAATAGGACTGTGGAATAATTATGAGAAGATATTTCCAAACCACGTTTTACATGTTAATATTTATAAAACATGTTAATATTTGTAAGATATTTTACTAATCAAGAATAATAATAATAAAAAAAAACTTTTATTAGAAAATGAATTAGAAAAGAAAATTTATTCTTTATGGGTTGACGTTACTTAATTTTCAATCATTTTTAGTGAACAATGATAAATGAATTAAGTGCTTGTTTTATTGGCTTTCTACTGTCTTAAAAGCTCTGCAAACCTCTATTTGATTTTTGTAGAATTGTTTAATTTGAATTTTGAGATTATCTAAATTCAGTAGAGGTTAGTAAAGTTTAAGACCCTGTTCGTTGTCATTCTCGAGAAAAGTTTTTTTTTTTTTTAATTTTTTAATTTTAAATATTTTAAAATAAAAATGAAATCAGCCAAATTAATTTTTGTCTCGTAAAGTGTAGAAAGAAAGTTGATCGAAAATAATAATTACTTGTTTTCTTTTTTTGTTTTTATTTTTTTACGGGACCACCACTTCTTGCTATTAGGGGTGAGCGTTTAATGGATCGGTTCATTTTTCGAGTGAACCAATAATATCTGGTTTTTGAAAGGATTAGAGTAAACTAATGTGAAGAACTCCTTCTTTCTTGCTTGGTTGTGCTAGATTTCTTCTCTCATTTACTTCTTTTGCTTCAAGGTGTGATTTTTATGGTGGATCTAGGTAAGGAAATGAGATGGTGAAGTGAGATTTGGGTTTAGATGATGATTTGATGAAGGTTTTGGGTGATTTGGATGAAAGATTGGTTCTTGGATGGTTTGGAGTGATATGAGAGTGTTTGGAGCTCAATGGTGGTGCAAGAGGTGAGGCAAATGAAGCTGAAAGGAGGTATTTATAATGTGTGGAATTAGGGCACAAAACCCTAGGAAAATTACTGATGTGGCAGTGTGGTCGCTGTACGTAGGGCGCTTTTGCACAGCGCCACTTAACTGGAATTTGGTTGCCAAGCATGGGCGCTGTACGTAGAGTGCTTATGTATATCGCCACTTCTTTGATGTTGTTTTGGTAGTATGGGCATTGTACATAGAGCGCTTTTGTACAATGCCAATTCTCTGTCCTTGAGTCACTCTTGTGGGCACTGTACGTAGAGTGACCTGTACAGCGACCTGTACAGTGCCCAACCTATCTTCTTACCTTCCGTAATGCCGTTTTGCCTCCAATTTCCTCATTTCTCTACAATAAAGCCCTTAGAAGCCTAAAAACCTGCACAAGCTTATGTAAACATTAAATATACCGGTTTTACTTGGAAAACGAAGGCAAATGATAGGTAAAACAAGGATATACCAAGTGTAGAAACGATATTATCACTTATGTGTCATAAGATTAAGTGAGGTGAGGATAATGTGAGGTAAGAAGAGGATCCTTGTCCGCAAAGAAAAGGGTGGAGGGAAAAGGGAGAAGAAAATGGGGAAATATATGTTTGGTATAGAGAGAAAAGTGGAAGGAAGGGAAAAATGGGAAGAAAGATTTGCGGATGGGACCCATCAATTTTAATCCTCCCAAAAGTGGGAGGAAAAGAGAGAGACATGAGGGAAGCTTTTTTACTTTTAATTAAAATTATCAATTTTCCATTTTTTTTTTAGTATAGGGTAAATTGCACAAACATATCCGAGTTTATGCCTAATTTAACTTATATTCAGCTTTTGCTCTAAATTACACAAAAGTACCCTACCGTTGATTGACTTCCGTTAGAACTAACAGTTGACCAATCATTTTATGTCAATTGTCTGAAATTCCCTTTTTCATTATATAATTATATCTGTTTAAAGCGCAAAGGAAACAAAAGATTCAAGTTCTTTAAGAAGAAGACTACACGCTCACGGAACAAATCCTAAAAATGTTTTGTCTGTGGAAAAAAAGGACATTATGCCAAACAATGCCCTAACAAGAAAGCAAAGTCAGCTAAGCTGGTTCACTAGCTAGAGCTTAAAGTAGATGAAGTTCCATCAGTCTAGACCGTTGGCCGACAGGATTAAGTGAATTATTTGGCTTAACAGGTGGTCGAGCAATAATTCATCTGACATGATTAAAGCATACAGTACAGATAAACACAATAATTAAGGTACTCAATTATTAAAGCAGATAAGATCACATGCTACTCAAGTTACAGTGAGCATAATTCGCCAAGATCAAACCAAGGACCATTGGTTGGTCTAGAACCACGAGACTGTCATGGAACAGGATTCTCAGGATTCTCTTGACACCTTCAACAAAAGGATCTGGTCTAGTAGATGATTCATCAGGAGATTCATAAGTTTGAGAGGACAGCTGTGGATCCGTTCGAGCTGTTTGAGAGACCATAAAGACTTGAGTTAGGTCAGCAACTTTATCGGAGATAGATTGCTTCAAGATCATGCTCTCGATCTTCCTATCCCCGGTCACAGTGGGGATACCATATTCATCAAAGCTGAAAGGGAAGATGAGGTTCTCACCATCATCAAGATTCCTAAACAACTGCCCAGTGGAGGGGATGGTGAAGGCTGGAGGAGATTGGGCAATCTCCTTTAACTTAGACACAGCATTTGTGTGACACTTGTTCCAAGGAGGAAGATTCTCATTTTGGTTAAAGGCGAGATCCGTAATGAATGAAATGTATTTTGAAATAGCCGATCTCTTTGGAGGAGATCCTTCTTCAGCGATGTATGTCTTTACCCTTTGTTGGCGGCAGATTTGTTTATGTTTAAAATGATGATTTTACCCTTAAATTTTCAATCAACTGTTATTTCTAACAGAGTTTGACTAGTGGTTTGGGTGCTACAGCAAATAATGTCATTTGTTGAATATTAAGCTTTAATGGTAAAACTAAGGGTATGTTATTGCAATTAACCCTTTGATATATAAACTATAATACAAGGGTAAATTAATAAAATTGATAAATAAGATCTCTTCTTTCCTTCCTGTTTACCAAACAATTCAAGGGAAAATCATTTTCCTCTATTTCCCTAATATTTTCTATCCCTCCAAATCTTTCTATCATTCTTATTTTCTTTCCTCCCTACCAAACACACCTTTAGTGTTAAAAGACATTGATTTAGCCGGATAATATCTCTTAGTATAACATAAGCATATCTGCTAATACAAAATTAATAACATAAACATGATATAAAATAATTTTAGAATAATGTTACCTTGTCCAAATTTGGTGTCCAAATCTAATGCTCAAATGATGTAGCAACATTTTAATCCATTTATTTAAATCATAGAAATCTAATACAATTTAAATGAATGGATTACAATGATACCATATCATTTAGACACCAAATTTAGACAAAGTAACATTATTGATAATTTTAAACTAATAATTAAAATAAAATTTGGACAATCAAACTAGTTGGGTGGGGACTAGGGATGATGAAAATTAAAATCATTATACTCTTTAGGTGAACTGGCCCCCTTTAAACATAAAGTTGAAGATTTTGTATTAATCAAATATACATTTTTTGAAATTAAATAAAACTCATAACACTAGTAAATATGCAATGTATTCGGCTAATAAGTACATGCCATGGGCCCATGAGATAAGGAGAACCAATTTAATGAATTTTTTATTGTCACATGACATGCACTCATCGATTAGGATCCGTTGCATCATGTGCATTTAAATTGTGCATGAAGTTTTTCTCATTTAAATTGTGCATGAAGTTTTTCTCCAAACAGGCATGCTTAAGAAATGCCCATGATGCCTTGTCTGCTGCTGGAAGTGAAAAAGGAATTGTCTTATGTTTAATGTTCTTATAATTTAGAAAATCGCGGGGAAAATTTCATGTTTGCATTATCAAATGGGACTTTAGAAAAATTATGAGAAACTATTTCCAAACCTCGTTTTTCATGTTAATATTTATATGATACTTTACTAATCAAGAATAGTGTTACAGAAAACGCTAGGCATTAGTTGGGCGGTGATCCCCCGCCTAGTTGTGGACTAGACGGCTGGTTGGAAGTTGACCGACGACTGACCGACGTTGATCAGAATTTAAAAAAAAATATATCTTTTTGTTGTAATTGAGTAAATGTTCATACAATTTCATATATTGAACCTCAAATTAAAAATAAAATTCCAAAAAACTCTATTTGAGAATCAAAATCCATAAACAACTAAACAAAATCTAACTAATTCAACCAAATTCAAAAAAGTCGATTAAAAAAAAAGTCAACTTGGTCGATCAATGACGACTAGTCATTGGCTTTGACCTACTAGGCCAACTAGGCGGTAAACAACCTAGTCGGGGCGGTGGACCACCGACTAGGGACTAGACGGTGCCTAATCGGCCTTAGTCGGAGAATTTTGCAACACTATTTTAAGAATATAAAAAAATCTTTTATTGGAAAATGAATTGGAAAGAAAACTTAATTTATTGTTTATGGGTTGACATTAATTAATTTTCAATCATTTTTTGTGAACACGGATAAATGAATTAAGTGATTGTTTGGTTGAACTTTCTACCATCTCAAAAGCTCTACGCACTTCTATTTGAGTTTTGTAGAGTTGTTTGGTTGGGATTTTGAGATTGTCTATTTTAAATTCAATAGATGTTAGTAGAGTTTAGCTTCTCCAAACAGATCTTTTTTTTATTTTATTATTATTTTGTTTTTTTATAAAAAAAAAGTTTACCAACTAAACAACTATAATTTTTTTTTTCAAAAACTCTATTTCTAATAGATTTACCTATTAGAATTACCACACGTAAATATTTTACAAACAGAAGTTTTTCAAAAACCCACTAAGCTTATTTTCCATTATTAGGATCTTTTATTAGTAAACTGGCCTAAGGGGTACATCTTACCACGATATCATTTTTTTATGAGGAAATAGGGTTTTTTAATCAAAAATTATAGGGCCTTACTGTTTTTATTCGCCACAATTATCATTTTAATTGTTTTTGTAAACAAAATAGCTGTGAAGATAAAATTGCCCATATTTTTTTTTCTTTACCTCTTCTCTCTCTCCTTTTCTCTCTCATTTTTCGCATACACTTTTTTTTTTCTTTCTCTCTCACGCATCTCTCCTTCTTCTCTCTTTCTCTCCTCCTCTCTCCTCCGTCTTCTTCTTCTCTTTCTCTCCTCTCTTCTCTTTCTCTTTCACGTTTTTTTCTAGCTTTTAAAAAAAAATTCATATTTCGTTTTTTTTTTTTACAAAGAAAATTTTCAAATTTGAGAGTGGTTGTTGTGTTTATGAATGGTAAGAGTTGTGTTTGAGTTTGAGTTTTGTTAAATTTCTTTTTTCAGATTTTTATTTTAAAAAAAAATTCAGATTTGATTTTCCAGATTTTTAAGTTTAGGTTGTGGTTGTGGTTGATTTTCCAGATTTTTTATAAAATATCAGGTTTTTTTTTAAACAAACATTTTCCATATTTTTTTAAAAAATTTCAGTTTTTTTTTATTTTTTTATTTTTTATAAATTATTTTATTTTATTTTAAGATTTAAAAAAGATTTAAATTTGAGTGTTGGTTGTTGATTTGAAGTGTTAATTTTTTTTTTCCAGATTTTTTTTTAAGGGTGGTTGTGGTTGTGCTTAAAAATAAATTCAGATTTTTATTTTGAAAAATTTCAGATTTTTGGTTGTGTTTAAGTTTAGGTTGTGACTGTTTTTAAAAATGGTGGGAGTTGTGTTTGGTTTTGGGTTTTGTTAAAATAAAATTTCAGATTTTTTCAGATTTGATTTTTTTCGAACAAAATTTTCAGATTTTATTTTGTTTAAACACACTATGTTATCAATTAAACACACCAGGTTATCAATTAAACACACCATACAAAACTCATTAAACACACCAGGGCAAAAACAATTAAACACACTAGACAAAACGAATTAAACACACCATGACAAGACGAATTAAACACACCAGACAAAACGAATTAAAAACACCAGGCAAAAGAATTCAACACACTAGGGTAAAACGAATTAAACACACCAGGAAAAACGAATTAAACACACTAGGGCAAAAACAATTAAACACACTAGTGTAAAATGAATTAAACACATCAGGGCAAAAACAATTAAACATACTAGAGAAAAAGAATTAAACAAGACAAAACGAATTAAACACATCAGGACAAAAACAATTAAATACACCAAGGTAAAACGAATTAAACACACCAGACAAAACGAATTAAACACATCAGGGCAAAAACAATTAATTACACCAAGGTAAAACGAATTAAATACACTAGGCAAAACGAATTAAATACACCAGGGCAAAACAAATTAAACATCCGGAATAAGAAGAAGATGGAGATCTGGGAAGAAGAAGAAGAAGAAGAAAAAGAAAAAAAAAAAGATTATTTTATTTTATTTTATTTTATTTTATTGTAAATAAGGGCAATCTTGTCTAAAAAGTGGAGATGTTAACAAAAACAATAAAAATGATAATCATGGACAAAAACAATTAACCCACTAATTTTTTTGGCTAGATTTAAAGTTCTCCCTTTATATATATTTTAATTTTTTTTAAGAATTGAATACAAAATATTATTGGATTAAATAAACCTATTAATCACGAAAAAAAAAAAAACTGAATTTATATAATGTAATAATAATAATAATAAAAAAATGAACGTATTAATTAATCACTAAAAATAATGGTCGTGACTCGTGAGAAAGTGATTCCCATTGAACATGATTTTCAGTCGATGCTTTAGTTTGGCTTTTTGCCTGCCACGTGATTTTTAAACTTCTATATAACTGGAACCTATCAAGTTAGGAGAAACCTGTAAAACAAAGAAGAAATGGCTTCATCAGCAGAAGCTAGATCAGAAAAAGAGAAAGAAGAAAGTTTCGCATATGCAATTCAATTAGTGTGCAGTTCAGTGTTGCCCATGACCCTTCAAGCAACAATTGAGCTTGGCGTTTTTGACATTATATCCAAAGCTGGTCCTGATGCCAAGCTCTCTGCTTCAGAGATTGCAGCCCAGATGCCCACCCAGAACAAAGACGCACCCCAGATGCTTGATCGAATGCTCTGGCTCCTGGCTACTAACAGTGTTGTTGATTGCTCTGAGGTTGACTTGGTCAGACTTTACAGTCTGAATTCTGTCTCAGGGTTTTTTTCAACTGATCAGGATGGTGTCTCATTAGGCCCCTTAATGGCCTTACTTCAAGACAAGGTCTTCCTTGATAGCTGGTATATATATATAAAATATAATTTAGTTTATTCAACCTTTTCTTCTCTGTAATTAATTTTCATGCATAGATTGAAAATTTAACTCCAGATTTTGGTTGGTACTGAATCAAGGTCCCAATTGAAAGATGCTGTTTTTGAAGGAGGAGTCCCATTTGACAGAGTCCATGGAACGAACACATTTGAGTATCCTGGGTTGGACTCCAGGTTCAATCAAGTTTTCAACAAAGCCATGTATAATCATACTACAATTGTTATCAAAAACATCCTAGAGGTTTACAGGGGATTTGAGAACGTGAAGCAGCTGGTGGATGTTGGTGGCAGTCTTGGTGTCACCCTCAAAGCTGTTACTGCCAAGTATCCACATATTAATGGGATTAATTTTGATTTGCCTCATGTTATTCAACATGCTCCAAACTATCCTGGTATATCACAATCATGCATCAGTTTAATTATGATCATGCGATGTAATAGTATATATTTAGTAAACGAACGATTGTGTTACAGGTGTGGAACATGTAGGAGGAGATATGTTCGAAAGTGTGCCGAAAGGTGATGCCATTTTTATGAAGGTATGTTTAATGTTTCACATTCTTCAAACATGGTTCATCAATTATATATACAAGTCACTAAGTCAGTGATGTGGTTGTAATAAGGATTTCAAACTACGTATAACTGTTCTTTAAGCAATGTTTCATTTTGTGAAATGGGGAAATTCTGCAGTGGATACTTCATGATTGGAGCGACGAACATTGCTTGAGGTTGTTGAAGAATTGCTACAAGTCCATTCCAGATGATGGGATAGTCATTGTCGTAGAGGCGATACTTCCAGTTTCACCTGAGACTAATGCTGCAACGAAGGCGACTTCCCAGATTGATGTGCTTATGATGACTCAAGACCCAGGAGGAAAAGAGCGAAAGCGTCAGGAATTCATGGCCTTGGCCACTGGAGCTGGATTCAGTGGCATCAGATTTGATTGCTTTGTTTGTAATTTCTGTGTTATGGAGTTCTATAAATAGTAGATGGGTTGCTTATCAGTTCTTGGAATGTATTTCACTACTCTTGTTTGATTGAACTATGTATGACTATTAATTAGTATGTGACAATAAATTATGAAGTGAACCAAGTCCTTGAATAAAAAGCAGAAAAGTACACCATTGTCTAGTTACGTTCGCTGGTTCGCTGATTCGCAATAACAAGTCTCAATTTACACTTCATATTTACGGTACTCTTCAATCCCCATCTTTCCGATGGTCGAGCAGCAGCTTCCTCATGGTTCACGGGGACTTCCTCCAAGAGTTAACAGACTTGTTTTTACTGTGTAAGGGAAGCATATAAAAAAGGAATCCATTTAGGAATGATATACTTGTAGAAAATAAATTCATTTTTAGATTCCTCTTGATGTTTTGACCAAAATGCCCTTTATATGTTTGATATATTACAAATATTTTTTAAATTAAAATATTATTTTAATATTCAACTAATACATAATTAAAATTTTAAAATTTTTTTCCAAATAATTATGAATAATAATTTTTTTTTGACAGATTATGAATGATATTTTTCCGAAGCTTTAAAAAAATATAATTTAAAAGATGTAACAATTATTTTAACATATAAATTAAATTTATTAGAAAAATAAAAAATACTTTTTAAACAAATAGTCATAAAATTTCACTGATGGTCACCATGGCCACTAGTCACGGTATTGTCAGAGGAGACAACATCGGTTACCTCCTCCGGTGAGGAGACCTCCTCCATCGACGGAGCACTACATCCTCTATCTTCTATAGATGGACGTGAACAGATCCTCCATCGTAAATCTGTCGAAAGGTAAAAAATAATAATTTTGGAATAAAATAAGATGTCTTTATAATTTTTTTAAATTGAAGGTGGTGTTTGAATTTGTTTTTTTGTTTTCGAAAACAAAACGTTTTCAAAAAGTCTTTTTGGAAATGAAAAATAACATTTTTAAATTTATAATTAAATTTTGAAAACAATAATTTATTTATTTTTATCATTTTCAAAATAAACCACAACTTTTTCGTCCAAACAACTATTTTATTCATTTTAAAAACAACACTTAGGGGTCGTTTGTTTTTTTGTCTGTAGACTAAATAGTCCTGAATTTTACTGAAGACTGAATAGTGACTGAAATTTGAATCTGAATGATATGTTTGTTATTTTTCTTTTCACATCTGAATGTATTATCAACATATTTGTTTTTTGAAAATAAAATTGTTTGAAAAAAAATAATTTTACATCTATACCCATATTAAACAATTATACACATAATACAGAATAAAAAAAATCAATAATTAATAATTATATATGAACACATATGATCATGATCTTCTTCTTCGATTATAAACAAACTTTAATTTTACTAAGAAAAGAAAATGTTTTTTTTTTTTCAAAAAATAAAAGAGGTAGCAAGAAAACTCAAAACTCACACAAAACACTCTCTCTCTCTATATATATATATAAATACATCACCATAATACCATAATAAATTATTGATATTAAACACCAATATGAGAAGTGATTAGAGTTCTTTTTTATTTTTAAAGTTATTTAAAATAAGCAATATATTAAAATAAAGATTTCTATACAATATATAATAATGATGAAATTGGAGATATGTTATATATGGAGGATAATATCGGAAGAAACAATTTTTGATTGCATTTAATGCAATTCAGTGATTTATAATTAAGTGAAAAGTCAGGATTTTTTAATTTTTATTTTAAGTTGTTTTTTGGTATTTTTAAATTGTTTGACCACTTAAAAAAAAAAAAACAATTTAATAATTATGATTTAGACCCATTAAGTTTCAGTGGAAAAAACAAACGACTCCTAAATACATTTAGGATGTTTTCTACAATTTTAAAAAACATTATCAAACACATCTACATTTTTAAAACATAATTTTTATTTTAAAAATTAATTTTTAAAAACACTATTTTAAAAACAATATCTAACGTGACCTTAAAACTTTTAGAATGAAGTGTATTTAAAAAAAAAAAAAAATGTGAATAGATAAAATCGAAAAGTAAGGAGAAATTTTCATATTTGGTAATGTGATTTGATACAGAAGAAATATTTATTGGTAAGTACATTTTATTATGACAATTTTATACTTGATCATTCTTATAAAATTACATGTGCCGTCCTTAACTTTTTGTTTTTTTTGAAGCTAGGTAAAAAAACTACCCAATAAATTTATTGATTAATGTTTTTATTAAAACAAGATTGATTTATGAAGAAAGAAGGGCTATCATCAATCCAAAGTCCAAACCCTATCATCAAAGAAGGGCTATCAAGAATTTTTATTTTTGGTTTGGGTTTTTACCCGACATGATTGGTTTTTTTTTTTTTTTTTTGGTTATTGAGAGGAGGGTTAAACGTAGGGGTATGTAACGGATCGGATCCATGAATTTGTTATGATCCAATATCCAATTGAATCGTAAAAAATTACAATCCAATCCTATCCAATTACTATTAGATCAAATCTGATTCAGTCCGAATGTAAAATACTTTAATCCGATCCAATATGATCCGATGAATCAAATTAATATAAAGTTGTTCTTAATATATAAAAGTTATAATCTGAAATAAATAAAATCAAATAAATTATTCAAACATTATTAATTAATTCAAATAAAATTAACATTAAAAAAATACATAACATACCTTGTAAATTTTATATGGACTTTAAAAGAGTTCATATTAATCTAGTGGTATTCAATTCAGATTTTTATGGACTTTTAAAAAAATCTTCTAAATCCGGGTGCATTAAACTAGGACTTTAAAAATGTCCATAAAAATCAAGGTGTATTAAACTAGGACTTTAAAAATGTCTATAAAAATCAAGATGTATTCAATTGAGACTAGATTTTAAAGGATTTTTTTAGGTTTTGGATTTTGGTGGACTTGATGGTGAGATGTTTAAATATCAAAGATCATAACAAGTCTAGCTTTTTCCCCAAAGATTTTGGTGGACTTGGATTTGTATTGCAGGAATCATAGGAACTTTCATGAAAATTGGAGTATTACCTAGTTTCATGACCAGAATTCAAATGATGTGAACGAAAAGAAAGTGAAGAACATGCCCTAAACGCGCTTATCTGAACTTGGTTCATAGGAATTCGAATTTGTTGGCCGAATTGGGAAGTGGGTGTGCGAGAAAACCCAACAAAACGGTACAAGAGCAGAGATTTCCGAGTGAGAGTTACAGGGTTTACCACCAATTTTTTTTAATTTTTTTAATTCAGATTTGAATGAAAAGAATGGGGTTTTAGCCTTTTTAGCATAAGAAAATATATGGGGTTTTGTGGGGGTTTTTTGGCCTTTTGCGTACAAGTATATGCTTAGCAGCTCAAGTCTGGTAAATTCGTTGATTTCAATGCTAAATTTTTTTTTTAAAATTGTTAGATGATTTGATGTTATCTTGGGGTAATTACTCTAGTGGTCATCGACTTATGTCACCACTATCAAAATGACCATCAGATGGGAAATTGGTTTATAAATGACCATTTTTGACAAACAATGTTATAACACCGTTAATTTTTTTCTAAGAATGTTACACTAATGACCATCAATTTGTTCATTTGGTATCAAAATGACCATTATAATCAATTTTCTCCAAAATTACTCTAGTTACCATCCATTTGATCAATTGGTATCAAAATGACTATTATAATTGTCTCACTTTTTTCTAGAACATGTGTATTGACCATCCATTTGGTTAATTGGTATTAAAACAATCATTATATGTACAATTATATTCTATTAGAAAAATAAACTAAACAATCATTAAAAATAAAATTTCATTCAATAGAGAAAATGAAGAATTCATTTGATTCAATATAATTTTAATCTTATACACATCAGATACTACTTGTCAAACTGCACAAGTATAATGGAATGATCATTAGTGTAACATTGTTTGCCAAAAATAGCCATTTATAAACCAATTCCCTATCTGGTGGTCGTTTTGATAGTGGTGACATAAGTCGATAGCCACTAAAGTAATTACCCCAAGATAATATCAAATCATCTAACAATTTAAAAATATTTTTTTAGCCCATTTACTTTACAGCCCCAAGATAATATCAAATCATCTAACAATTTAATATTGTTAACAATTTAAAAAGTTAACAGTGTTATAACAGAATGACCATTACTGTAACATTGTTTGCTAAAAATGGTCATTTCTAAACTAATTCCCTATTTGGTGGCCATTTTGATAATGTTGGCATAAGTCGATGACCATCATGGTAATTACCCCTATTATCTTTATTAAGTATTTCTTATAGATAATTACCGTGAGAGGTTTTTTTTTTTTTTTTTTAAACAAAAAGTTCCATATACATGTAATTACTGTGAGAGGTTTTGGCCTATATTTTCTCTCTGGCAACTTCTCTATCTTTGTTCTCATGTCAATTATATGTCTTTCAATATAAACAATACAATTCTCCCCTTTTGTTACTGTTTTTTTTTTTAATTAAATTTTTTTTTATAACATCAGCAGTGTTGTAAAACATTGAAGCAAGCCAAAGTGTTTATTGTTTTGATCAATTTAAAAAATGTGTAATGTCTAAATGTATATACTTGCAAGAGAAAGTGGTATAATTAGAAAACATTGAGAAAGTGATAGCAAAATTACCGACCCATTTGATCAAAAACACAAAGATTGTTGTTAGTATTGTAAATTGTATTAATTGATCATATTAGTTGAGTGTAAAGATTGTATTATTGGGTCATAGACTGACTGGTATAATTCATCCATCTATAATTGAAGTATGTTGTGTAAGTTGGGTAGATATATAATTGTTGAATTTTACTGGGTTGTTTCAAAACTATTTTTGGTAGATATTTAATTATAGAAATTATTGAGGTCGTTTTAAAACTATCCTCTATTTTTTATTTATGCAAAATGACATTTTTACTTCTAAGAAGTCCAATGAATGAATTAAAATCTAACAAAGTCAATTAATGGTATATTGGTATGAGATATTTGTGTAATTTATAGGATTCCCATGGACCATTTTATTATGACAATTTTGGGTGGAAAGAATAATTGGTGATGTGACTTGATACCGAAGAAATATTGATTGGTAAGTAACATTTTATTATGACAATTTTATCCTTAAACATTCTTATAAATTACAAGTCGTTTCCTAAACTCTTATTATTATTATTATTTTAAATCAGAAAAAGAAAAGTGACCAAGATACAAGGGAAAAACCTTCTCTGATATGGAACAAGTGGGCTCCCGCCTCTAAGCCGATCTCCCATTGAATTGACCTACAATAGTGTAAGAGGAGAGCTCGTCTCGTTACGTTTAAAGAAAATAAGTGCTTACACTGGCCCTACCCGGTACACAACTTGGTTTTGGAAGATATGGCACTAAAAGTTATAAAGCAAGTTGTCTTTCATATCGAGCCATTGAAGCAGCGCGTCGGGCTACAATCAGACAATTCCATCATGCTATGAGCGGACAATTCTGAAGAAATGGTAAGATATGGGTAAGAGTTCTTGCGGATCTCTCTATTACCGGGAAACCTACAGAAGTAAGAATGGGAAGAGGAAAAGGAAATCCTACGGGTTGGATTGCTCGTGTGTCCACGGGACAAATCCCATTTGAAATGGATGGTGTGAGTTTGTCAAATGCTCGACAAGGTGCTACATTAGTGGCGCATAAACCATGTTCGTCAACCTTATTTTATTTTATTTTTTATTTTATTCCCTTCCATCATTCCTTAAGTCCCATAGGTTTGATCCTATTGAATATGTACCCGAAGGGGATGGAATCCACTCGATTGTCAAGGAGAGGAACCCGCTAGTGAGCTTTTCTCATATATAAGGGAAAGAAAGAACAATGAGAGTTTTTAGACGCAAAGGATGATTTTCGAAACAGTACGATAAAAATCTCTAAAGTTATAATTGATAATCGACGAGATTAATTAGGACTCATGTGCCAATAGAGGTATAGCTTAGCTGGTAAATTGACGAGTTAGAGGTTTGAGCAAATGATTCTCAGATTAGTGGTTCGAATCTTACCAATGGTGAAAATTTTCAACAAAAAAAATATATATATATAATCCCGCATTAAATATCGTAAAAAAAAAATAATAAATAAAATAAAATTATGACTCATGAGCCCCATTTGGTGCGCGTGATTGGATTGAATTATTTCATGGGATTGGATTGAATTGAGATGAGACTAGGATTAAATGAGATGAGATTGAATTGTATTGGACTGGACTAGACTCGATTAAATTAATACTATGTTGTGTTTGGAGAAACATGAGACTGGATTGAATTAATACCATGTTTTGTTTGGTGAAATATATTGGACTAAATATAATAATATTTTTAATTTAAAATGAAAATATAATAATTTTTTTTTAATTTGATAATTTTCTTTATCTCCATCCAACTTTTAATTTTAAATCGATAAAATTAGTCAATAACAAATTAAAATAAATCATTATGATATCTACCACAAAAAAATAAAATAAATAACAGGTCACGATTAAATATCCTTCCTTCCCTTCTCTCCTC
Organism: Acer negundo; assembly: GCA_035582765.1. Lineage (NCBI taxonomy): Eukaryota > Viridiplantae > Streptophyta > Magnoliopsida > Sapindales > Sapindaceae > Acer > Acer negundo. The sequence goes on from CM069236.1 coordinate 26,695,326, forward strand.
CCATCTCTTCTCTCCTTTCTCTATTATTTGGAATTCCGGAGAAAAAAAATTTAACTTCTCCTTCTCTAATCTCTCTTCTCCCATATCTCTCCCCTTTCTTTATTACTTGAAAAAAAGAAAAAAAAAAAAATCTTCCCATCTTTTTCCCTCATTTCTATATTACCTGGAAAAAATTTGGACAAATGATCTTAAGTCTTGATCAATCTCATACCAGATCTCTTCGATCGCACCAGTGTCAGAGGTGATGGTCATGACGACGGTCGGCACAACATCAGTAAGAGGTGCGCGGCAGAAGTTGGAGGCGTGTGGAGATCTTGTGGAGGGTGAAAACGTGGAGTTGAATCAGATTAAAGAACACAATTTTGTTGTAAAATTAGTCTCAGAACAACTAAAGACAAGGTGGAAGGTGGGTTTATTTAGTTCCATAATCATGGGACTAAATTTGTTTATGGGATTAGTAATCCCATACCCGAAACGATGCCAAATACCGGACTGGGACTAATATACTGCAATCCCAGTCCAATCCTACGCGCCAAACACGCCTCCATAGTCATGGGACTAAATGGTCTGAAGTGGACTGCTGTTTCCATTAAAAAAAAAAAGCTGCTTTTAATTGTCTTTAAGCTGGCCACACAATTTCGACTTAAACAATTGATCAGCGTGTAAGCTCTTTGTTGTTCAGTCACGTAGATTATTCGCTCAACAAAAATCAATAAACAGGTACCTATCAAATTCACAACTTTGTAACACACAGAGAAGAAATGGCCTCCTCTGCATCATCAGAAGCTAGATCAGAAAAAGAGAAAGAAGAAGTTTTATCATATGCGATTCAACTGGTTGACAGTGTAGTGCTCCCCATGACCCTCCACACAATAATTGAGCTTGGCGTTTTCGACATCTTATCCAAAGCTGGTCCAGATGCCAAGCTGTCTGCTTCAGAGATCGTAGCCCAGATGCCCACCAAGAACAAAGACGCACCCCAGATGCTCGATCGAATGCTGAGGCTCCTAGCTAGTCACAGTGTTGTTGGTTGCTCTGTCGTTGACTTTATGAGACTTTACAGTCTCAATCCTGTCTCAGAATGCTTTGTAGATGATCAAAATGGTGTGTCTTTAGGCCCTGTAATGGCATTAACTCAGGACAAGGTCTTCCTCGATAGCTGGTACATACCCTTTTCAATTCTCTGTAATTAAATTTCATATCATATATACAGATAACTCCAGATTTTGGTTGGTACTCAATCAAGGTCCCAATTGAGAGACGCTGTTCTTGAAGGAGGAATTCCATTTAACAGAGTCCATGGAATGCACGCATTTGAATATCCTGGATTGGACCCAAGGTTCAATCAAGTTTTCAATAAAGCTATGAATAATACTACTAAGGTTATCAAAACATTCTGGAGATTTACAAGGGATTTGAGAATGTGAAACAGCTAGTTGATGTTGGTGGTGGTCTTGGTGTCACTCTTGAAATTACTGCCAAATACCCACAAACTACGGGGATTAATTTCGATTTGCCTCATGTTATTCAACATGCTCCACACTATCCTGGTATGATCTATTATCAATCAATCATGTATACATATTCAAGCTCAATTTAATGAAGAACATGATAATAACTTGGAAGTACTTTTGTGTTACAGGTGTGGAACATGTTGGGGGAGATATGTTCGAAAGCCATTTTCATGAAGGTATGTTTAATGTTTCAGATTCTGCAAACATTACTGTTTTATTAATTATATAGGATTTCAAATAAACCAAATGAAATTGACTAATTGATGATGTGATCAAATGGGGAAATTCTGTAGTGGATACTTCATGATTGGAGCGATGAGCATTGTTTGAAGTTGTTGAAGAATTGCTACAAGTCCATTCCGGAGAATGGGAAATTAATTGTTGTGGAGTCTGTACTTCCAGATTTTCCTGAGACTAACACAGCAACAAAGGCAGCTTTCCAAGTTGATGTGCTTATGATGACTCAAAACCCAGGAGGAAAAGAGCGTTCGCGACAGGAATACATGGCCTTGGCTACCGGAGCTGGATTTAGTGGCATCAGATTTGAAACCTCTGCTTGTAATTCCTGGGTTATGGAGTTCTATAAATAGAAGATGAAATAATGCCTATAAGTTCCGGGAATGTACTTTACTTACTATTATTCTTTGTTTGAGCTACATGAGAGAATTAATATGTGACAATAAGCTATGAACTTCAATAATGGTATTTTTTTTTAGTGCATTCACTCAATCACTTGTTTCACGAACATGAATAAAATTTTAGTACTTGAATTTCCCAATTTCTATCTCCACATTCATCCATTCACTCCAATATATCAAAATAAATGCATCGATCATCAATTTTTTAAACAATAAATAAATCGGAGATGGAAAAAGTTTCACAAAAGTCTTATTTATTTTTTGTGATTCATCATATTTTAAATGGGTTTGCCATTTTCATCATTTTAGTCATTGTTATTTTATTTATTTATTTTTTTTTCAAAATTCATCTCTTTAGTACTACTTGTTTTGATTCTTCCGTTAGTCAAAGATAACGGATTTAAGGATATTTTAGTCGTATATACTTACACTGGTAAAAAATTTTTAAAAAATGTGACTTGTAAAAATAAATAAATAAATAAAAAAATAAAAGCACATGTCAAACGGGTAAAACAAAAATTGAATTGAGGAATTGTCTTCTTTCATCAACTTAATCCTTCAAGGTCGGCAAATAGAAAGCACATTAGCATATAATTATATAGATAATTTGAAAAACTAAAACTGTTGCTTGCAGGTGCATGTAAACTTCTTGATGTTACAATAAATTTCAAGTTACAAATCGGTGTAGTTTTAGTTTTAATTAGAGGGACAAATAAATAAAAAAAAACAAATCCTAACAGAGGCTATGGCAATTTACAGGGGGCTAGGTCTTGATCGCGATACAACTATACTCCCTCTTGAAATTGAGTCAGATGCTGCGATTGTTGTTGGATAGATTAATGATATGGGGCATTTGGTTTAGTTATTGATGTTATTCGACTGCTTTTATAGAGCTCATCAACCTTTACAATTAAATTTATTTCTAGAAATCAAACGTTGTTGCTCATATTTAAGCCAAATTAGTTTTTCTAATGACGAGGACTATGTTTGGTTCGGAGTTTTTCCCTCCTTATGTTTGAAGGTGTTTTCCGGATGATGTTCTATGTTATGATTAATATTACTTTGTTCAAATTTGATGTTCAAATGATATGATATCACTATAATCTATTCATTTAAATCATTCAAATATAATACAATTTAAATGAATGAAAAAAGATAGAAAACAAAAAGTAAACCACATCGTTTTTATTGAGAATAGTGCAATACTACGTACAGCGAGATGTTACGGACCCAAACAGACATGATTTGCTCGTCGTCTTAAGAGGCTCCCAAGGTGTCATACATCGCATTCATTTCTTTATCAAGCAAATAACCAAAGTCTCGATAAATCCTTCTTTCGTCTCCAAGTACTCAGTTAGCTTAACAGAATATCTCTGAAACATATCGTCCATGACAGCATGTCCAAAATGAGTAACCAGAAGGGGCTCTATTGCTGATATCACGCGACGAGCCACTTGCTTCCCTTTTCCATATTTCTCCAAGTCCAAGGCTTTATCTTCACTCTCTAAGCTTAACACCCAGTCTACTTTGAAAGTAATTTGATGCTGATGGATGTCAAACGATCCTTCTCGTTCAATAACAAGCCTTATTTCTTCATCACGTGGCTTATAGATTGGCATATTGAACTATTCCAATTTCGATTCTTCAATCAATCCCTGATTTCAATACAAGGACATGACATTGTATAAATCATACATCACAGCGTATGTGTGCATATATATATATATATATATATATATATGTATGTACATATAAAAGTTAAGTTGTCTTGATTTCTAATAACAAATGCAAGCTTGATAGAAAACAATGGATTGTTACGTATTTTGCACTAGTACTTTGTTTGTAAAAGTAAACTAATTAAGTGTTTGACTTTCAAAGTTTAGCCCAAATACATACGTCCACCACTAGATAAGGAAAGATTTTTAATTGCCTTAAAGTTTTCTCTCCTAATTATTCCACGAAATGCTTATATGAGTTTAGAGAATTAAATGAGTACCTCTGAGACCATGTCTTTTATTGCTGTCCCTAATGGCGCAAAGTAGCAAGGATGGAATATTGTGTCATCAACAACGAATACAAGGACCATGCGACCACCAGCTTCAAGCTCACTCCGCCTTGATCGGAGAAATGTTGTGAAATCACTCTCGAATTGATCCAAGTAAGCTTTGCGAACACTCGGATGACTCGTCTCTGTTATGAAAATATTCTCTTTATTCAATGAAACTCCGGTATCACTTATCAGCCCTTTAGGTGCCTGTATAAATGAAGTTTTCACAAATAATAAATTGTTGAATAAGTTTGTAATGGATATATTTTATTTCTTATGATAGTTGACGACTGACCTGTGAGAGCCAGTTAAGACTGTATGAGGAAAATATCAAGTGAAGAGAATTGTTTGGAAAAAGCCTCCCATAGAAAGATCCAGGAACTGCAGCTATGAATGTACGTTGCCCAAACTCATCACCTTTCTCTTTCTTCAGTCTCTCATAAAAGCTTGGCAATGACTTGAAAAGAGTGTTGAAATCATTTCCAGGAAGATCATTCAAAAACACCTGCAACATGGGTGGCTTACAATTATTCAAGCGGTGGCACATTGACTCAAGAGCCTCAATAACTTGCCATGTCGGCACATATCCAGTCGGCCCTGAAGAGCATCCCATATCTGCAAACTTTAAGCAGTCCGGGATGCTCTTATTACAAAATAACCCATCAATGCTCTCTTGTATTAAAGGCATTGTTTTCAAGATCACATTTCTCTGTAAAATAAAACTTTATAATTAGTTGAAAAATTTATGTATAAATTAATTAACCAAAAAACAGATCAGAGATAGAGAGAGACCTGCCAGGATGAATTTTTGGCATAACTCTTGTCGCCCTCTCCTCCTTTCATATGGGGGACTTGAATGGACGTTGCACTTTTGTATTGATCTTTCTCCACCTCCATTCTTGCCTTTCTTTTTTCTTCACACTTCTTCAGCATCAGCTCTACGAAAATATATACAAATGGCTGGTGATATTAAAACTTCTAAATAAAAATTACAATAACATAAACACATTAAAATAAAGATATAGAAAAAAAACCTGGTGGTGAAGTGTATGGTAAAGTAAGAGGTGTTGAGTAGCTATTTATAGAAAAATAAAGAGAAAATAGCATTAGACACCATTAATTGGTGGGTGAGATCCCAAAAAGGTGTTTAAATTGTTTCAAATTCACCATTTTGACAAAATATTGTTCCAAAATCACCATTTTGATAAAACATTATTCCAAAATCACCATTTTAATAAAACATTGTTCCAAAATCACCATTTTAACAAAACATGTATTGTTCATTGACAACCGTTCTGTTAAAATCTAATATAAAGTTACTATTATATGTGACATGACATTCATAAAGAATTTTATATACAATATTTTATTTATTTTGATAATTTGATTATATATAAAAATTAATGATTTTATTAATTTATTATTTTTGTAGGTAATATTTCCTGTTTATAAGTAACATCAAATTTATTATTATTCCCTGATTAATTTTCTAATTAATTTAGGGTGATATCAAACTTATTTCATGATTAATTTATTATTTAATTATATATATATAAAGTAATGATTTAATTATAAAAATTTTATGGTTAATATTTCTTGTTTTATAAAGTAATCATGATCAAAAAAAATATTCAAAATACAGATAAAAAACCAGTTCAAAAACCGGTGCAGTAGAACAAAAACTGGTGCAAAAGACAAAAAAAAGCAACAGCAATCGATAGATCCGTCTCGGTTTCGTTTCAAATAGCATTCCAATTCACATTCACTGAAGATATAAAAAAACATATGATTAAGAAAATAAGTAAAATAATAATAATGATAAGTAGTAGTTTGTGAAATTTTAAGAATCCACCAGAATACACAGAGAGAGAGAGAGAGAGAGAGAGAGAGACGCTTCTCCGAAAGTACTTAAAAGAAAATTCCTTTATTCAGAATCCTCACCAAAACGAACCCGTAGACGGCAAAACCTTTACAACATGGAGAGGAAAACAAAAAGCCACAGAGACAGAAATTTGAATCAGTAATCAACAACCATTTCCACATCCAGTACTCCACCTTTCCAATAATGAAATCAACACACTACTTCTCATAAAAGTTTTAACTTACTCTCTCTTTGTTTGCCGAGACACATAGCTCAAATTTCAAATCTCATCATGAATTTAAAAAATCCAAAAAGCGAAGTGTGAAATTTGAAATCTGATTTCGGTGTCTTTTGGTAGATTTTTCTCGGCGAGCAAAGAGAGAGGTGGAAGCAGAATCTCTAAAGAGATGAAAAAAAATACCTTTGAAGAAATCCATGGCGTACGAGAACTCTGGAAGCATCGATACAGTTGTGATCATGCATGGATGGAGACTTCACCGGCAGCTAACCGGAGAACTCATGGTTGCCTGCAATGGTGGATCTGAATCGAAAACACTTAACATATAATAAAATCGAAAAGAGAGAGACTTTGAGTTGAATAATCGAGTAGAGAAATGAAGAGAAGAGAAAAGAAAAGAAGCAGAGAAGTGACAGTTTTTGTGGTGGAGAGTGGATACCTATGACTCCAGAAACCACACAGTTTGGGAAACCAAGGAGCAATCTCAGCCACTATAATTTCCTGAAATTTTTTATTTTTGTTAAAAATTCCTAAAATTAATTTGAGGCTACAAAAGAGTGAGAGCAACAGAAGAGGGAGATGGGAGAAGGAGGGATCACTGGATGATGCCAAGTGGCAAAGATTTAGTGGCTGGTTAAGCTAAAGCACACCCTTGCACTTTTTCATATTTTTATTTTTTGGTCGAATCTCCGCCACAAGTTTCCATCCATTAAGGTTTGGTCCGTAAAAGCGCCTCCAGCTATGACTTGTGGGACCCATATCTGACGTGGCCCTCGTAAGACTACCGTCTTTTATCCGGTCATGTTGTACGAAAAAGTACGATAAGAGGACGGCGTTGCACCAGCTTGGAAGTAGCGACCGGTACGTGGCGGTTTGTGAAGAGTAGTGGAGGCTGGTCAGCTTTGGATGAACTGTGAAGCACACGAGCGATCAAGAGCATCTCCACTGTTAATGTAGGTTGTGAAAAAATTAGATATCACGTAGGATGGATATCCATTTTGTTAAAAAATTCATCTTCAATATAACTTCTCTAGTACAACTTTAAATTGAGGTGACAACTTTTTTTTTCAGAGGCTGTCAACATGATTCTCTAATTTCAAACTGTCTGTTGGACGGCTGTCTTGTTGCCCCAGTCAGCAACCACTTTTGTCTTTTATTTTATTTTATTCAACAATTCTAAAGTATATTAAAGAGATCAATAATAAATTGACATGTCATTCAAAACATATATTTTACAAGTAAAGCATTGAAGACCACTTTTTTATTTAGATGTCTATCAAGTTTATGAGGAAATCTTGCATGGGACGGTCCCATTGACGTGGATATTGGACTGTCCAATCAGAGCACGCCACATATACATTGGGAGAATATGTGGTACACTTATAGCTTGCTCTGATTGGACGACCCCATATCCAAGTCACCAGGACCGTCCCATTGAAGTTTTTCTCCAAGTTTAGTTAGACACCACATAAGAAACAAGTGTCTTGACAATATTGACATATCACTATTTTTTTATAAATGCAAGCCATATTAGTATTGGAGATGCTCTAACTTTTTCTAGATCCTCCTGCTGAGCTGATTTTTATCATGTTCTAAATAGATCTATTAACATGTGTAATCAATGGTTGTCATTTATTTATTTTATTTAAATACAAAGTCATATTCTCAAGTGTTTTAGATCAGAAAAAAGATTAGCATAGCAGAGGATCCTAATTTTTCTACGGAAAAAAAATCATCATAGTGGAGAATCCTAATTTTTCTTCGATACGATTCGTGCGGTTCGACAAAGGTTACAATTAGATAACGGTGAATCTAGCAACAAATCTAGCACGTGACTTCGAGTTAGATGGCACAACTTTCGATCTGTTGAGCTGAAATTGGGCCGAGAAATCTGGGTCTTGGCCCAATAATGCTGCAGTTGAGTGAGACCCATATTGGAATTGGAATGCTAGAAGAAAGTACAGTCCAATTTATTTTTAAATTTTTTTTTTGGAGGAGACAGAAGACCTCAAGACCCCAACTTTATTGATTGATCAGCAATTAATAAGGGCAAGAATTCACCCCCGAATTCTTACTTAGTGAGTGGCATCCCATGCTAATGTTGTGTTAGTTGGGTAGATATATAATTGTTGAATTTTATTGGGTTGTTTCAAAACTATTTTTGGTAGATATTTAATTATAGAAATTATTGAGGTCGTTTTAAAACTATTCTCTATTTTTGTATTCATGCAAAATAATATTTTTACTTTTAAGAGCATCTCCAATGGTATTATTAAAAGCAGAGTAATCAAAATTTGATTATTTATCCAAAAAAACACTGTCCGATGGAGTCACTAAAATTTAACAATAGCAGTTATCAATAATCAAATTGTCTCATCAATAATCAAGATTGACTTTCAATCATCAAATACAAACTTAACCCAAATTAACTGTTGTAATTTTATTCTTTCTCTCTCTTATGTGGCTTTTTTTTTTCCCTTTTTTTTCTCTGATCATTTATGTATTTTATCATTGTTTCAATCTCAAAAATTTCCTTCAAGTAAAATTCATCTCTTCATTACGAATGAATCAATACCCATATCATATATCTTCTCTTGTCTTTTATAATTTTTTTTTAGCATAAAAATATAATATACCATCGTTGTACCATTACAAGTGTACCATTGTGGACTATACTATTATCAAATTTAGCAATCCCTAAAAATAATCCTCAAATGTTAAGGTGACAACTTTTGAGATTCTAAATTTACTTATACCATTGGACAGGGGCGGACTCACCTTTAAACCAGGTGTGGCATGTGCCCTACCTTAGTTTTTATTTTAAAAAATTGATTCTTCTGTTTGTTATATATATTTATATCAAACAATAACAACAAGAAAATAATATTTGTTAGCATAGTTGGTATTGTCTTTTGGAGCTTGGTGATGGTAAGAGTTCAAGTCCCACTCTTGCATTCTTTTAATGCCTTTATTTTCTTAAATTTATCTTTTTTATTTATTTAAATTATCTATAATATAATGCCTTTATTTTTTAAAATTTATCTTTTTTATTTAAAATTATCTATTATTATTTAAAATTTTTCTTATTTTTAACAGTTTTAGTTTGAAATACCTAGATCCTAACTCCTAACGCATCCAATCACACTAAAATCTCAAATTTATTAATTATATTAAAATAGTCCATCTATTATTATGATTCATTTTATTTTATTCTCAGTACTTTTCTTTATTTTATGGTTTTACTTTATTTAGAATCAATAAATCAATAATTTACCAACAATTAGAATATAAAAAATTTAAAAATATATCTAGTTAGACTTATTAACCAATTATTTTTGTATGCATTTAAAATAAATTCATTATAATTACAAAACGAAATTTTTTATTATAAAATTGTATTGTAATTTATTTTTTTAAGAATAAAGATTATAATTTTCCATTGTTTATGTTGTTTTTCTTGTTATTATTTATTTTTAATGTTGTATTTCTTGTTTTTATTTCTTTTTCAATGTAAGGTTATTAAGTTCATCTTGAATAAGTATTCAATTTATTTTATTTTATTTAAACTTTATTATACCATTATTTTTTATATTAAAAAAAAAAACTAATTTTATTAGTTACTTAAATTTTCAATTTTTTATATATATAATTATTATTTCGTACAAGTGCACCATCCCGTATAATTTTCTGGGTCCGCCACTGCCATTGGAGATACTCTAAGAAGTCAAACGAACGAATTAAATCTAACAAAGTCAATTAATGGTATAGTGGTATGAGATATCTGTCTAATTTAGAGGATTCCTATAATCCCATGGACCATTTTATTATGACAATTTTTGGTGGAAAGAATAATTGGTGATGTGACTTGATACCGAAGAAATATTTATTAGTAAGTAACATTTTACTATTACAATTTTATCCTTAAACATTCTTATAAATTACAAGTGGTTTCCTAAACTCTTATTATTATTATTTTTTTTAAATCGGATAAAAATCTCTAAAGTTACTTATAATTGATAATCAACGAGATTAATTATGACTAATGTGAGATGGTCTGAAGACTCTAAAGAAATTGGAGATGCGGGAAACTTTGGCCTGAAGTTCAAGAGCAGTTTTGGAAAGAACTCCTTACTTTAATGGTAGCACTTAAAAAAACAGAATTGGAAATGTTTAGATCTGTTGGGCTGAAATTGGGCCGAGAAATCTTCTGGGTCTTGGCCTAATAATACTGCGGTTTAGTGAGACCCACATGAGAATTGGAATGCTTAGAAGAAAGTACAATCCAATTTATTTTTACATATCATCCTAAGAACACCTACACTTTAAAAATAAATAAGTCATATCAAAACTCACTTTTAAATTTTAATGATTGTATGTTGTATGAATCACTCTCTATTTTTTGTATGCAAAATAAGTATTGGGTTAAGATAATTTTTATGTTTTCTTATAGTACAATAGTTATATTATCATCTTGGTTTTATAAATTTTGAGATAATTACTCTGACTACAAAGTTTTTTTGCTCACTCAAATATCAAAGGCCATGGTTAGGAGGTGAAGCCAAAATTTTAAATTTAGTAAAATTTGGATGGTTAAATGATAGAATTTTCATTTTAAAAGGAGCAAATGAAAACAGTTAAAATTACTTACAAGGACTAATATGAAATTTTACAAAGTGGGCTCTTACACGCCATCGTCAAAGATCAACATCCATGTTTATTCATTTCGGAGACCCTCTTTTTAAAAAACTTAATTATTGTATAATTTTGTATTGGAAGCAAAAGTTAGGTTTCCCCAAATATGGCATTAATGTCATTAACTTTGATCATCTCAAAAATTTTGCTAGAAACGGAAGTCATGACTTCATGCAATCATGCTACACAAATAGAAGTCAATAGACTGAAGAAAGGATCAGGATCCTCTCTTTGGTCTTTGTTTTTCCTTGACTTTTTTCTAGTGTAATTAAAACAAGAAGTTGCATGAGAGAAAAAAAGTGATTAAATCTCAATCATGTATTTTTTGCTTTACTTGGTGTCATTAGATTATGAAAAGTTAAGGAAAAACAAGACAATGAAAGGATCCCGATACATTAAAAAAAAAAAAGGGCATATTTAGTAATTCGCAAGATGTGTTTTATAAGATATAAACTTTTAAAAATTTTAATGGGAGCATATATAAAAAAAAGGGTGCAAATATATATATATTTTTTTGGGTTAAAAATACCACTGGACTTCAACAAGTATGTAATTACTTTCACTTCACATATGGGCTGCTGTAGCTATTGCATGCATGGGCTGGGCCTTGTTGGGCCAAGGACAATCCCTGCTTGAGATCTCTTGAACTCTTATTTGGGCATTCATGACTTGGATCACACAATTCACTTATTGAGTTATTTCCTTGTCACTTTTATTTGAACAATATTGAAATAATACTCATTATTTATCTTCTTAAATGTTTAATTACTTTCACCTTCTCAAACCAAAGAAAAAACAGTTCTTACTGAGGTTCATTGTCTTGGTGGTCAGAGAATTATATGCCTATCTTTGTTCATTAAACCATAAAGTATAAACCCCTCCCCTTAAGTAATTTTTTTTTTTTACTTTTTTTTAACAAGATATAGATATAGATATAGAGCATACTAAAAGATAAAGACTAATCATAATATACACACATAATTTTATCAAAAAATAATATTCACACAATGAAAAAGTAAAGTGTTCACTCCTAATTCTTATTTTTATTTTTATTTATTATTTTGTTTTGTTGACTATTTAGCTCATTTTAATTTAGTGGATAATATAATTTTTTTTTGTAAGTCTAAAATTTTATTTAAACAATATTTAAATGCAAATTAAAAAATTTATGTAACATAAGCATATCTTCTAATACAAAATTAATAACATAAACATGATATAAAATAATTCTAAGCTAATACTTAAACTGAAATTTGGACAATCAAACTAGTTGGCCAATAGCGGACCTAGAAATTTTAACAAAGTGGGGTACTTGAACAAAATAACAATTATATAAAAAAATAATGAAAAATTTAAAATCATAATAAAATGAGTTTTTTAATATAATAAATAGATAAATTTGATGGTATAATGAATTTTAAATAAAATAAAAAAGATAGAACACTTACTCGAAATGAACTAAATAATCTTACATTCAAAAGAAGTAAAAACAAGAAATGCAATATTAAAAAAATAAAGAAAAACAACATGAACAATGAAAAATTATAATATTTATTCTTCTTAAAAAATTAAAATATAATTTTATAATAATTTTTTTTTGTATTGACTTCACTTTAAATTTATACAAAAATAATTGATTAACAAATATTACTAGACATATTTTTGAATTTTTTATTCTTCTAATTATTGATTCTAAATAAATTAAAATAAAAAAATAAAAAATATATAAATGATAAAATAAAATGAATCATAATAATACATGAACTATTTTAATACAATAAATTAAAATTTAAGATTTTAAGATTTATTGATTGGATGTGTTAGGTATGTCAAACTAAAAATATTAGAAATAAAATATTCAAAATAATAATAAATAATTTACAAATTAAGGGTAGTTAAGAATTTAACAATGATGAATTATTTTGTTATAGAATAAGAAGAAAATTTGAGAAAGGAATTGAAAAAGACAAAAGAGTGTAAAATAAAAAAGCTATAAAAAGAATATTTATTTAAATTATACTGAAAATTGAACTCCGGACTAACATGGGTGAAATGGAGAAACTATACTAACTGCACAAATTAATGATATATTTCAAGGTGTTTTGTTTTAGATATATATTATATATTTATATATAGAAACATAAAATCAATTTTTTAAAAAAATATTTGAGGTTAGGCACGGGCCCCATCTGATCTCCAGGTGGGTCCACCCCTGGTTGGGATGGAAACTGAGGATGATGAAAATGAAAACCATTATAATCTTTAGGTGAACTGGCCACCATTAAACATAAAGTTGAAGATTTTGTATTAATCAAATAAAAAAAACTTTTGAAATTAAATAAAACTCATTACACTAGTAAATAGGCTATTAGACGTACCTCTGATGCAATGTATCTGGCTAATAAGTGCATGCCATGAGATAAGGAGAACCAATTTAATGAATTTTTATTGCCACATGACATGCACTAATTGATTTGGATTGGTTGCATCATATGCATGAAGTTTTTCACCAAAAAGGCATGCTTAAGAAATGGGACAAAGATACTTTTCTCACCTCACCTCATTCTCACATCATTTAATCTTATGATCCATAAGCATTGCAATAAATGAATGGTTAATATGTGATTGACATTTTATTAACAGCTAGTCACATGTTTTAAAAATGTGAGGATGAGGTGAGGTAAGGAGATGATCATAAAAAATGCCTATGATACCTTGTGTACTGCTGATATAAGTCACAAAGGAATTGTCTTATGTTCAATATTCTTATAATTCCAAGAAAATTATGGGGAAAATTTCATGTTTGCATTATCAAATGGGACTGTGGAATAATTATGAGAAGATATTTCCAAACCACGTTTTACATGTTAATATTTATAAAACATGTTAATATTTGTAAGATATTTTACTAATCAAGAATAATAATAATAAAAAAAAACTTTTATTAGAAAATGAATTAGAAAAGAAAATTTATTCTTTATGGGTTGACGTTACTTAATTTTCAATCATTTTTAGTGAACAATGATAAATTAATTAAGTGCTTGTTTTATTGGCTTTCTACTGTCTTAAAAGCTCTGCAAACCTCTATTTGATTTTTGTAGAATTGTTTAATTGGAATTTTGAGATTATCTAAATTCAGTAGAGGTTAGTAAAGTTTAAGGCCCTGTTCGTTGTCATTCTCGAGAAGAGTTTTTTTTTATTTTTTATTTTTTTTATTTTTAAATATTTTAAAATAAAAATGAAATCAGCCAAATTGATTTTTGTCTCGTAAAGTGTAGAAAGAAAGTTGATCGAAAATAATAATTACTTGTTTTCTTTTTTTGTTTTTATTTTTTTGCGGGACCACCACTTCTTGCTATTAGAGGTGAGCGTTTAATGGATCGGTTCATTCTTCGAGTGAACCGATAATATCTGGTTTTTGAAAGGATTAAAGTAAACTAATGTGAAGAACTCCTTCTCTCTTGCTTGGTTGTGCTAGATTTCTTCTCTCATTTACTTCTTTTGCTTCAAGGTGTGATTTTTATGGTGGATCTAGGTAAGGAAATGAGATGGTTAAGTGAGATTTGGGTTTAGATGATGATTTGATGAAGGTTTTGGGTGATTTGGATGAAAGATTGGTTCTTGGATGGTTTGGAGTGACATGAGAGTGTTTGGAGCTCAATGGTGGTGCAAGAGGTGAGGCAAATGAAGCTGAAATGAGGTATTTATAATGTGTGTAATTAGGGCACAAAACCCTAGGAAAATTACTGATGTGGCAGTGTGGTCGTTGTACGTAGTGCGCTTTTGCACAGCGCCACTTAACTGGAATTTGGTTGCCAAGCATGGGCGCTGTACGTAGAGTGCTTATGTATATCGCCACTTCTTTGATGTTGTTTCGGCAGTATGGGCATTGTGCATAGAGCGCTTTTGTACAATGCCAATTCTCTGTCCTTGAGTCACTCTTGTGGGCACTGTACGTAGAGTGACCTGTACAGCGACCTGTACAGTGCCCAACCTATCTTCTTGCCTTCCGTAATGCCGTTTTGCCTCCAATTTCCTCATTTCTCTACAATAAAGCCCTTAGAAGCCTAAAAATCTGCACAAGCTTATGTAAACATTAAATATACCGGTTTTACTTGGAAAACGAAGGCAAATGATAGGTAAAACAAGGATATACCAAGTGTAGAAACGACATTATCACTTATGATGTGAGGTAAGGAGAGGATCCTTGTCCGCAAAGAAAAGAGTGGAGGGAAAAGGGAGAAGAAAATGGGGAAATATGTGTTTGGTATGGAGAGAAAAGTGGAAGGAAGGGAAAAATGGGAAGAAAGATTTGTGGATGGGACCCATCAATTTTAATCCTCCCAAAAGTGGGAGGAAAAGAGAGAGAAATGAGGGAAGCTTTTTTACTTTTAATTAAAATTATCAATTTTCCATTTTTTTTTAGTATAGGGTAAATTGCACAAACATATCCGAGTTTATGCCTAATTTAAGTTATATTCAGCTTTTCCTCTAAATTACACAAAACTACCCTACCGTTGATTGACTTCCATTAGAACTAACAGTTGACCAATCATTTTATGTCAATTGTCTGAAATTCCCTTTTTCATTATATAATTATATCTGTTTAAAGCGCAAAGGAAACAAAAGATTCAAGTTCTTTAAGAAGAAGACTACACGCTCACGGAACAAATCCCAAAAATGTTTTGTCTGTGGAAAAAAAAAGGACATTATGCCAAACAATGCCCTAACAAGAAAGCAAAGTCAGCTAAGCTGGTTCACCAACTAGAGCATATAGCAGATGAAGTCCCATCAGTCTAGACCGTTGGCCGACAGGATTAAGTGAATTATTTGGCTTAACAGGTGGTCGAGCAATAATTCATCTGACATGATTAAAGCATACAGTACAGATAAACACAATAATTAAAGTACTCAATTATTAAAGCAGATAAGATCACATGCTACTCAAGTTACAGTGAGCATAATTCGCCAAGATCAAACCAAGGACCATTGGTTGGTCTAGAACCATGAGACTGTCATGGAACAGGATTCTCAGGATTCTCTTGACACCTTCAACAAAAGGATCTGGTCTAGTAGATGATTCATCAAGAGATTCATAAGTTTGAGAGGACAACTGTGGATCCGTTCGAGCTGTTTGAGAGACCATAAAGACTTGAGTTAGGTCAGCAACTTTATCGGAGATAGATTGCTTCAAGATCATGCTCTCGATCTTCCTATCCCCGGTCACAGTGGGGATACCATATTCATCAAAGCTGAAAGGGAAGATGAGGTTCCCACCATCATCAAGATTCCTAAACAACTGCCCAGTGGAGAGGATGGTGAAGGCTGGAGGAGATTGGGTAATCTCCTTTAACTTAGACACAACATTTGTGTGACACTTGTTCCAAGGAGGAAGATTCTCATTTTGGTTAAAGGCGAGATCCGTAATGAATGAAATGTATTTTGAAATAGCCGATCTCTTTGGAGGAGATCCTTTTTCAGCGATGTATGTCTTTACCCTTTGTTGGCGGCAGATTTGTTTATGTTTAAAATGATGATTTTACCCTTAAATTTTCAATCAACTGTTATTTCTAGCAGAGTTTGACTAGTGGTTTGGGTGCTACAGCAAGTAATGTCATTTGTTGAATATTAAGCTTTAATGGTAAAACTAAGGGTATGTTATTGTAATTAACCCTTTGATATATAAACTATAATACAAGGGTAAATTAATAAAATTGATAAATAAGATCTCTTCTTTCCTTCCTGTTTACCAAACAATTCAAGGGAAAATCATTTTCCTCTATTTCCCTAATATTTTCTATCTCTCCAAATCTTTCTATCATTCTTATTTTCTTTCCTCCCTACCAAACACACCTTTAGTGTTAAAAGACATTGATTTAGCCGGATAATATCTCTTAGTGTAACATAAGCATATCTGCTAATACAAAATTAATAACATAAACATGATATAAAATAATTTTAGAGTAATGTTACCTTGTCCAAATTTGGTGTCCAAATCTAATGCCCAAATGATGTAGCAACATTTTAATCCATTTATTTAAATCATATAAATCTAATACAATTTAAATGAATGGATTACAATGATACCATATCATTTAGACACCAAATTTAGACAAAGTAACATTATTGATAATTTTAAACTAATAATTAAAATAAAATTTGGACAATCAAACTAGTTGGGTGGGGACTAGGGATGATGAAAATTAAAATCATTATACTCTTTAGGTGAACTGGCCCCCTTTAATCATAAAGTTGAAGATTTTGTATTAATCAAATATACATTTTTTGAAATTAAATAAAACTCATAACACTAGTAAATATGCAATGTATTCGGCTAATAAGTACATGCCATGGGCCCATGAGATAAGGAGAACCAATTTAATGAATTTTTTATTGTC
The DNA here is from genome assembly GCA_035582765.1 of Acer negundo. Lineage (NCBI taxonomy): Eukaryota > Viridiplantae > Streptophyta > Magnoliopsida > Sapindales > Sapindaceae > Acer > Acer negundo. The sequence continues at coordinate 26,712,714 of CM069236.1, forward strand.
ACATGACATGCACTCATCGATTAGGATCCGTTGCATCATGTGCATTTAAATTGTGCATGAAGTTTTTCTCATTTAAATTGTGCATGAAGTTTTTCTCCAAACAGGCATGCTTAAGAAATGCCCATGATGCCTTGTCTGCTGCTGGAAGTGAAAAAGGAATTGTCTTATGTTTAATGTTCTTATAATTTAGAAAATCGCGGGGAAAATTTCATGTTTGCATTATCAAATGGGACTTTAGAAAAATTATGAGAAACTATTTCCAAACCTCGTTTTTCATGTTAATATTTATATGATACTTTACTAATCAAGAATAGTGTTACAGAAAATGCTAAGCATTAGTTGGGCGGCGATCCCCTGCCTCGTGTCTAGCCCGCCTAGTTGTGGACTAGACGGCTGGTTGGAAGTTGACCGACGACTGACCGACGTTGATCAGAATTTTTTAAAAAATATATCTTTTTGTTGTAATCGAGTAAATGTTCATACAATTTTATATATTGAACCTCAAATTAAAAATAAAATTCAAAAAAACTCTATTTGAGAATCAAAATCCATAAACAACTAAACAAAATCTAACTAATTCAACCAAATTCAAAAAAGTCGATAAAAAAAAAAGTCAACTCGGTCGATCAATGACGACTAGTCATTGGCTTTGACCTACTAAGCCAACTAGGCGGTAAACAACCTAGTCGGGGCGGTGGACCACCGACTAGGGACTAGACGGTGCCTAATCGGCCTTAGTCGGAGAATTTTGCAACACTATTTCAAGAATATAAAGAAATCTTTTTATTGGAAAATGAATTAGAAAGAAAACTTAATTTATTATTTATGGGTTGACATTAATTAATTTTCAATCATTTTTTGTGAACACGGATAAATGAATTAAGTGATTGTTTGGTTGAACTTTCTACCGTCTCAAAAGCTCTACGCACTTCTATTTGAGTTTTGTAGAGTTGTTTGGTTGGGATTTTGAGATTGTCTATTTTAAATTCAGTAGATGTTAGTAGAGTTTAGCTTCTCCAAACAGATCTTTTTTTTTATTTTTTATTTTTTATTTTTTTATTTTTTATAAAAAAAAAGTTTACCAACTAAACAACTATAATTTTTTTTTTTTTCAAAAACTCTATTTCTAATAGATTTACCTATTAGAATTACCACACGTAAATCTTTTACAAGCAGAAGTTTTTCAAAAACCCACTAAGTTTATTTTCCATTATTAGGATCTTTTATTAGTAAACTGGCCTAAGAGGTACATCTTACCACGATATCATTTTTTTATGAGGAAATAGGGTTTTTTAATCAAAAATTATAGGGGCTTACTGTTTTTATTCGCCACAATTATCATTTTTATTGTTTTTGTAAACAAAATAGCTGTGAAGACAAAATTGCCCATATTTTTTTTTTCTTTACCTCTTCTCTCTCTCCTTTTCTCTCTCATTTTTCGCATACACTTTTTTTTTCTTTCTCTCTCACGCATCTCTCCTTCTTCTCTCTTTCTCTCCTCCTCTCTCCTCCGTCTTCTTCTTCTCTTTCTCTCCTCTCTTCTCTTTCTCTTTCACGTTTTTTTCTAGCTTTTAAAAAAAAATTCAGATTTCGTTTTTTTTTTACAAAGAAAATTTTCAAATTTGAGAGTGGTTGTTGTGTTTATGAATGATAAGAGTTGTGTTTGAGTTTGGGTTTTGTTAAATTTCTATTTTCAGATTTTTATTTAAAAAAAAATTCAGATTTGATTTTCCAGATTTTTAAGTTTGGGTTGTGGTTGATTTTCCAGATTTTTTATAAAATATCAGGTTTTTTTTTAAACAAACATTTTCCATATTTTTTTAAAAAATTTCAGTTTTTATTTTATTTTTTATTTTTTATAAATTATTTTATTTTATTTTAAGATTTAAAAAAGGTTTAAATTTGAGTGTTGGTTGTTGATTTGAAGTGTTAATTTTTTTTTCCAGATTATTTTTTTAAGGGTGGTTGTGGTTGTGCTTAAAAATAAATTCAGATTTTTATTTTGAAAATTTTCAAAATTTTGGTTGTGTTTAAGTTTAGGTTGTGACTGTTTTTAAAAATGGTGGGAGTTGTGTTTGGTTTTGGGTTTTGTTAAAATAAAATTTCAGATTTTTTCAGATTTGATTTTTTTCTAGCAAAATTTCCAGATTTTATTTTGTTTAAACACACTATGTTATCAATTAAACACACCAGGTTATCAATTAAACACACCATGCAAAACTCATTAAACACACCAGGGCAAAAACAGTTAAACACATTAGACAAAACGAATTAAACACACCACAAACGAATTAAACACACCAGAGAAAACGAATTAAAAACACCAGGCAAAAGAATTTCAACACTAGGGTAAAACGAATTAAACACAAGGAAAAACGAATTAAACACACTAGGGCAAAAACAATTAAACACACTAGTGTAAAATGAATTAAACACATCAGGGCAAAAACAATTAAACATACTAGAGAAAAAGAATTAAACAAGACAAAACGAATTAAACACAAACAGGACAAAAAAATTAAATAAATACAAGGTAAAAAATTAAAAACACCAGACAAGACAAATTAAACACATCAGGGGGCAAACAATTAATTACACCAAGGTAAAACGAATTAAATACACTAGGCAAAACGAATTAAATACACCAGGACAAAACAAATTAAACATCCGGAATAAGAAGAAGATGGAGATCTGGGAAGAAGAAGAAGAAGAAGAAAAAGAAAAAAAAAAGATTATTTTATTTTATTTTATTTTATTTTATTGTAAATAAGAGCAATCTTATCTAAAAAGTGGAGATGTTAACAAAAACAATAAAAATGATAATCATGGACAAAAACAATTAACCCACTAATTTTTTTGGCTAGATTTAAAGTTCTCCCTTTATATATATTTTAATTTTTTTTAAGAATTGAATACAAAATATTATTGGATTAAATAAACCTATTAATCACGAAAAAATAAAAACTGAATTTATATAATGTAATAATAATAATAATAAAAAAATGAACGTATTAATTAATCACTAAAAATAATGGTCGTGACTCGTGAGAAAGTGATTCCTATTGAACATGATTTTCAGTCGATGCTTTAGTTTGGCTTTTTGCCTGCCACGTGATTTTAAAACTTCTATATAACTGGAACCTATCAAGTTAGGAGAAACCTGTAAAAGAAAGAAGAAATGGCTTCATCAGCAGAAGCTAGATCAGAAAAAGAGAAAGAAGAAAGTTTCGCATATGCAATTCAATTAGTGTGCAGTTCAGTGTTGCCCATGACCCTTCAAGCAACAATTGAGCTTGGCGTTTTTGACATTATATCCAAAGCTGGTCCTGATGCCAAGCTCTCTGCTTCAGAGATTGCAGCCCAGATGCCCACCCAGAACAAAGACGCACCCCAGATGCTTGATCGAATGCTCTGGCTCCTGGCTACTAACAGTGTTGTTGATTGCTCTGAGGTTGACTTGGTCAGACTTTACAGTCTGAATTCTGTCTCAGGGTTTTTTTCAACTGATCAGGATGGTGTCTCATTAGGCCCCTTAATGGCCTTACTTCAAGACAAGGTCTTCCTTGATAGCTGGTATATATATATAAAATATAATTTAGTTTATTCAACCTTTTCTTCTCTGTAATTAATTTTCATGCATAGATTGAAAATTTAACTCCAGATTTTGGTTGGTACTGAATCAAGGTCCCAATTGAAAGATGCTGTTTTTGAAGGAGGAGTCCCATTTGACAGAGTCCATGGAACGAACACATTTGAGTATCCTGGGTTGGACTCCAGGTTCAATCAAGTTTTCAACAAAGCCATGTATAATCATACTACAATTGTTATCAAAAACATCCTAGAGGTTTACAGGGGATTTGAGAACGTGAAGCAGCTGGTGGATGTTGGTGGCAGTCTTGGTGTCACCCTCAAAGCTGTTACTGCCAAGTATCCACATATTAATGGGATTAATTTTGATTTGCCTCATGTTATTCAACATGCTCCAAACTATCCTGGTATATCACAATCATGCATCAGTTTAATTATGATCATGCGATGTAATAGTATATATTTAGTAAACGAACGATTGTGTTACAGGTGTGGAACATGTAGGAGGAGATATGTTCGAAAGTGTGCCGAAAGGTGATGCCATTTTTATGAAGGTATGTTTAATGTTTCACATTCTTCAAACATGGTTCATCAATTATATATACAAGTCACTAAGTCAGTGATGTGGTTGTAATAAGGATTTCAAACTACGTATAACTGTTCTTTAAGCAATGTTTCATTTTGTGAAATGGGGAAATTCTGCAGTGGATACTTCATGATTGGAGCGACGAACATTGCTTGAGGTTGTTGAAGAATTGCTACAAGTCCATTCCAGATGATGGGATAGTCATTGTCGTAGAGGCGATACTTCCAGTTTCACCTGAGACTAATGCTGCAACGAAGGCGACTTCCCAGATTGATGTGCTTATGATGACTCAAGACCCAGGAGGAAAAGAGCGAAAGCGTCAGGAATTCATGGCCTTGGCCACTGGAGCTGGATTCAGTGGCATCAGATTTGATTGCTTTGTTTGTAATTTCTGTGTTATGGAGTTCTATAAATAGTAGATGGGTTGCTTATCAGTTCTTGGAATGTATTTCACTACTCTTGTTTGATTGAACTATGTATGACTATTAATTAGTATGTGACAATAAATTATGAAGTGAACCAAGTCCTTGAATAAAAAGCAGAAAAGTACACCATTGTCTGGTTACGTTCGCTGATTCGCAATAACAAGTCTCAATTTACACTTCATATTTACGGTCTACCTAAACTTGATCTTCAATCTCCATCTTTCCGATGGTCGAGCAGCAGCTTCCTCATGGTTCACGGGGACTTCCTCCAAGAGTTAACTGACTTGTTTTTACTGTGTAAGGGAAGCATATAAAAAAGGAATCCATTTAGGAATGATATACTTGTAGAAAATAAATTCATTTTTAGATTCCTCTTGATGTTTTGACCAAAATGCCCCTTATATGTTTGATATATTACAAATATTTTTTAAATTAAAATATTATTTTAATATTCAACTAATACATAATTAAAATTTTAAATTTTTTTCCAAATAATTATGAATAATAATTTTTCTTGACAGATTATGAATGATATTTTTCTGAAGCTTTAAAAAAATATAATTTAAAAGATGTAACAATTATTTTAAAATATAAATTAATTTATTAGAAAAATAAAAAATACTTTTTAAACAAATAGTCATAAAATTTCACTAATGGTCACCATGGCCACTAGTCACGGTATTGTCAGAGGAGACAACATCGGTTACCTCCTCCGGTGAGGAGACCTCCTCCATCGACGGAGGACTACATCCTTTGTCTTCTATAGATGGACGTGAACATATCCTCCATCGTAAATCTGTCGAAAGGTAAAAAATGATAATTTTGGAATAAAATAAGATGTCTTTATAATTTTTTTAAATTGAAGGTGGTGTTTGGATTTGTTTTTTAAATTTGTTTTTTTTGTTTTCGAAAACAAAACGTTTTCAAAAAGTCTTTTTGGAAATGAAAAATAACCTTTTTAAATTTATAATTAAAATGTTGAAAACAATAATTTATTTATTTTTATCATTTTCAAAATAAACTACAACTTTTTCGTCTAAACAACTATTTTACTCATTTTAAAAACAACACTAAGGGGTCGTTTGTTTTTTTCGTCTGAAGACTGAATAGTCCTGAATTTTACGGAAGACTGAATAGTGACTGAAATTTGAATTTGAATGACATGTTTGTTTTTTTTTCTTTTCACATCTGAATGTACTATCAATATATTTGTTTTTTGAAAATAAAATTGTTTGAAAAAAAATAATTTTACATCTATACCCATATTAAACAATTATACACATAATATAGAATAAAAAAAAATCAATAATTAATAATTATATATGAACACATATGATCATGATCTTCTTCTTCGATTACAAACAAACTTTAATTTTACTAAGAAAAGAAAAGGTTTTTTTTTTTTTTCAAAAAATAAAATGGGCAGCAAGAAAACTCAAAACTCACACAAAACACTCTAAATATATGACATAATACCATAATAAAGTATTGATATTAAACACTAATATGAGAAGTGATTAGAGTTCTTTTTTATTTTTAAAGCTATTTAAAATAAGCAATATATTAAAATAAAGATTTCTATACAATATATAATAATGATGAAATTGGAGATATGTTATATATGGAGGATAATATCGGAAGAAACAATTTTGGATTGCATTTATGCAATTCAGTGATTTATAATTAAGTGAAAAGTCAAGATTTTTTACTTTTTATTTTAAGTTGTTTTTTGGTATTTTAAAATTGTTTGACCACTTAAAAAAACAAACAAAACAACTTAATAATTATGATTCAGACCCATTAAGTTTTAAGTGGAAAAAACAAACAACTCCTAAATACATTTAGGATGTTTTCTACAATTTTAAAAAACATTATCAAACACATCTACATTTTTAAAACATAATTTTTATTTTAAAAATTAATTTTCAAAAACACTATTTTAAAAACAATATCTAACGTGACCTTAAAACTTTTAGAATGAAGTGTATTTAAAAAAAAAAAAAGAATGTGAATAGATAAAATCGAAAAGTAAGGAGAAATTTTCATATTTGGTAATGTGATTTGATACAGAAGAAATATTTATTGGTAAGTACATTTTATTATGACAATTTTATACTTGATCATTCTTATAAAATTACATGTGCCGTCCTTAACTTTTTGTTTTTTTTTTGAAGCTAGGTAAAAAAACTACCCAATAAATTTATTGATTAATGTTTTTATTAAAACAAGATTGATTTATGAAGAAAGAAGGGCTATCATCAATCCAAAGTCCAAACCCTATCATCAAAGAAGGGCTATCAAGAATTTTTATTTTTGGTTTGGGTTTTTGCCCGACATGATTGGTTTTTTTTTTTTTTTTTGGTTATTGACAGAAGGGTTAAACGTAGGGGTATGCAAAGGATCGGATCCATGGATTTGTTATGATCCAAGATCCAATTGAATCGTAAAAAATTACAATCCAATCCTATCCAATTACTATTAGATCAAATCTGATTCAGTCCGAATGTAAAATACTTCAATCCGATCCAATATGATCCGATGAATCAAATTAATATAAAGTTGTTCTTAATATATAAAAGTTATAATCTGAAATAAATAAAATCAAATAAATTATTCAAACATTACTAATTAATTCAAATGAAATTAACATTAAAAAAATACATAACATACCTTGTAAACTTTATATGGACTTTAAAAGAGTCCATATTAATCTAGTAGTATTCAATTTAGATTTTTATGGACTTTTAAAAAAATCTTCTAAATCCGGGTGTATTAAACTAGGACTTTAAAAATGTCTGTAAAAATCAAGGTGTATTAAAATAGGACTTTAAAAATGTCTGTAAAAATCAAAATGTATTCAATTGAGACTAGATTTTAAATGATTTTTTTAGGTCTTGGATTTTGGTGGACTTGATGGTGAGATGTTTAAATATCAAAGATCATAACAAGTCTAGCTTTCTCCCCAAAGATTTTGGTGGACTTGGATTTGTATTGCAGGAATCAAAGGAACTTTCATGAAAATTGGAGTATTACCCAGTTTCATGACCAGAATTCAAATGATGTGAACGAAAAGAAAGTGAAGAACATGCCCTAAACGCGCTTATCTGAACTTGGTTCACAGGAATTCGAATTTGTTGGCCGAATTGGGAAGTGGGTGTGCGAGAAAACCCCACAAAACGGTACAAGAGCAGAGATTTCCGAGTGAGAGTTACAGGGTTTACCACCAATTTTTTTATTTTTTATTTTTTATTTTTTTATTTTTTAATTCAGATTTGAATGAAAAGAATGGGGTTTTAGCCTTTTTAGCATAAGAAAATATATGGGGTTTTTTGGCCTTTTGTGTACAAGTATATGCTTAGCAGCTCAAGTCTGGTAAATTCGTTGATTTCAATGCTAAAAAAATATTTTTAAATTGTTAGATGATTTGATGTTATCTTGGGGTAATTACTCTAGTGGTCATCGACTTATGTCACCACTATCAAAATGACCATCAGATAGGGAATTGGTTTAGAAATGACCATTTTTGACAAACAATGTTATAACACCGTTAATTTTTTTCTAAGAATGTTACACTAATGACCATCAATTTGTTCATTTGGTATCAAAATGACCATTATAATCAATTTTCTCCAAAATTACTCTAGTTACCATCCATTTGATCAATTGGTATCAAAATGACTATTATAATTGTCTCACTTTTTTCTAGAACATGTGTATTGACCATCCATTTGGTTAATTAGTATTAAAACAATCATTATATGTACAATTATATTCTATTAGAAAAATAGACTAAGCAATCATTAAAAATAAAATTTCATTCAATAGAGAAAATGAAGAATTCATTTGATTCAATATAATTTTAATCTTATACACATCAGATACTACTTGTCAAACTGCACAAGTATAACGGAATGGTCATTAGTATAACATTGTTTGCCAAAAATAGCCATTTATAAACCAATTCCCTATCTGGTGGTCGTTTTGATAGTGGTGACATAAGTCGATAGCCACCAAAGTAATTACCCCAAGATAATATCAAATCATCTAACAATTTAAAAATTTTTTTTAGCCCATTTACTTTACAGCCCCAAGATAATATCAAATCATCTAACAATTTAACATTGTCAACAATTTAAAAAGTTAACGGTGTTATAACAGAATGACCATTAGTGTAACATTGTTTGCTAAAAATGGTCATTTCTAAACTAATTCCCTATTTGGTGGCCATTTTGGTAGTGGTGGCATAAGTTGATGGCCATCATGGTAATTACCCCTATTATCTTTATTAAGTATTTCTTATAGATAATTACCGTGAGAGGTTTTTTTTTTTTTTTTTTTTAAAACAGAAAGTTCCATATACATGTAATTACTGTGAGAGGTTTTGGCCTATATTTTCTTTCTGGAAACTTCTCTATCTTTGTTCTCATGTCAAGTATATGTCTTTCAATATAAACAATACAATTTTCCCCTTTTGTTACTGTTTTTTTTTTTTTTTTAATTTAATTTTTTTTTTATAACATCAGCAGTGTTGTAAATCATTGAAGCAAGCCAAAGTGTTTATTGTTTGATCAATTTAAAAAATGTGTAATGTCTAAATGTATATACTTGCAAGAGAAAGTGGTATAATTAGAAAACATTGAGAAAGTGATAGCAAAATTACCGACCCATGTGATCAAAAACACAAAGATTGTTGTTAGTATTGTAAATTGTATTAATTGATCATATTGATTGAGTGTAAAGATTGTATTATTGGGCCATAGACTGACTGGTATAATTCATCCATCTATAATTGAAGTATGTTGTGTAAGTTGGGTAGATATATAATTGTTGAATTTTACTGGGTTGTTTCAAAACTATTTTTGGTAGATATTTAATTATAGAAATTATTGAGGTCGTTTTAAAACTATCCTCTATTTTTTTTATTTATGCAAAATGACATTTTTACTTCTAAGAAGTCCAATGAATGAATTAAAATCTAACAAAGTCAATTAATGGTATATTGGTATGAGATATTTTTGTAAGTTAGAGGATTACCATGGACCATTTTATTATGACAATTTTGGGTGGAAAGAATAATTGGTGATGTGACTTGATACCGAAGAAATATTGATTGGTAAGTAACATTTTATTATGACAATTTTATCCTTAAACATTCTTATAAATTACAAGTCGTGTCCTAAACTCATATTATTATTATTATTTTAAATCAGAAAAAGAAAAGTGACCAAGATGCAAGGGAAAAACCTTCTCTGATATGGAACAAGTGGGCTCCCACCTTCTAAGCCGATCTCCCATTGAATTGACCTACAATAGCGTAAGAGGAGAGCTCGTCTCGTTACGTTTAAAGAAAATAAGTGCTTACACTGGCCCTACCCGGTACACAACTTGGTTTTGGAAGATATGGCACTAAAAGTTATAAAGCAAGTCGTCTTTCATATCGAGCCATTGAAGCAGCGCGTCGGGCTACAATCGGACAATTCCATCATGCTATGAGCGGACAATTCCGAAGAAATGGTAAGATATGGGTAAGAGTTCTCGCGGATCTCCCTATTACCGGGAAACCTACAGAAGTAAGAATGGGAAGAGGAAAAGGAAATCCTACGGGTTGGATTGCTCGTGTGTCCACGGGACAAATCCCATTTGAAATGGATGGTGTGAGTTTGTCAAATGCTCGACAAGGTGCTACATTAGTGGCGCATAAACCATGTTCGTCAACCTTTTTTTATTTTATTTTATTTTTTATTTTATTCCCTTCCATCATTCCTTAAGTCCCATAGGTTTGATCCTATTGAATCTGTATCCGAAGGGGATGGAATCCACTCGACTGTCAAGGAGAGGAACCCGCCAGTGAGCTTTTCTCATATATAAGGGAAAGAAAGAACAATGAGAGTTTTTAGACGCAAAGGATGATTTTTGAAACAGTACGATAAAAATCTCTAAAGTTATAATTGATAATCGACGAGATTAATTAGGACTCATGTGCCAATAGAGGTATAGCTTAGCTGGTAAATTGACGAGTTAGAGGTTTGAGCAAATGATTCTCAGATTAGTGGTTCGAATCTTACCAATGGTGAAAATTTTCAACAAAAAAATATATATATAATCCCGCATTAAATATCGTAAAAAAAAAATAAAATAAAATAATTATGACTCATGAGCCCCATTTGGTGCGCGTGATTGGATTGGACTATTTCATGAGATTGGATTGAATTGAGATGAGACTAGGATTAGATGAGATGAGATTGAATTGGATTGGACTGGACTAGACTCGATTAAATTAATACTATGTTGTGTTTGGAGAAACATGAAACTGGATTGAATTAATACCATGTCTTGTTTGGTGAAATATATTGGACTAAATATAATAATATTTTTAATTTAAAATGAAAATATAATATATTTTTTTAATTTGATAATTTTCTTTATCTCTATCCAACTTTTAATTTTAAATCGATAAAATTAGTCAATAATAAATTAAAATAAGTCATTATGAGATCCACCACAAAAAAATAAAATAAATAACAGATCACGATTAAATATCCTTCTTTCCCTTCTCTCCTCCCATCTCTTCTCTCCTTTCTCTATTACTTGGAATTCTGGAGAAAAAAAATTTAACTTCTCCTTCTCTAATCTCTCCTCCCATATCTCTCTCCTTTCTTTATTACTTGAAAAAAAGAAAAAAAAAAAAATCTTCCCATCTTTTTCCCTCATTTCTATATTACCTGGAAAAAATTTGGACAAATGATCTTAAGTCTTGATCAATCTCATACCAGATCTCTTCGATCGCACCAGTGCAGAGGTGATGGTTATGACGACGGTCGGCACAACATCAGTAAGAGGCGTGCGTCAGAAGTTGGAGGCGTGTGGCGATCTTGTGGAGGGTGAAAACGTGGAGTTGAATCAGATCAAAGAACACAACTTTGTTGTAAAATTAGTCTCAGAACAAGTAAAGACAAGGTGGAGGGTGGGTTTATTTAGTTCCATAATCATGGGACTAAATTTGTTTATGGGATTAGTAATCCCATACCCGAAACGATGCCAAATACCGGACTGGGACTAAAATAGTCCAATCCCAGTCCAATCCTACGCGCCAAACACGCCTCCATAATCATGGGACTAAATGGTCTGAAATGGACTGCTGTTTCCATTAAAAAAAAAAAAAAAAAAAAGCTGCTTTTAATTGTCTTTAAGCTGGCCACACAATTTCGACCTAAACAATTGATCAGCGTGTAAGCTCTTTGTTGTTCAGTCACGTAGATTATTCGCTCAACAAAAATCAATAAACAGGTACCTATCAAATTCACAACTTTGTAACACACACAGAAGAAATGGCCTCCTCTGCATCATCAGAAGCTAGATCAGAAAAAGAGAAAGAAGAAATTTTCTCATATGCGATTCAACTGGTTGACAGTGTAGTGCTCCCCATGACCCTCCACACAATAATTGAGCTTGGCGTTTTCGACATCTTATCCAAAGCTGGTCCAGATGCCAAGCTGTCTGCTTCAGAGATCGTAGCCCAGATGCCCACCAAGAACAAAGACGCACCCCAGATGCTCGATCGAATGCTGAGGCTCCTAGCTAGTCACAGTGTTGTTGGTTGCTCTGTCGTTGACTTTATGAGACTTTACAGTCTCAATCCTGTCTCAAAATGCTTTGTAGATGATCAAAATGGTGTGTCTTTAGGCCCTGTAATGGCATTAACTCAGGACAAGGTCTTCCTCGATAGCTGGTACATACCCTTTTCAATTCTCTGTAATTAAATTTCATATCATATATACAGATAACTCCAGATTTTGGTTGGTACTGAATCAAGGTCCCAATTGAAAGACGCTGTTCTTGAAGGAGGAATTCCATTTAACAGAGTCCATGGAATGCACGCATTTGAATATCCTGGATTGGACCCAAGGTTCAATCAAGTTTTCAATAAAGCTATGAATAATACTACTAAGGTTATCAAAAACATTCTGGAGATTTACAAGGGATTTGAGAATGTGAAACAGCTAGTTGATGTTGGTGGTGGTCTTGGTGTCACTCTTGAAGCTATTACTGCCAAATACCCACAAACTAAGGGGATTAATTTCGATTTGCCTCATGTTATTCAACATGCTCCACACTATCCTGGTATGATCTATTATCAATCAATCATGTATACATATTCAAGCTCAATTTAATGAAGAACATGATAATAACTTGAAAGTACTTTTGTGTTACAGGTGTGGAACATGTTGGGGGAGATATGTTCGAAAGCGTGCCAAAAGGTGATGCCATTTTCATGAAGGTATGTTTAATGTTTCAGATTCTGCAAACATTACTGTTTTATTAATTATATAGGATTTCAAATAAACCAAATGAAATTGACTAATTAATGATGTGACCAAATGGGGAAATTCTGTAGTGGATACTTCATGATTGGAGCGATGAGCATTGTTTGAAGTTGTTGAAGAATTGCTACAAGTCCATTCCGGAGAATGGGAAATTAATTGTTGTGGAGTCTGTACTTCCAGATTTTCCTGAGACTAACACAGCAACAAAGGCAGCTTTCCAAGTTGATGTGCTTATGATGACTCAAAACCCAGGAGGAAAAGAGCGTTCGCGACAGGAATACATGGCCTTGGCCACCGGAGCTGGATTTAGTGGCATCAGATTTGAAACCTCTGCTTGTAATTCCTGGGTTATGGAGTTCTATAAATAGAAGATGAAATAATGCCTATAAGTTCCGGGAATGTACTTTACTTACTATTATTGTTTGTTTGAGCTACATGAGAGAATTAATATGTGACAATAAGCTATGAACTTCAATAATGGTATTTTTTTTAGTGCATTCACTCGATCACTTGTTTCACGAACATGAATAAAATTTTAGTACTTGAATTTCCCAATTTCTATCTCCACATTCATCCATTCACTCCAATAAATCAAAATAAATGCATCGATCATCAATTTTTTAAACAATAAATAAATCGGAGATGGAAAAGGTTTCACAAAAGTCTTATTTATTTTTTGCGATTCATCATATTTTAAATGGGTTTGCCATTTTCATCATTTTAGTCATTGCTTTATTTATTTATTTATTTTTTATTTTTACTTTTTATTTTTAAATTCATCTCTTTAGTACTACTTGTTTTGATTCTTCCGTTAGTCAAAGATAACGGATTTAAGGATATTTTAGTCTAAACGGAAGTTAGATGTGCATATATACTTGCACCGGTAAAATTTTTAAAAAAAATGTGACTTGTAATATATAAAAAAAAAAAAGAGCACATGTCAAACGGGTAAAACAAAAATTTAATTGAGGAATTGTCTTCTTTAATCAACTTAATCCTTCAAGGTCGGCAAATAGAAAGCACATTAGCATATAATCATATAAATAATTTGAAAAACTAAAACTGTTGCTTGCTGGTGCATGTAAACTTCTTGATGTTACCGTGAGTCTCTGACAATAAATTTCAAGTTACAAATCGGTGTAGTTTTAGTTTTAATTAGAGGGACAAATAATAATAAAAAAAAACAAATCCTAACAGAGGCTATGGCGATTTACAACTATACTCCCTCTTGAAATTGAGTCAGATGTTGCGATTGTTGTTGGATAGATTAATGATAAGGGCCATTTGGTTTAGTTATTGATGTTATTCGACTGCTTTTATAGAGCTCATCAACCTTTACAATTAAATTTATTTCTAGAAAAACAAATGTTGTTGCTCATATTTAAGCCAAATTAGTTTTTTCTAATGACGAGGACTATGTTTGGTTCGGAGTATTTCCCTCCTTATGTTTGAAGGTGTTTACCGGATGATGTTCTATGTTATGATTAATATTACTTTGTTCAAATTTGATGTCCAAATGATATGATATCACTCTAATCTGTTCATTTAAATCATTCAAATATAATACAATTTAAATGAATGAAAAAAAGATAGGAAACAAAAGGTAAAACAACGTTTTTATTGAGAAGAGTGCAATATTACGTACAGCGAGATGTTACGGGCCCAAACAGACATGATTTGCTCGTCCTCTTAAGAGGCTCCCAAGGTGTCATACACCGCATTCATTTCTTTATCAAGCAAATAACCAAAGTCTCGATAAATCCTTCTTTCGTCTCCAAGTACTCAGTTAGCTTAACAGAATATCTCTGAAACATATCGTCCATGACAACATGTCCAAAATGAGTAACCAGAAGGGGCTCTATTGCTGATATCACACGACGAGCCACTTGCTTCCCTTTTCCATATTTCTCCAAGTCCAAGGCTTTATCTTCACTCTCTAAGCTTAACACCCAGTCTACTTTGAAAGTAATTTGAAGCTGATGGATGTCAAAAGATCCTTCTCGTTCAATAACAAGCCTTATTTCTTCATCACGTGGCTTATAGATTGGCATGTTGAACGATTCCAATTTCGATTCTTCAATCAATCCCTGATTTCAATACAAGGACATGACATTGTATAAATCATACATCACAGCCTATGTGTGCATATATATATATATATATGTATGTATGTACATATAAAAGTTAAGTTGTCTTGATTTCTAATAAAAATGCAAGCTTAATAGAAAACAATGGATTGTTACGTATTTTGCAATAGTACTTGTTTGTAAACGTAAACTAATTAAGTGTTTGACTTTCAAAGTTTAGCCCAAATACATACGTCCACCACTAGATAAGGAAAGATTTTTAATTGCCTTAAAGTTTTCTCTCCTAATTATTCCACGAAATGCTTATATGAGTTTAGAGAATTAAAGGAGTACCTCTGAGACCATGTCTTTTATTGCTGTCCCTAATGGCGCAAAGTAGCAAGGATGGAATATTGTGTCATCAACAACGAATACAAGGACCATGCGACCACCAGCTTCAAGCTCACTCCGCCTTGATCGGAGAAATGTTGTGAAATCACTCTCGAATTGATCCAAGTAAACTTTGCGAACACTCGGATGACTCGTCTCTGTTATGAAAATATTCTCTTTATTCAATGAAACTCCGGTATCACTTATCAGCCCTTTAGGTGCCTGTATAAATGAAGTTTTCACAAATAATAAATTGTTGAATAAGTTTGTAATGGATATATTTTATTTCTTATGATAGTTGACGACTGACCTGTGAGAGCCAGTTAAGACTGTATGAGGAAAATATCAAGTGAAGAGAATTGTTTGGAAAAAGCCTCCCATAGAAAGATCCAGGAACTGCAGCTATGAATGTAAGGTTAGTGTAGACCTGGCAAGGTTTCGGTTCCAACCGTTGAACCAGACCGAAACTGGAACCGGAAAAACCGGAACCGGAACCGGAACCGGAACCGGAACCGGGGGAGGCCGGTTCCAGTTTCGGTTTCAATTTTTTCGGAACCGGGCGGTTTGAACCAGACTGGAACCGGTTCCAGTTTGGTTCGAACCGCCCTGTTCCAGTTTTTTTTTTTTTTTATAATTTTTTTTACTTTACAAAATATTACATTTTATTTATAAAAAAATAAAATGTTAAGAGTGGACATTGTAAAGTATTGAGCCATGACCTATAACCCTTGTCCAAGCAATTATGTGTTCCATTCCCTTCTCCTCCTTTTTATATAGGTTAAACATCTCATTCGTTTCTCTATTTTTCCAATGTGGGATTTGAGATGAAGGATAAGAAGTCATATTATGCATTTTTAACAAATATTTCAATTATTTCTTTTTGTGTTAGATTCGAATTATACCACAATATGAAATATTGTAATAGTTCAAAAAAAAAATTTAATGATTCCAATAGGTCTTTAGATTCCAATAGGTTATTAATACATGAAATTAGTTAATGATGTATCAAAAAAAAAAAAAAATCAGTTAATGACTTCTTACTCTTTATCCCACATCCCATATTGGAAAAATAAAAAAGTGAATGAGATGTCTAACCTATAAAAAAAAGGAGGAGAAGGGAATTGAAAACATAATTACTTGGACAAGGATTATGGGCCATGACTCAATACTCTACAATGTTCTTTCTAACATTTTATTTTTTTTTATAAATAAAATGTAATATTTTGTGAAAAAAAAAAAAAAAAAATTTGACCCGGTTCAGAACCGCCAGTTCGATCGGAACCGACGATTCTAGAACCGAAACCGAAACCAGAACCACCGGTTCGGAACCGAAACCGAACCAAAATCTTGCCACCTCTAGGTTAGTGTTGTGAAAAAGGTGGATTTCCACCGCCTAATTATATCTTCTATAAATATCTTCTCTAAATATCTCCCATAAATATCTTCTATAATATCTCCCCTGAATATCTTGTAATACCTTTGTTTACTCTTTTGTAAAAGTCCTATCAAAATAAGTGGCTAATTGGCATCAGGTTCCAGCACATGCCACATCACCATGCAAGCAAACAAAAACAGTTGCAAAAGAACCTAGCTCCTTCAAGAACGACATCTTTCAACTGGGACCTTGATTGAGTACCAAAATTTGAAGTTACATTTTCTACTATACACACATGAAAATCAATAACAGAGAAGACAAAGTTGAATAAACTATATATTATATATACATCGGCTATCAAGGAAGACCTTGTCTTGAAGTAAGGCCATTAAGGTGCCTAATGAGACACCATCTTGATCAGTTGAAAAGTATCCTGAGACAGGATTCAAACTGTAAAGTATCTTCAATGTTAGGAACTTGTATGTGGAAGCAATATATTGCAACTAAAGTAGAGATTTGAGAAAAATAGAGAAAAACTGAACACACAAATTTTTACGTGGTAAAACCCTCAATTTAATCTGAGGGAAACATCCACGGGCAAAGATTGAAGGACTTTATTAGACCAAAAAGATTGCAACCTCTCTCTAAAATTTTAAGAGAGAACTACAACCTTTCTCTACAAGAGGAAAAAACAAAGGTAGAAGAGGAAAGCTCAAAGGCTTGGGATGAATGAGTGGAGAAACATGGATTGCTATTTATAGGCAAAACACTCACCCATGCCATTAATGCAAGTAGTTGAGAGAATTAACTATCACCCTTCAACTCTCAACCACAAATCTCATACCTACCAAATGGATGACTTAGATTAATTCAAGATTTTTTTTTTTTAGGCCTTAACTAGTTTGGGCTTGAAATAGGCTTCACTATTCCTTCATTCTCCCACTTGAAGTCATCTTTCATGGTCCATCATTCCCTCTAATCTTTGCACAAATTCTTGCTGCTTACGTTTCTACTAGACCATAGGAGGATCTACACCATATGAACTTGTCAGTATTGATAGGCTGGTCATTACATCTGCTAGATTCTCCTTAGTGTGTATCTTTTGCATATCCACACTACCGTCTTCCACAACTTCCCGAACAAAGTGATATTGAACTCCTATGTGCTTGGTTCTGGAATGAAAAGCTGGATTCCTTGTGATGTGCAAGGCATTCTGACTATCACAAAACAAAATGATCTTCTCTTGTTTGTGCCCGAGTTCCTCCATTAGCCTTTTAATCCAAATTGCTTCCTTACAAACTTGTGTAGCTGCCATGTACTCTGCCTCAGTTGTAGATAGAACCACAACTGTTTGTAACTTGGAAATCCAGCTGTAAACACATAACCAACAGTAGATTTTTTTTTTGTCGAGATCTCCAGCAAAATCTGAATCCACATAACCCCTGACAATAAATTCCGATCCTCCATAACATAATGCATCATATGAGGTTCATCTGATGTATCTCAGAATCATCTCCATAGCATTCCAATGCTCTATACCAGGATTCGCTATGTGTCGACTAACCGCTCCCACTGCTTGTGCAATGTTTGGTCTTGTACATATCATAGTGAACATCAAACTTCCCACTGTTGATGCATATGGCACTCGAGGCATTTCCATCCTCTCCGCTTCATTGCTAAGACTCATACTTGAGGATAATTTGAAATTCACAGGAAGTGGGGTAGAAATTGGCTTACAATCTTACATATTGAAGTGTCACAAAATTTCCTCAAGTAGTTCTTTTGAGAAAGCCAAATCTTCCTGTCTTTTCTGTCTCGGTAAATTTACATCCCTAGAATCTTGTTTGCTGGTCCCAAATCCTTAATATCAAACTCCATAGCCAATTGTGCCTTTAATTCTTGGACTCGATCTTTGTTGAGGCCTTCAACCAACATTTCGTTCACGTACAACAATAGGATAATGAAGTCGTCATCACCTTTAAACCTCTTGTAGTAAGTACAATGCTTTGATCTGAGTCTGTTGTACCCAAGGCTTATAATGAAGGAATCAAATCTCTTGTACCAACACTCGACGCCTATTTTAAACCGTACAGAGATTTGGTTAACTTGCAAACCAAGTTCTCATTGCCTTCTTTAACAAAACCTTCTGGTTGAAGCATATAAATTTCTTCTTCAAGTTCTCCATGAAGAAATACAGTTTTTACATCTAACTGCTGTAAATGTAGATCAAACACAGCTCTTATAGCCAGGACTACTCTAACTGTTGTAAGTCAAACCACAAGGGAAATATCTCATTGAAGTCTATGCCTTCTTTCTGAGCGTATCCTTTCACCACCAGTCTTGCATGATATTGCCCCACTTGGTCATTGCCATCTAGTTTGATCTTATAAACCCATCTGTTTCCGATGGCTTTTCTTCCATGTGATAGTGGTCAAGCTCCCATGTCTTGTTCTTGTGTAGAGCTTCAATTTCTTCCTGCATTGTTGTCATCCATAGAGATGCATCTGAACTATTTCTAGCTTCATGGAAAGTCAATGGCTCTCCATCCTTTGTTAGAAGACAGTATGCTACGTTGCTCTCTGTAACATACTCCGAGTGCCATACCGGTGGTCTCCTCTCTCGAGTTGACCGTCGAACTTCTGGGGCCTCAGACTCATCTGGTACTTGTGTTTAGTGCTCTGGTTCTGCTTCAGAAGAAACTGAATCTTCTTGTTCTGGATTATTTTCCATATGAACATCAGTAGTCTCTGTATTTTCTTTTAAAGTGATGTTATCTTCTTCTTTTTGGAGTTGACCTTTTACAAATATAACATCTCTGCTGATGACAACCTTGTGGGTAGTGGGATCCCACAGGCGATACCCCTTTACTCCATCAACATATCCTAAGAATATACATCTCATGGATTTCGGATCCAGCTTTGTCCTTTCTTGGGCATTGTACATCATGTACACAGGACATCCAAATGAATATAGATTTGAATAATCAGCTGGCTTACCAGTCCACATCTCCATTGGTGTTTTCAACTCAATTGCTATTGATGGAGATCGATTTATCACATAACATGCGGTTTTGGCTGCTTTTGCCCAAAATGAATTAGATAGGCCTGCAGTCCTCAACATAGCTCTTATTCTTTCACCAAGAGTTCTATTCATCCTCTATGCCACTCCATTTTGCTGAGGAGTGTATGTGACAGTGAATTGTCTTTCAATACCTTTTTGCTTACAAAATGCAAGAAACTCACCATCTGTATATTCTCTTTCATTATCTGTCCTCAAACACTTGATCTTCTTTTCAAAATCAAGTTCCACCTACGCTTTGAAGGCTTTAAATACTTTAAACACATCTAACTTTCTCTTGATCGGGTATACCCAGCATCTCCTGGAGTAATCATCAATGAAAGTCACCATGTACTTTGCTCTTCCTAGGGATATATCTGGTGATTCCCAGATATCAGAATGAATCAAGTCTAGAATGCATTTGCTCCTAGCAGTAGAACTGCTAAATTTCAATCTATGTTGCTTACTTGTAACACAATGCTCACATAATGGTAGATTCACTGATTTGAGCTCAAGTAGCAAATTCTGATCAGAGAGAAATTTCAAACCTCGTTCCGAGATATGGCATAGTTTGCGATGCCACATTATCATTGATTCTTCTCTATGTTTAGTTGATGCAACACATGAATCTGCTTCCTGAAGTGTTTCTTCTTTAAGCATGTATAGATTTGAAGTGATCTTTTTTGCCTTCATTACCACAAACACGCCTCTGACAATTTTCAAGATCCTATTTTCGATTTGGGTTTTGCATCCAAGATCATCTAATTGTCCCAAATACAATAGGTTCTTCTTTAGGCCTTTCACATGTCGCACCTCCTAAATGGTACAAATTGTCCCATCATGCATCTTTATCTTAATGGTGCCAATACCAACGATTTCCAAGGCATGATCATTACCCATAAATACAGATCTTCTAGAGACATGTTCATATTTGTGGAACCATTCTCTTTGAGAGGTCATGTGCCAAATGGCTGCTGAATCTAAAAGCTAGACATCAGCAAACCGTTTTTTGCCTTCAGCAGCAGTATTGCCCTCGCTATATAAGACTTCACCATCATCTGAAGTGCTTGTTACACACCCTTGAGAGCTTGATGATTCTGGAGCTCTGTTATCTCCACTATTCTTCTTGTTATGCCAACACTCACTTTTGACATGCCTTTTCTTGCCATAACCGTAACATTTGACGTTCTTTCTACTTCTAGATTTTGACCTACCATGATTGTGACTCCCACTATGGCCACGTTCCGTTGATCTCCTTCTTGTCATCATTAATGCCTCTTACTGTTGTGAACTTTTTGATCTGTCTTCCTTGTTTTTACGCATGCTCTCTTCTTCAAAAACAGCGGTTGCAACATCATCAAAGACTAGATACTCCACGAGAATATTGTTTGTGAGGGTGATGATGAGCTGATCATACGAGTCTGGTAAACTTTGAAGTCGAAGTTCTACACGTTCATTTTCCTCTATTTTGTGCCCCAACTCTATAAGTTGAGAAAATAGAGTATTCATGGTGTTGATATGGTCGATCATCGATGAAGATTCAGCCATTCGAAGAGTGTAAAGTCTTCTTTTCAAGAAGATTTTGTTGTGCAGTGACTTGGCCTCATATAATCTTGTTAGAGTGTCGCATATCTCCTTTGCCGTCTTCTTCTCCGCTATACTTGATAACACTCCATCAGCTAATGCTAGATGCAAATTGGCAACCGCATTACCATCCATCTCTTTCCATTTGTTATCATCTATGATCTCTGTTGGTCTATCTCTAATTGCTAACAAAAAATTGTCTTTCATTAGAATTACCCTCATCTTCATCTTCATCTTCCACAATAAGAAATTAATCCCGTTGAACTTCTCAATCTAGAACTTGGTTGCCATTTTGTTGATAATGAACTGTTTCTCACTAGGATCAAGTTACACTATTTCACCATGGTAGTATTGTATGTGTGAATAGTACCGTATACTAGAATAGTGACCGTAGTTGTGAACAGAACATCAGGTAGGTTCCTAGGAAAGAGAGGTGGGTCACAATGAACCTCTTAAGTATCAAGTCTTTCTTTAGCTAGAACCTTTCCTAGACATGCACTTTCCACACCACCACACTTCTTTCCAGCAACCACGAATACTACCAGAAGCTCTTAGTTAGTAAACTCAAGAACAATTCTTTTATGATATGGAAGATCAGTTAATGTTGCAACCACAGATCATATTAAGAATTTTCCTAGAGAATCTGACAACTTAGCAACTTGGAATACAACTGGATGACACTGATACCACTGTTAGGAACTTATATGTGGAAGCAATATACTGTAACTAAAGTAGAGACTTGAGAAAAATAGAGAAAAACTGAACACACAAATTTTTGACGTGGTAAAACCCCCAATTTAATTTGAGGGAAACATCCACGGGCAAAGATTGAAGGACTTTATTAGACCAAAAAGATTACAACCTCTCTCTAAAATTTTAGGAGAGAACTACAACCTTTCTCTACAAGATGAAAGAATAAAGGGAGAAGACGAAAGCTCAAAGGCTTGGGATGAA
This sequence comes from Acer negundo, assembly GCA_035582765.1. Taxonomy (NCBI): domain Eukaryota; kingdom Viridiplantae; phylum Streptophyta; class Magnoliopsida; order Sapindales; family Sapindaceae; genus Acer; species Acer negundo. The sequence goes on from CM069236.1 coordinate 26,735,063, forward strand.
TGAGTGGAGAAATATGGGTTGTTATTTATAGGTAAAGCACCCACCCATGCCATTAATGCAAGTAGTTGAGAGAATCAACTATCACCCTCCAACTCTCAACCACAAATCTCATATCTACCAAATGGATGATTTAGATTAATTCAAGATTTTTTTTTTTGGGCCTTAACTAGTTTGGGCTTGAAAAAGGCTTCACTATTCCTTCATTCAAGTCAACCACAGAACAAGCAAGCATTTAGGGTGCATCCTTGTTCTTGGTGGGCATCTAGACCAACTTTGGATATAATGTTAAAAACGCCAAGCTCAATTGCTGCTTGCAAGGTCATGGGCAGCACTAAACCGTTTGCCAATTGAATCGCATATGCGAAACTTTCTTCTCTCTCTTCCATTGTTCTAGCTTCTGTTGAAGAAGCCATTTCTTCTTTGTTTTACAAGTTTCTCCTAACTTGATAGGTTCCAATTATATTGCTTTGAGTAGACTTGGGTTCAGGACATATCAGTTATTGAAGTGAAAATCATGTGTCAAGTATTTAGGATGATGTTAAAAGTCTAGCTTTTTCGGACGTTTAGCTAAGCAGGATCCAATCTAATCCAATACAATCCATTGGATCCAATCCAATCAGGTGATTGTATCGGATTGGATTCTAAATTATAAAATCCATTGGATTATATCGGATCTTGGATTTCCGTTTGGAAATCCGCTGAATCTGTATAAAATATTAGGTTTTATTTTGATATTGGATAATTTATTTTATCCATTATTTTCTAATGTAAAGGTTTAACCCAAATACAATTTGACTCTCTAAATATCTGTAAAGGTCCAACCCAAATACAATTTTTAATGTTACTATTTTAGGTTTTCTTTCTCAATTTGAATGATTTTATTAAGTTTACATTTGGAGTTGATGTTTAATGCTTATAAACTTTTTGAACTATATAAAGTTTATAAGGTATGTTATGTATTTTTTTTAATGTTAAATTTATTTGAATTAATTAGTAATGTTTGAATAATTTATTTGATTTTATTTATTTCAGATTATAACTTATATATATTAAGAACAACTTATATAACTATATATATATACACACATTTAAATCAATAAACCTTCAATTGGTTAAGGCTTGTGGTTTAACCTCAAGGTCTAAGGTTCGAGAATTTGGATGGAAAACTTGACTGAAAGGCTAAAATGACTAATAATTTGGGTTTCAGGGGGTTGGCTGGCTATTATTGTAACTAGAGAGACTAGTTTATTTAATATGGAAAACCTCGGGGGAAGGGGGGTGGAAATGATAATTTTCCTTAAATTTATGGTTAATTGCAATAACATATCCTGATTAGTCTTTTATTGTGTTGCCTATATAACCTCTCTTTCTTAGTTATTTTTACTATAACTTAGGAATCGCAATGTAACCCTATATTCAACATTATGCAATAATAACAACCTTAGTTTTCTTGCTAGCTTTTTCTTGTTCTCTTTCGTTCTTTGTTTTGCATATAGTTTTTAGTATGGTATCAGAGTTTGATATTCTTTAACATCGTATCGGAGCCGAGTGTTTCCAAAAATGCTAAATATTCAACTAATGGTCTTAATTGTTGCATCACCCTTTGCCGTTAGTCAACTTTTGTTAAAGATAACGGTTAACTTGATTACTAAGGGTAAACTCGTCATTTTACTACATCAAAAATTTTAGGTAGGAATATAATAATCTACCAAATATTATTTTTAATTAAAACACAATACAAAATACAATATAGACCGATCATCTCCTTCAATGGAGAACGATCTAATCTCCACCATGGAGATTAGACTGATATCCTTTTTTGGAGGAGATCTGGACCAAATCTATGACGACCTCCACTAAAGGGGATTGTTGGAGCTCCGATTCTCCTCCGAAAATGGAGAACCAAATCTCCTTCTCAAAAAATGGAGAATCGGATCTAACTCAATGGACTTTGAAACCCAAAATAATACAAGATTGGTTTGGAGTTGAAAGGTTTGGTTTGTCAACTTGTGATTAGGTTGGTTTTTTAGGATGTAAGAGAGTTTTGAATTTTTTTTCCTTTTTCTTTTATGGGTTTTGATGGGTTCCAATGACGGATTTTGGTTTTGATGGAGATTAGATTGGGGCATGTGACAATCCCTTGCTTGATTGGTATGCTCCATTGGCTTGATTGGCCAAAATTTGATTTTTTGGTGTTTAACTATTGATGGGTTTAAAGAATTTCCATATCTTCATCTCTTTAACTTATTATGGATTATTTGAATACACTTAATTTCAAGCTATCTGCTTTTCTTTTGAATTGTTGAAATACTGGAATACTAATTTTTTTTTTAGATTTAGGAGAACAAAGTCGTGATTGGATTCATCAAGATTCCGTTCACATTTCTGGGTTCAAATCAAGGCTTTGTAGGAGATAAGGAACCATATCTTTTTTTTTTGTTGTGTGTTTTTCTTTTTGAACAAAAACTAGGGATTTTTTTATTTTATTTTTCCTTTTTTTTCGTTTTATTTAGCAATTTTTTTAAAGATCTTTTTTTTTTAATCAAATTATTAAAGGTATTTCTTCAATTTCTTTTAATTTTTAAAAGATTTTATGATAAGTTTATTTATTATTTAATACATAGAATGAATTATTTTTTAAAAATGGTAATTAAGTACAAATAATTATAGGGGCATTTTCAACCTTTTCAAGTCAAACCTCAGTTTACTGTCAAATTAGATGGAAGTCTAACGTCGGCAAGGGGATCTGATGCAATTAAGTCAATTAGTTTAATATTAAACCTTTTAAGAAAAAGTCAAGGTAAGTTATTGCAATTAATTCAATAATATTTAATTTTTTATAAAGGAAATTTAATTTATTTTTAAAAAATTTATCCAAAATTTATTTTATTTTTAAAAAGGAATAATTATCCCAGTGGCCATCAATTTGATGATACACTATCAAAATGGTCACTAAATTGATAATTGATTTCAAAATGGCCATTTTGGCAAAAAGTGTGACACTAATGGTCATTCCATCTATTTCCATTCAATGAGTGACACTTTAGTAAATAAGGGGATAACATTAATTTATTTTATATGTTTTTGTAGAAATCAATTTTTTCTTTTATTTTTTGAAACGAATAATTATATTTAGTGTATGTATATATGTATAGCATATCTCAAATATATATATATATATATGATTAAGACTACAAAATCTAAAAAACAAAGAAAAGACACGTGTATTGATCTAAATCATTTCTTTTGTATTTTGAAACGAATAATTATATTTAGTACGTGTAAATATATATATATATATATATATTTATATAAATGTTCAAGTTAGTGCGCATTGATATAACTTTGTCAATGCGTTGAATGTAGACCATTAGATTTACTTACTTTGACTCAAAGTGTATGCACTTGTCAAAACTTCTTCATAATCAGTGGTCTACATGCATTGATATTGATGTATTTACATTAGTGCGTACTAACCATAACAGGACCGTATATATTTATATATTTACAAATATAATTATTCGTTTCAAAAAATAAAAGAAAAAATTAATTTCTAAAAAACATCTAAAATAAATTAATGTCATCCCCTTATTTACCAAAATGCCACTCATTGAAAAAATTGATTTCAAAAAAACATATAAAATAAAATAATGTCATCCCCTTATTTACTAAAATGCCACTCATTGGATAAAATGATCATTAGTGTCACACTTTTCGTCAAAAATGGCTATTAGGAAACCAACTCTCAATCTAGTGACCATTTTGATAGTGTGTCATCAAATTGATGGTCACCGAAATAATTATGCATTAAAAAAACTAAGTTACAACGATAAAAATACCATTAACTTTGATAGTCAAACTTGGTTAATGGTTAAGTTTGTTTGACTAACTGCAAAGAAGGTGAACGTCAAATCGTTAATCAACAATAAAGTTGTTTCTCTGCATAAAATGAGAGTGTTAATTGCCAATTTGCTCTATTTTAAATATATTTAAAATAGAAAAAAAAAAAATTTAAAACGCACCATATTGGTATCTCTAAATCTTTGGTCTGGGCAGACTGGATTTTTACGATTTTGGCCTGGGCCATGAGGACTACTAGACTCTTTATTCCAGGTGCCCGAGTTGACTCAGAACGTGACAATTCAAGCTCTAAGTTGACTCAGAACTGTTGGAGATTCAAATATATATAGGGCAAATTTCGGCCAACTCCCTGAGGTTTGACATTTGACAACCAGAAACAACTTTATGCTTAATTGACAATGAACTCCCTATTGTTAGTTAAAGTAAAGTCAAACTTAACGAAGATAAGGGTATTTTTAGTCTTTTAAGCCTTATTTATTTTTTTTAAAAAAATAGATCTCAAGTTTTCTCAAGGTTTTTTTTTTTTTTTTTTTTTCCTTTTCTTTTCTATTTTCTTCTCAAGTTTTACTAACATGGAAGAACCAAAAAAAAAAAAAAAATCCTGAAGAAAATATTGTTGGATTGGATTTAGGTGAACCACACTTTTTATTTTTTATTTTAGAAAAATCTGAAAAACTTGAATCTTTAGAAAAATCTGAAGATACATCAATGAAAAAAGAAAATGTTGTTAGATTAGATTTAGATAAGCCACACTTTTTATTTTTTAGTTTTGAAAAATCTGAAAAACTTGAATCTGAAGAAAAATATGGAGATTCATTAATGGAAGAAGAAAATGTTGTTAGATTAGATTTAGATGAGCCAGATTTTTTTTTTTTTTGGTTTTCATATATTTATATATATTAAAATCAGATTTTTTTTATTCATGGACATTTTGGTACTTGTAGCGCCCAAATCCGGTCTAAGCTTAAGATATGATCATATTTAAACAAATGTGAATAAAAAAGTTGTATACTAATATATTAGATCATTAAACATGATACTATTTTTGCTACAAATCTCCGAATTTATATGACCGAAATTGCATAACATTGTGTAATTAGTTACATAACATTATGTGACTAAACGCTTATTTGCATAACATTATATAACCGGTAATTATGCATGGGGTTTGCTTATGATACCATGATTGATACTCTCACAGGAGGGGAGAGAGCATCTACATATAAGTGGGATAACACCCACACCATTGGTGGGAAAATTGGCCTTAAGCCATGCATACACTGGGCCTCGATCTTGGGTGGTGGAGGTTTCCAAAGGAAAGACCCACCACCATAGCAAGAGGTCATATGTACGAACATTATTTTAGAAAATCAAATAATAATCATGAAATTTCTATTGGGTCAATATAATGATCATGAAAATAAAAAGTTAAAAACAAAGAGAAGGGACCCAATTTCAATTCAAATAATAATCCACGAAAAGGTTGGATCTTTAAAGATATTCTCGTCGTCGTCACGTCACATTAATTCGCAAATGCCTGAAATTTCCAAGTAATTAAAAGACTAGTTGATTGATGACCGGAGTGGTCGGTGAAAAAATTTTCCAACTATATTCTTAGATGAGGTTCTTTAAGCTTTTATAAAATGATTATAAATCACATTTTCGTAAAATAAAATATTTAAATTAAGGGACAGTTTGGTATTACTGTAACTTTTATAATAATCTCTATTAACTGTACTGAAGAAATAATTAACTGTGAAGTTAATCAATAAATGTTTGGTTAATTATATTTTTAAAACTACTGCATGGCTAAAAATCAGTATATATATGTTTGGTAATTTTATTGTAAAAAAATACTGAGATTAGTTAATGACTAAAATATATATGATTTTAGAACCCTATTTCATTTTTTTTCCATTAATTATATATATTAAATCAATATTTAAGTATAATATTTAAATTAGAAAAAAAAATTCCATAAGAACAATAAAGTTATTTTTAAAAGATTTTATAAATCAAATCAATTATATTTAAGTAGAATATTTAATTTTGAGATGAAATAAGATATTTAATTGATTTTAATTTAATTTCATAAGGTTAATAATGATCGTTTTAAAAGATTCATTAAAAGCAGAAATAGATTATTTCATAATCACTTTCAAAAATTAACGTCCACTTACTCCTCAAAATCACTATCAAAATTCATCAAATTATCAATTAATCACTTTTAGAAATTTTACTAAATATCAATTTATGCTAAACAAATTGCATTCCACCCCTCGAGAGACATTAAGATGGGATGGTTCAATCCTCGACGGAGACTTTCTTCCTTGGTCAGAAGAAGGTGAATATAGTAGTGCCTTTCTTTCCGAACCCGGCAATTTAGCTACTTGCATACGTATATGATGAAGGTCGTGATGGACACAAGACATATAAAGTCCGCTTGGGAAGTTCAATCTCGTTATGAAGGGAAGCTCAAATTGATCAGTTCCTGAAGAGCAATCTAATCAGTGAGCTCTCATAAGGCAACTCGAAGTGTACATCCATATATTGAATGTATATGAGGAAGAAGTAAACTGTCTCATCACAAATCGCTATTCGCTTCTGCGGATTGATCAGCCCTGTTAACCCTTTTGGGACTTGCTTTTGAGTGAATTCCCCTCTTGAAGTTGTAGCTACTCGGTCAGCGAAAATAATTAAACATGGAACGCATAAATAATATATGGAAAAATAAATAAAAGATCTGCTACTCTTAGTAATAATAATTATAATAATAACAAACCATATCATTTGAGTCTCAATCATAAATGAAAGGAAATGAAACAAAACAATATATATATATATATATATATATATATAATTTAAAATGAAACTTTTCACTCTTTTGGATCACGAAAGTCATCTATAATTGATTCATTACTAAATTTCAAATTATTAATCAAGAGGATTAAAAAAAGAAAAAATTGAAACATGTCAAACCTGAATTCCTCTTTATGATTTGATGTAGAAATAAGCAATTATTGATGAACGGCTGAATATTTCAAACCGGTATCAGAGAAAGAAAAAAAATTAAAAGTTATCAAAGCAAAAGTAAATAGAATTGTTTTTAAAGAATTTTGAAAACTATATACCTAAGGTTGTAACTTAAAAGAAAAATAAAAAGAAAAAAGGAAAAAACGAAACAAAATATACTAGGGTTAAAGTTAGAAAAGGAAACCTAATGGAAAAGAGAAACTTAAAAGGAAAGTAAAAACATATAGAGTAATTAATTTTATATTTAATTGCTTTTAAAATTACACATTGAATTAATTAAGTTTAAATAATTAAATTAAGTAATGCTAGAAGTCCCAAAATAATTTTTCAAATTATGTCCAAAATGATATAGTGCGTGAGGCGTCAGCATCTTATAAATTATAAGTTTATATGGTGGTCAATGTGATGCTGACACCTCATATGTCACATCATTGCGGACATAATTTAAGAAAAAAAATTGAGAAGTTTGACATTACTCAATTAAATTATAGCTGTGGTAATTTATTTTTATTTTTTTGAAACAATAAACATTTTTATAAATTTTACTATCAATAATTAAAATTAAAAGATAAAAACACTAAAATAGACATTGAACATTTAATTTTTTTAAGGCACCTGGGACCATGGCGCATTGGACCCCCTTTAAACTTCGTCCCTGCATGAAAAGTAGGCCGAAGATATATATATATATATATATCTTGTCTATAGGTCTTCTTAATACCCTCCTGGTTAACGGCTCTTCTAGTAACTACTAACTTTTACACCTAGAATAATAACCTAAATTAACCTTTCTTCTTCAACGAGCATTAAGGCTCTGATACCGATTCGTAGAACAAACAAATATAATAGTATAGACAAGATAATATAAAGCAAAGGTAGAAATATAAATTGAAATAGACAGATTTATGATGGAAATAATAATATGAATTATTGAGAAGTAAATTAATAATATAATTACAATAGCTATATAAGTCTGACAGGATGAAAAGCAATGGGTATACATAAATAAGTCACACATTTTATTTCAAATTCAAAGATTTTTAAGAGAGAGAAAAGATTACAAGAGAGGAAGATTATTCGGAAGAGAAGAAAACTAAGAAAACCAGAAAACTGAACCTGTTTGAGACTATCCTGAGTAAAGCAATATTACCTCAGGTTACAACATAATCTGACCATGGTAAAAACTGACCATGGTTATATATAATTATTACATATTAGAATCTAGATAAGTCATGATAACTTGTCCGGAACTTATTCCATTGTCTTCTCCAACCGACACTCTTTTGTTGTCTTTATCTGTGTCTAGAACTTATTCCAGTGTCTTTTCTTGCCAACACTCTTTTGTTGTCTTCTATATAACAAGAAAGCTTTTAGCTTTTAGCAAATGAGTGAAATTGACAATTTTTTTTTTTTTTTTAAGATGTCATCTATGACTTATGTCAAGGAAGCGCTTTCAATGAAGTTGATTTGCACTTCATCAGTTTTATTTGTATTTTAGTTTTAATAATGTTGTTTTCTTCTCTCTCTTTGTATTTCTTTTTATTATAATAAATTTCTCCTAAATGGATGCTTTACCAATTATGTTTATCGATCTATTAAAAAAAGTAAACATTTTATTTATTTATTTATTTATTTATTTTTGACAAGGAAATGAGTGAAATAGACATGACACCAAAAGAAAAACAAAATAAGTGAAGTGGGGTATATCTTCACGTGAGGATGTGCATGTAAGTAAGTTTGATTAAAACTTAATCAACATGCATAGATACATAATCAATCTGAATCTGAACATAAACATGTTTCTATATCATGATTAATCAAACCCTAAATACATATTAATAACTCATATCAATTCAAGAGAAAAGGGAGATAATAGAAAGCGGAAGCGTACCTGAATCCACTGCCGGAGATTGGCGGACGGGTTGTGATCTTCCAAATTATCACGATCTTTACGAACCTTAAATTTGTTCTCTGTTTCTCTGTTGATAGGGATACAGACAAAATAAAAAGATCGAGTAATTTGGGAACCATAACCCTAATATATAATAATTAGATTATTATAGGTTTTACTATTTCTAATTTGGCCCATCATCAAATTAGATATAACACTCTGGTATCTACACATTAATTCCGTGACAATTATACCCTTAAGCCTTAACACTTTAAATCATAATTAGATCACTTTAATTTAGGCTTAACTAAAGATAGCATAACACATTTAATATTTACATGTGTGGCCCTACATGATGGAATCTTCCAACAGTACATAGTCAGTACATATAAAATTATCATAACACATTACCAATTGAAATATTATAATGCAAATATGAAAAATAATTAAACATGACAGAAATTTAATAAGATAGAAGCAATTAAATAATTTTAAAAAATTAATAAATAAATAAAGATAGTTGAGGCCAAATAAAATGGTTCTTGATGCATGGATCGAGAAGGCTACTACTGCCTCCACATAGAGAGGACCACGGTTCGGATCGGTTTCGATTCCCGATTCCGCACCATCGGTTCTGGTTCTGGGGGAACCAGGATTGGAACCCTGGAGAGGCTTAGAGCAATCTCCACTGTAGAAGTGGCTTGCATATAAAAAATTATTGGTATTGCAATAATGTCAAGAGACTTGCTTCCTATGTGGTATAAAGATAGACTTGATAGACAATCAACTTGAAATTTGGTCTCCAATGATTCTATTTAAAACACATTTATTTTTAACGACATGTCCAAATTTTTTAATTTTTTAATTTTTTAATTTTATTTCCTTATCAAAAATAGATGAATAATTAATGTCAATTTTAAATACTTGCTAAGTCAATTGTTATAATGAATTTTGATCAGTTGACATGTCATCGAACTAGCAAGAATATCGGAGAGAGTATGTGCCACGTCATTGAAAGTCAACTAGTTAAACTTAGAAAAATGTTGACTAAGGACACATTATCCAAGTAAATGCGTCATTGAGAAAATAAACGAGTGCTATGTATGTTGCAAGGAGAATGGCTCGGCCATAAGAGAATCTTGGTAAAACAATATTCTAGTTGACCAAGATATCTTCTCGGTGAGAATCATTTGCCCGAATAAGGATTTAATAGCGTCATTAATACCCGGTGACTGGAAAAGGAAATCTCACTAAGATATTGGGATCCAGAATCACACTTCGACAAGGAAACAATCTTATTTCCTTCAGTTACTTACATGTGGGCCATTGGATTTAAATATTTGGCTGCATGCACTTGTCAAAACATCTTTTAAATCTAATAGCCCACATATAAGGTTTTATATCAGTTTGAACTGTGATGCGAGAGAGATTATCAAAGATATTGTTGAATATTTTTTATTTTAAAAATATTCTTACAATTAATACATATTATTTTATTTCCATTTATTATATATTTAATTAAGTGTTTTTTTTTTTCCTTTTTTGATTAGAATTTGTTTTTAGTTTTTTATTCTGGATTATTTCCCGATTTCATTTAGGATCTTTAGGAGTCTAAGAGATTTCGAATCTGATTCCTTTAAATAGATTGTATTAGGGTTTGGAGAATCAGTTGTTGAATTAATAAAAATTAAAGAGTTTTCTCTTCTATCGTCCATTTTCGATACCCTGCACGGGTCAACGAATTTGAAGCCTGATATTCTGACATCCGTACGCGGATCAACAGAATATTGATAGGTTGCTTTTCGAATTCTTCTTGCGAGTTTTTCTCGTAGATGCTTCCGCTACATCATTTTGGTATCAAAGCACAGAGGAAGCGTGGTGGGCTCATAACCCACAGGTCCCTAGTTCGCTCGGGACGACATCGACATGGTGCCGAAGAGAAGTCCACCAAACCGAATCCCTGTAGATGAAGCCTATGAACGTAGCTGCATAACACAGTTGGAGCAATATGTTGCGCACTTAGCGGAGCAGATTGCTACGTTATTGGCCAACCAAAACCTGTTCCAAGGTCTAAACCCTAATTTGGGTGGTTATAGTAAGTTTGAAGAAAGTGACGAGGGGGAAGCTGATCATTTGTTGTTCTACGGTGATACATATATATATCAAAGGAAGCTTTTGTTGATTTTGATCAACCACCAGTTTTTGATGAAGAGATATTTGAAAAAGAGTTTGTGAGTAATTTGGGATTTATGGATTATTTTTGTGAATCACACGTTTCTCACCATAAAGATTCATTAGTTTATCTTCTGTTGTCAAAAGTGATGATTAATGAATTTGTTTCATTCTATTGGAGCGATTTGATGGACATCATGACAAGAATTGAAGGATTTAAAGTTCGTCGTATACGATCTTGGCTGTTAGCACTCAAAAATTTTATGCAGGTTTGTGGAATGAAGGCAATCAAAATTCAATGACGAATTTTCTCTAACCTGAAGAGAATGATGCATGAGAGATTATCAAAGATATTGTTGAAGATTTTTTATTTTAAAAATATTCCTGTAATGAATACATATTATTTTATTTCCATTTATTATATATTTAATTAAGTGTTTTTTTTTTTTTCCTTTTTTTGATTAGAATTTGTTTTTTAGTTTTTTATTCGGGATTATTTCCCGATTTCGTTTAGGATCTTTAGGAGTCTAAGAGATTTCGAATTTGTTTCCTTTAAATAGATTGTATTAGGGTTTGGAGAATCAGTTGTTGAATTAATAAAAATTAAAGAGTTTTCTCTTTTATTGTCCATTGTCGGTACCTTACACGGGTCAACGAATTTGAAGCCTGATATTCTGGTATCCCTGTGCTGATCCAACAGAATATTGGTAGGTTGCTTTTCGAATTGTTCTTACGAGTTTTTCTTGTAGACGGTTTGATGTAGCGGAAGCTCTGTCGAGAAAAACCTGCGTAAAATGATTAGAAACAACCTACTAAAGTTCCGTTGATTTGCGGACAAATACCGGAAAGTTAGGCTTCAATTCGTTGATTCACGATGAATACCGAAATTGGAATAATTAGAGAAAACTCTAAAATTTTATAAATCAAAAGATGAATGGCCAATTCGGCCTACATCATTATTTAAAGCAAAATAAATCCTAAACCTAATCGAATTCCTTGGAAAGCAAGAAAAACGACTTAAAAACGGAAATTTACCAAAAAAGGCAAAAACGAAATTAAAGCAAAAACTAATTCTACTGAGAATCCTAAACACTCCAGAATTGACGGAAGTCGATTCGGAATTGGGAAACTCAAATTATTGCGAAAAAGAAACTTTCCTAAAACGGTAAAAATTGCAACTTCAAGGCCTAAACGACGGAATTTGCCTAAAAAAGGACGTTCTTACGCAGCAAAGCTACGTAGTAGTTCCGGAAACGCCGAAACGCATCAGCTATCAAAATTTCAAATCATTCTGATTCCGCCGCCCGGGTTTAGCCTTACTTGGTTTGTTTCAAATCCCACCCCTCCAAATAATCTAATACCAGTTGATCAGCCGCATCATTCTCCCCAGGTTGGAGAAAATTCGTCCTCGAATTTATCGCGGTGTCATCATCAGAGGAGTCGCCATGGAAAGGAATCAAATGCTTGACATTGAAGACATTATGAGTTCTAATATGGCTGGGTAGTTTCAGGCGATACGCATTTGGATTAATTTTTTCCACAATTTCCAGCGGGCCTATCTTCTTAGCAGCAAGTTTGTTATACTCCCCCACAGCAAACCTGTCCTTTGTGAGGACTGCCCACACAAAATCGCCCACATCAAACTCCAAATGACGCCTTTTCTTGTCCGCGGCCAGCTTGTATTTCTCTACCGATTGCAACAAATTTTCTTGCACCTGCTTATGAACCTCATGTAACCCTTGAACGAAATCTTCAGCTTTCCCATGAACTCTAGTCTTGCTAGGTAGTGGAATCAGGTCTATAGGGCTTCGAGGAACCAGTGAGTACACGACCTGAAAAGGACTGAAGCCGGTACTCTTATTGACAGCATGGTTGTGGGCAAATTCGGCTTGGCTCAACTTCAGATCCTATGACCGAACATTTTCTCCTACCAGACATCTCAGTAAATCTCCGAGCGCTCGGTTCACCACCTCCATCTGCCCATCCGTTTGAGGGTGATATGCACTGCTAAAATCCAACCTTGTATTGACCATCTTCCAAAGGCTCCGCCAAAAGTGACTGAGGAATCGAGTGTCCCGGTCAGAAACAATTGACGAAGGTAAACCATGAAGGCGATAAATCTCTCGGAAGAACAATTGGGCGACCTTGACAGCATCAGTAGTTTTTTTGCACGGGATAAAATGAACCATCTTGAAAAATCGGTAAACCACTACATAGATGGAATCACATCCACGTTGGGTTCTTGGCAGTCCCAAAACAAAATCCATGCTCAAGTCCGTCCATGGTTGAGTAGGAATCGGTAATGGCCTGTACAAACTAGCATTAGTCGCTTTCCATTTGGACACTTGACAAATCCGACAACGTTCCACATATCTCTCTACTTCCTTCCGAATTGTTGGCCAAAAGTACGATGCCTTAACTAACTGAAGCGTGCGATCTCTGCCCACGTGACCCCCCATGTATTTCCGTAATAATTTGCAGACGCAAACTACACTCGGGAATACAAAGTTGATTTCCCCGAAACAAGAACCCATCTACCAATACAAATTCTGAATTTTTTTTCTCTCGAACAGCAACCATTATCTCTGAAAAGTGTGGATCTGAATCATATAATTCACGAAAAGAGTTAAAACCTGGAACCCGGACAACCATTGTTGATAACAGATTGACTCTTCGACTCAGGGCATCAGCCACCCGGTTCGTAACACCTGCTTTGTGCTTCAGGACGAATGTAAATTGTTGAAGGTAAGCTGACCATGAAGCATGCCGAGAAGAAATTTTTTCTTGACTGTGGAGATGTCTCAATGAATCATGATCGATGTATAGAATGAATTCTCGGTGGAATAAGTAATGCCGCCAATGTTTCACCGCTTGGACCACAGCATAGAATTCTATGTCATATGTGCTATAACGTACTCGAGATCCCGACAGTTTCTCACTGAAATATGCCACCGGTTTCCCACCTTGACTCAAAACAGCTCCGATGCCCACCTTGGAAGCATCGCTATGCAGCTCGAACGGTTGAGAAAAATCTGGTAGAACGAGTATAGGGGCTGTTGTCAATTTCTCTTTGATTTGCTGAAAACCTTCTTCAGCTTCGGTCGTCCACTGAAACTTGACTCCTTTCATACACTCAGTGACAGGTGCCATAATGCTACTAAAGTGCGGGATGAACCGGTGGTAGAATGATGCCAATCCATGGATACTCCGTACCTCAGTAATTGTTTTTGGTTGCGGCCACTGCCTCACTGCCTCTATTTTGGACTCATCCACCTGTAGACCCTCTCCAGAAATAACATATCCCAAAAATAACACCTTTGGTGTCATAAAAACGCACTTCTTGGCTGCAGCAACGAATTTTTCTCTACGCAACACACATAACACTTCCCGAATGTGCTGAAGATGCAGCTCGGGGTTTGCACTGTAAATTAAGATATCATCAAAGTAAACAACAACAAACTTACCGATAAATGGTCGAAGGGCTTGGTTCATCACTCTCATGAAGGTGCTAGGCGCGTTTGACAACCCAAATGGCATGACTAGCCATTCATATAACCCCTCTCGCGTCTTGAACGCTGTCTTCCATTCATCCCCAGGTCGAATACGAATCTGATGATACCCACTCTTCAGGTCCAATTTGGTGAACTCATGTGCCCCGCTCAATTGATCTAACAAATCATCTAGTCTCGGAATTGGAAAGCGATACCTTACTGTGATCTTATTAATTGCGCGACTGTCGACACACATCCTCCATGTTTCATCTTTCTTGGGAATTAACAAGGAGGGAACAGCACATGGACTTAGACTCTCACGGATATGCCCCTTTGACTGAAGCTCCTCAACCTGCCTTCGTAACTCTTCGTGCTCAGTGGGACTCATTCTGTAATGTGGTTTGTTTGGCAACATCGCTCCTGGCTCTAGGTCGATATGATGTTGAATGTCACGTAGAGGTGGTAGTCCTTCAGGTAATTCTTCCGGAAACACATCAGCAAACTCCGAAATCAAAGGAGCTGCCGCACTAGGAACCTCCATATCAGCCTGTGTTTCTTTTCCCATTAACACATACACCGTTTCTACTTCCTTTATCTCCAACTCGAATTTTGCATATGATAACAGGTTAGTAGTATCGCTATGCGCCTTAATCTTCTCAGATGGTTTGCTCGGTAGTAGCACAATTTTTTTTTCATGGAAAACGAAAGAATATGTATTCTTAAACCCATCATGATACACTTTTCTGTCATATTGCCACGGCCTCCCTAGCAGTAAGTGACATGCATCCATGTCCACCACATCACACCACATCTGATCCTTGTAGTTGGTTCCCATCGAAAATGAAATTAGCGCCCGCTGTGATACAGTCACCTCGCCCCCCTTTTGCAGCCAAGCTAGTCTATATGGTTTTGGATGTTTTTCTGTCGTCACCCCTAACTTTCGTACCGCTTCGACTGACACAATATTCTCACAACTCCCCCCGTTTATGACAAATCGACACACCTTACCAAGGATGGTACAAGTAGACTGAAATATGTTATTTCGCAGCCACTCTCCTTCTCCAGTTCTCGGTGCCAAGCAGGTACGTCGCACCATCAACATCGTTCCGGTGTCACCATCTACCAGTTCTTCACTCACTTCCTCCGCTCCTGATTGTGGTTCCTCAATTATTTCCGCATCTTCCTCATTAAATTCTGCCGGGTCAATAAATAATACCCTCTTTGCTGGTCTTGGACACTCAGACAGCCTGTGTACGCAACCCACCACAGTAGCGCGACACCAACTGATCTTGTGTCTCCTCTATATCGTTTCGCACCAACAACTCATAGAACTCGGTTGTATATTCATCAACAGACCTCATACCTTGACGCAGATTCTGCAACCTCTGGTACATCAATCTCGTAAAATTGTGAGGTAGAAACTCTTTACGCAACTTTTGTTTCATCTTCTCCCAGTCAGAAAGTTTGGGTTTTCCAGCGCGATTCCTAGCGAGTTTAAATTGTTGCCACCAAGCCGCGGCTCTACCACGAAACCTCGTGGCCACCAATGCCACCCTCTCATTCTCAGGAACTCTTTTGAATTCCAGAATCTCGTCAGCGATTCCAATCCATTCCAGAAACTCTTCTGGCTGCATGCTTCCACGGAATTCCGGAACCTCAGTCCGCATCCCTGACTCCCATCGCCTGACATCTTCAGTTCTGTCATCAACCCTGTCATCAGTCACAGGCGCTCTCTGTCGACGTCGTGGTTACGGATCCCCTTCCACTTCGTCACTACTTGTCTCAGGATGTAAGGCCTGAAACGGGTTTTGGTTGGCTCTTGACGCCGCAAGTTGCGCCGTTAATTGCTCCACCTGTCGCTCCAACTGTATCACACGGTCACGTTCGATGGCTAGGTCTACAGGAATCTGGTCTGGTCGTCTTCTCGGCGGCATGATGATGTCGTCCCGAACGAACACGGCTCTGATACCAACTGATGTAGCGGAAGCTCTGTCGAGAAAAACCTGCGTAAAACGATTAGAAACAACCTACTAAAGTTCCGTTGATTTGAGCACAAATACCGAAAAGTTAGGCTTCAATTCGTCGATTCACGATGAATACCGAAATTGGAATAATTAGAGAAAACTCTAAAATTTTATAAATCAAAAGCTGAATGGCCAATTCGGCCTACATCATTATTTAAAGCAAAATAAATCCTAAACCTAATCGAATTCCTTGGAAAGCAAGAAAAACGACTTAAAAACGGAAATTTACCAAAAAAGGCAAAAACGAAATTAAAGCAAAAACTAATTCTACTGAGAATCCTAAACACTCCAGAATTGACGAAAGTCGATTCGGAATTGGGAAACTCAAATTATTGCGAAAAAGAAACTTTCCTAAAACGGCAAAAATTGCAACTTCAAGGCCTAAACGACGGAATTTGCCTAAAAAAGGACGTGCTTACGTAGTAGTTCCGGAAACGCCGAAACGCATCAGCTGTCAAAATTTCAAATCATTCTGATTCCGCCGCCCGGGTTTAGCCTTACTTGGTTTGTTTCAAATCCCACCCCTCCAAATAATTCGAATTGTTCTTACGAGTTTTTCTTGTAGACGGTTCCACAACATCAGACAACAAAAAGACTATATTTATAAGCATAAAGAGAGAAGCGAGTTGAGTATGTAATCTGATTTTCCCATAGTGAAAGACTATATTTTTATGTAGGTTTGTGGAATGAAGGCAATCAAAATTCGTCATCGAATTTTCTCCAACCTGAAGAGAATGATGCAGGAGAGATTATCAAAGATATTGTTGAAGATATTTTATTTTAAAAATATTCTTGTAATTAATACATATTATTTTATTTCCATTTATTATATATTAAATTAAGTGTTTTTTTTTTTTTCCTTTTTTTGATTAGAATTTGTTTTTTAGTTTTTTATTCGGGATTATTTCCCGATTTCGTTTAGGATCTTTAGGAGTCTAGGAGATTTCGAATTTGTTTCCTTTAAATAGATTGTATTAGGGTTTGGAGAATCAATTGTTGAATTAATAAAAATTAAAGAGTTTTCTCTTTTATCGTCCATTTTCGGTACCCTGCACGTGTCAACAAATTTGAAGCCTGATATTCTAGCATCCGTGTGCGGATCCAACAGAATATTGATAGGTTGCTTTTCTAATTGTTCTTGCAAGTTTTTCCCATAGACGCTTCCACTACATCAGACAACAGAAAGACTATATTTATAAGCATAAAGAGAGAAGTGAGTTGAGTATGTAATCTGATTTTCCTATAGTGAAACCTTTTACCGCCGTCATCAGCAACCGTGGACATTTCCCCAACTTGAGGTTTTACCACGTAAAACTCGTGTTTCTCATTCTTTTGCATTATTTTCTATTTTTCACCATTAACAATTCACGAATTGCATTGTTGGCCAATTGATATTTCACAACAACGAAAAATCACCGTCAACATCAATCGAAAAAAGTAGTTGTGCAACAAGTCGTCTGAAAGTAAACGGTCATGTTGACTAGAGATTCTTAGGTGCATCTGATGCACCATGTATCCCCCACCCAGATGTTGCCACGTGAGCAACTTTCCTTACGTGGCAACATCTAGGTGGGGGATGCATGGTGCATCCCATTGCACCCAAGTTTTAGTCTATGTTGATAATGTCTAATTTTTTTTGCCAAATCAGTGTGATGTTTAATATGCATAGCCACACTGGAGTTACATTTTTTTAATAGACGGTCTATTTATCCTATGTGACATCTCATTTTTTCATAAGCCACTCTTGCATCGGAGATGCTCGACCCTAAGAATTAAGTTCCCTTTCCTTATTACAATGGAAATTCATGTATTTTTACTAAAATATCCCCACATAAAATTAATAATAATAAAAAAAAACCAACCCTGTATATATTTTTCATTAATATCTCATATGAAATTATGTTATATAAATATATATATATATGAAATAAAAATAAAATGTGAATGTTTTGAATTTGGTATGTATGTATGTATATATATATATATATATATATAAACGATTTTATTAGGAAAATAAAAAAATTAGGTATAAAAAGAAAAAAAGAACTCAGACAAAAAAAAAAAAAAAATTGTGAACTATTTTAAAATATAAACTGCTTATTGCAAACGTGGCTTTATATATATATATATATATATAGTTTTTCTATTGTCAATTCGAATTGACAAAAGATATATCAGTTTTTTGTATATGGGTCATTGGATTTAAATACTTTGAATTGACTGCATGCACTTGGCTGCATGTAAAGAACTGATATATTTTATATCAGTTCAAACTGATAATAGAAAGATTGTATATATATATATATATGTTTTATATATAAGGGATATTTTTATAATCAACTTTGTACAAATTTGATTCCATTTATATTTCTTCAAAAGTAATAAATATTGTAATGGAATTTAGTAACTTAATTTGATTCCCCTCCATTTCTTTTCCAATAAAACTTGATTCCGATTTCTTTCATTCTCTCTCCTATAGTAAATGCACCATTAATTAGTAGAGTTAATATATATAAAGTTCCGCAGGGAGGATCCAAATCCAAGATTTAGATAACAGATTTTATTGAAGGTTAATAATTACAACAATCTAGGTGGCATGCATGAAAAGGAAGAATACAAGTAATATAAGCATCTTTATTATTATTTACATTATATTTAAACCACTACTACATAAATGTTAAAAAAACATCGGTGCATAACATCGGTTTTAAGGTAACCGATTTAAAATAAAAAATAAAATAAAAAATAATAAAAAAAAACTTTTAGACATCGTTCATACAAAACTGATATTTTAAATATTGCGGTTTGAAAAGACAACGGTTTTTGGGCAAACCGATATTAAAAAAAAAAAATCTTTTAGACATTGGTTCATACAAAACTGATGTTTTAAATATGGCGGTTTGAAAGGACAACGGTTTTTAGACAAACCGATATGGATTTATTTTATAATAAGATATCGGTTTCCCTTAAAACTGATCTCTTAAATAAGTTAAAAATTATAACATCGGTTAAAGATAAACCGACGTGTATAAGTTTTAATTTGTTACATGTTTTTTAAATAACCAGTGTCTTTACATTGTCAAATATCATTAATTTTAAAATAATAAATTTAATTACCAGTAGTTATATTATTAAAATTATTTTTATTTTTTAGATAAGTAAAATTTTAAATTTAATAAATTTACTTTTAAATCATTTATTTTAAAAATTTTCAAAAAAAAATTTAAAAAAAATTGTTTATATATTTTGCACCCTCTTATTTCATACTAAGAGACACGTTAATAATTCAATTGGCAAATAAATTAGGAATCCGAGTCTTACATTTATTCATCAAGTTGCAAGATGCATGTAGAGAAATATCTCCCATGTTGTGAGAGTTGTTTTCAAAATCATGCTTATTACAATTGATGTCACTAGTCTTCTATAGAGAATAGACTCATAACTCGACTATATATGTTTAAAAAAATATATAATTGTTATAAAATGAATAAGAATAAACAATAATATAAGACATAAACTTAAAGTATATAAGAAGAGAGAAAGAATAGATAAAAGAGAGAAGTCTTTTATTCATCAATTGTTCTCATCAAAGGTGTATCCAATACAATGGTGAGAGACCCTTTATATAGTCTCACAATCCCACATTACATTAAGTAAAAATAAATTACATTATAATGAATAATAAAATTGATCATTATGGTAGAGCTAGTGGGAATATAAAAGGATGAAAGTTTCTTCCTTGGATTGATGGATATTTATTCATATGTAATTGCATAATATTTATAACACTCCCCCTTGAATTAATGTCCATCAATCATGCATTGAATATGCCTCGTTAAAACCTTTGCTAGTAAAAACCTAGTGGGAAAAAAACTAGCAGAGGAAAAATAGTACATTATTCATCTACATCTCTAATTAACTTTTAATAGTTATGAGGGTACAAAACTGCCTCATTAAAACCTTACTAGAAAAACCCTATGGGATGCTTCAATATTTTGCAAAGATATTGCATCCCAATACCATGTACCAAGATTTTGCTTGTTGAAATTGGTAGTGTATTTATAAATAAATCTGCAGGATTGAAACTTGAGCATATTTTTTATCACCACCTTTTTGGAGATCATATGTAAAGAACTTTAATAAAATTGCTTTTTGAATTGGTTCAACTTGTTATATACGACATCATGTATGTTGTTTTATTATAAAAACACAAGTTGAACTTATATTTGGTACTTCGAGATCTAAATTTCTTCAATAACAAGAGGAGATCATACACCACTTTAAGTTATGAAATAACATCGAGGAACCCATTCGATGTATTTTATCCATGAAAAAGTACTTCAGGACCTTTATATATATATATATATATATATATGTTGATTCATGTATTATTATGCTAATTGAAAAACACTCAACTCGGCCATTAACCGAAATTATTTTCTAAGATTTTTCAACTTAGAAATTATTCCTTATAAGAGTATAATTTGTAAACTCATCAGGTGTATTAATAAGTCTCAAAAGATCAATATATAATTATTAGGAATCAAATTTGTTGATTCTTTCAACATAATATTCATAAAGGCGTATGCACTACATGCATTTTGTTTTATTAAATTCAATATATACAAAATGTAGTATTGAACTACTTGCTTCAGGCATTTAAATCCTTCTAGGATTTTTATTTATTGTCAAACTAGGTTTCTGCAGTAAACCTTTTATTTTAATTCGTACGAAAAATAATTATATTTTACAAGTTTGATCTCATCAAACATTTGGACTACAGGTCCAAAATTTTCAAATTCAAAATAAGTATAAAACTCTGCATTTTATTTTTCACCACTATGTCGACATATATACAATTAATAGTTTAAGATCATCATCATATTTTTCATAATATACAAAGCAATATATGATCTCAATTTCTATATTATCAATATAATTGATTTACATTTCGTAATCTATGTGCCTCTTCAGGGGTTATTGAAATCTCTTTAATGTTTAGTACACATGCCTTTTTATACAAATATTCCTTTCGGAGAAATATAATTTCTTTATTTTTGGTACATGTGTCTCTATTGGGACAATTGAGATCTATTTATTTTTTACTTCAATAGTCTTATAGGGGGGATTAACATTTCTATATGTATCTTCAGGATCTTGTTTTTCACTTGTGAGACTAACTCTTCGGGAGTCTTTGATGATGATGATTCATTTTTTACTCAAGTATTATTATGATATTTCAAATTCCACTTCTAGGGAACTTTATCATTTTAACAAAATTATCTTTCATTAGCAGATGATTTTTGCTGTCATTTCATAAATTGTTCTACAGGAACAATCACCTGGGTTTGTATATTGGTAGAATGTAATTTTATTATTTTTTTCGAATCATCTGAAAAATTATTTGCATACTATGCAAATCACAAGATGATGTAAGCCACGTAATTTTATGTCGTTTATCAATTTATCATAATTCTTCCCCTAACGACGAGAAGATTAAATTTTTATTCTTCAAGAAAATCTTTTGCATCATCGTAATTTTCTACATAACCTCATTTATTCTATCATATTTTCTTGTAAGTACTTACTTATATCATCTTATGTTCTTCAGGAACATTTAGTACCAAAAATAATTTTTATTTATGAAATCAATATCAATAAAAAAAAAATTCAATATCACGATTCATCGTTTTTTTTTAATTGAACTTCTAGTTCATAACATTTCTCGTATTAAGTATATGATCTTATGACAGAATAAACAATAAAAGAACACATGCTTCTGGCATGAGACAAAAATAATAAAATAATTTTAATTGACTCAAAATAATTTCTTTTGTTATAGATCTACTGGATCTAACAAATATAAAATTTTATTTTCATGTAATTTTATTAGCTCTTCAAGAATGTCCATTATACTTGGTAAAGATTAATAAAATATTAAGATGTACCGCATGTACATAACCTTTATCCTTATATTTAACATATATAGCAATCAAAAAGTTTTTATAATTCTTAAAAGGTACGTGTATTCAAAATCTTTACAAATTTTCTTGCTAAATTTTGGTGTTATTCCACTTCTGGTGGAATGAATTGAATTTCTCATAGTTATCACCTTAACTTCAATAATTATTTCAACTATCTATATTCGCATCACAACCATGATATTTTAAAAGAAACATCATTCGCTTCAGGGAATGATATTAATCCAATTGGGTTAATGTTTTATGGAATGAAATATTAGACCAATTGGGTGATGTTTTATGGTTGAAATAAGACATGATATCAATTCAAATATTCTCAAATTTATAATCTCAATATTGCTCATTCAAGAGCAAATTAGAGGTATGTAATTATCATGATATATATTGTTACTTTAGGAACAAATATTTGAATCACGAAGTGTAAGGTATTTTAATCATGTCTTTCATTCGGTAGTCAAATCATTCATCTTATCGAATCAAAAAGACTATTAAATCTTTCCATGAAATATTTATATTTCAATTCATCATTAAAAAGAATGATTACTAAATAACAAATTAATGTAATTTGACATGACCAGTTAAACAATAAAATATGTTTAATCTTTATAAAAATGCTGGATATATATCATAACAGTTATGAATAAGTAATATTTTATTCAACAAATAAATCAAATAAGTAATATTGCTCGTATGTATAATGTGAATAAATTAAAATGTACATATGATAATAAGAATTTTAAAAGATCGTATTTGACTATTACCTTTCATACCTTACTACGTGAAGGAATTACAAAATGAATAATACTCATTTTATTATAAGATATATCAGTTATATAAAAAAAGAAGCAATTAAAGTCAAATATAATTCACAGATAAATCATATCAATTATTAGATACTACAACAAAGCTTATAAATTAACAAAACATGATATTGTTTTCATGAATGTTGAAATTACAAGTTTAATGTAATATTTTAATATAATTCAAAACAATACAAAAACTTAATTTTAGACAACTTAAGCACCAAAAATATAATATTATATTAATAAAACCATATGAAAACAAATCCACTACATAATAAAACCACTAATTGTAAAAATCACTCAAGCGACTATAAAACTATATATCTCAAAACGAATAAATTCAAATGTCAATGAATAAATAACATAAGCAATTTGTGATTAATAGATGTGCGAAATATGAAAATTATAATATATGAAAATATAAGAATTCATATCTACGTACCTTTGTCAGGATGAGAAGAAGCGAAAATAATGAATATTTCATTCACATTTTGAAGTCTCTTATATAAAGACATCAGTTTCTTAATAAAACCATACCAACTCTTGGAACTTATGATTTGGTAATAAACTACAGGTTCGTAACTGAAATTTAGAAAAATTCAAAACTTCAGGTTTTGAATGGAAATTACAATTTAATTTTTACAAATGATACCACAATTAGATGAATTTCAGGCCTTTCAATTCTAATTAAATTTGATATTTTCATACCTTCAAGACTGATTAACTTAGAATTGAGAACATTAGGTTATAAAAAGATCGATAGAAAAAACTTCAGGTTTTGAATTTGTATTAATATTTAGAGTTTCAGGCCTCTGTATTTCATTTTTCAATATGCTAATTATTAAATATCATTTAACAATGTAAAATTAAATTACCTTTTGATTCATTAATCCATGTTCAAAAGTATGGAATTTCAAGTTCAATTCGAGACTTTAAAATTAAGAACTTCAAGTTCTCAATTGTATTCGAATTTAGAACTTCTAGTTCTATCTTTATTGATAAAATCCAATCACTTAATTGAAATAACAGCCACTAAATATAAAAACTAAATTTACTTTCTGATGCGGAAGATCCAACATATTGGCAACAACAGAGCATATTCATAAAAGTAGTTGTATAAATAAATTAAGTCAAAATAACAACAAAGTTAATCATATTGAAAAACTTAGATTGTGCTCAAAATGAGATAATATATATTTACCCTTCAAAATTAGAAAAAATATATTTATCCTTTTGCAATTTTTGGACTTTATTTTAAGTCCACATCCTCCTAAATAAATCACAAAAATGATTGCACAATATCCATTAACGATTGGATATTTGGTTATGATTATATCATAACACTAAGTTCATAATTTACTATTTTGAGAACTTCAGGTTTATAATAAAATTCATTTTAATAGAAGTTTAAAACTTCACTACAACTTCACGTGCATATATAAACTTCAAGTTTATAATTGAGAATAATGAATTTTAGAACTTCGGATTCCAAAAATAATCATCACATCAATTGGAATTTAGAACTTCAAGTTCTGATTCAATAGAAATTCATTATTTCATATTTTGATTTTATTGCAATTTATAATTTCCAATAAGATTATGTTAAGCTTCAGGCTTTTTGATTTTGCAATCTCCAAACATCAGATCAAGCTTCAGGCTCTTTGATTTCACAATTTTCAAATATCAAATCAAGCTTCAGGCTCTTTGATTTCACAATTTTCAAATATCAAATCGAGCTTCTGGCTCTTTGATTTGGCGATCTTTGGTTGCAATTCATTCTCTTTATTATTGCAATCTTCAGGTTGCAATACATTTAATTAATTATATTTTTATTTCTTGGCAACCCAAATAATATTGTAAACAAAAATAAAATGGGAGAAGAATAAAAACAACTATTTATAATAAAAATATTAAACTAGAAATAGTACTTTACAGTTTGTTGGAGGGCTTGATCCCAACAAAAATGTTCTCTTTGTAATCACATATCAAACTTGGATTAGATGATTTTTGTCTTTGAGTAGAAAGCTTTCAAATATGGAAATCAAAACAACGTGGTTAGAGACTCGTGCTGATAACGTGTTATAAAATGAATAAGAATAAACAATAATATAAGACATAAACTTAAAGTATATAAGAAGAGAGAAAGAATAGATAAAAGAGAGAAGTCTTTTATTCATCAATTGTTCTCATCAAAGGTGTAGAGAAGTCTTTTATTCATCAATTGTTCTCATCAAAGGTGTATCCAATACAATGGTGAGAGACCCTTTATATAGTCTCACAATCCAACATTACATTAAGTAAAAATAAATTACATTATAATGAATAATAAAATTGATCATTATGGTAGAGCTAGTGGGAATACAAAAGGATGGAAGTTTCTTCCTTGGATTGATGGATATTTATTCATATGTAATTGCATAATATTTATAACAATAATTTTATTAAAAGTTCCCATAAATATTTTTTAATATGTCTATTGTAGAAATTAGAATTTTGATTAGTTGAATAAATTTAAATTTATCTAACAAGTTTTATTTATTTATTTATTTCTAACAACTTATATAGGTTATATATAAATATTATGCAATTGTTAACAAATCAAATCTTATAGTCAACCGGTAAAGCTTACCACTTTGACTAAAGGTTTCAAAATCAATTCCTCATAATGACAATTAATTGTCATTATTATTAAAGGTGGGGTGGACCGTCGGACGGTGGAGCGGTCGGACTCATTTACATTGATTCTTTATTTCTTTCTCAAATCAATATTGAAACTATCCCAGGGGTGTAGCTTTGCTGAGTATCATATGCTTTCACTGTGCTCTATAAATTTATGACTTAGTTGTTGGAAAAATTCCATCATGTGGGGCCACACATGTAAATATTAAATGTGTTATACTACCTTTGGTTAAGCCTAAATTAAAGTGATCTAATTAAGATTTAAAATATTAAGGCTTAAGGGTATAATTGTTATGGAATTAATGTGTAGATACCATAATACTATATCTAATTTGATGAGGGGCCGAATTAGAAATAGTAAAACCTATAATAATATAATTATTATATATTAGGGTTATGGTCCCCAAATTACACGATCTTTTTTCAGTTTGTCTGTATCCCCATCAACAGAGAAACAGAGAAAAATATAGGGTTCATAAAGATTGTGATAATTTGGAAGATCACAATCCGTCCACCAACTCCGGCAATGGATTCAGGTACGCTTCCGCTTTCTATTATCTCCCTTTTTCTCTTGAATTGATATGGGTTATTAATATGTATTTAGGGTTTGATTAATCATGATATAGAAACATGTTTGGGTTCAAATTCTGATTGATTATGTGTCTATGCATATTGATTTAGTTTTAATCAAATAGCTTACAAGTGGTATCAGAGCCACCCATGATCGATTCTTGAGAATTTAAAGAAATTTTTTGAAGACACGTTATGTTGTTAGAACACTGTTATACAATATATGTATGATATATATTGTTTAATAAATCGGTGATTTGTATCAGACGTATTGTTTGATATTTGTTACAGACATATTATTGTTTGGTAAAGATATTAATATATATAAATTAATATACAATATTTGGTGTTGTTTGTTTGACTTTCGTGGTGATGGTTATCAGATACAAAAAAAAATATGGATTGGTGTATTTGGTGTTGTTTATTGTATTGTTTGTTGTCTGATAACATTATTTTGTGTATACTGTTTGAGTTTTGGGTATGGTCTCGATTTGTTGGGTCCCTTTTTCCGGCGAGTTTTTTGCACGGAACTTGTGCAATTTGCGGCGAGGAGGAGATCATTGGTCGTTGACCACGATCGGCCTAGATCGAGCGATCCGACCACCTCCAGCAGCCATTCGTTCGATCAGTCGGTCCAAATCGATCGCCGTTGTCGTCCGTTGCTTGCGTTGACGTGCGCCGTGTCCTTCTAGTGACGGCGTGAAGCTAGGCAGTGGTGGCGTGAACCTAGGTTCACAGTGTTGATTTTTTACTCAGGCCCCTCTCTTGAAAATTTGAAAATTTTGAAGGGTCTGTTTTATAATTATTTTAGGCCATTATGTGATTTTGATAAAATATTAGGGTCTTTTGTAATTATTGAAACTTTAAGGGCCTTTATGTAATTTTGTAAACTCAGGGACCGATTTGTAATTTTAAAATTAAGGGACCTTTCTATAATTTTACATAATCAGGGGCTGTTTTGTAATTTTTTTATTAAAAAAAATTAAATTTAAACTCAAATTCAAATATTTTTGGTATACCTTTTATGGTTAATTAAAGTAGTCCATCATTCTAAATGGTCTAATTGAAACAAGATGTCGCCAAAGTGACCTCTCTTGTGTAAATTGTTCATGAGGGATCTTGGATGTTTATGTGTGTGTAAATTCATGCGGGAATTAGCTGGCCCAAAGGAAGGTTAATACTTGGCCGAATTGCATACACACCTGTGGTGGTAAACATGTGGCGATTATAAGGTTTTACATGTGAATAATAAGTCGATCCAAAGATAGATTTATTATTTGACATGAATTATTGTTAATGTTTGATCACTACAACAAGAGTACCATTTACAATTAATATTATTGTCCAAAGACTTGATATTAATGTTGTGTTAGGTATCTTGAGATGGGACTTACCATTATTTGAATTTGCTGTATTTGGTTATTAATGTGAGTATGTTTGTTTGTTTGTTTTATTCTCTTTAAAGCTAGTGTTTCTACTATATCTGCTAATATCAACTCTATTCCCATGCTTAATGGGACCAACTTTAAGGATTGGAAAGAGAACATGGAAATTGTTCTTGGCTGCATGGATCTAGACCTTGCACTTCGGAGTGAGCAGCCCACTTCTCTTACGGATGCAAGTTCTCTTGATGACAGGAAGAACTTTGAGAAGTGGGATCGCTTAAATCGCATGAGTCTTATGATCATCAAGCGCGGCATTCCGGAGGCATTTAGGGGTGCGGTATCTGAAGAGATAACCAAAGCCAAAGAGTTCCTAGCCGAAATTGAAAAGCGTTTTGCGAAAAACGATAAGGCAGAAACAAGCGCGCTTTTGCAATGCTTGGTTTCTATGAAGTACAAAGGCAAGGGAAACATAAGGGAGTACATTATTGAAATGTCTCATATTGCTTCTAAGCTTAAGGCACTGAAGCTCAAGCTGTCTGATGACTTGCTCATGCATTTGGTATTAATATCACTTCCTGCACAATATGGTCAATTTAAGGTCAGTTACAACTGTCAAAAGGAGAAATGGACTCTTAATGAGCTCATTTCTTACTATGTGCAAGAGGAAGAGAGATTGAAGCAAGACATGATCGAAAATGCTCATTTGGCTAGCACCTCTAAGGATAAGGGCAAAAAGAGAAAGAATATTGAAGCTGCTAAGGGTCCATCTCAAAAGAAACAAGAGCAGGACAATGAGAGTTGTTTATTTTGCAACAAGCCATGGACATGTGAAGAAGGACTGTACCAAGTATCACGCTTGGCGTGCAAAGAAAGGTACATTTCTTACTTTGATCTATTCTGAGGTAAATTTAGCTTCAATACCTAGAAACACGTGGTGGTTAGATTCTGGTGCTACTACTCACATCAGTGTTTTTATGCAGGGTTGCCTGAGCTACCGAAAGCCAAGTGATGCTGAAAGACACATCTTCGTGGGCGATGGCAAGTCGGTAGAAGTAGAGGCGATAGGGCATTTTAGGTTGTTATTAGGAACTGGTTATTATTTGGATTTATCATATACTTTTGTTGTACCGTCTTTTAGACGGAATTTGGTTTCAGTTTCTTTATTGGACAAGTCTAGTTTTTTTGTTCATTTGGAAACAATCAATTCAGTTTATCTATAAATTCAAATGTTGTTGGAACTGGTTCTTTATGTGTATATGACAACTTATATTTGCTTGATACAATTGTTTCTTATAATGAAACCTTGCATGTGGAATCACGAGGTACTAAACGCAAACTAAGTAAAGAAAATTCGGCCACATTATGGCATAAACGCTTCGGTCACATCTCTAAAACTAGAGTTGAGTGGCTTGTGTCTGATGGGATTTTAGATTCCCTTGACTTTACAGACTTTGATGTTTGTATTGATTGCATCAAGGGAAAACAGACCAAAATAAAGAAATTAGGTGCCAACAAAACTACAGACGTCTTAGAATTGATATACACAGATATCTGTGGACCATTCCCTACGGCTTCCTGGAATGGCCAACAGTATTTCATATCATTCATAGACGATTACTCACGCTATGGGTACCTATTTCTTATTCATGAGAAATCACAGTCTTTGGACGTGTTCAAAGCATTTAAAGCTGAAGTTGAGAACCAACTCAACAAAAGAATAAAAAGTGTCAAGTCTGACCGTGGTGATGAATACTATGGTAGATATGACGGTTCAAGTGAATAACGTCCAATACCATTTGCTAAATTCCTAGAGGAATGTGGAATCGTCCCACGGTACACCATGCCAGGATCATCTAGCATGAATGGTGTAGCTGAGAGGCGAAACCGGACTCTTAAGGATATGGTAAGGAGTATGATTAGTCATTCCTCCTTGCCAGAGTCACTCTGGGGAGAAGCACTCAAAACAGCAGCTTATATTCTGAACCGAGTGCCAACTAAAGCAGCTGCAAAAACACCTTATGAGCTTTGGACATGCAGAAAGTCTAGTCTAAAGCATTTTCACATTTGGGGATGTCCAGCTGAGGCAAGACCTTACAGACCACATGAAAAGAAATTGGAATCTAAAACTGTGAGCAGCTATTTCATTGGCTACTTTGAGCGATCTATGGGCTATAAGTGTTATGATCCCACACTTAGGTCAATTTTTGAGACGGGAACTGCTATATTTTTTGAGGATGTTGAGTTTGGAGGGAGAAATAAGGTTAGAGACATTGTCTTTGAGGAGGAATCGGTTTCGATTCCCACTATCGCTTTTGACAATGTGCAGGTTAAACCGGACTCTTAAGGATATGGTAATGAGTATGATTAGTCATTCCTCCTTACCATAGTCACTCTAGGGAGAAGCACTCAAAACAGTAGCTTGTATTCTGAACCGAGTGCCAACTAAAGCAGCTACAAAAACACCTTATGAGCTTTGGACAGGCAGAAAGCCTACTCTAAAGCATTTTCACATTTAGGGATATCCAGCTAAGGCAAGACCTTACAGGTCACATGAAAAGAAATTGGACTCCAAAACTGTGAGCAGCTATTTCATTGGCTACTCTGAGCGATCTAGGGGCTATAAGTTTTATGATCCCACACTTAGGTCAATTTTTTAGATGGGAACTGCCATATTTTTTGAGGATCTTGAGTTTGTGGGGAGAAATAAGGTTAGAGACATTATCTTTGAGGAGGAATCGGTTTCGATTCCCACTATCGCTTTTGACAATGTGCAGGTTAAACCGGACTCTTAAGGATATGGTAAGGAGTATGACCAGTCATTCCTCCTTACCAAAGTCACTTTAGGGAGAAGCATTCAAAACAACAACTTGTATTCTGAACCGAGTGCCAACTAAAGCAGCTGCAAAAACACCTTATGAACTTTGGACAGACAAAAAGCCTAGTCTAAAACATTTTCACATTTGGGGATGTCCAGCTGAGGCAAGACCTTACAGGCCACATGAAAAGAAATTGGACTCCAAAACTGTGAGCAGCTACTTCATTGGCTACTCTGAGTGATCTAGGGGCTATAAGTTTTATAATCCCACACTTAGGTCAATTTTTGAAACGGGAACTGCCATATTTTTTGAGGAAGTTGAGTTTGGGGGGAGAAATAAGGTTAGAGACATTATCTTTGAGGAGGAATCGGTTTCGATTCCCACTATCGCTTTTGACAATGTGCAGGTTAAACCAAACTCTTAAGGATATGGTAAGAAGTATGATTAGTCATTCCTCCTTACTAGAGTCACTCTAGGGAGAAGCACTCAAAACAGCAGCTTGTATTCTGAACCGAGTGCCAACTAAGCAGCTGCAAAAACACCTTATGAGCTTTGGACAGGCAGAAAGCCTAGTCTAAAGCATTTTCACATTTGGGGATGTCCAGCTGAGGCAAGACCTTACAGGCCACATGAAAAGAAATTGGACTCCAAAACTGTGAGCAGCTACTTCATTGGCTACTTTGAGCGATCTAGGGGCTATAAGTTTTATGATCCCACACTTAGGTCAATTTTTGAGACGGGAACTGCCATATTTTTTAAGGATGTTGAGTTTGGGTGGAGAAATAAGGTTAGAGACATTGTCTTTGAGAAGGAATCAGTTTCGATTCCCACTATCGCTTTTGACAATGTGTAGGTTTCTATACCTGTCATTGATTAAGAAGCGAATTCGGATCCTCAACCGGACAATGTTGATCAACCCCCTATTCAAAATGAGGTAATTGTTCCTGAGGAACAAACTCAACAACCTCAAGAACCAGTGCCATTAAGGCGATCCACTAGAGAGAGGAGAAATGCTATTCTGGACGATTTTATCGTATTTCTCCAGGAATATAAGGAAGACATTGGAATGGTGGAAGATGATCCAATCAACCTCCATCAAGCCATGCAAGGTTCCAACTCTCAAAAGTGGATTGATGCCATGAATGAGGAGTATAAGTCTATGCAAGACAATAAGGTTTGGGAACTTGTCCAATTACCAGAAGGTGCGAAACCCATTGGTTATAAATGGATTTTTAAAACCAAAAGGGATTCGAAAGGTAATGTGGAGAAGTATAAGGCTCGTCTTGTAGCTAAAGGCTTTACCCAAAAGAAAGGGATTGAACGAAAGACTCTTTTAGGACAATCATGGCATTTGTTGCACATTTTGACCTTGAGCTTCATCAGATGGATGTCAAGACAGCGTTTCTCAATGGTGACATTGACGAAACAATTTATATGGTGCAACCAAAAAACTTTGAGTCGGGAGACCCAAAAAATATGGTCTGCAAATTGACAAAATATATTTATGGACTCAAGCAAGCTTCCCGTCAATGGTACCACAAGTTTCATCAAGTGATTATCTTATTTGGTTTTGAGATAAACGTTGTTGATAATTGTGTGTATCACAAATTCAGTGGGAGTAAGCACATATTCCTGTTTTATATGTCGATGACATACTGCTTGCCACAAATGATATAGGCATGTTGCACGAAACCAAGAGATTTCTATCAAAGAATTTTGAGATGAAAGATCTTGGTGACGCCTCTTTTGTATTAGGGATCCAGATACAACGAGATTGATCTCGGGGTATTCTTGGATTATCACAAAGGAGCTATATCGATAAAGTGCTCAAAAGGTTTGGCATGTAGGACAGCAAACCAGGTGACACCCCTGTCGCTAAGGGAGACAAGTTCAGTCTCAATCAGTGCCCTAAAAATAACCTTGAAGTTAAGGAAATGCAAAAGATTCCCTATGCATCAGCTGTAGGTGAATGTATGCTCAAGTGTGTACATGTCCGGATATTGCGTACATTATTGGTATGTTAGGCAAATATTTAAGTAACCCTGGGATAGATCATTGGAAAGTAGCCAAACGGGTTATGAGGTATTTGCAGAGAACAAAAGATCACATGCTCATATATAGGAGATCGGATCAATTGGAGATCATAGGGTATTCCGACTCCGATTATGCTGGATGCCAAGACAGTAGGAGATCCACATCAGGCTATATATACCTGTTGGCTGGTGGAGCTATTTCTTGGAGGAGTATCAAACAGACACTCATAGCTTCTTCCACCATGGCAGCAGAATTTGTAGCATGCTATGAGGCATCCAACCATGGGATATGGCTGCGGAATTTTGTCACTGGGCTACGCATTCTGGAGGGTACTGAAAGACCACTCAAATTATATTGTAACAATAAGTCAACAGTGCTATATTCCAATAACAATAGGAGCTCATCTAGGTCAAAACATATTGACATTAAGTTCCTAGTTGTAAAGGAGAGAGTGCAGAGTGGACAGATATCCATAGAGCACATTGGGACAAATTCCATGATAGCGGATCCACTTACAAAGGGATTACCACCCAAGGTCTTTCATGAGTACACTGTTCATATGGGTGTTATTTTGTGTGAAGATATCACATTATAGTGGGAGTTTGAATTATTTTGTATTTTATTGCTTTATGTTTGATTTTGGACATACTTATGCTATGTATTTGGTTATTTTTCTGATCAGAAATCAATTATTCAGTTCATTTCACTCTGTTACATTGTGTTAAGCATTGATCTCACTAAAGAATAAAGTAGGACCAGTTGGAAACAGACATGTATAGATCACATTGCATGTAATTTCCATGCTACGCATCCATGATTGATCTATGTCGTTTGGTTATGTTGGTGTACGTGACCATTGATGGGTTTAGTCACGCTAAATGTGACGAAAACCGCTTTGATCCTATAACGATATAATCAATGGACAAGATTGTTCGGATATACCCTAAAATTGTGATAGCAAAATTGTGGAGCTCATTAATTCATACACATTTGTATAATTACATATGTGGCCCAGTGGGAGATTGTTGGAAAAATTCCATCATGTGGGGCCACACATGTAAATATTAAATGTGTTATGCTATCTTTGGTTAAGCCTAAATTAAAGTGATTTAATTAAGATTTAAAGTATTAAGGCTTAAGGGTGTAATTGTTATGGAATTAATGTGTAGATACCATAATACTATATCTAATTTGATGAGGGGCCGAATTAGAAATAGTAAAACCTATAACAATATAATTATTATATATTATGGTTATGGTCCCCAAATTACACGATCTTTTTTCAGTTTGTCTGTATCCCCATCAACAGAGAAACAGAGAAAAATTTAGGGTTCATAAAGATTGTGATAATTTGGAAGATCACAATCTGTCCACCAACTCCGGCAATGGATTCAGGTACACTTCCGCTTTCTATTATCTCCCTTTTATCTTGAATTGATATGGGTTATTAATATGTATTTAGGGTTTGATTAATCATGATATAGAAACATGTTTAGGTTCAAATTCGGATTGATTATGTGTCTATGCATGTTGATTTAGTTTTAGTCAAATAGCTTACATTAGCTTCGAGAAACTTTTTTAGAGTTCGCTTTCTTTGATCTCCAAATATAGAGTTCCAAATTTTGAGATTCTAAAACTACATCTGATAATTTACATTCAATTTTCACTCTTGTATCTATAATTATAAAGAAAATGTTAGATATTTATATTATTTTTACTTTTTAAAAAATTTAATTAGCATATAATAAAATTCTATTTATAAATTCTATTATAAAAATATATATATAAACTATAAGAAATGTCTCTTCTAAATTTTTTGAATATTAATTAATAATATTTTTATTTATCAACGCTATCCTAATCTTATACTTTACAACAAATCAATAATTAAGAAACAAACAAACCTCATTTACATAATTACATATGGTAGGGAGTCTAATCCTTCACGTTTTGGCATTATGTCTAATAATAGCAACTACTGAGGTACAGGAGCTCAGTGGCTATATAGTATAAACCCTTGTATAAAAGTACCCATGCATCAAGCTTCGATCAATTGAACATAACACAAAAATAAGCAGAAGCAAGAAATAATTAAGCAGCTGGGATGGCTTCATCGGTGGAAACGCAACCCGAACCCAATACGCAGCAAGAAGAAGAAGAAGAAGCGTACTATTCATATGCCAATAACCTTGGAATGAGCGTGGTGCTACCCATGGCCATGAGAACAGCAGTAGAGCTCGATGTTTTCAACATCATAGCCAAAGCTGGTCCTGGAGCCAAGCTCAGTGCTTCAGAGATTGCTACCAAAATACCCACCACAAATCCAAATGCACCCAACATGCTCGACCGGATCCTCAGGCTTCTGGCCAGCTACCGAGTGCTTGATTGCTCCCTTAATTCTGGCCGGGAAAGGCTGTACGGTATTTCTCATGTGTCGAAATACTTTGTAAGTAATGAAGAGGGTGTTTCATTGGCTTCTTACTTGGTTTTGCCTCTACAAAGTGCATTCTTAGAGAGCTGGTAAGTCTTATGTATATACATATAATCTTTGTGTTAATCTTTTCTTCTTCTTGTTTTTTAAGATAGCTGGTCAATTATTATTTTCCACATGTTAATATATTTATATATATATATATATATGTTATTGGTTTAATTGTAGGCCTAAACAGAAAGATGCAATCTTGAAGGGAGGTTTTTCATTCAACATGGTGCATGGAATGCATCTGTTTGAGTATGCTGCCGCAAACCCCAAGTTTAATGAAGCATATAACAATGCAGTGTTCAACTCCACAACCATAGTGATGAAGAAGACACTAGAATCCTACAAGGGTTTTGGGCAGTTCAAGCAGCTTGTTGATGTTGGTGGCGGATTGGGAATGACACTCAGCGCTATCACTTCCAAATACCCACATATTAAGGCTATCAACTTTGACCTCCCTCATGTTATCAACGATGCCCCATCATATCCTGGTATGTATATATCCAAATGTAACTGTATTGTTAATGGATCTAGCAACCAAACAGTTACTGTATTCTAGCTAGACCCTTTATTGGAATCATATGTAGCTTAATTTGTTGATATACATTTATTTGCTTATTTATGAGGCAGGAGTGGAACATTTAAGTGGAGATATGTTCCAAAGTGTTCCAAAAGGTGATGCTATTATTTTGAAGGTTAGTTTTTCAATAATCTTTCTGCTATATATAACTTTCAAGATGATGATATGGAATGATGAATGACAATTATGAATATGGATATTTTGCAGTGGATACTTAATTGTTGGGATGACAATAATTGCTTAAGGTTGTTAAAGAATTGCTACAAAGCAATTCCAGAAGATGGAAAAGTAATAGTTATGAATGGAGTCCTGCCTTTGGAACCTGAGACAAGTGAATCTGCAAGGGACATCTCCCTTGTACATGTATATCTGATGATCCGGGATGGAGCAACAGAGAGAACGAAAGAAGAATACATGGCCTTGGCAACCGGAAGTGGATTTAAGGGTATCAACTTTGTATGTTGTGTGTGCAATTATTATATCATGGAGTTCTTCAAGTAGATCATTTGCATATATATTATATATGCTTATATTACTACTGCTGTTTGATGGATTTCTTTTCTTTTTTCTTGTTTTTATGAAATAAGCTTTTTAAGTGAGGTCTCGAACACTAGCCGAGCTTCTTCAAATATATATGTATATCAGTACATATGTTACTCATGTATTGTGGAGTTGTTAAAATAAAATAATAAATGGTGTGCTTAATTATGGTTATCATAATTAATTTAATTGTTGTGAATGTAATTTAATTGAGGCTCCTTTTCTGCATAAAACAACTACGGATTCAGATCTCCTGCTATGATAATCTTTTTCCTTATCACAATCGGTTAAAAATAATATACAGATTTTAAAATAAAATAAAAAAATGAAAAAATGAAAAGAAATAAATCTTAGCCATCATATACGGATGTCAGAAGATCTACTGAGGTCAGAACATGAGATTATCTTAGAAGAGGATCTCAATTCTACAACTACATAATCTCCTTCAATTATTGTATAATAATAAGATTAATTATGTGATGATTGATGACCCCACATTTCATTTCCGGTTATATATTGCCAGGTGAAGTAAATTTCCAGCGGATAAGATGAGGATGGATAGGGTAAGCTCCTTACACTTACACCACGAGGTTACGTATTCGAGTACCCACTCTCTCTCAAAAAAATCCCGAATTTATGTTATAGTGTAATAATACTTTAAAAAAACAAAAAAAGT
Organism: Acer negundo; assembly: GCA_035582765.1. NCBI lineage: Eukaryota > Viridiplantae > Streptophyta > Magnoliopsida > Sapindales > Sapindaceae > Acer > Acer negundo. The sequence continues at coordinate 26,772,078 of CM069236.1, forward strand.
ATGTTTCGATCATCTGGAATTTACATGTAACCTAAAGAAAAATGGGTGAGTGAATTAAGTTATGTTCTAAAGGGAACTAATTCCCTCCACCCACGTGAGGAATTAAATTCACTTTGCAATGAGATTTTATTCCCTCCCATTTTCATTCCTGAATAATAAATGTGTTATATATTCAATTCATCATTTCTAATCATAATAACAATAATTTACCAATAGCGAAAGCTTGGTGGCTCAACTAGTAGATGGACGAGCTTGAGGTATGGGTAAATAACTTTCAGGTCAGCGGTTCGAATCCGACCATTAGAAAAAACTTTCAAAAAAAAAAAATACCCGGTCCCGGATAAATAGATATTGTCAAAAAAAAAAAAAAAAAAAAAAAAGGAATTGAGATACAATGTTGTGTGCTGAGAGTCTCTTTTTACATAAAGAATTAAAAAAAATAAAAATAAAAAAAGTTTTAATGCAATGAAAATAATTTTATTTTCATACCATTTTTTAGTGACATCAAATGTTAGGAGTTAGAAATTAATTTTTTAAGGAGAAAATATTTATTTGAATAAAAAGATATAAAATAATAAAATTTTAAATAAATCTAATTAGATAACAAAATAGTGGAGTGTGCTAACAAAAATATAATACAATAAAATTAAAGAAAAGGGTATTTTTGGCATTAAGTGAGATTTGTTTACGAACAAGAGATTTTTAAAATATTTTAGGGATGTACTTACGAAAGGGGTGTTAATATTGCCACTCATAAAAAAAGTCATCAACTGAGTAGTGGCCCTCTTCAATCTTCACGAATATGGTGGCACGGTGTTCAATATACCGAATATCATGTCCAAGGATTGAAGAGGGACATTGACAGGGGCGTACCCAGAAAATATTTATTGTCTGGGCTAAATTATATATATATATATATATAATATTTTTGTCTCAGAACACACTAACATCATAAAGTCAACTCCTTAACTATCAATAGTTATTTATCTGTTTTAATTTAGTCAATATATTAATACTTAATTAATGATTCACAAACTCTCTCATACTAAATTTATTAAATTCAGTGTGTATTTTGGAGAAAACTCTTGTGATTTTCTTCCTCAATACATCCGAATTTAATAACGTGATGCAAGACATGTGAGTCATTGATTAAGAATAAATGAAAATTATATATAATTCTTGATAAAAGTATATATATATAAATATATTAATAATAAGATGACACCAATTCAATAATAGACTACTCAATAATATGAAATACATTGTAAAATTTATGCATAAATAATTATTTAAGCTTGTAGTAAAAAAATATACAATTAAAATTGTAAGTGACTTAATTCTATAATGTTAGAAGCCATTATACTATGTGTAATTTTACAATAAATAATAAAATATTTACATTTCATTAAATTTAGATACAATATCATAGTTTTGTAATATTATCAAACCTTATGGGACATTTATGTAATTAGACCTTTACCTATTGAATTAAAAATAAAAAAAAATAAAAAAAATAAAAAAAAATTGAGGGCTGCCCGGGCTACAGCCCGGGCAAGCCCTCTCTTAGGTACACCTCTGGTCATTGGGGTGCAAAATATACTTGATGCTACTCTTCTTCTTAAATGAGGTATTTTAAAATACCTTCTTCTTTTTCGCCACAAATTAATATTTAATTTTTAGGGTTATTAGCATTGATCCCCTTAAACTTTACGTGAGTTTACATTTTACCCCTTAAACCTTTTTTTTTAGGCATTAAACCTCATGAACTCTCATTTATTGGTAAACAGTTTGGTTTATTACCACCCCCCCTCCCCCCCGAGGAACACTTGTTTGAGGAGGCATCTACAGTCAAGTTTTACCAATAAATAAAGAAAGTTTCTTCTTACAATCCACAAATTATCTATTTACACTCCAATTTAATTTTTTTTATTAATGACAATTTTAACCTGAATTAAAATTACTAAAAAAGACCAAAAAAAAAATGTAAACACACTCCAAACTAATTAAATTATATATATAATCTCTCTCATAAATCATTAGATTAAATATTACGTATTAAACTCTATCTCCTAAATCTGTTATTACCATATTAAACACACACACACACACACACTCTCTCTCTCTCTCTCTCTCTCTCTCTCTCTCTCTCCATTTAAAAAAAATCATATCTCCATACTTTCTTTCTCGATCAATCTCCGATTAATAGTTAAAGAAAAAAAAACTTATGAATATTTTGGTTTTTAACTAACAATAATAAATATATATATATATTAAAAAGCAAATACCTTGTTTTTCATAAATAAATAAAAAAGATATTTGAAAACTTGATTTGTTGCAGCTATATTCGATCAAACTCATAATTTCTAAGACTAATTGAAGAATTAAAGTTCTCTAGGCAATCACATACCTACAAAAGTAATTGTAAGGATCTCTATTTTGTGATTGGCTTATTTCATGACACACATTGGGGATGCTTGTGTAATGGGTAGCTGAGGTCATCTTGATGATTATTAAGGCAAGCTTCCAAGCATCCCGGTGACTTCAAGATCAAGAGCTTCAAAAGGTATATCACTTGACCTTGATTCTTGAAGAGTAGGTGCACACACACACTTGCATGCATCTTTATCTATCGTGCATTTGTTACCATGCATGTGTGTTTCATTGATTCGTGCATCTATGTCATTTAGCACACACACACTTTCATTGCATTTATATGATTGCATTTATGTTTATCTTAATTATGTGCTTATATGCTTTATCATCACACTTATGCATTTTCATATATTGCATATCTTTTGTGCGTCACATGCTTAGTGATTATTCATGATGTTATCCATTCTCATGCATGTTATTTATTCACAACCACACTTGCACTTCATGTTAGTCTTAAGTGTGGTGTAATTCGTTTCCGTTTGTGTGATCGGAAATGTTCACGCTTGCACAATGTTGTGCATGTCTTAGCGCGATGGTTGACCACTTGAGAAGGTCTCATCTTCTTTTGGATAAGTGTTAGATTTGGTTTGATTATTTAGAGTAAGTGTCTAGTTTCAAAAGATTGGATTTCAATTATTTCAATGATTTTCAAAACTGACCTTTGTATGTTCTTGTGACTATAAATTTTTACACAAAGCTTCAAAATGGGTTTTGAAAATTTTTGTACAAACTAGACACCTATACCTTTCCAACGGTATATTATTCGTAATATTTCATGATCGTTTGGATTGGTTTTGATATCTCCAAAGTGACCACTAAAACAAGGCATATCTGCTGTTTTCCAAATCTGACCTTTGGTCACTCAAATTACCATAACCTTTTTCTATAGACATCGAAATGTCATTCTGTAAATTGGAGTAGAAAGTAGACTTCTATACCTTTCCAACAATATATCATACGAAAAGTTTCGATATCGTTTGGTCATGTTTTGAGGTGATCAAATCTTGAGCCGGTGCACTGTCTATGCATTACCGCTCCCTGTGCATGTGCCTGGGAAGAGTTCCTACCTTGAGGAAATTTCCAGCGCTTTTACGCTACCTGGACAGCTACGTAGGTACTTGCCTATGGGGCAGTACGCGCAGCGGTCTGACGCATTTTTGCCACATGTTTTGGCAAAACGGTGTCATTTCTTCTAGGGCATCGTATAAATTGACCTCTTACCTCTCTTGGCCGACTAAAAGCTTCAAATATCACATTTTAGAGAGAGAAAGAGCTCCCCTAGTGAGAGAAAGAAAAAGCTTGCTTCTTTAACTCTCTAAACCCAAAACCCATTTACATCTAACATGTTTCATTAATCAATCTTCCATGGGTCTTCCTCATTCTTGACTTGGTAAGTAAGAACAAACATTTCATCTTTGTTTATTGTTCTTAAAGTCTAAGAGTTCTTTTTTATTGCATATGATTTGTAGAAATCTTTTATTGAAAGCATTTCTTGATGAATGATGACATGATTGGGTTTGTATTTTGATAGCTTAATTGATTAGGTTTTTTTTTTTTTTTTTTTTTTGCCTTATGTGATTTATTGATGACTAGGCTGATAGATTGTCTTTTAATCAACTAGTTAAGCTTTTGAATGTTTATGTGTTGAATGTTTATGTGTGTTTTATTGACAATTAGGTTGCTAGAATCTTTTTGTATCTAATTGAGTTCACATGTATAGACATGTTGACATTGTTGATAACTAGAGTGTTGATTTGCATTATAACATCTAGTTAAGCATTATATGTTTGTCTAGCATATTTTGTGTTGAGCATAATTGTCATATGCACTTAGACTTTGAATTCTCTTCAAGAGTCAAACTCTTGTGGCTTCTAGGTGAAGTTGCACAAGTAATGTACTAGCTCCTCTGTAAAATGCATGAGGGTAGATTAGAAGGTGCTCACGCCAATAGTAGTGGATCGTGGAGATCACTTGAGGGTGTAACCTTCTCTTCATGTAGAGGTTGTCTAGGGTTGGTCTAGGTTTGCTATAAAAGGCATGCGGGTAGTAGTGGTGGGTTAGTAACCGAGAATGGTTGAGGTCAACCCAGGTTGTAAACATCATTACATATAGTGGATTCGAGGATCGAGTGTGGCTAGCTCAATAGCTCGTGGTTTTTCCTTGTTGAAGGTTTCCACGTAAAAATCAAGTGTTCTTTAATTTTCGCATTTTACACTTGATTTATTTTATTGTGTGTTTGGGTTTTTATATGCTATTATTGACTAATCGAAAAATTGGTAATAATCGATTAACAACTCATTCACCCCCCCTCTAGGTTGTTTAAAACGCACATAATTATATTTTCAATTGGTATTAGAGCAGGTTCCTAGACATACTTAGGTGATCCTTGCTCTTGCTTGTGTGTCTTGCTTTTGTGTGTTTTGATTGCTTCATTCATTTGCATTCATTTGCATACATTCACCCAAACACAATAAGTGAATTTGGGACTAGCAAAGAGGGAGCATCGAGCGTGAGGCCACCATTGCTCAAGGGTGACAATTACTCCTCATAGAAGGGGAAGATGGAGTAATATCTATCGGCGATAGATGATAGGGTGTGGATGGTGATTGAGGATGGATACACACCTCCCACCGTGACCGCCAGAGATGGAAACATTGTGCCTAAGCCCAAGGCTCAATGGAGTACCGAAAAGTTTGGAGCTTCGAAGTGGAACAATAATGCCATGCATGCCTTGCTTTGTTTAATGGATGAGAGTCAATATAAACTCATCCAAATCACCAAGAATGCACATGAAGCTTGGAAAATCTTGGAGACGGCACATGAGGGAACCGTAGTGGTGAAAGACTCTAAGCTCCAAATGCTCCAAACCCTATTCGAGACTATTAGGATGGAGAAGCATGAGTATTTCAATGATTTCCAACTGAAGTTGGTGGACATCATCAATCAAAGTCATCAACTAGGTGACCCATACTCGGATAGGAGGATCAAACAAAAGATCATGAGGTTACTAACTTTTAGATTTGAATCCAAGGTGATGGCGCTTGAAGAGAATAGTGACTTCAAGAAGATGAAACCGAATGAAGTGATTAGAAGGCTCCAAGCCTATGAGTCTAAGAAGGATCCTACAACATCTCCTTCTAAGAAGCAAAAGGGAATAGCCTCGAAGACCTCCAAAGTTGAAAAGGAGGATGATGACTCGGATGAAAACGTGGTTCAAATGGTGAAGAAATTCAAGAAGTTCTTGAGACTACAAAAGGATGACTCTAAGAACGTTGAGCCCAGCCAAAAGAAGGCATTCAATGCTTTGAATGTGAAGGATATGGGCATATCTCCAAGGTTAATGGTAACTTGAAGAACAAGATAAATGGAAAGAAGATGGCCACCTCTTCAAGTGATAGTGAGAGTGATAAAAGGCTTTCAATTTACTACATGGCATTTGGAGCCACTCATGTAAATGTTGGAGAAGAAGGCAAAAATGCCTCTATATGTGACCTTGAAAAAGGAGTAGATGAAAGGGTAGCTAGAAGTGTGTTTGATGTAGCTACACAAAGGGAAGTTGCTTGTATGAAATAAAATGACCAAGGCAAAGGTCTTGATGAGGAAGTTAACTTAATTAGTGAAAAGCAATGTGATGAGTGGTGCTCATACTCATGTGAAGATGACAACTCCAACTTGGAGAGTTTTGACAACAAGAAAAGAATGAGTTATAAGTGTTTTATGACATTCTTTCATGACTCCTTGAAGAAGAAAAAGAAGGTGATTTTTAGGTTGAAGGAAGATAACCTCCAACTAAGAGAAAAAGTGATTCTATTAGATGAGGAAGTTAAACTTGGCAAAGAAAATAAGAACAAGTTGAAGAAAGAGCTTGAAGAAGCAAGGATGTCACTTGCTAAATTCACTTCTGGTACGGAGAAGCTCAACATTATGCTAGGTTGTGGGAAGATGCCTAGTGACAAGAAGGGCCTAGGGTTTGTTGATGAGGAAGTCACACCTCCATCCAGACAACTTTTGTGAAGGGATTTGTTCCTAAGTTGCCTCATCAATCTTCTTACCACAAGAAGACTCTTGAAGTAGGTGAATCTTCTAAGAGTGCCACCTTGAAAATTATCAAGAACAAATAGATTAGGCATCTAAAAGATTTGAATAAGGCTAAGATCAAACAGCCCCAAGCTCAAGGCAAAAACTTAGCTTCACCTCCTCAACACATAAGGAGGAAAATTGATCTTGGAGAGTCATCCAAGAATGGCCAAATGAAGATGCCAACAAAGGGTAAAGCTCAATCTCGACATTCAAGAGCTCAACACCCAAGCTTTGCAAAACCTATGAGGCACATTCAACCGGCTCAACCACCTCAACAAGCTAGACCACAAAGGTGCCACCAATCGGCTCAAGCTCCAAAGAGAAGCAAACCGATGCACCATCAAAGACAACCTCATCAACATGGCAATACCTCGATGAGATCACAATGCAATGGTATAAATTCTTACTTTGTACCTACTTGTCATTTTTGTGGTATGATTGGTCACTTAAGACCAAATTGCTTTCAATACATTAAGAAGTGTAGGTTAGAGAGCATGAAAGAAAAACGGTTGAAAATGAGGGCAAGTTTGCATGAACCTAAGGATCTTAGAAACATGTCTATGACCACCAGAAATGATAAAGTGGAACCTAGGTGGGTTAAAAAGAATGAACCCGCTTGCCATTGTGCCATTGTGATACACGTAGATGCTACTAGGTCCAATGGACTTGGTAAGTCTATAGGGGTACATGCCTCCCATTGACTTGGTTAGAATTGACCCTATGAGGGGAGCTCAAGCAAAGAGAGCAAACTTGCATAATTTGTCATGTGCAAAAAGTTGATTAAATTTATGCTCTTTTGATAATTGCTTGAGATTATTGGTTGCACATATATGCTTATATGTTTTCTTTTCATAATAAGTGTGCACCATTACTTTGTTTGCAATCCATGTCATATTTGTGCTCAAACATGCATTTTTAGACTAGGAGAATTATTTAGGAAAGTACATGTGAATGACCCATAATTTATCTCCATAACATGAGAATTTTATGACATGCTTAAAATGACATGCATGAAATTCTTTTTGATTACTTATATGCAAAATATATGTGAAAAGCAAATGAGAAGACTAAAATCAATAAGGATCTAGTATCCATTCAATCAATAAGGATTTTATATCCAAATTAGTCTTCTCTCTCTTCTTAATGGTGTAAACAAAGCTACTACCATACGGATGTTTCATCCGGAAAAATCAAATATGATCCTTGAATCCATGTCTTGGTTTACCTTTAAGGATTGATATTGTTGCTCTTAACTCGAAAATATCTTTTGAAAAACTATATCTTGCTTGTTTATGACAAAAGGGTACAAATTGGTTTGAATTCTCTTGGAAACCCTTTTGATGTTTGCTTTGCCAAATACCATTGATTTTAGACTTGAATGCAACATGTCTTGCATGCAAAGCATCTTTATCACATATTTTCTTTATAATAAAGCTCCTTAAATCTCTCTCAATTACTTGAGTTGCATAAAATTGGTGTATATGATTATGCAAATGTCATTTGTGCTAATAGCTCTCTTTGCTAAAACAACCCGATAGGGAGAGCTCCTTTGCATATCTCATGACAAAAAAGGGAGAAGTCTTAAGAGATGTAGGGAGAGCATTATGTATGCTTTAGGGGAAAAGCCATGAGAGAGAGAGTAACCTTTTAGGGGGAGCATTGCACATGCATTTATTTGATATGCTTTCTTGAGTGCAAATGCTATTCATGTTTGTTCACCTCACATGCACTTGTTCTTGGAAAGTGCTTTCTTGCTATTGTGTGTAGGTACTATTGAAAGCGATTTTTGGATTGCCATGCGTCTCACAATAAGGTTATAATAATGTAAATAGCAATGTCAATGAAAACATGCAAAACACAGGTTTTCCGTGGAAAAACCCTAAAACGGGAAAAAATCACGGGGCCCCTTGAGGGCAAGAAAAATAACACTATGATCTTCTTTAGGTTACACTTAGGTATCAATTTCTTCTCTCATACAATAGCTCTCAACTCACTAGAATTTCGACCCCCTTTCCGTAGATTACATGGTTCTATTTATAATACGTGAACTAGGATTCCCTTATTCTGTTTGTCGTGTAGATGGTGGATTCCCAAACAAATTCGTTTTAGGATTTCAGCTTTTATCGGCTGATTAGGATTCGTTTCCAACTTAATGTCTAGTTTCTCAGAAGTCTTAAGTCCTTTCCTATTTGGGCTTCCTTCGTCTCGAGAGGAAATAAAGATATTTCCTTACTGGGATCTAAATCTGGGAACCCTCGTTTTATGGGATTCTTGCATTGGTAATAAAGTAACTTGCTTCTGTTAGTTGAGTAAAGCTTTGGCGAGCAAGGCTTGTGGCGAATACATTGTCTGTTTCGAGGCAAGTAAGAGTTATGGCGAACATGGTCTTTGGCTACAAGCTAACTTATCTAGTGAGCATATTGAATTCATTGACTTTCTGCTGATATGGCATAACAATCAATACTCCCTCCGTTTGACCGTTTCGATCGTACGATTCGGACCTATTCTCACGTGCTTCTTGTACAAATTGCTGATGTGTCCCCATGCCGAAAACATATATACAACAATACCCCCATAAATACTTTGAGCTAATAAAAAAGGCAAAACTCTTTGCCTTCTTTGTTCCTGCGAGTAGTATTTATTCCATACTTTGTTCCGGAAGCTCTTTTAAAATATTTCTCTCTCGTTTCTTACACTTGTTGATCCCTTTTTTTTATCCATGTGGCCTCGAATTGTTGATCTTCAAACGTCAAAAGCTTCCACAATACGCTTTATTTCAGCCACAAGTTCCTTTTTTAAAAAACGTACGACTTTACATCAAAGTGATGTTCTGCCTGCAAAACGTTCCCTTGGGTGCCACGTGTCTTCTTTTTGGTGGGCAGTTGAATAATCGCCCTGTGCTTCGGCGGTTCCCATCATTATGACTCTAGTTTTGAATTTTGAAATCCTCCTTTAAAAGCTCCACATCGCTTCAATTACCTCTTTACTCTTAGTATTCCCGATTGTCTCTCTATAAACCCTAGAATTGCAGACTTCCATTTCTCTCTTTTTTTATAAGCTCGAAACTTCCAGCATATTTCCCTCATTTCTCGTTCTGTTCATCAGACGACTCGAGATTTTCGATTGAGCTCTTTTGCTTATCTCTCAGGGTTATCCGTGCATCCTCTGTTCAGTGGGTTTTTTTGGTGAGTTCTCATGGATCCCTTTCAACATTTTTTACTTTTTAGTCAAATTATGCGAGCCTTGGAACTTGGTGATAAAAATACCGCAGACAAGATCGAATTATTGATACGCAATTTTAACCCAAGTTCCACCGTTCCTATCTCCTTTTATATTCCCAATGCTCATGAAACTAGTACCCCTGATTTCTCTTCTGCTTCATCTTTTGACAGTGATTCCTCGGAAATGATGAAATCTTCAAAAGCTGGTGGCAGTAAGAGAAGGGCACCCAAGGGTCCTAGGGTATCCCTGGTCGAGGCCCAGACGATATTGGATTCTAATGTCGAGGATCATCAGGGAGATAAGCTACATTTTTTCTTTTAATCGGCCGAGTACTTTTGATAGCGAGGTGAATGTTGTTGGCGAGCAACAACTCCAAAAGTATAAGCGCCGATTTGATATTCCTGATACCGTGAATCTGATACTTCCTGGCGATCGGGCCATATGGAATCCTCCTCAGAATGTTGTCGCCTTCTATGACCAGATGTTTAGCTGTGGGATCACCCTTCCCTTTCAACCCTATGTTGCAAGATTCCTCGCTGATGCTAAGCTCGCTCCTGCTCAATTAGCTTCTAATAGTTACAAGATCCTAATGTGTTTCTGTCTGATGTGGAAATTGAAGGGTTATGGGCCTCTTTCTTCTCACGAAATCCATCACCTCTATACACTCAGACCATCAGGACATGGTGGGACTTACTTCCTCCTCTATTCTACTGTGGAAAATTGGATTTCTGAGGGCGCGGTGAATCCAGGTCTAGTGCAGACCTCAGACAATGAGAAGAAAAAGGGTTTTATTTAGGGTTTGCCGTCTTCAAACAAGTGCTGGAAGAACAGCTGGTTCTTTGTCAGTGGTGTATGGGGGAGGGATGCACCAGAAAATGTTCGCCGGAACCTCCCGGTGAGGAAGGTTCCAAGACATTTCACTTCTCCAGATTCTTGGTTAAAAACTTCACCGGTACTGCTGGATAGCGAGATTTCTCGCCACGCGAAGGTAGCTACACTCCCGCTGGTTAAAAGGGGTGAAACATTCCTCTTGAATGAGGAAAAGATGATTAAGGAGGGGTTTTTTCCTCGTTTACATGCTCGGCTCAAGCGTTGTAAGTTTACTCCCTATCGTCTCATTTTCTATTTTGTTCATCAGTGATGTTTTATTCTCTCTTGCAGTGATCGAGTTTGATGTGGTGTGCGATTTAGCTGCTCGGGCAGTAAAGAACTCCGAGGCTGCTAGCTAAAGGCATGCTGCCGAATTGGCTAAGGAAGGGATTGCAGCCTCTAACGGCGATGACTCTGTGGACAGCGAGGAAGTGGGTGAAGGCCCCAAACAATTTGTCGAAGATCATCAGCAGGTAAATCAAGACACTGCCGCGAGTCACATACCCAGCCGAAAGGGTAAAGAAAAAGTCAGTTCTTCTAAGACGAGTGAGGACGCACCTGTTTTTAATGCTAACATTCCAGAAGCTCCCGAGGACCCTTTGAATGATTTGAATCCCAGAGTCAACCAGAGGAAATGGGTGGCTGAGAATACCGCCGAGCACATCGCTCGTCCTACGAAAAGGGCATCAAGGGTGGTGCAATATATGATTTCCGAGGACGAGGACGAGGACGAGGAAGAGAATGGTGAGCAAGGGATTGATGAGACTATAGAGTGAACCTGGAGGTTCCTTCTCCCGGGGTTGAGGTTACTGGCTCCATACTTGTTTCAGACACACTCGGCGGTCCGCCTAATTCATCTTCTGCTCCGTAAAATTCAACTCCTTCTGCATCAGATCCATCGGCTCCAAACTTTTCTACTTCTGTCCCTCCGGTCAATGTTCCAACAGATTTGAAAGCCTCTACCGTTCCTCTATTAGATCCTCCTGCTCAGCCGGCCAGCACTTTTGTTCACACAGACTTGCATGGCCCATCAACGCCAGCGTTGGCCCTAGAGGGTGTTAGTGAAAGGCCTGGTACGGCTCCAACTGATACCGACGGATCTTCTGGTTTTGTTTCTCTTTCGGACTTCTCTGCTCTCGAAATTTATTTGCATTTGATCCAGAATGATGTTTATGTTGGTTAAGGCTAGGAGCATGTGAAGAATAAATCATGCAACCGGAAGATGCAGTTTTTCTTCAACTGCCACTCGCTGGTAAGTCTTTAAATTTATTTCACACCACCTTCCTTTTCCCCACTTTTGTACATGTCATCTTCCTTTTCTCCAGATGATGTATGAGATGGCCGATAACTATAGGCGTGGTAATGCAGTTTCTTCAGAAAACAGATGCATTCGAGAGTAAGTGTCGCGTCTGGCTGCTGAGAAGTTAAGTTTTGAATAAATACTTTCGCAACAACTCAACCAAGCGAGAGAATCTGCTGATGGATTTATGGCTGCTCAGCTAGCCGCCGAGAAAAAATTACTCTCAGCTGAGGAAGAAATCAGGGTTTTGAGAGATCAGTTATCTGCAAGCCAGGATTCACTCGCAGCTCACATGGAAATCAAAAGATTGGCTGAGGAAGCCAAGGAAAAAGCCGAGCAAGAATCTGAAGACTTACGAAATCAACAGGCATCGAGTGAGGCCATTTTCAGGGATTTAAAAAATGAACTCGAGGTTCAAGCCGTTGATCGATTCAAGAGGTCTCCAGCATATGATGCCCTCCTTCTGCGGGAATTTAAGCCCGGTATAAGACAATCTAAAAAATTCTTCGCGATGAAGGACCATTCGAATGAGAAGGCGTTGAGGCGCTTTGACAAATCCTTGAAATTGCACATGGATGGTGCGGTGGACTCAATTAAAACCCAGATAAAAAGGTGTTGCACAAGGACCGAGCCCCACCCAATGCACCTTGAGATCCCTTCGAAGTCTGCTTTTAATACATATTATTCCGGGAAGAAAATTAGCCTTACCAGCATGGGTAGCAAACCAGATTTGGGGCCCATTACGGGCCGGGACTATGAACCCTTCATGCTAGTGGGAGATGAAGAAATTTTCTGGCTATCGGAGGATGAGATCGAAGATGAAGATGAAGATGAAGGCATTGGTGGGGCAGATGCATGACTTGATAGCTGTTTCATTTTTTTTAATCTATCTCGCCGTGTTGTAAATGTGCATGATCATCTATGAAACTAGTTTTTTTTCTTCTTATTTAATATGTTTGAATGACTTATTTATTTTTTATCGTTCTAGTTTCGCCATCATCTCTAGGCTTAATGCCTTTGTTTTATTCAGCTGTCATTGCTGACTTTTTGACTTGGTCTTTTCTGACCTTTATGCAGCTGCCATTGCTGAATTTTTGGCTTTACTTAATATTTATCAGGACGTATCCAACCATACACCAAGTCTTTAAGCATACTATTGGGACGTCTCCTACTTTTGCTTATATTGTTATTGTTGCTAGTTTGTTCAACCCCCAGCGCTTCATTATGAATGTTTTTAAGCGCTGCTTCTGAATGCTTTAATCGTATCTCTATGGGTTATGCTTCGCCAATGGTGGCGAGCACCAATTGGTCGTATAGCATCTTTCTAGCTCAGGCTGATGTGACGTATTCGTCTCAGCCTACTATGATGGGTGAGTACCCTATTTGCCCTTATTGTTTGTTGCTGGGTTTTTTGACCCTATGTAGTGATGAATAACATCTACCTTTCGAGGGTAATACTTCAGTAAAGACTTATTCTAGGGAGCATCATAAGTATTTTAGTAATAAATTACTCTTTATTGAATGTCTTGAGTACTTTGGTAATATATTACTCCAATGAGTATCTCGAGCACTTCAGTAATAAATTACTCTTTATTGAATAAATCATGCGATTCTAAAAAATGTTAAAAGGGGAAATGATGAAAGAAATACTAAAAGCGAAAAAGAAAGAGAATGGTCTTTAAAAGACGCATGGATAGTATATCTTCAAGTATTGAGCGTTGCACGGTCGAGGAAGCTCGCCAGCTCCCACCCGAGCTATGCGATAAGCTCTATGTCCTGCTATACCGATAACTTGATACGATCATTCCCATTTGTCTACGAGTGACCCTGCAGATTTATCTTAGGTTCCGGGTGAGACCCTTCTCAACACCAAGTCGCAGAGTGCAAATCTTCTTAGGCGAACATGTGAATTGTAATATATGGCTGCTCTTTGTTGACAGGCCGCGTTCCTGATTTGGGCATACTCTCTCATTTCCTCAAGTTCGTCTAAACCGTATTTTAGCATGCCAATATTGAGTTAGGGTTGAAAAAGTTGTACCCTTGGTGAAGAGAATGTTATTTCTACTGGAATGACAGCTTCGGCTCTAAAGGCCATGGAATAGGGTGTCTCACCTGTTGAATTTCTCTCAGTGGTCCGATAGGCCCATAGTATAGTACCTGTGGTAATTTTTCTACCAAATTTCCCTTTTTTGACAACTAGCTTAGCTTTTAGATTGTGCTTGATGATCTTGTTCACTGCTTCAGTCTATCCGTTTGTCTGTGGGTGAGCTGGGGACGCATAATAATTGTTAATCTAGTATTTTTTGCACAGCTCTCTGAACTTTCTGTTATCTAATTGCGTTTCGTTGTCGATGATGATGGTATTTGGTATCCCAAACCTGTATAAGATGTTCTTTTTTACAAAACTAGTAGTGTTGGCTTCAGTTATGTGCACCAATGGTTCGACTTTTACCTATTTAGTACAATATTCCACAGCCACAATGGCGTGTTTCGCTCTTCCGACTGCCGCAGGCATTGGACCAATAAGGTCGATTCCCCACATGGAGAATGGCCAAGGGGAAGTGATACTCTGCAGGTGCTCAGGTGGTTGTCGGATATTGTTCGCAACCTTCTAGCACGCAATGCACCTTGCCACTATTCTCTTTGCATCGGCAAATAATGTTGGCCAGTAAAACCCTTGCCTTAATGTCTTATGGGCCAAACTAACACCCCCAGTGTGGTTTCCACAATTTCCACTGTGTATGTCGTTTAGTATTCCTTCGGCTTCTTCTGCCCCAACGCACCTTTACAGCATTCTGGAGAAACCTCTTCTGTATAGCTCGCCGTTGAGGACTGAATACCTCGTAGCTTTATACTTTAGTCGTTTAGCTTCTAATGGGTCACTGGGCAACACATCTTTGGTGAGATATTCTTTAATTGGTGTCGCACATTCATATGGCTTGTTCTCGATTACCCCGACTTCGATCTGTTAGGTTATGCTCGGTCGAGGCAGGTGGGCCATAGAGACTGTTCGTGGCCAGATGTTAAGCGTTGCTGAGGCTAATTTGGCTAGTGCATCAGCCTACTCGTTCTTTTCTTTGGGGATTTGTACGATCCTGAATTCTTTGAATCGCCTCAGTAATTCTTTTATTAACTCCAGATAGGCGATCATGTTTTCGTCTCTCGCCTGGTACTCATCCAACACTTGGTTGACAATTACCTTGGAATCACTGAAAATTTCTATCTCATCAGCTCCCAAAGTAGTGCATACTCTCAAACCAGCTATCAGTGCTTCATACTCTGCTTGATTATTGGTAGCCTTGAAATCAAAACGCAGGGCACATTCTACTGAATCTCCATCCGGGGTTGACACTATTATCACTGCCCCGCTGCCTTGCATATTTGATGAACCATCAACATGAAGTTGCCATTGGAAATTCTTCTTGGGTTGCTCTGCCATCATCCTAACTACCTCCACGTCTGGCTTTGTAAATTCTACGACAAAGTTTGCGACTGTCTGACCTTTAATCGCTGTTCTGGGGAGGTACTTGATGTCGAACTCGCTTAACTCGATGGCCCATTTAGTCAGTCTTCCGGATACCTCTGGTTTTGGTAAGATAAGTTTGAGTGGACAGTTCGTGTATACCTCGATCTGATAGACTTGGAAGTAGGGTCTCAGTTTCCTTGCTGCTGTTATTAGAGCGAGTGCCATCTTCTTGGCTGGCGAGTACCTTGTCTCGACGGGAAATAATGACTTGCTTGTATAGTACACTGGTTTTTAGACTCCATCTTCTCGCTTGACTAATACATAACTTGTAGCTACCTCCGTGACTGACAGGTATAAATAAAGTGTTTCTTCATGAACTGGCTTTGAAAGTAGCGGTGCCCGGCCGAGGTAGTCTTTCAGGGCTTGGAAGGCTTGTTCACAATCTTCATTCCATTCGATTCCTTTACCCTTTTTGAGAGCCCTGAAGAATGGCAGGCATTTGTCGGTTGATTTGAATATGAACATATTCAACGATGCCAAGCACCCCGTGAGTTTCTGAACGTCTTTCAAATTTTTTGGGGAAACCATATCAGCTAACCCACGGATCTTATCGGGGTTCACCTCTATTCCTCTATGATGTACTTGATAACCAAGGAATTTACCAGATGGTACGCCGAATACACACTTAGTGGGGTTCAGCTTCATGCCATATCTGGTTAGTACATCGAAGGTTTCCCGTAAATCTCTCACATGTTTGTCGACCGTTATACTTTTTGTTAGCATATCGTCGACGTATACTTCCATATTCCTCCCTATCTGTTTGGCGAACATCTTGTTGACCAGTCGTTGATAAGTTGCTCCGGCGTTCTTCAAGCCGAATGGCATAACCGTGTAGTAGTACAGCCTTTGGTCGGTGGTGAATGCTGTCTTTTCCTCATTTGGTTTGTGCATCTTGATCTGATTATACCCGGAATACGCATCCATAAAACTTAGGAGTTCGTGTCCAGCGATTGCATCAACCAATCGATCGATTCTTGGCAGTAGGAAGCTGTCTTTGAGGCAGGCTTTGTTTAGGCCTGTGAAATCCACGCATATCCTCCATTGATGATTCTTCTTTTTCACTAGCACAACATTCGCTACCCATTCCAGGTATTTTACTTCTCTAATAGACCCTGCTGCTAGCAGTTTGGCTACTTCTTCCTTTATGGCTGCGCTTCTTTCTGGGTTGAAGTTTCGCCTCTTCTGTACCATTGGTTTGACTTTGTCGTCTATTGTCAAGTAATGCGAAGTCACATTTGCGTTGATCCCGGGCATATCTTCGTGGCTCCAAACAAAGATCTCCTTATATTCTTTCAGCAGGTTTGCTATGTTCGTCTTGATTGGCTTGGTCAACTTTGCCCCAATTTTGACGATTCTGTCAGGCTTCTTTTCGTCTAAAACGACGGCTTCAATTGGTTCCTCTTTTTCCCTCTCCGTCTTATCTCTTGGGTCAAACTCGAAGCTCTTGGGTACTTTTTTCTCAGCTTGGTCAAGTTAGAACACGCTCAGAGCTTCCACTCCTCCTTTGTCTTTGAAGACTGATAGGTTAGCTGGGTGAGCCATTTCTTGTGATCCCCTTAGCTCCTCGATTTCGAATTCTGTTGGGAATTTTACTTTCGACGGGTATGTCGATGTGACTGCTCGAGCCTTGTTTAGGAATGGTCGACCGAGCAGTGCATTGTATGGCCAGTTGTAGATATCGACAACTACGAAGTCTAACAGAATTATTTTTCGGCAAGGTACAGTGTCAAATCTCACCGGTAGCTTCACGGTTCCCAGTGATCTTACTTCTACGCCCCTGAATCCCTTCAGTGGCACATGAAACGGTTCCAAGTCTTTTCTGTCAAGCCGCAATTCGTCATAAACTCTTACGCTCAGGATGTCAACCGAGCTACCATTGTCTATCATTACCCGCAATAGGTCTCTATGAGCTATTTGGACTCCCATAACAATTGCATCATTTGGTTTTGCATCGATTCCTTTCGAATCCTTGGCAGTGAAGACTATCGGATCCCATCCTTCTTTATCTCTCTTAGGTCCTCACTGCACAGAGTTTACTTCCGTACTGCTTTCTTTCATCACTTCTCGGACTTCAGACATTCTTTCCCTGTTGCTGCAACCAGTATGTGGTCCACCAAATATAGTGTTTATGGCAGCACCCGAGCTATTCTTCCTCGGACTCTTTTTCTCTTGTCCGCCTCCCCGGTTGTCTTACCGACCCTCGTGCTTGTCTCCTTTTAAGGAGAAATCTTTGAGATGTCCGTCTCTAATCAGGTTTTCTATGTGATCTCTTAATTGGAAACATTTGGAAGTGTCGTGCCCATAATCTTTGTGAAAACGGCAATACTTTGTCGTGTCCCTCCTAGCATTGGCAGACTATTGCCTGGGATATTTGGCGAGCCCCTTATCCTCTACCACTGAGAGTATGTCCTCCTGGTCGCCTGTTAAAGGAGTGTAGATGTTGTACTTGCTCTGGAAACCTCTGTTTCGATTGCCCCCTCGATTTTTCTTGAATCTATCTTTTCGACTTCCTTTTTTTCTTTGGCGGTTATGTGATTGCGTCTTCATTTTTTTGCCTTTAGATTTAGGTTTGAAGTCTAGTTTATGGCCATGTACGTAGCTACCCCATTGTGCTACCTCTTCTTCTTCAGCTAGGGCGTAATCGCCGACTATGTCCATCATTTCTTCATAGGTTTTTGGTCAATCTCTGCGCAAATCAAAAGATAAACGTCCACTTTGCAACCCATTGGTGAAAGCGGCTATGACAGCCACATCGCTTGTGTCTTCAATCTGAGCGACTTCCTTGCCGAACCTCATAATATATTTTTTTATGGACTCATTCTTATCTTGTCTTAGGTTCGAAAAGTGGGCGAGTGACTTCCTTCTCTATACACTGCCCATGAATTGCTTGATGAACGCTTTGCTGAAGCCTGAAAAGATGTTGATGCTTCTAGGTGGAAGTCTACCAAACCATTTAGATGCGAGGTCTCCAAAGGTTTGTGGGAATGTGAGACACAGGAGTCCCTCGTTGGATGCGTATTGTGCCATGATGTTACAGAATCGCCTGACATGCTCTTTCGGATCTCTGGTTTCTTTATATTGCTCGATGGCTGGCATCCTGAATCTTTCCGGGAACTGGGTGTGAGCGATCTGTTCAACAAAATGGTTGTCTGATTCCTCGTCAGACAAAGTGTTGTGTCCATATCTTCGAGCCATTGCTGAGACCTTTTTCGACAATTCTTGAAGTGTGATAGTTCGGTGACATGTGGGTTCTCCTCCTGGACCGAACTAGCTCTTGATAGTCATTTTTTTGCAGTCATTCTCCCAGCTATCTCCCCTCCCTTCGGATTTCTGATGGTCTATACTTTCGGATCTTCTCTGTTTTCCCCTTTTAGATTGTAGGCTCTTTCTTGGGCGAGGACTTTTATCTTCTGACGAAATAGATCGACACCTCCGGTAGATCCTTTGGTATGTACCGTTAGGGATAGCTCCATGCGCCCGACTATAGACTCGTCTTTTCAATGACTCCCTTTCGCCCAGCAAGCCTCTCCTTTGTGTTTGTATTTTTTCTCCAAGATTCTCGAGATGGTTTCTAGGGGTTTCTTCCACGGATACTTTTGTTTGGGTATCTGGGGTAGCAATGTGAACCTCTGACCACAACCTTTCTGGCGGGTGGTCCCTTTATGTGTTTGCTGTTAGATCGTAGGGAGAAGGAACTCCCAAGCCGAAGGGAAGCGCGAGTCCCAGCTTATTGGCCTCACTTATCAGATTTGCCAGAGTGGCTTGGAAGTGTTGTAAGGTTCCTAGATCAACTATCGTTCTGTTCTCCGGCGTCATTGAATGTTCCCCTGTTATCAATGTTTCACCCCTTGTAAGTTCGTTATCATCCCCTGTAGGTCCGGCAGCTCCAGGATCTTAGTGAGAGTTTCCGCCGATGGAATTTCTGTTTTTGCTACTGGTGTTGTTCATGTCTGTTGTGCCTGTCTAAGGGTTCCTCGAAGTTTTCTGTTCACCCCCTCCTTCTAGCGCCAATTGTTGACAGCAATTTTTGGATTGTCACGCATCTCACTATAAGGTTATAATAATGTAAATAGCAATGCCAATGAAAACATGCAAAACACAGGTTTTACGTGGAAAAACCCTAAAACGGGAAAAAACCACGGGGCTCCTTGAGGGCAAGAAAAATAACACTATGATCTTCTTTAGGTTACACTTAGGTATCAATTTCTTCTCTCATACAATAGCTCTCAACTCACTAGAATTTCAACCCCCTTTTCGTAGATTACATGGTTCTATTTATAATAGGTGAACTAGGGTTCCCTTATTCTGTTTGCCATGTAAATGGTGGATTCCTAAACAAAGTCGCTTTAGGATTTCAGTTTTTATCGGCTGATTAGGATTCGTTTCCAACTTAATGTCTAGTTTCTCAAAAGTCTTGAGTCTTTTCCTATTTGGGCTTCCTTCGTCTCAAGAGGAAATAAAGATATTTCCTTATTGGGATTTAAATCCGAGAACCCTCGTTTTATGGGATTTTTGAATTGGTAATAAAGTAACTTGCTTCTGTTAGTTGAGTAAAGCTTTGGCAAGCAAGGCTTGTGGCGAATACATTGTCTGTTTCGAGGTCAGTAGGAGTTATGGCGAACATGGTCTTTGGCTACAAGCTAACTTATCTGGTGAGCATATTTAATTCATTGACTTTCTGCTAATATGGCATAACGGTCAATACTCCCTCCGTTTGACAGTTTCGATCGTACGATTCAGACCTATTCTCACGTGCTTCTTGTACAAATTGCTGATGTGTCCCCAAGCCGAAAATATATATACAACAGGTACAATGATCTACGAAGAGATTGAAGACCTTAAATACTTAGATTCTTAGGGCTCTCTCATTGTAATGTAGAATTTACTTTTGTTGACCAATAGCTTTCTTTTGTTTTGTGAGTGGTATTTTGTCATGAAATAACCAAAATGGGAAATTGTAAGGACCTCTATTTTGTGATTGGCTTATTTCATGACATACCACATTGGAGATGCTTGTGTAATGGATAGTTTAGGTCATCTTTATGATTATCAAGGCAAGCTTCCAAGCATCCCGGTGACTTCAAGATCAAGAGCGTCAAAAGGTATACCACTTGACCTTGATTCTTGAAGAGATTAGGTGCACACACACACTTGCATGCATCTTTATCTATCGTGCATTTGTTACCATGCATGTGTGTTTCATTGATTCATGCATCAATGTCATTTAACACACACACTTTCATTGCATTTATATGATTGCATTTGTGTTTCTCTTAATTGTGTGCTTATATGCTTTATCATCACACTTATGCATTTTCATATATTGCATATCTTTTGTGAGTCACATGCTTGGTGATTATTCATGATGTCATCCATTCTCATGCATGTTATTTATTCACAACCACACTTGCACTTAATGTTAATCTAGACACCCATACTTTTCCAACGATATATTATTCGTAATATTTCATGACCGTTTGGATTGGTTTTGATATCTCCAACGTGACCATTAAAACAAGGCATCTCTGTTGTTTTTCAAATCTGACCTTTGGTCACTCAAATGACCATAACCTTTTCTACAGACATCGAAATGTCATTCCATGAATTGGAGTAAAAATTAAACTTCCATATCTTTTCAACGATATATCATACGAAAGGTTTCTCTTCATATAGAGGTTGTCTAGGGTCGGTCTAGGTTCGCTATAAATGGCTTACGGGTAGTAGTGGTGGGTTAGTAACCGAGAATGGTTGAGGTCAACCTAGGTTGTAAACATCATTATATATAGTGGATTTGAGGATCGAGTATGGCTAGCTCAATAGCTTGTGGTTTTTCTTTGTTGAAAGTTTCCACGTAAAAATCAAATGTTCTTTACTTTTCGCATTTTTACTTGATTTTTATTGGTTGTTGAATTAGGTTTCTATATGCTAATATTGACTAATCGAAAAATTAGTAATAACCGATTAACCCCCCACCCCCCCGCTATATATATTTTCAGTAACAAAATTTTTTTTCATATTTCAATTTTAATTTTTTTTTTTGAAAAACAGGGTACTTGTTTTTTGAGTTTTTTTTACTAAAAATCAATCTTATTCGTAAGTTTTGTTTTTTCTTTAACCGTTAGTCTTACTTGAAAAAGAATGGAGATAAAAAGTTATAGATATGTATGGGAGGAGAGAGAGTTTAACATGGTAATTAAAAATTTTAGAGAGAGTGTTTAATATATAATATTTAATCTAATGATTTACGAGAGATAATTTCTTTTTTTAATAATTTAATTCAAAAAAGATTACCCTCGAATGAATCCAAATGCTACAATGGTTCGTCCTAACTTTTATTAAAATAAAATGGAGTATCTAATAGGAGTGTCAAAAGATAAAAAGAATAATCTTGGAACAAAAGGAAGTATCATTAGAAAAGAAGTGTAAGAAAAAAAAAAATGAATTGTGTAAAGAAGCTCTTTAAATGAAAGTCCAAAGGACTTAATGTGTAAAAAAAATTCAAGGGGTAAAATACGAATTCGTGTAAAGTTCATGGAGACTAGTGCCAAAACCCTATTTTTTAAACTTTGAAGTTTAATCACAATTAAGTAATTAACTATGTCTGCTTGCCTAGTTGAGGTATTTTAAAATACCATCTCTTTTGTTTTTTTTTTGCCACAAATTAATATTTATTTTTGAAGTTTTGAAGTTTTAACCTCAATTAACTATGTTGCTTGCCTAGTTGCTTAGCTTGATGTCTATGTAACCACTCAAATATTATATAAATAATAAGTTTTGTTGTTTTTAACGATAATTACTATATGTCTGGTTGCGTTGATGTCCACGTGATCTCGTGGTTCAATCTTATAGATAACATCGCACAAACTAATAGGCAGAAAACCTGTAATCCTTGACGGCACTTTCTTTTTAGGAATAAGAGTGATTAGAGTGGTATTTATCTTCTTCAAAGAAATACCATCATTTAAGCACTCAAGACATGCCTTCGTAACACTTAGGCTACCCTATCCCAAAATTTCTGATAAAAAAGAGTAGAGAGACCATCCTTATCTGGAGCCTTCAACGCCCCTATCTCAAAAACTGCTTTTTTGACTTCAGCTTCAGTGAATAACGAATCTAGGAAACAGTTCATAGAATGGGAGAGTTTAGGCTGAATATTCTCCATAACAGTGTTAAGATCAGAAAGTGAAGGCATACTAGACTGAAATAAATTACTAAAGTAATCAACGATAATCTTCTCCATATCTTCTTTAGAATCATACCATTCTTCATCAATACCCAGAAGACCATCAATTTTATTACGAGATTTCCTAATTGAGGCTTTCATATGAAAGAAGCGAGTATTCCTATCACCGCACTTTAACCACTTAATCCTCGATCTCTGTCTCCAATAATGCTCATCCGTATCCAGAGCGAAATCTAATTGAGATTCAATAGATTGAATGTTCCTCCAAGAGCCTGCTCTAATATTACTATAAGCTTCATGTAACTGCCACTTTAATTTAGAAATATCCTCTTTAAGTGTACGCCTGTTATGGCTGTTCCAGGACCCCAAACGCACACCACAGTTCTTAATATTACCCAGAACCCCATTCAACATACAAGGGTCTCTATTATCCACCCAAACTTCCGAAATCAAAACTTTGCACTCCTCATTCTCCGTCCAACATTCCTCCAAATGGAACCGCCTTTTATGTCCCACTTCACTGGACGACATCGACTCCTCCTTCAACTCTAATAGAATAGGCCGGTGATTGGACCGTCAAAAATTAAGGTGAGTGATTTTAAAAATAGGAAATAACAACTTCCAATCCAAATTACCTATAGCTCTATCAAGCCTCTCTTGGATCATTGCTTCTCCATCTCTCTTGTTATACCAGGTAAAAAGAGGACCAACAAACCCCAAATCATCAAGACCACAATCATCTAGAGCCTCTCGAAATCTAGCAATTAATCTCCCATCCTTTTGAACTCCTCCCAACTTCTCAGACACCTCCAAAACCTCATTAAAATCTCCACAACACAACCAAGGTAAAAACGACATACCTACAAGCCTTTTTAGCAGATTCCATGAATGAAATCTCTGACTAACATCTGGATTACCATAGAATCCGGTAAGCCTCCACCACCTATCACGAGAAGAGACCATTCGGACATCAATATTAGCCACCGAAAAACTCAATGAATCCACTTCAACACTAGCGGACCACTAATTTTCCCACAAAACCAAGTTTGACACATAAAGCTTCCATTCGAACTTGATCCACCTTCGTTTCCATCAGGAACATGACATCTGGGTGAAATTCCTGTTTTTGGGAGAGCAGAGAATTGAACGCTCATGCACTCCTTAATCCCCGAGCATTCCAGGACATGATTATCATTAGAACCGGTCGGCTGATCGGCGGACTGAAAAAGACCGACAAACCGATAAATCAGACACCACTTCTGCTGGCGAAACCATGGAACTGGTAGCCTCTACAGAAGAAGACTCCAAACCATTCTAAGCATTCTCCAACTGATCCTCATCCTTATTACCAACCTCTATGAGACCATCATAATTTTTCCTAATTTTCTTACACCTAGCAGAATCTCCTTTACTCACCAAATCTAATTTCCGTTTCCCACTGCTCACTTTAAACTTCTCCCCAGAAATCCCCAATTTGAAATCACGACCAAACTTCCTCTAACTAACACTAGAGTACTATCCACCACCCTCTTAGATTTAGAACCCGACCCACAAGAGGCAAAAGACCTCCCAACCAAAGATTCAGAAATAGACAAATTAAAATTGGATCTAACCTTATCTGAGTCCAAAAGAGGCCCATATAGGCTGGCAGAAACTCGGCAATCAATATCACTCTTCTGGGCTATCACATGGGCTCCAAACACCTTATTATCAATAGGGCCTAGAATATCATGGGTTACTAGTATAGGCCCACTACTTATTACACTTACTACATAACCCCTCTATTCACCATCATTTTCCTTTAACCTCTCACCATTAATAACCGTCCACTCTGTCACGATCCCTTCCCACTTGGTAGCCTCTTGCGTGACAATTACCTCAGACATTGAGCCTTGATCCTGAGACATGACAGTATCCATCTTCAGATTTCTCATATCCCCAGCCATATCACTCTGCTTATAAGCCTCACTGGGAACATTTACCAATGCTCTTTTCTCCTTACTATTCTCTCCTTCAAGCATACTCTCCGGCACCGCTTTCTCAAGATCCTTCCCGGACCGACCAGAACCATTAATCAAGATTGGCGACCCAACAATTTCCCTTTGATTTTGATAGTGAGAACCACGATGAAAGCCAGAAGCTCTAAGCTATAAACCAAAGGGTGGAGCTTCCTTTCCATTCACAATAGGAAAAGGTTCCTTATCAGCACATTCAAAAGTTGTATGGCTTACCATTCCACACTTGAGACAATGACTTTGAAGCCTCTCATATCTGAGAATTAATATGGTCTCAACACCATCTCCCAAAACATCCACACGCAAACATCGTTTCAAAGCTTGATCAATATTTACCCGAATTTTGACTCGTATAAATTTACCTACAAATTCTTCTAAAGCCCCTCCATCCACCTCAAGAACTAGACCTATCATACCGCCCAAAAACCTCCCGATTTCCTTAGTCATACAAAGGAGAGGAATTTGGTATATTTGAACCCAGAAATCTGCTAGATTAAACCTTAAGGAATCCAAAGTACCTTTGCCTACTGGCTTTTCCATAGCAATAAGAGCACAAATCGAAACTCCATGGGCTCCCGGCCAACACCTTATTAAGCTCTTTTTCATCTCTAAAGTGGAATGTAAAAATATTCCCTGCCACTGACTCAATATCCAAGCCCTGTTTAACCTGCCAAATCTTACCAATAACCCTCTTAAAAGCATCTCTATTAACTCTTCTAATGGAAAGAATTTTCCCCACCAAACATAAGGACAACCTTATGTTTCGCATCAACCATAAGGTCCCCATCTAATAACTGCACCGGACCATCCTTACTACTAATAGACAAAGAAGCGCAAAGAGACGTAATATCCACCGAATCCATAACCCGAACCAGACAAACCAGACAAAAAAATCCTACGAAGTGAAAGACAAAGTGGCAACACCTGACTCCTCTTGCTAATATTCAGAGAAAAAAAAGAGAGAGACTACTAAAAGACAATCGACACTTTTCTCTTTTTCATTGCTTTACTCTTACCTTTGTAATAAAAAGATAATTTTTAACTTTTATTTTAAGATTAAAAGATCCATTTACCTATAAATATTTTTGCAGATGGCAAATAATAATAATAAATAAAACTATATATAATTTATAATAGTTTATAATTTGCAATTATAAAATGATGAAAATTTATATATATATATATATATATATATATATTAATTGATATAATTTTCTTATAATTAGTAAAATAAATTATTTATGCAATATTTTAAAAAAAAACACACAAATCAAAATTAAATTAATTAAAAAAATTGCTGATAATATATACAGATATATATTTTTTACCTATCCACATTATTATTTTTACTCTTACAATATATTGAAAAAATATGTTTTTAAAACAATTTTACTAAATGCATGTTATAATATTTTTTTTTTTCCTATAATACTGTTTTCAATTAATTCTATCAGACGCGTTTTCAGTGTTTTCAGCTTCTGAAAACATTAAAATCAAATGAAAATATACAAAACAAAAAACAAAAAACGAAAAAAGTATCTAGAATTTACATATAACCCAAAGGAAAATGGGTGATTGAATTAAGTTATGTTCTAAAGGGAACTGATTCCCTGCACCCACTTAAGAAATTAAATGCACTTTGCAATGAGATTTTATTTCCTCTCATTTTCATTTCCGATTAGTAAATGCGTCATATATTTAATTCATCATTTTTAATCATGATAACAACGATTTACTCTAACGGGACCTCATGAGTCATGTCCATCATATCCATTGCAACCAAAACCAGCCCATATAAGCAAAAAATGGGCCTTCCTTCTTAACTTAGTTACAGTTGGTACACAAATAAAACTATTTAAAGTGACGATATTTATATCCCTTAAAAATCGTATGTACACTCCAAATTAGTATGTTTTTAAAAATTCAATAATACCCTTGAATAAAATTACAAAGATGACTAATTGTTTGTCAATACACCCACCAATAATTATTAATTAGTTTCCTATTTTAATCTTTTGTATTTTTTTTCCTATTAATGGTTTGATATTATTAACATATATCATAAAAACTCTTTCGATTTTAATAAATCCTAGATTCTCTTTTAAATATATTTTCAATTTCTTTTAAGGAAATACAAATTGATTACTAAGTATGGAAAATGAATTAAAATCATGAGACAAATTTGGGTGTGAAAAAGTAAACTTTTAAAATAATTTTTATTAGAAGAACAAAATCATTATGTATATAAACAGACTTTTAAATTAACTATATCATCTATATTTTTTTTTATTTCTTTCAAACACACTTTAGAATTTTTATTTATTTATCAATATTATATATTCTTTCTTGTTAAAAAAAATATTATACGTTCTTCAATTTCATTGAACATCTATTTTTTTTTTTTTTTTGAAATATCATTTAACACATCTAATTCCACATCAATTGAGACATGATACAAATCTTGTATTCCTACAACTCTCTCAAACAGAAAGTGGTTCTCAAATAAATAAATAAATAATCTTAAAATGGATTTTTAAAGGAAAAATGGAGTTTGATTTTGAAAAAACCAAGAAGAGAAAAACAGTTGGGAAGATAAAGAATAGTAAGAGAATTAAAGATAATATAAAATTTTGAAATAATAATAAAGTTGATTAAATAACATGATGATAATAATTATAAGTGGTTTGTACTTACAAAAATACAATAAGTATAATTAAAGAAATGATATTTATGGTATTAAGTGGGATTTATTTACAAATTAGTGATTTTTTAAAAATTTTGATAGGTGTAATTACAGAAGGGGTGTAAATACAGTTTTTAAGGGTTGTCATTATCGCCACTCAACTAGTTACTGTTGGAGGAAGCCTTCTGGGCTTATGATAAGGTCAGGCATTGTACATTTGCACATTGTTTTATTTAGGTATATAAAGAAGTCATCAAATGAGTGGCACGGTGTTCAATATACCACTATCATGTCCAAGGATATGGTGGCCTTCTTCACGGATATGGTGGCACGATGTTCAATATACCACTATCATGTCCAAGGATTGAAGAGGGACATTGGGGGTGCAAAATATGGATTTGGATAACATATTAATCATACATTCGTTATAATATTTATGTGTCATAAGATTATATGAGATCAGGAAAAAGATCAGATCAGTAGAAGATCCAAATTGACAAAATATACCTAATGCTACTCTTCTTAAATGAGGTATTTTAAAGGGCAAATTGCACTGACACCCTCAAGGTTTGACCTAGTTGCACCTAGATGGTGAAATATGGTTATTCTATAAGGAAATCCATGATCCATTAACAACTAACGATGTGAGGGTATTATGGTATTTTTGATATTTTATTTATAAAAAAATACCACTAAATTCTTTTTATTTATATAAAAAATATAAAAATATAAAAAAAATAAAAAAATAAAAAAACAGTAATGATATACATCTCATATAAAATCTCACATTTTTCATCCTACTACATGTGGTATGTGAGGTGTCAAATGGTGAGTGATACACATCACTCACCATTTGACACCTCACATGTCACATGTAGTAGGATGAAAAATATGAGATTTTATGTGGGATGTTTAGCATTATTGTAAAAAAAAAAGTCATCATCTGAGTAGTGCCCCTCTTCACGGATATGGTTGCACGGTGTTCAATATACCACTATCATGTCCAAGGATCGAAGAGGGTCATTGAGTGCAAAATATACTTTACAACAAATCAATAACGAAGAAACAAGCCAACCTCATTTACATATGTAGGGAGTCTAAGGTGGCGTTTGTTTTTTTGTCTGAAGTCTGAATAAGTCTGAAGTTGACTTAAATCTGAATGATGACTGAAATCTAAAATCTGAATTATATGTTTGTTTTTTATTTATAATGTCTGAATATCAATGTTTGAAAACTAATAAAATGACAATTATACCCTTTTAATTATTAATATATTTATGTATTAATATATAGAATTCTCTAGAACACTTTTCCTTCTCTTTTTCTCTATTTTACAGATCTTCTTCTCTCTCTCTCAAGTCTCTTTTTTCTTTCTTGTTCTTTCTTGTTCTCTTTGTCTCGTTCTTGTCTAGATATTCTTCTACTCTTCTACAAATCTTCTTCTCTCTCACTCTCAGATCTCTTTTTCTTTCTTGTTCTTTATTGTTCTCTTTTTCTTGTTCTTCTTCATATTCATTTTCGATTTTTTTTTTTTTTTTTTAAATATAATATTTACAAAGTATGTGTGTTTGGATATGGATTGATGAATGAAGATTATATTTGTATTTTTTTTTTTTTTTTTTTTGGAATTTGATTGGAAATTTGGGTTATTGAATGAGGTTTGTATTTGAATGAGTTATTTATTTATTTATTATGATAATTGATGAAGTATGTGTGTTCTTGAACGAGGGTTTTTTGTTGGAATTTGATTTGAAATTTGGGTTTTTTTTTTTTATTTTTTGGATTGAATTAAAAAATTTGATGAAGAAATTAATCATTTCCTGGTGAAGAGGATGTCGTTGCAAGACGAAGAGAACTCTTCTTCTACTTTGTTAGGGGTAAAATGGGGAATAGAGGTTAAAAGTTCTCTTCACTACTATTCAGTTCAGATAAAAGCTCAATTTTTCAACTTTTTTTTCTTAGACAATTTTATGCAATTCTCAGACTTCGGATGGCTGAAAAAACAAACAAAAATTTCTTAGTAAAATATTCTATAGAACTTTAAGTTTTTAGATAGAAAAACAAACGGGCCTAATCTTTCGCGATTTCCTTTGTAGACAAACAAACAAATCAAACCGCATTATGATATAATAATAGCAACTACTGGGGTCCAGGAGCTCAGTGGCCATATAGTATATGCCCGGCCTTGACCCTTGTATAAAAGTACCCATGCATCAAGCTTCAATTGAAAAAATAAGCAGAAGCAAGAAATAATTAATCAGCTGGGATGGCTCCATCGGTGGAAACGCAACCTGAACCCAATACGCAGCAAGAAGAAGAAGAAGCGTACTATTCGTATGCCAATAACCTTGCAATGAGCGTGGTGCTACCCATGGCCTTGAGAACAGCAGTAGAGCTCGACGTTTTCGACATAATAGCCAAAGTAGGTCCTGGAGCCAAGCTCAGTGCTTCAGAGATTGCAACCCAATACCCACCACAAATCCAAATGCACCCAACATGCTCGACCGGATCCTTAGGCTTCTGGCCAGCTACCGAGTACTTGATTGTTCCCTTAATTCTGGCCGGGAAAGGCTGCACGGTATTTCTTGTGTGTCAAAATACTTTGTAAGTAATGAAGAGGGTGTTTCATTGGCTTCTTTCTTGGTTTTGCCTCTACAAAGTGTATTCTTAGAGAGCTGGTAAGTCTTATATATATACATATAATCTTTGTGTTAATCTTTTCTTCTTGTTTATTAAGATAGCTGATCAATTATTATTTTCCACATGTTAACATATATATGTTATTGGTTTAATTGTAGGCCTAAACTGAAAGATGCAATCATGGAGGGAGGAATTCCATTCAACATGGTGCATGGAATGCATCTCTTTTGAGTATGCTGCTGCCAACCCCAAGTTTAATGATGTATACAACAATGCATTGTTCAACTCCACAACCATAGTGATGAAGAAGACACTAGAATCCTACAAGGGTTTTGAGCAGTTCAAGCAGCTTGTTGATGTTGGTGGCGGATTGGGAATGACACTCAGCGTTATCACTTCCAAATACCCACATATTAAGGCTATCAACTTTGACCTCCCTCATGTTATCAACAATGCCCCATCATATCCTGGTATGTATATATGAAAATGTAACTGTATTGTTAATGGGTCCAGTTACTGTATTGTAGCTAGACCCTTTATTGGAATCGTATGTAAGCTTAATTTGTTGATATACGTTGATTTGTTTATTTATGAAGCAGGGGTGGAACATTTAAGTGGAGATATGTTCCAAAGTGTTCCAAAAGGTGATGCTATTATTTTGAAGGTTAGTTTTTCAATAATCTTTCTGCTATATATATAACTTTCAAGATGATGATATGGAATGATGAATGACAATTATGAATATGGATATTTTGCAGTCGGTACTTAATTGTTGGGATGACAATAATTGCTTAAGGTTGTTAAAGAATTGCTACAAAGCAATTCCAGAAGATGGAAAAGTAATAGTTATGAATGGAGTCCTGCCTCTGGAGCCTGAGACAAGTGAAGCTGCAAGGGACATCTCCCTTCTACATGTACGTCTGATGATCAGGGATGATGGAGCTACAGAGAGAACCAAAGAAGAATACATGGCCTTGGCAACCGGAAGTGGATTTAAGGATATCAACTTTGTGTGTTGTGTGTGCAATTTTTATATCATGGAGTTCTTCAAGTAGATCATTTGCGTATGTATTACATATGCTTATATTACTATCGCTGTTTGATGGATTTCTTTTCTTTTTTCTTGTTTTTATGAAATAAGCTTTATAAGTAAGGTCGCGAACACTAGCCGAGCTTCTTCAAATATATGTATATATGTTATGTATTGTGGAGTTGTTAAAATAAAATAATAATAATTAATTTAAATATTGTTGCGAATGTAATTTAATTGATGATCCTCTTCTACATAATACAACTAAGGATTCAGATCTCCTGTTATGCTGATATTTTTTTCTGATCGCAATCAGTTAAAGATAATACACAGATTTAAAAATAAAATAAAAAAGTGAAAATTTGAAAAAATGAAAAGAAATAAATCTGAGTCATCAGTTACAGATATCAGAAGATCTACTAAGGTCAGCACATGAGATTAGCTTAGCAGAGGTTCTCAATTCTACAACTACATAATCTCCTTCAATTATTGTATAATAAAAAGATTATGTGATGATTGATGACCCCTATATAGCCAGGTGAAGTAAGTTTCCAGCAAGCAAGATGAGGATGGACAATGATAAACCTCTTACGCTTATACCACAAGGTTGCGAGTTCGAGTACTCCCTCTCTCCCAAAAAAATCCTGAATTTTGTTATAGTGTAATACTTTAAAAATAAAAAATAAAAATAAAAAAATAGTTTGTTTCTAGCATCTGGAATTTACATGTAACTCAAAGGAAAATAGGTGATTGAATTAAGTTATGTTCTAAAGGAAACTAATTCCCTCCACCCACATAAGAAATTAAATTCACTATGTAATGAGATTTTATTCTCTCTTACTTTGATTCTCATTCCCCGAGTAATAAATGCGTCGTATATTCAATTCATCATTTCTAATCATAATAACAGCAATTTATCTAAGGGGACCTCGTGAGTCATGTCCATCATATCCTTTGCAACCAAAACCAGCCCATATAAGAAAAGACTGGGCCTTATCCTTCTTGACTTAGCTATAGTTGGCACACAAACAAAACTATTTACTATTTACTATTGGAGCTAGCCGTCTGATAAGGCCAGGCATTGTTCATTGTTTTATTTTGACGTATAGAAAAAGTCATGAGCTGAGTAGCGGCCCGCTTCACGGATATGGTGGCACGGTGTTCAATATACCGTCTATCATGTCCAAGGATCGAAGAGGGTCATTGGGGTGCAAAATATACTTGAGGCTACTCTTCTTCATAAATGAGGTACTTTAAAATACCTTCTTTTCTTCTTTTTTTTCTTCTACAAATTAATATTTATTTTTTAGGGATATTAGCAATGGTCCCCCGAACTTTACGTAAGTTTGTATTGTACCTCATGAAATTTTTTTTAATATTAAACCCCCTGAACTCTCATTTATTAGTAAACGGTTTAGTTTATTGCCTCTTGAATGCCTGTTTGAAAGGATATCTATAATCAGGTTTTATCAATAAATGAAAGTCCAAGGGATTTAATGCCTAAAAAAATTCAAGGTGTAAAATTCAAAGTTGCATAAAGTTCAGGGGAACTAGTGCCAATAACCCTATTTTTTAAGCTTTGATGTTTTAACCACAATTAAGTAAGAATAATGCTGAAGTTTTAACCTCAATTAAGTAAGGATAATACTTGGGTAATGACAAGGCAGTACCCAAAATCCTACTATGTCTGATTGCCTAGTTGAGGTATTTTTAAATACTTTTTTTTTTTTTTCATTTTTTTTACCCAAAATCCTACTATGTCTGATTGCCTAGTTGAGGTATTTTTAAATACTTTTTTTCTTTTCAAGCTTTAAAGTTTTAACCACAATTTACTATGTCTGCATATATACACAGTAAGGTGTTGAACCTTGGTAGTTGAGCTTTCCAAGAGAACGTCCAACCACCGAGGCATGAGCCCTTGAGTACTCAAATATTATATAAATAATAAGTTTTGATGTTTTTAACGATAATTACTATATAAATAATACTTAATAAGTTTTGATGTTTTTAACGATAATTACTATTTGTCTGATACTCTTGTTGCGTTGATATCCACGGGATCTCGTGGTTCATGAATGTGACTAATAAATTAAGAATTTAATTAATGTTGCAGGCATGAAACTTCAAACTTGTACTACTTGTATCAATACAAGTATCAATCGCTGAGCCAATTGGCTCTTACTAATGTGGTAGGTTTCTCCAACTACAACTCCTACCATCAAGGTTGAATCCCTAGAGTATGTATGGTTTTGTACAAATTTTTTAAGTCTCATCAATGTCCAATTGTATGGGTGTTGTACCACCTCTTTGTAGTTTCTCTTTTCCCGTAAGTGGGAGCTGCAGTCCGGGGTTTGTAGAGCCTAATTCTTGTCGGTCCGAACAATTGTTGTTAAAAAAAATAATAAATAAATGAAATGAAATAAAAAATAAAAAATGGATCGCTTGGTAGTTGAACTTACTGTGTAAATACTCGGATACTAAAGTTTTTAAAATGGTGTGCGTGTGTCAAAGATCTGGATAATCCATCAAATCATTTTTTGATTTCTCAACGGTCAAGTGGTCAACACATCCCGTCAAAAGCTAAATTTCAAAAAAAATAAAATAAAATTGAATTGTTAGAATTTCGAGGAGTAAAATTTTATCATTATTATTATTATTATTATTATTATTATTATTATTATTATTATTATTTTCAGTATTACATTAATTCGGGGTTTTTATAAAGAGAGGATGACTCAAAACCATAACATTGTGGTGCATATGTAAGAGGTTTATTACCGAACCAAGTCTGTACGGATTTGCTCTTGAGTCTCTATCCAAAAATCCTTATACCAAGGGAGGTTGTTTCCATACTTGTATACCCATGATCATCCACATATCTAGCCAATGAATTTGGATGCTCTGTTGAGCTGATTTTTGTCATGTCCAAAATAGATCTGTTAACATGTGTAATCAATGGCTGTCATTTATTTCTTTTATGTATTTCATTTAAATACAAAGTCTCATTCATAAACGTTTTAGATCAGAAAAAAAATCAACATAGCAGATGATCCTGAATTCCTTATCCCTAGCCAATATGGGACTCTGGTTGTACACCCAACAATCCTTTCCTCGAACAAAGGACCTCTATTATCGCATGGTACGAGCCTCCCTTCAAGCGATCATCCATTCATCAATGCTAAGGAAGCACTTCATGGAGGTTACTCCTTTCCACTGCATCAGAGGCACACATCTTACGTGAACCACCCGATCCATCGCGAACTAATTGGGGCCAACCATCTTCTGGTTTGGTTTGGCTATGCTATGTCTAGTCAAGTATGTGAATGACTCTAATACCACTTGTTATAAGATGTAACTCACATTCTCTATATTGGTATGATATTGTCCTCTTTGGACCTAAACCTATATGAATTTGCTCTCGGGTCTCTACCCAAAAGGCCTCATACCAATGAAGGTTGTTTCTTTACCTATATGTCCATGATCATTCATCCCCATATCTAGCCAATGTAGGACTTTGGTTGCACACCCAACGCGGTTTATCATCGGACCAACCTCATCTCATCTCTAAAATATTTACTGTTTATTACAAGTGCTTTAAAGTTTTAGAAACTTAAGAGGATCACCATTATATTATGCGTTGAAAAAAGACCTATATCTAGTATTCTGGTGAAAATTTAAACAATATTTGATTAATCACAACATGATATATATTTTAATACATTTGAACTTCGCATGATCCGATAATTTGGTCTTCAAAGTATAAGATATTCAGGTGGTCAGTTACTACTCTCAGTTGTATTCCAAGAAAAACAACGGCAACAATAAAATAATAAGCCAAATATTCAAATACATCACATATTTACTATATTGAAGTTCATAAAAAAAAAAACAAAAAATCACAATATTGAATCTGGGTTTTAGGAGCATTTAAACCAAACCGAGTAAAGAAGGAGTAAATCGACCATAAACCGAAACAAGCAAATGTCTCCTTCTGCAGAAATATTCAAAACCAAACCTTGTAAAGAAGAAGATGATGATGAAGAAGAAGAAGAGACGTATTCATATGCCATGCAACTGTCAATGAGCGTGGTGCTACCCATGGCCATGCATACAGCGATAGAGCTAGGTGTTTTTGAGATCATAGCCAAAGCCGGTCCTGGTGTTAAGCTCTCTGCTCCGGAGATTGCAGCCCAGACCCCCACCCGAAACTCCAATGCCCCCATGATGCTGGACCGGATCCTCAGGCTTTTGGTCAGCCACCGTGTGCTCGATTGCTCCGTTTTTCAAGGAGAAAGACAGTACGGTCTTGCACCGGTATCCAAATACTTTGTTCGTAATCAAGACGGTATCTCATTAGGATCCTTCATGGCTTTACCTCAGGACAACGTCTTCCTGGATAGCTGGTAACATGATTCCACACCTGATAATTTTTGTATTTTTTTTTTCTCAATTTATAAAGCAGAATACTTATGTTTGGATTTGTAGGTCTCAACTGAAAAATGCAATTCTCGAAGGAGGAATTGCATTCAATAGGGTCCATGGAATGCACCTGTTCGATTACGCGGCCACCGACAGCAGGTTTAGTGAAGTTTACAATAACGCAATGTTTAGTCACACCACCATTGTTATGAATAGAATTCTGGAATCATACAAGGGATTTGTGGATATGAAGAAGCTTGTCGATGTTGGTGGTGGCCTAGGAATCACCCTTGCTACAATCACTTCAAAATACCCACATATTCTGGGCGTTAATTTTGACTTGCCTCATGTTATACAACGTGCACCATCTTTTCCTGGTAACATTTTATCATTTAATTAATGCTTCTGTTTATAAATTAATTATGTTCTCAGATCTCCAAACTTGTACTCTCTTTTTTTTTTTTTCCTAGAATTTGTTAGTGATCTGCAATTAATATTATAATTCACATATATATATATATATATATTTATATTTATATTGATGATTTAGTTTATGTCGCAGGTGTGGAACATGTAGGTGGAGATATGTTCCAAAGCATTCCAAAAGGTGATGCCATTTTTATGAAGGTTAGTCTACATTTTTTACTGCATAGTATAGTTTTGAAAAGAAGAAACTTTAATAGAATTTTAATAATTCCTCTACTTATAATTAGACTTGCATTATTGAATTGTTGATATGTCTGTCTTTTGAGTGACTAATTAATGAAAACGAATTTGAAATGTTTGTAGTGGATACTTCATTGTTGGGACGATGATCACTGTTTAAGGTTGTTAAAGAATTGTTACGAAGCAATTCCAGACGATGGAAAAGTGATAGTTCTAAATGCAGTCATTTCTGAGCTGCCTGAGACGAGCGATGCCGCGAGAGAAACTTCCCTTCTGGATGTACTTTTGTTAACTAGAGATTCAGGAGGGAAAGAACGAACCAAACCAGAATTCATAGCATTGGCCACTGGAGCTGGATTTAAGGGTATCAACTTTGTTTGTTATCAGTGTAATTTTCATATCATGGAATTTTTCAAGTAGATTGCAATTGCATCATATCCTTATTGATATAATAGTTGAATGTAACCTCCTTTCATATGGCTTTGAGGTGAAGAACACTTACGCAGCTTGACAATATTTCAATTCGAGTCGATATGCCCACAAGTGGTAAATAAAAATTAAAAAATTAAAAAAATACTTCTTTTTTATATCTATTTGAATTAGCTTCGGATGCTACAGTACTAAATAACACCTGATTGTTTGTTATATGTATCATATAAATATATATATATGACTCTCTTATCGATGAATATTGTAGTCAGATTGTGTGATAGATCTGTCAGTTTAGTCATTTTTTATTTTATTTATAAAATCTTCAAATGGGTCTGTAAAATGTAGACCGTAGTTGACTTAGGCTTGGTTCAACATTGGTGTGCTGTGCGGGAATTGCTTTTAGTTCAATCGTGGGGAGAATTGTTTTTGGATTTGCTGTGAGAAGAATCAACTGAGTGTTTAGTAAACTAATTTTTAAAAATGTTATGAAAACCAAAAGCAATTTCAATATATTTAATAAACCGTAAGTAAAAAGTGTTTGACTATATAAAATTACTAGAAATGACATAAATAAATATCGAAGATGTTTTAAAAATAAATAATTTGTTTTATTTTTATGTGACTATAAACATATTATAAAATAAATATTTTATTTTATTTTTTATGTCACCATAAACATGTTATAAAATAAATAAATAATTTATTTTATTTTTATATGAACATAACATATTATTATTATTATTATTATTATTATTATCTATTACCATATATATTGTATATATATAAATAATTTATTGTCTTTTTATTACTACTCCTGTGAAACAATTTTCTAAAAGCTATAAAAAATAGTTTTTCAAAACTGTTGTTGGGGAAGTGCTTTTGATCGTTGGGGAAACCAAAAGTGATCAAAAGCACTTCCTTGGAATTTTACCAAACACCCTATGCTCAGTTCGAAATCACTTTTGGCCCTAAAATCAGTTCATGAAGCATTCCCAAACTAGGCCTTAATAATCGGTTCAAAATAATTGAGATTGGCCATAGCTACACTTCTGTGTTCTTAAATGATACCAGAATTACCATATAAAACATTTAGAGATTTCAATACAACTATAATGATTCTCTCTGTTTGGGGAACATTAAAGCAAGAACAACACCATATGGGATCATAGCATGCCATATATATATATATATATATATATATATATATATATGTTTGATCTTCAAAACCAGCAAATGTCATGCACAATCAGAGAAATTTGACACATAAATGAGAACTGATCGATGATGCATCATAAAACAGAGCAAGAGGAAAGGCAAATAAATAATCTAGTTACATGTATCTTTAAAGGATAAAGAGTACATACATTACATACTCTGGTTAGAGCAAAAGCAGAGCATCCGTCGTTCCTGCACAATGCTGCAACATCTTTGCTTGAAAAACTGAAAGTTTACTATTATCTCATCTCATCTCAGCAGCATTATAGCTAGTTTGGTTCCCTTTACAGTTTAGCTGCTCCCGATTACATCCTTGTAGGTATCTTTTACTTTCTGTACTAATGCTTCTCTGAAATTTGACCATGATATATCACACTGTGTGGTTGAAATGTTGAATTATCATTAATAACTAGTTTAAGAGAGCGAATCAACATTACCTGTCTGGTTTGAAGACCAGATTCTTGTATACAAACCACTGTCAAGCAAGGAAAGAAAACAAATATACAATACATTAACAATAGAAATTTGTTCTAATTAAGGTCATTTATGTTAACTAATGCATGACATGAATACAACAGCAAACTCAATTAATCCAACTTAATTACCCCAGTGTAGCCAATGCCCACAAGTTCAAGAACTCCAGGAACTAAAGGAAGCCTATCAATTGCCTGTAGTGACAAAATATATATTACCCAGTTGTCAGAAAACAAATTTACTAATTCAAGTGAATCACATTTACATTTAAATCAAAATCATGATTGGAAAATAAGCAATGACAGGAAACAAAAAGGATAAAAACACACCGAAATCATCCCAGAAGAGCCCCATATAGCAATAACACCAGTTACTGCAAGTGAAGTCACTGCATACTTATCTTCAACTTTGTCCCACTTGTGAATCAAATTACAAAATCGTGTTATAGAAATCAAACAATGACACGATCTTTATATATATATATATATAAAACAACCGAGCTTTATAAATTGTAAGAAAAATGTGAAACTCACAGCTTCTTGCACAGTCTTGGCAATCTCTGGCAGCTCAGTTGCTGCAACTTCAGCTGGAGCCTCTCCTGTTGCCATAGCCATAACATTGCGCGCAACCTTTCGACCTGAAAACAAAAAATAATAATAATAAATAAACCCAGATCACATCCTACACTGTGTTTGTATATATGCATATATAATCAGGTGTGTGTGACTCACAATAAACAGTTGTCTTCCAGGGGCGGTTTTGAGTTTGAACTGGTGGTGGTGGAAGAGTAGGGAGGGTTACACATTGTGGAGAGGAGGCAGCTGATTGGCGAGGAGCCTTGACATCAACAAGTGTTGAGGATGATGAAATTGATAGTGTGGAGGAGGAAGTTGAAGCCATGGC
This sequence comes from Acer negundo, assembly GCA_035582765.1. Lineage (NCBI taxonomy): Eukaryota > Viridiplantae > Streptophyta > Magnoliopsida > Sapindales > Sapindaceae > Acer > Acer negundo. Next base: position 26,811,169 of record CM069236.1, read on the forward strand.
TCTCAAGAGTTAAGAAAATTTTGAATTAGATTTATTTGTATAATTTTCTTCTTCCTTTTTGTTCTTGGGATTTTAGCTGGGAATGTGTAGATGGTTCTTGTTCCAAGTTTAGAGCAAGAGAGCCACTCATTCTTCTGATCAAGATTCAAGATAGTGCTGCTGCTGACATGGCTGTTGGATAGGCATTTTATGGTGTTTGATTGGCTAGGATGTTCCAGGTTGGATCTCTGTTCCTCCTAAATGAAACTAAACCCCTCCTTTTTTTTGTTATCTTTCTCTAGAAAAACAATTATCTCCTTACATTTATTTACTAATTTCTGCATTTTCTGTAAAGAAAAGACTTATTACACAGAATCTACAATCATGGAAAAATGCACCAAGTAAGAAATGTCACTGTTCCATTATTACACCAGAAATATCTTCTTTGATATGTGATGGCAATTGGTGGAAGATGAGTCATTGGATATAACCCAAATTTCAAAAAAAAAAAAAAAAAAAAAAAAAGGTACAAATTCACATTAAATGGAGAATGTCATGGGCTTAATAAGACAGCCAACCAAGCATGGATCAGCCCAAGACCAACATTGTTGCTCCGATGGATACTTTAGGTAAACTCTATATAAAAACACCCATAATCAATGAAGTCAGGATTCATGATGACCCAACATGTTTATATGTCAGGTATTGTATCTAGAGACTTGGGCTTGTAACTTTCTTTGGGCCTGTAATTTATGACCCAACACTTGGTATGGCACCACCTTTGCAATTTGCAAAGCTACTGCCGAAAGGTCAAACGATGAAATCATCCCAAATCCCAAGTAAATAATCGAAGCAAGAAAAAAAACAAAAAAAGATTCCATTCACAGAACGGTAAAAACGGAAGACTCAATCGACAATAAAAAGGTTTAATAATTAATAAAAAAATAAATAAATAAAAAAGGGGAAAAAAGAGAGCTCACTTCGAGGTTGAATAGTAGTATTTTACAAGTAAAATATTTTGGACATGAAAAAAGTCCTTTTTATTTTTCTAGACCCAATTCTACAGTCAGTCCCCACATTATCACTCTTTTTGTCTTTTTTACTAACTTTACTGAAATATTATTTCGTCCCCATGCACTCTCTCTTTTGCTTCTGTAATGGCGTAAATTATTTTTGGTTTGGTCCCCCACTATTGCATTGCATGCCCTAATTTTAATCAAACAAATGTCTTGTTTTTTAATTTTTTTTTTTCTAAATTTATTATTTAATCTTAATTTAGCCGAAAAACCAATGTTCAAGTACAAAGCCTTCGCCGAAAGGAATAATTTTCTTTTCCCACACAAATAAAATAAATAAAATAAAAAATTCTTCAAAAAAGAGTTTCTATGGTGCTAGATAGAACAAAAATCAGTTTTAGGATCAGGTTATCTCCTATGCAATACTACTTTGGTGTAAAAGTAAGCTCTAATGCAATACCAAATTTCAATTTTTAAGACAAAATATAGTGTTGAATGACCAATATTGGTGTAACAATATTCACTCAAAGCTATGAATTTTTTTTTATTATTTATTTTATTAAATTATCAAATCAATGTTTTATATTTATTATAATTCCTAATTTAATCATCACACACTTATTTATAACAATATTTATTTCAAAAATTATACACTTAGAAAGATGTTGTCGAAATTTTTAAAATAACATACATCGATATTAATATATATATATTAAAAGTATTTATTTTACTTATTAATTATGCATTTAACTAATGCTAAAATTTTATATTAACTTAATTTAGTGCAATTAAAGAAATGATAAAATATTTAAGAAAAATACATGACAAAATACTTCAAAAAAAATACATGACAAAATTCATTGTTGGATAAATGTAAATGGATTTAAAAACCTTTGATGAAGGGTAAATACGTAAAGGGTTGTATGATGAAATAGATGGAGATGCTTTGTCTTTTATAGTAGAGAATGAAGAAATAATTAGGTGAGAAAATTGGATAAGAAAATGAGATGCAGAAAATTAGATGAGAAAAAATTAAGGTGAAAAAAATTAATTGAAATAATTAAGTGAAAATTAATTGGATAAATAAGTTGAATAATATTATGGTGAAAATTTGGGGGTAAAATTATGTGAGTAATTATTTTATTTTATTTTATTTTATATTATGCAATTAATTATTTAAGAATAATATTTTTCATGTAAAAAAAATTAAATAATTTTGTTTAAGTTAACTAATATAAATTAAGAATAATGTTTGGGTACTGATCCGTCATTACTCAAAATACTGACTCCACCAATGGGAGTGTAGCACGTGAACCAATTTGTGAGATAAATGTAAAAAAGTAAAATAAAAAAGACCGCATGCTACATTCTCATTGATTGGATCGGTATTTTGGGTACTGACAGATTAGTATCTAAACATTATTCAAAAATTAATTAGTATTATATAAAATTTTATCGAGAGAATATTTTTATAAAAATACTCTTTTACACCAAATAGTGCTTGATGCATTGGTGTGGAAAAAAAAAATTGATATAAAAAAATTTCCAAAAATTTTCCTTTTATTCCAATTTGATATGATATTTGGTGTTCTCCATTGGAGACGTCCTCGGTTGGCCCACAACACACGCGCAGTGTTAACAAGCGTGATTGACTAGAAAAATACCATCATTACATATTTTTGACCATTTGAAATTTGACTTTTAAGTATTTTTACAGACGAGCATCCATGCATGATCATCAATCATGATGAAGATTGTATTAGTAATGAGTGGTGATGGGTTGAAGTTGCCTATGGGTCAAGGAAGATCAGAAACCTGTTGATTGATTTGTACGGTAGATGATAAGAGAGTTGTTGTGGGTCCACATGATGAGGTATTTTACGATTTTCCAAAAACACATGGTTTACGAGGAGATCTCTTATCAACTCTCTACGATTGGGAATCTCTGATCAATATGGGGTCCCCTACCCACCACCACCACCACCACCAAATTTAGTGATCGTCAGCATTTTGGGAGACCAAAAACTGGTTTAAACCAAATTCATTATGTTTAAAACCAATTTGAAGTGTAATTAATTATAATTAGAAGAGTTGTTTGTAGATTCTGCCGGTGGAAAGTGTAAAACTTAATTTTGAGAGGGTGGGTGTTGATAATAAATGAGAAAGATCGAGAAAGAAATCAAAGATATGGAGACAGTAGTTTTTCTTTGGAATTTGTAGTGTGTATGGCTGATCAGCAGCACAGCACCATGGACTATTACTTCTGAACACAAATTGTACAGGAATTCAACATTTCTTCTTGGAATTTTTGTCTTTAGATTGTCAAACAAAACAACAAAAATAAAAAGTTAAGCAACTAGGATATATCCATGTATTTGTGTACTTACAATTAACCATTAAAGCTAGATAGGTTGATGATGAAATGACAAAGCTCTTGTCTATTAACCAAATTTTATATGCAATAAAAAAAAAAGAATAAATTAAATTAAACTACCATGTAAGCATTTAAAGAATGGTACGGGTCGAAAATATTTAATTCAATGTCAGTTGATAAAGAGACATTAATCATTCTCTAAAAATTAGTAATTAATGCTATAACCATTCAACTCATTAACTTAGACTTCTAAATTGAATGGTTTTTAATGTGATATAAAACATGCATGTACTTTCTTTATATTTTTTTTTATAGTTCAGGATCATTTACTGTATTGATTTTTTTATGATCTAAATCATTTGAGAATATAACTTTTTATTTAAATGAAATAAACAAAATAAATAAATGACAGCCATATGTCAACAGCTATATATTGTACAGGACAAAAATCAGTAAAGAATCTTAATTCATATTTTATACCTACGCTATTCATCACAAAAAATGTCTTTTAAATTTTTATATCTTAAATGTTGAGATAAGTTAATGTGTCAAATTTCCTACCTTAATTACTATTGTTGTTGATCTATCTGAGGCATTTTCTAGGATGCAAAAGGATTGAAAGGAGGGAGTGTATATATATATATATATATATATATAATATGTATAAGAAATTGAAAGGGCATGGTTTGATGAGGAATGTAGTGATGCACATTAAAATCTTGCTGTTACAGTCTCACAGAGAGCATGCAGATACTGAAAAAGGAAGCAGAAATGGTAAAAACAAAGGTAACAGTTGAATTAATTCAGCTCTAGCTGGTAACTAAAAACAGTGGTGGTTTGGTCATTGGTGTCTCTCTACTCTCTCCTCTCTTATTTGGTTCCAACGTCTTCACAGCTGACGGCTATTTCTTCAGTTTTCCATCACATTGAGACTCTCAATTCTTCTTTCATATATATTTTTATGAAATATAGAATTTCCTAACCAAAAACAACATGGCAACAACCTTGATTTAGCTCTAGTCTAACCCATAATTTATTTATTTTATAAAAATAAAAAAGCGAGATTCAATAAAATAAGCTAATGCCAATGATGATATGAAAATGCGAGATAAATATATATATATATATACACGGTAGAATATGCTATATACATATAGGTAGCAGCTAGCAGCTAGCTGCTGGCTTGCCCTTCCCAACAAAACATCTCTCATTCCCAAAATCTGAGACCAATGTTCCTTTGGATCCATTCCCATATATATTCAATTAAATTTCTCATTTATCTCTAGTTCCCGAGTCTTCGGCTCCACTTCTATTATTATAATCCTTTTTTAGGGTTAGTGAAGTGACTAGGTTAGCATCTAAAAAAAAATCATGTGAAGAAGATAAAAGAAGAAGAAAAATTAACTCATAATACTACCTAGAGACAGTTGTACTTAGCTAATTAAGCTTATAATATTTATAAATTGTTATAAAGAAAAAGAAAAGGAAAAATCAATAAAAAAGAATAGCGAAGACCAAAGTTGACTAGGACTGGGCTAGAAGAGGGTGATTAGTCCCTGAGCAGATACATGTTTTGATACTTTTATTATTTTTTCATGGGGATGTGTGTGCTTTTTATTTAGCTGCTGCTGCTTCACAGTTCACAGTTCACAGTTCACACATCTCTCTCTCTCTCTCTGCTGTCTCTCTGACGCCCTATGACAAATTTTCAGTTTTTGAACGTGGGTTGCCCTAATTTCTTCTTCTTCTTTTTACAAATAAATCACACCCATTTGACTTTCTTCGTTTTCGTCAAAAGTCCTTTCCACCAAACAAATCTTCTACGAACGTCACCTCTAGATCCTCTTGAATTCATCATCACAATTCACAGCTTTATAATTTGCTTGCATTTGTGTTGTGTAAATGTATCTGTGCATGATTAATTATTATTATTATTATTAAGTAGATAGATATATATATAGCTAGGTAGGTTTGTCACCTTGTTGTAGTAGTAACAGTGGTGGCCGTGGGCTGTGTCTCTGTTGTATGAACATCTTGGTTGCAGGTGAAATTGATCAGTCAAGCCTCGTAATCGAGTTAGCTAGTGACTGAATCGAGAGATGAAGAAGAGAGGGACCCATTTGCCTGACCGTCTGGTGACGTGTCATGAATGGTGGCCGGTGGTGTCTTCCGCTTATTGTCGTTTTTCTCTTCTTCAACATTCAACAAATTTGGAGTTTATTATACAAAAGAATGAAGACATCCTTGATATATTTGTGTGAGATTAGTTGCATTTATTTATTTATTTACAAGAGAACAAAGATAGCAGGAGGCTACAAACTTCTATTCATCTAGGTATGGCAATAGATAGGGAATAGGGATATGGAAGTAATTAGTAATCGGTAATCGTTATTTATATATAAACTTACATCACATTTTAGAATTTAGATACTCTTCTGATATGATATTTTTCATAACCATTTTAAAGTATGTGATTGTTTATTAATAAAGTAGTTGTAATAATAATCATATCTTAACCACTTATTCATTACAATGCTTATGTATCATGAGATTATGTTAGATCAGGAAAAAAATTAAATCAACTGAGAATTCAAATTTCACATTTTATTAGTCATATAATAACTCTGCATACATGAGAAATTTGAGCGGATAAACATTTTAATAGTCATATAAATAAGTCCGCATACATGTGAAATTTGAGAAGATAAGCATGTATGAGTTTTGTATCCATATATGTACTATTGTAATATTTGTATCCATGGACAAATATGAAATATCCACGGGTTAAATTGTCTTCCCTCTTCTACTCTACGTCTCCATTAGAGATGTTAAAATTATCCACGGATATGGATATCTATAAGAATTGACTCCATTTAAAAATGAGATGATACTATTATTTCAGGGACGCAGCAGAGATAAATACCTTTTTAATTTCTTTATTTTCGGGGATGGGGATGGATATCGACTATAGATATCCATCCCCATCTGGGTCAATTATAGATTTTAATAATTTAAAAAAAGATTATATAATTACTAAATTGTGAAGTTTTATGTAATTTGATTTTTTTGTTTGATGAATTTATGTTATTTGAACTTTATTGAGTGTATTTGTTTCTCCATTTAAATAGAGTAAAATGTGTCATTACATATGTTCGTTATATTTTTCTCTTGTAAACTATAAAAATTTATATTTGTTGCATCGGATGCAGATATATACAAAGCAAGATAGATATTTCTACATTAATTCAGAGATTAACTGAATTTATCCCTTTCACTTAGAAATGCGAATGGATGAAAGGACTAAAATATATATCTCAAATGGATTAGAATATAGATATTGGGGCATCTATTATGGATATTGGAGTGTTCCAAAATTTTATAAATTGTTTAACCCTTTCTTTTATTCTCTACCTTTTTATATTAATTAATAAGAAGTAATAATTGTGTGCCAGGTTAAAATCAAAATAAATTGAGATGGTAAGTTCATAAGAGAGCAAACGTTGTTACTGTATTAAATTTCAATAAATATTAAAGTATTAAATCCAAAAAAAAAAAAGATATTATTTTAATTATTATAATTTAAGTGTTGAGAAATAAAAACATATCACGATCAAATTAATTGATTTGATAGAATCATAGAAAGAGGTGATTCTATATTTCTATTTAAGCTTAGAAGGTATTGGATTAACTAGTAGATAATCTCATATTCTCATTTGGGATGAATCATAATTAAATAATAAGCACAAATGCAATTATAATCCCTGTACTTCTAGTTATAATAATGAGGAAGCTATGGGGTTCCACTTTAGAAACTTTAAAAAAAAAAAAAAAAAAAAAAAAAAAGCGCACAATTGCATAGAAAGATGGAACCGCAGTACCAACAAAGCTATCTAATATAGCCTACAAGTATAATCGAAGCCGAAAAGTGGGTTTTGGGTACAAAAAAAGAAGAGAGGAGACTGGAGAGTTGTGTGATACTGTGATGTGAGAAGAAGAACAGGTCTGTTGATACTTAATACACAAACACACCCCCAAAGTCAATATGAAAAGAGTTTGTAGATATTCAAACTTCTCTTCTCAAGTCTCAACTAGGGACTAGCCACTTTGTTTGGTCCCCACCCATTATAATCCTAAAATTAAACCATATTTAACAAAATTACATACTTATTCTAATTAATTACTCCAATTAAAAGCACCCCAAAAAATAAAAAAGGAGCAAAGAAACTTTTTTTTTTTTTTTTTTTTCTAGGTTAAGCAGTAAACCATCATGTGCTCTGTCCTGAAGCTACTGTCGTACAAACTCTACACAGCTTGAAATTGCCCTCTGTTCCCCACCACCTCTAAAATCCCCCTAAAAACACCATTTTTCATTCTCTGTCTTTTTCTTTTTAGCCCGACCCTACCTCTTTTAGTTGCAGCAATTTAGTCAGCTGTAATGGATTGATGTACCAATCAGAGGATGATTAGCTACCGTTGATGTAGCTGAAGATTTGATGAACTGCTGCTGCTATCTCATCCGCTGATCCTAGCTTACAATCATCTTCTATCTGTGTATATTCAACACAACAAAATTCAATCCACCCCACCACCCAAAAGAGAAGAATTATCAAGTTGAGCTAAAAGTGCTTACTATGAAATGCTTGAGACCCAAGTCAAAATGGTTGACTAACAGAGACAAATTTAAATAAAATAAAACAAAGTACCTTTAGATTGAAAGAGTAGTGAACTGTAGTTTGTGAGGAAGTGATGTTGAGGTGCAAAAATGTGAGTCTAATATCTTCAAGTGCAACAATGGCCTTCAACAACTGACCAGGTCTCCTTGGACATTGAATCTTGAGGTTAACATGATTTTGTATAACAATGACTTCAATCTCCGCACCATCTGGCTTGTTTTCAGCTTTCACTTCGTCCTCACAATTGCCATTTTCTGGCCTTGAAACCAAGAACCCATTTGACAAAATGGCCTTTTCGGTGGTGGTGGTGGTTGTGGTGGTTGATGTGGCACTGATACTGTTGTCATAGCTTCTCATTGTCTTTTGTGCTTCAAGGGACTGTAGAAGTTGCTCTAGTTCTTTTACAAAGTCTATTGCACCCCCAATAATAGACGCTTGGTCACCCTAATTTTAACAATGAAAATTAAGTAAATGAATTGAAAATTTCTATTTGAATTTTAAAAACAAAAAATTGGAAAGGTTTTTGATTGATTTACTCTTTGGACGTAAGAGGGAGGCATGAGAGAGCGAAGAGTGTTGAGATGGTCGTTCATTTGACGTCTGCGGTTACGTTCAACAGCAATGTGGGTCATGCGTTGGTTCTCTACTTCTTCTTTGTTTTTTGTTGGTTTTGTTCGTTTTCTTTTTCTTCTTTCTCGTGTGACGATTGTAGGAGATTTTGAGACCTGGGACTGTTTAGGCTTGGTTTCTGGGTGATTGGTTTCTACAGCCGAGTTGGGAAGTTCTTGGTTGCACTCTGAGCTCACACCTTCAAGGCATGAAGCTGTTGAATGTGGGTTTTGAAGTTCCTTAGTTTCTGATTTGACTGGTGAGTGAAGGTCTAGTATTTCTTGAGTGACACAGCTTTCAAGTTCTAGGGCTTGAATTTGAATTTGGGTTTCCATTTCAGGCATGTAAGGGTTGTTTAGCATCTCCCATGGTTTCTTCAGATGTTGGAGTCTCAAGAGTGTTTGAAAGTTGGGTTCTTGGATAGGAAAAAGTGATGGGGATTCAACACTTTGAAGCATCTGGAGAAATGGCATTTTGTCTTCTAAGCTTGGTGTTGAAAAGTCTCCTTCTTCTACTCCTTCTTCTTCTTCTTCTTCTTCTTCTTCTTCTTCAAATTTCAACACCTCTGTGTTGTTGAGAAATTCTTGTTCCAAACACTCCACATTCAAATGTTCTCCCAAAAACTGCAAGAAAAAAACAAAAACAAAAACAACAAAAAAAAGAACCAGAAAAAGAAAATTAGGAGAGTTCTCAGAAAAAGTTCTACAGCTGTACCTTCAATGGAAGCAAAGATAAAGACTTTAATAGATTGGTGGGTCATTAAGTCTCAAACCGAGAAAGAGAATAAAAAAGTGGAAGGAGAATGGAATGTGATAAGAGGGAAGACAAGGTGTAGCAGATGTAAGTATTTCCAGAAAAACTACACATTGCATTCAATGCAAGCACTTGTAGAAGTAAATGCAGTCTCATATAAAAAGAAGAATTCAAGTTAAGAGAAGTTGAAATTAAAAAAAGTACAAAAAAATATGAACCAAAAGCAAGCAAACATACACAAGAATTAATTGGTCCTTGGAGCCTCTCCATGATTCACAGGTGAGCTTTGTTATTGTAGTTGAACAGTAGAACTAGTGCCTTGCCTTAAATTCTTCTCTCTCTCTCCGCTCCGTTACAAACATTCCGTAGTGATGCTAACGAAACAATACTAGTAGTAATAAATGTAACCCCCAAGAAGCAGAGCTAGACCGACCCCATATATACGAGCAGCACAATTATATATTCCTTTGTTTTCTGATGTTGCTGGTAGTTGAACTTGACACTCTTAAATAGAATAATATTAAATGGGCAGGGCTTGAAGAAATTACAGAGAGAGAGAGAGAGAGAGAGAGAGAGAGAGTAACGGAGGTTAAATCATCAGAGAAGAAAATAAATGGATGTGATGATATAAATGAAAGGTTGGAAAGTACTCAACTTAAATTGTGAAGATATACCCAGATATATTTTGGACTTTGGAGAGAGTTGGTGAGAGACTTGAGCAGAAGAGAGATAGAGAGAGTTTTGTGATGAGAGAGATTAAAGACTTGTCTGGTTTACAAGGTCCCAAAACTCCAAAAAGCATTATTGACGGTGGCAGTTTTGTCCACCAGTGGAGACAGATAGTTGTGGGGACTACTCTTTCTAATTGCTTTAACATTGCTATTGCTAAGTTATTATATAAACAAAAATATAATATGGATCGTGTCACGCAGTCTCATTATGATTGATGAGTCACTCCCAAATTTCTCCACAGACATACACACGCCCTTGATTTTCTTCTTTTATTGGGTGTGGCCTTAGGGATGGCATCACATCGAGCTTCCCCATGCTCGAAATCAGATTTGTATAAGTTGCTCCAAATTCAATCCGTACGGTGTACCCTTCATGAGTTTTTGTTTTTCATTTCACACCCGATCTAAAATGATAAGAGGTGTTATATTCACGATCCGAAATTACTAGTTTTTTTTTTTTTAAATAATTCTCAAACAACTAAATATACAAATTATTTTGCCATACGATTGAATTTTAGGTCATAGACTTAAATATTAATATTCAATTAAATTTTAAAATATATTTATATTTTAAAAATATACAATTTTTTAATTGGAAGTTTAAATATACACTTAAATACAAATATACATTATAGAAAAACATTTTAAGTTTTTAACCTATACTTAAAATTCATACATAAACTTAAATTTAATCGAACATAACATCTAATTTTAATAAACTTTAAAATCAATCATAATATGCAATTAAGTAAAGAGACAAAGAGATCAAAGATTTGTTTTTTCCAAGGTTTTATATTTTAAAAATAATTATATAAATACCAGGTCAAACTGGACGAGTCGGAGCATAAGGGGTTGACCCATACCCGACTCGATAAAAAACCGGATCAAAAAAGTTTGACCCATACCTGAGCCAAACCGAGCCCAGTTTTAAGTGCTCTAAATCCACCCCGATCAGATCGGAGCCCCACCAGTTTGAGACGAGTCGAGGATTTTTTACCATCTCTAATGTGGCGTGTTCATCTCTCAACCTTGTAATATATAATCTCATCTTTTTAACAAGAGGAAATAGTTCTTTTTAGCCATAAAAATTAAAAGGTTTTCTATTTTTAGTATGAATTGGTGCAATTCGTTAAAGAGACAAAATTGCTCATTTTTTTTCTATTTAGTTTTATATTTTAAAACTAATTTTTTAAAATTATTTTTCTTTATTATTTAAAAATATATATTTAAAAAGTAAAACTTTTTTTTTTTTAATAAAAGTCTTTTTATTTGAATGAGATAAAGGGTATTTTTATCCAAAAAGTGGATTGTTCGTTAAAAACAATCAAAACACTAATAAATAGTAAATAATATAATAACTTAACAGATTTTATAACTGGTTATATATAGTTTTTACCGTTTAAACAGTATACATATTAATCGTACAATATACAATCACAATATAATAGTATACTCTTCACATGTTGCACTTGATATACATGTGGAGCCCAACTATACAATCATGATTAGCCGACTACCTTGTTAACCAGGGCATTAACAGTGACATTCCATGTCCAAGAAAACGACATCCTGCATTTAATTCTCCATTTTTTTGGTCTGCTTATTCATCTTATAATTTATAAAAGAATAAAAATAAAATAAAATAAAATAAAAAAGAGAGAGACAGAGACAAAAAGAGAATGAAATTCGATTCATTGATCGAATCTTTTCCTTTCTTTTCAAATGAAAAAGATTGTAGTATATCAGCCATCAGGTATGGTAAAAATGCAAAATAGCAGAGACTAGAAATTTTATTTTCCTGACAGAGATAATAAGGAGCATTGGGGCCTTGGGGTCGCAACTCGCAATGTCTGTATGGTTAAAACTTAAAAACCAACTTCACATAATTGACATATTCATCTTTTTATCTTAAGATGTTCGACGATATGTCGGGTTTTTTTTTTTTTCAATGGGACCTATGCAACCTTGCAAATATCTATTGGGCATGTTTTTGCATTAATTGTTTCGGGACACAAATTTTGTCTCCAATTGGAGTACAAATTTGGGATTGCCGCATAGATTGGTATAATTATGGTTTCAATTCGATGAATCTGGATCATTTCCGTACCTTTTCTCTCATCATCTCCATAATCTATCGATATGTGTTTAATATAGCAAATCAATGGTCTGAATTATTTCTATTAATTTTTACGTTTTACTCGATAAAAAAATATAATTAATCCAAACTATTGATTTAGATGAAGACAATGTTATTTTAAAGTGAGATGAAGGGGGGATTTAAATCCTCGATTCGATATAGAGAGTACTTTCGACAATGGTTCATTTGAACTATGTTCATCACCTTAACTGTTTCCAAAACCATAAATTATTCAATGCATAAATGGGCTACACCAATTTCTTAGTTCATGAGAAGCCTAACAAAGACGACTTTTCGAAAAGGCAAGTCTTTGGACTGCTATATCAGATTCATAGCAACTATACATATGCAAGTCACCGGTTGAATAAACTCGAAGCCTGTCGTATAAGGCGGTTGTGATATTTTATAATGTGAAAGAACACAGAGGTATGTTGAAGACACAAACTACATCCATGCACCAATCTCACTTGATAAAGTCTATGAATCTTATCCGTTCGAACTATGGTATCCTTTTTCCTCCCATATAATTTTTGCTTACTTTATAGCCACAGAACCAGTGGCACTCTCTTTTCTCAAGAAGAGCAAAATATTCCAAGCTGTCTTTTAGCTGAATACTTGAAAGCGATTTTTGTTACGGTACATGCATGCATGACCACCCAGATAGATTTTAACATCAAAGGTAACTAGCAACCTAGCAGTAACTATTAAACATTTGTTCTAGGAATCTCTTCATAGCTAACCAAAGAGTATTAAGAAATTTACCCATACCTTCAAGGTGAAGCTTCACTCCGGTGTCTCCTATACAGTTCATATTGACCATTAGACACGATATGTTGTCAATGTACTGATGGTGCTGTTGTCATTCAACAAAAAATGAAAGAGAGTACACGGTACTTCTTAGGTTAGGAACAATCAGGACGGCACCATTGCCCCCACCTCCCAGCATCACGATTCCCTCACCGAGGGTAACCGCCCATCTTATAATTAACCTGTGACACTCTCAAGAAACTCATATAGGTGGTAGACCCCAAGTCTCAGAGTTGGTTGATGCGTTCCTTTGGTGGCAGAGATGTGTTTTTATTTTTGCAGCCTAATGAAAACTTCCTAATGCATGCATATATGAAAATAAATTGATAACAAGTATATAATGAAACAAAAGAGAGCATTCAGTACTGAATAATAATCATGTGCAAATTAAAACCATAAATGGTTATTTCTTGCCTATATATTGATTTTAATGCTCAAGATCGGAAGAGTACATGCATCGGAAAAGATTAAAAAACTTGTTGCTCCAGAATCTGAGGATTCAGAAACAACTAAAACCTCAGTCACCACTAACGTTCTATCTGTATAGTAACATGACTGATTTTATACTCCCTTCTAATATAGTTTACTACATTGTCCAACACCATGTCTGCATTTGCTTCTGGCCTGATTTTGACATGGCAAGCCAAAAGGACCTTTCCCACCGTAATTGCCCATATGTGCAGCTCATGTATGTGCACCACTTCCTCCATCTCCAAAAGACCCTTTTCGAGCTTTGTTGCATCAATCTCCCTTGGTGTGCTCTCCATTAGGACTTCAAGTATGTTCCTCAGCATTCGAATTGTAGTCCCCAAAACAATAACTGAAAAGATAAGGGTGCAGATTACATCAACTATCTTCCATTCAGGGTTATACCAGATAACTGCCCCTCCAATCATTACACCAATACTTTGAATGGAATCCCCAAGTACATGCAGATAAGCTCCCTGTACATTTATGTTTTGTCTCTTCTTTTGTTCATGTCCATCTTTTGGTTTATCTAGCAGTGGATCGGTAAGAACTTCAGCAGAGTGATGCTGCTCATCATGAGAGTGCTCCACACCATGATGGTGGTGGTGGTGGTGCTTATCTTGAGAGTGTTCCACACCATGATGATGGTCCTTGGCTTTGGGAATCTCCTCATGACGATGATGAGTATGTTCACCTTCAGAAATCTCTGCATGATGATGATGATCTGAAGAGATCCGCATACCATGGCTGTGGCCAATACCATGACCATGATCATCATGACCATGACTATGACCATGACTATGACCATGACCATGATCATGGCCCAAGACTAAAGCCATGATGATGTTCACCACAAGACCAAAAGCAGCAACAAGAAACATTAAAAAGCCATCCACCTTTCCTGTGTCATTAATGAGTCTAACAATGGCTTCGTATACTAAAATCCCTGCAAGCAACCATATCAGCTGAATGGAAACCAAAGCACCAAGAATCTCAACTCTAAAAAATCCATAAGTCTGACGGGGAGTTGATTCCCATCCAGCTGCCCACAAAGAGAACAACGAAATAGCAAATGCTGCAACATCTGAAAGCAAATGTGCCGCATCAGTTAAAATTGATAGACTGTTGGCTTTGATGCCACCAACCACTTCAATGCTCATAAAGACAACACAAAGTGCCACTGCTATTAGAAGTTTGCGAATGGAATCCGATCTTTCTTTGGCATCTTTAGAGTTCGTTCCAGCATCAGAAAAGCCACAGGGTGCCTCCCCACATATCTTACTCCCTGTAAGATTCCCTTCCCTATCAGGAACATCTACATTTATTTCAATAATTTGCCCATGTTGAGAATTTTGCCCTTCCATCTGAAAATTCATTGCAAAATAATGAATACCATAGGAATGAAGTATCAATGAATTCCTGATGAAATGTTTAGGGCATACAAGTTACATGTAATTGAAACCTTCGTTAAAACAACTTCCTATCCAAGCAGCAAAAGAGTATGTATTGTTCCAAAAAAAACATAAACATGAACAGGATTACAAACTAAAACATTTATGCACAAAATTGGGAAAAAAATTTTGATTCTGATTTCTAAACTTTTAAATCAAGGATAACTCTATCAAATATAAGTCAGTAGATAAGTAGAAGAGGACCAAGCATACAAGAAACAGAACATTGGCAATAACATTAGAGATCCAAATTAATCAGTGACGAATCTTATAAAATGAAGTTGTATCGCTAGTATTTCATAGAAGATGCATGTTAGATCCTGAAAAGAAATTTAGTGAATCATCTTGCGTGACTACTTGAATGAAAAACTGTGTTCATCTAACTACATTTATATTCTACACAAAAGAAATTCAACATTTACAGTCAACAATGAAGAAAACAAAATGCACAATATAGGAGTATAATGTTTTTCAGCTCAACAGCTACCATCATAAGTGTTTTAGATATAAATAACAATACCCAAGATGCAAACGAGCTGAATTGGCTATTTGAGCTTATCAGAGTCACAATCGATTTATATATAGAAAGAAAAATTTGAGGTGGCTCAACTCCATAATGACTCAAATAAGTTAATCAAGCCAATTGAGGTCAAACTTGATTAGAATTGTGAAATTTGAGATGTTTGTAAGGTAGCAAAACCATAAATGATGTACCTATCGGGACAATTCAGAACAATTACAAAGTAACTTTAACATAAAGATAAAGTAACATAGAAGTACATAGATTAATCCAATCATCACAAAAGGATAGCATTCCACATAATAAGAATCTTCCCAAAAAGGAAGCTAATTATAGGGTGGAAAAAAACACAAAATTTTTGCTAAGTTAGGCACCTAAAAGTAACTACTACACCAACTAAAACTCAATAAGAAATAGGTGTCGATGCCTCAAAAGGCATATGTAGTCATGTAGATGACCACAAATTTTACCTTTTAAGTACAGGTTACCGACAACTTGATATATGAATATTTCGACACGGACAATGAAAAAGTGAAACTGATTACAGGAAATCTTCTTGTCCAATGCAAATACATCAACCTAGCAACTGGAAATCCCAGGACTATTATGATTATATAATGCACCCGACATACTCAATCAGAGCAAGGCCACAAACACCTTCTATTTTATTGATATAAGCGTACTCTGCCGGTCATCAATATGACTCTTTAAAATACTTCCTTTCAAGTTAATTAATTCCAGGTATATTGGTTGGACATATAGTTGCTTAAACTAACCTTAGAATGCAAGTATTTTATCGATTAGGTGAAAAAATTGACAGACGTTCTTCACACCAAGTCAAAACCAAAAAAGCTTGCATCATGCTCTCAAATTGGATTTAACAGTTTATGATCCAATCAAAACATAAGCATGAAGAACACAACAAACACAAAAAACATAACAACAGTATATAACTAAATAACATAGCAAAATCCCCAGATAGACCCAAAACTATTCCTAAACTATAGACATTAAATTTAACACGAAATGAATCACAAAATTTGTCAGCTGGCATCCAACAAATCCACATAAAGTCATGGAACACCGTAGTTACTTTGCATAAACTAATTAAACAAGTCTCAAGTCTCCAAAGAAAAACTAAAGATATCAATAAACTAATTATACTGCTAAAAGAACCCAGATCAGATATTGCAAACCCACATTTGTATAAGCATTTGCTAGAAAAAAAGAAAGTACAATGAATCAATTCAGACGAAAAAGAAGTGATTCAATAACAAAAAAGTAAGTTGGTAACCAGTGAAACATGCATATAAAATGAAAAAAAAAAAAAAACTAGTACAGAATCTACACGACTACACTTGCCTTTGTTTTTGGTGGTATAGACCTAACAGATGATTCCTCTCCCGCTACACAAATAATTATATGCGCATATCTCTACTGCTAGGATCCGGACTCGTAGCTATGGATAATAATTCTTTTCTTCTTCTGTCCTTTGATTTACTCAATTTTATTGTGTAGAGGTTTTGAGATTTTACCATATTACCCCTACATGATTCTTTCTAATACTATTCACGGGAGTAAGTTACCAACTCAAACTTTGCCAGTCGATATTCAAAGGAGTCAGCAATGAATTTTTTTAAGGGCAAATTGCGAATCACTGTGCCAAATTTAGGAATAATTGGAGCTGGATGGATCTTTTACTCAGATTTGCTTAAACATCCCCTTCCATCCGTTGACTTCCGTGAAATTTAACCTCGACCGGCTTTTTGATACAAAATGATTATAATACCCCTAATATTTTAATAATGTTTATAAATTTTTAAAAAGAGAAACATATATAATTAAAAAATTAAAAAATTAAAAACAACTCCATCGAGTGATGAAGCGATATGCTTCTGCATTTTTCATCTCTTAAGATTTAGTAATCATTAGATTTTGTTATCATTATTCTTAATTAAAAAAAATGGAGGAGATTACTATTCTTTTTTAACTCTTTCTTTAATGTAATTGATTTAGTGTCCGTTTAGAAAAGCATCTCTACTAGCTTCAAAAAAAGTTGTATCATTCGATTGTTAGTCAATATATCTACCGGAAGAAGCTCAAATTTAAAGTTTTTTAAAATAGACATTTTTGAGTTTTTTTAATAATACTAAAATGTCTAATATAATCATATCATTTTAAGTATTTATATATATATATATATATATAAAGATTTTGGTAATCTTATCAAACAATCAAACGATCAACAATTTTCCTTTAAAAGCTCTACTTGTAGAAGATTTATGTGAAAAGATCTACTACTAAAAGATCTATTTGAAGAAGCTTTCACAAAAAGACTCTTATATTTTAGAGGGAAAAATGATAAGTTTGCCCCTCGATCATTAAAAGTCAATTGAGGACAACTAATGACAGGGGAGGTTTGTATAATTTTAAATGAAAGGTTCATCAAACTACAATTAGACTTAAACTTGAGAGAGGATTATACAATTTGCCCTTTTATTTAGTGCAGGCATGCATCATGTGGGTCTGTGACTTTTATTTTAGCATCTGCGCCACAAACAAACAAATATCTAGGGACAAATTTTGTTGCGTGTATATATAGAAACTCTTTTGGATGTTGTTATCTGTTTTTGATGGCTTTGTTTATTATTGCGTTATGGAAACATTTGACAATGTTTTTTAAACTTTTTAATCAATAAATTGTCGATTAATGTATATACTATTCTTATTAGTCTATATAGTTGAACAAGTCTTTTCACTTTTAGTGTGACAATGACACTAATTTTCTAGTGGAAGACCTTGTTTGAATTAGGTAGAGGTGCAAAATGGGCCAGGAGGCCCAAGCCATTGTTAAAGCCTTTTGGGGTGGGCAGGATTTGACTTTCAAGGCCCATAAAATTTAAAGCCAGGCCTGTAAGTATCCCTCTAGCCGATTGGGCTTTGAAATTACAGCCCGTCCCGATCCATTTGACACCTTTAGAATGAGAGGGACTCCTAAACCACTGGTGTTAAATCAGCTTTGGATTAAATTGATGATAAGCTCAAATTATTGTAGAGAAGGGAACAAAATTTGTGAAATTCATGTTTTTTTTTTTTCCAATAATTTAAGTTTGGAAGGTAGCTAGTTTTGTTGTAGTATATGGCGCCATTATTGAAGATAAATGGAAGTATTATTTGTCTGTTTGAGTATGACTATTCCTGTCGACTGTAAAAACATGTCTCTTGAGTTGAATCATGACTAGCTACGATATAATATTTCAGTCACGGATAAAACTTGCATGGTGCATCGTGCTGTACCCAAGACCCTCTCTTCAGTCACATGGGTCATGGGTCATGGAGCCACTTGAAAAGATTTGGTGGAAGACTTTGTATACAAATAATAATAATATCATTTTATGAATCAATAGTAGCATTTACTAAGTGGCTTCCATTAAAAAGTTATCGATCGAATCTTAAATGATATGAACTGTGGACCAGTTAAATATCCAGTCACTTTCTCATTTTCGGATATTTGGACTTCTCCTTTTTTTTTTTTCCCCTACTAGGCTTATTATATCGAATTGGGGTTTTATTTGAATCTATTTAAATCATGTCTACATTTACATTTTTTTGTTGTTGGTGTAAAGTAAGATTCGAAGTCTCGAGCCAAGAGTTGATGTGCTAGTTTGTTAAAGAATTTCGTTTTGTCATTACATCCATTATGATCATATTGTTGGATTTTGAAGTATTATAAATACGATCCCGTTCCTATCAGAACATCCTTATATAACTTTATCAGGATATTGAATGTGAGTCACTCGTTTATAAAAGTGATTTAACAATTGTATACAAACCAAGTCAAAGTATATAAAACGAGTGACTCACATTCAATGTCCTTATATAATTCTATCAGGGTATCCTCATATGAAAATTTCCGAATATAAATATATATATATAAAAACTAAAATTAATAAATTTAAAGATTATGTACATAATGAGACAAGTAAAATAACAGGACACTAAGCTAGTTATATTATCAATTATTCGTTAAGAACACAGTAGCATGTTCTCATATTTCCACTTTAATTATTGTTCGATTCTATGTTTCTGCAGAATAACTTTTGCCAAGGAAATTAAGGACCCTATAGTATCCATCGTTATACACTTTGTTGATTGGTTTAATATCCATTAACTTACTTTATGATATGAATCTGATACCTCTTATAGTCGTGTACATATGTATATATCTACTCGATATCAACATTGAGAGAATCATCTTTCGCTACCTATAACTTTGATAGATATATGCGATTCCCATTATTTAATTACCCTCCCCATTAATTTTCTTAACTTTGAAGACTCACCCACCAAACGCTAGCTTACGATCAATTCAAAAGATTAGCTTGTTAATTAGATAGTGCTCACACGTATGGTCACACCATAGCTAGCCTTCTCTATAAACCTATAAATAAACCATTCAAGATTTATCGGACGTGGGACCGTGACATTCTCTCATCCAATCACGTACGTGATGCCCTTAGAGGTTCATGTTCATATGTATCCAATGTATGTGAAATACGTCACGAAGCCACTAAAAAAAAAAGTGGTTAACATGATATAATTAAGAAGAAGCAATTGGAAAGTAAAAGGCTCTTGAACATCCTAATTAAAGAATCAGAATTTTTTTTTTTTTTTTTTTTGGTTGAAAAGCTAGGGTTGGATTCACTTTGTTGGTTAGGCGTATAATTGTATAGAAAATGGATAACATTTCAGTGGGGAAAAAAGTATATGTAGTATAAGTTCTTATTTTTCAGCAGAAAAGATGGTCTCCGTGGCCTTTAATATATAATAATTTCTTCCATTATACATACTCTCACTTTGCTTCACTACCACACCTTTGTTTGCCCCCACAAAACCATCAATCATGGCACATTAATTCCTCCTTTCAAGGGAATTCTTTAATATTCTACAGTTTTGTGCAAAAATTTCAAACACTTTTTAATTTAATAATAATTTTGCAAGAAGTGTACCACATTATTCAAAATGGTTAGTGATAAATCTACATTTCTACTGGACAGTGAAAGGTTTAGTTTTTTTAACTAAAAAAAAAGTAAAAAACCAATGTGGCAGATAATTAGTAGCTTCCATTGCTTTCTCGAAGTAGTTTGACATGGAAGTACAGGTGGTGCCAAATTAGCTTGCATGAAGCGCCATGGCCCATGCGTCCCTACTCCAATGCATTGATCAGTCATGCATTGAACCTCAGAACCTCGCCATTAATTAGAAGTAAAAACAAACAAACAAACAAACAAAAGACCAGAAACAGATCAGAGTAACCAATATACAAGTTGAAAAGAGAAAATTTTTTGAACCATGAACATGATTATAATTAATTCATATTCAAATTAAGTTATTCCTCGATCAGCTGCCTGTATATATAATTATACATGTTAAGAGGGGAAAAAAAAACTTGGGAAATTAAATTAGAACTAAAATTCACATGAAAAAGAAGTAAAGGACTTATATTTAAAGCTAAATTAAGCTTCTTACAAACTATATATGGTTTTCACTTGGTGTTTTTTTATGTTCTTCATACATCGACTTTACAGGGTTGAGAACCGAGCAAAGGAACTTGACCGACAACACCCTTCTTCAAACCAACCCAAACATCACATTTCACATAAACTCCATACCTCGCAGTCTTTATAGCACCGGTTTTCCATCTCAGCCTCCCCAAAAGCACCACCCTCAGCCCCACCACCCCATAAGTCTCGTCCATCACAAGCCCATTTACTACCTCCACCGACACAGGAACCGGCCCTCCGCCCAAGACCGGCGACATAGCTACCGTGCTCTTTGTCTCGTGGAAGAGCGGAGGCAAGTACACTGGTGGGGTTATCTGCTGGTTTCTGTACGAAACATAGGCAGATAATTTGTCGTAGATTATGGCCACTCTCTTGTTTGGGTTCCTTGTGACGATAGTGAACTGCATGGAGGTGGTTAAGAAAGGTGGTGACGTGACGTTGAGGTCGTAGACGGCGGCTCCGACCACGGTGAAGTGGGGTTTGTAGGGGCGGTAAACGAGCCAGAGCGTGAGTACGGTGACGCCGGCTAGAAGGAGGAAGATGAACAAGACTTTGCAGATAACTGTGACCGGATTTTGAGCAGGCGTCTTTCCATTGCTCATGTTGGCTATGTTTTGGTTTTGGTTTTGGTTTTGGTGGGTCTCTTCCTCGTGAGACTTGTCTTCTGCTGCCAGGAATTTATATATATATAACTATATAAGTCTGTTTGAGATATTATATAAAGGGAAGAGAGAGAGAGAGGAGAAAAATTTATTGTCTCAGTAGCACTTTTTCTCTCATTAACACACTTGAGCATATCATATCTTAAGCATATTAATAAATATTACCATACTTTTACTATGTGTATTATTATGATTGATGTTATGTTGTTGACATGGTAAAATTACGGTAATGTATATTAGTATATTTAAAGTTGTGTTTTTATCAGAAAAAAAACTGGTCTCAATAAATAGAAATGATTCAATACATACGGTGTATATGGAGTGAGTTTGAATGTATATGCAAAGCACATTTGGAAAACTAGACATTGGATGTTGATACTATGACTTACAAAATTCAAAATTCAAAGTGCAAAGGATTGAAAAATAAAAATAAATAATAATAAAAAATATTTCCTTATGATAACCATTCATTAACAATAATTGTAGTTAAACCCATCAATTTTATATTTCCAAAGCAGATTATGTTACACTACTAAATCACTACAAAACCTTATTGTCACGTGGTGAGATAGTAAAACTCGTTAAAAAAAGGGGGTAGCTAGTGAATTAGAGAGAAAGGATGGAGGAGAAGAAGTATCTGTGGGACAAATGGAACAAAAAGGGAACCCCAAAAACAAGGGAAAGAGAGACTAAAGAAGTATTTTTCTTTCTTCATTTCATTTGGATAAAATGGATGTGTTTTGCTATCTTTTTTTCAAAACAAAAAGAGATGTGAAAGGAAACAAAATGAACAACAGTCTCTGGCTTGACCGCTTGATCATCGGTAATTTTTTTAATATGATCACATGATCGAAAAAACCAACTACCAACTAGCTTGGGCTATAAAAAAATCCTCTTTAATTTCAAAATGAGTGCGCTTTGTCATTGTGCTTTTCCTTTTTTGTTTCTTCTTTTTCTTTCTACCAAAAAGACTCACTCATATATTTTGAAAATTGATACTGTACTTACAAATCCAATTAAGCTGGTGTCCCAAATTGATACATAAATAAAGCAAAACAAGAGATAAAGCTAAACTCGTAGAATAGAGACTAGAGAGAGAAAGAGAGAGAGAGAGAGAGAGAGCAAAGAAAAAGCAGTTGTGGCGTTACCAGTAGTAACTCACCGACACTTGGATAAGCTCGACACCAATTTCTGCATGAGAAAACAATAGGTGGCTGTGCTCTGCCTTTCTTACATGGTTGACCCTAATTGGGTCCGGCCTCGTCAGACCCTACGCTGATTAGGCCACACACTGCATTTTTACACGTCACAACTACCATGCATTCGCTACTTTACCTATCGACTGTTGGGTACATGTCCTGTTTTCTCCACCTTCTTTTTACCTGAAATCTCTGATTCAATTTATCTAAGGTATTATCTTTTGTATCCTAATATTTTTTGAATTATCTGATTTTTTACATATTATTTATTTTTCACTGGTTTGATCCCTATATTTTTAATAATCCATCAATTTGATTCATTTGATCAGATTTTTGACGGTCAACGATAACAGAAAAAGCAAAATGATGTTTTTCCCCTTGACCATTTATTTCCTTTTAAAAAATAGAATAAAAAAAATTAGTTTTTCTTTTGAGAAAAAAAGAAGAAAATTTAGTTTTTTTTTTTTTTTTAATTTTATATATAAAATGGAAAATTTAGTTCAAAATTAAAATATATGATAAAAAATTAAAGAAAAATGAAAAAAAAAAAAAAAAAAAACCTCATCCCTAGTTTAAATTTATTTTTTATTCTTTTTTTTGGTAATAATTCTTTTTATTCCTTAAAATTAGAATTTTAATATTTTAATTAAAAGATTAAAAAACAAATTCATCCCTCTCCTCCACCACCACTGCCATTGCCATCCACTGTCATCATCATCATCCATCAAATTTGTTCGAGTTCTTAAAAGAATGAACTGCAAATTTATTCAAGATTTACAAATCAACTTCATCAAAATTCTAGAGTCCTCATCCAAATCAATTTCTTCAACATCTTCAAATTCATCGGTAAGTGGTAACTTAGAAACCAAAAACCCAGATTTCTAACTTCAAAACCAGGAACCAATCAACTAAAAAAAAAAATCCAAATTTCAAACAAAATCTAAGGTAAAAGAATAAAAACCAATGTCCTCCATCTAATTTCGAAAAATCCTAAAAGCCGGTGGAAGAGTAGATCGAAGATGAAGAATTCATTTCATTGTCTACCAGAAACTTTGTAAAATTCCAACCACCCCAAACTTCATAACAAAACCCACAACCACCCAAATCAAACCTAAGCTTCAACCACCACCCACCAAAAACCGAATTGAACATTCCAAACCAAACAGAACAGATTAGATAGATCGACGGTAAAGACAAACCGATGAGGTAGATGAAGTGATGGAGAACACAACTAGAGATGCACGTTTGGGGAATGGGGATGGATATAGGTCCCCCCATCCCCATCCCCACTTCACATACTCTTCCCCCATCCCCACTTCACATACTCTTCCCTCATCCCATTCCCCCCCCCCCCCCCCCCCAATTTGGGAAAAATGGGAATGGAAAATTTTGGGGGGACCTATATCCATCCCCGTTCCCAATTTCTCATTTTTTCTGTTTTTTTCTGTTTTTTTTTTCCATTTTCCCGTTTCCCCCGTTCCCCCATTTCCCTATTTGACTAAAATTTACAAATTAAATTAAATTAAAAAAACATTTCATTACAAATACAAAATAAAATTCATTAGTGCATTTTATATAAAATGTGTATATATACTTAGGGAGTTAGGGTTTTCAAAGAATAAACAAAAAAATTAAAAATATATATTATAATTATATTTATAAATGTTTAGGGGAAATGGGGAAATGGGGATGGGGGACCTCCCCCCATCCCCATCCCCATCCCCATCCCCATTTCAATTTGGGGATGATTTTCATTCCCATCCCCTCCCATTTTCCCATTTTTCCCAAAAAAAAAAAAAATCCCCAATAGAGATAGGGACGCGGGAAATTGAGACCCCAGAAAAAAAATGTACATCTCTAAACACAAGAATGGCTGTATCATAGCTTGAATCGTGGCGGATTGGCGAGATTTACTCGAACAGGGTGGCAAAATATTCGTATTCTCACAGCTAGGTTCATGCTTACCAGCGTGGATGATCTGGGTTTTCTTTTAAGAATTTTTTTTTTATAGATTTATTATAATTATTTTTTATTAGAAAATGATTTTTGCTTTTACTTTTATTTTAGTTTTCAGTTATTTATTTATTTTATTATTTTTTATACTATACAAATATTTTTTAAAACTAACGCCTTCCTCGTAGAGAGACCAAATTAATGGGTTTTAAAAATGGACCATGGATAAAAAAACAGATAATTCAAAAAAAAAAAACATAGGCCCAAATGATAATACCCCATTTATCTAATCAAACCACCCACCAAAATTGAAATTACATTTTTCCCTTTTTCTTTTTTCATACAGAAATCCAAGTCCACAATACTACATACTTCAGAGTTCAGCCATGAATTCTGTGAATTGTGAAAACGTCAATTTACAGTCAAATAAAACAAAATGCTCTGCTGATAAGAGGAGACCTGGTATAACTTGAATAAAAACATCAAGCCCTTTACACAACCTATTCAAGCAAAATATAATACAATTAAAAAACTGCCTAACTAGGATCAGTCAGTTTCCTGATAAGCAAGCAATCAAATTAACAACGAAATAAAAACTCAGCAAAACCTCCCTACGTACACACACAAAGCTATCTATTTCTAAGGGACGCAAAAATTAAAGTGTCAAACCAAAACAAAAACTCCATTCATGCTAGAGATGCATAACCCCGTAGTAGGAAGTTGAATCACAAATGAACTGTGAAGGCGCAAAAACTCAGGTTAAAGAACAGGAGATATGCAGGAATTATCAATAATCAAGAACCAGCACCATTAGCCACTGTTGTGGTGTCGTTTCGTGTTTGACGGACAAACTGTCCTTTCACTCGGGGACGTTGTTCTGCCAAATTTTTCCGGCTTTGGTAGCGGACCTGAGCAAGAATTTTCCCATTAAATAATTGAGACATCAGTGTATGTATAGGCCAGTATATGGTTTATGCTATTGTATAACATGAAACCAAAAGATGGATGAATGTCATTCTAAGCAGCTGACTCATGGTGGTGGGATCTGTATAACTACGTTCATAGATTATTATGCTCTCTAATGCATACCAAATTGGAACTTTCAAGCTAATAAAAAATATCAGTAGCTACAGTCAAAAGATTGGAGGAAAATAGTTTTAGCATAAATGTACCTTTTTCTCAAAGCATCTATCTTTTCGCTTCAACCGGAATTTAGTTAGAGCTGCTTCTCTTTGGCTGGTGCGATGAGAATCGGTACCTCTGAATCTATCATGACTGAAGAGAGTGCCTTCATTCATACTCTCTGGAGCTGTTCCCTTATTAATTGCCCGTGTGAGAGTGGCATTTTCATCAATTCTACTGCACGGACCTCCAATAGTGAAACTGTTATCATTATTCCCAAGACCATTACATAAACTACTGCAAGCACTCTGACCATCAGCAGGGGAATCTTGTCTCATTTCTTCCAAAAGCTCCACATCTTTCTGCTCACATACAGCTTGTTCAATAGAATTACTGGTAGTTCCATCACCTCGTTGGTAACCTTGTTCCAAGCCATAAATATCAGGGTTGGAATGAGCTGAAGTACACGTAGGAAAGGGAGATTGTTCTCGCTGGCAGCGTGATTTTGGATTCCATGCAAGGGGTAAACCTGACTGAGTATAAAATACGGGTGGGAAAGATTGAGTACATCCAGCACGTGTATTATCAAACCTCACCCCTGATACAGGAGAGAAACCAAGTTGAGGACTTGGTAATATAGGACTTGGAAATCTTACTTCAGCTTGTCCAGATTGACCGATGACAGGAGATGTCAAATTTTCCGTCATATTACTTGATGGAGCACCACGTGGTTGGACCTTACCACTGGCGTTTTCATAGAGCTGATTGAACACCAGTTCAGAGGATATACTCGAACCATCCTTCAACTCAGTAAATTTGCTGAATGGTGTTGAAGATGTCTTACTATTATCATACCTGCAAAAAGAAGGCCGGGATCGGAAATTCAGACACAGCAATATTCAACTAGTAAAGATCTAAACAGGTGAAATCATCTCTATCCCAAAATTTGAAAATTCTATTAATGAGATAACAATTAATTGGGTAATATATCATATAATGTAGCTGGCCAGATTTGGTACACAGGAACTATCATAAATTCAGATTTCTAGCAAATCAATGTTTCAACAAGTATTGATGCGAACAGATGAAATTGCATCTATTATAATTTCATAAAGTTCACATAGACAATGACAATTGACCAAGTGGAATGCAAAGAACAATATGTAATACATTAGCATGGCCTTTAGTTTTTTCACATACATCATCCCTAACATGAAAGAAACTGTAAAACATAGCACCTGTTCCTCTCAGGTCAGTAGGAGTCGGATGCTGAGCATACACAACCTTTCCGAAAATCCTCTCTAGAACATTATTGATTAAGCAAGTGAGCTTGAGTATTATTATATTCAGCCCTAGCCTAATCACATGTACTCAGTTACAAATAGAACTGGCTGAAAAAATTATCAAAGGATCTATATAATGCAAAATACAGTTATAACTAGGACCCTTGCATTATAAATATTGAAAGCATCCCTTAGCCTCTGTCACTAGCTCACTGCAATGACAACCACCTCCACTGTCACCTCTATTTCCCCAACAACACAGCTGCTACAATCAATGATACATCCTTATCTAATCTCCAAGTTTTCCAGCAAACAACTTAGTTGAAGTAGTCTAAATTAAACTGGATTTCATATAACAGGGAGGGAAACAAAAAAACAAAATGGCACTTCTAATTTTTAATTGAGTTTAAGAAACAAACAAAGAGCAACTTAACTTTCATCTAAACTTCCCAGCCTCAAATTTAAGAATTTAAAGAAAGGAAAGAGAAATAGCAAACACACCTAGAAAAGGCTGAGGCATTAGAGTGGTTTAGGGTCTGCCTCTCAATAGCCCCCTGGTCACTTGAGCAGCTGGGACAAAAATTTCTCAAAGAAAGTTCCAAATGTGGATCAAATTCAAACTTGTTTATGCCATCATTGAAAATGCATTGCTCATCGCTGGACATTGGATGATTATTAAATGTGCCAATCAAATCAATAGCTTGGATAGTAGGTTCAATCAGCTCATCATTGCAGCCATGAATTCCACGAGTAAGATTAGCATCTCCAATGTCCCTTTCAGGTCCCACACCATCACCCTGAAGACTTGTTTTAACACAAACACTATCGTTTTCCACTCCTGAAGCAGTTGATGTATGAGCATCACTTGAAAGTGCAACCTCTGATTCTGATCTATCTAACTTTTCTGAAAAAATTAGCTCAGCGGATCCCTATTGTTAATATTCTCAAGAAAGGATATGAATCTTTCATGTAAGGATGATAAAAAATAAAATATGAAGAAATGTAAGCACGAACATGAAACTATGACGTACCTCCAGATTTAATCTCAGGCTTAATGGATTCCTTTTCCAACTTGACATGCTCATCATGCTTCTCCATGTCAATATTGCTCAAATTAGAAGCACTCCTACACTTATGCGAAAGACCCTGCATATTTTGCATGCATGCACTCTCAGCTTCAAAGTAAGGTGATGTACAAGAGATCTGCACAAGAGGTGGCAAAACATGCAGGCTCTATGTAAAATTCATGAAGCCAACCTAATATGGCAAAAGAAACCTCCTAAACCTATAACTGGCCTCACTTATGCTTGAATTGTGAATCTTGGACTTATAAATAATAGCAATTGAATTGTCACAAAGCCAGCAATAAAGATATTAATTCATCCACGACTCCTTAACTGTTGCAATTTAGATGAGACTGGCATCTAACAAATTGACAGATCTTGAGTATAATTTTCCAAATTTATTGACATACCTAAGATAAGATGTCTTTCAGTGTACAAATTACAGGGATTTTCCGATTTGGGCAAAAGCAAATGGTTGCTACAAATCAACTAACAGATGAATTAATACTCACTTGTGCATCACTCCCTTTCTCACTGCTTTGTTTAAGTTTCAGTGTTGAAGCTGTATCATCACTAGAATGATTGCTTGATGCATTGTTTTCAGAAGTTGCTTCAGATTTACGCAGCACAACTGGTGAATTTTGAGGAACGTGTCCACCAAGCAACTGACAAACAAAAGGAGAAAATAAGTTTCATTGAAGTTATCTGCTGAATTAGGACCAAGAAACAGAAAAAATTCAACAATGATTGCAAAAGGCAAAGTAGAAGGATCAATATATACACTCTGCCTTCGCCAAACATGCTGCCACAAATTTCTCAGCTCATTCCTCCGAACAGGCTTAATAAGAAAGTCGGCTGCACCTTTTAGCATACACTTCAAAACAATACAAATTGAATCGTGTGATGACATCACTGCATGGCCATAAGAAGAAACACAATCGTGTTCAGCTTAAACCTAATAGAAAATAACAACATTGAAGCTGGCCGAAAAAACACTTTAGTTTAAGCAACTTACTTATGACAGGAATGTTTTTACATATGTCATGCTCCATGACTAAAGTCAGAAGTGTAAATCCAGATATAGATGGTAAGTCCACCTCAGTTAACACAAGGTCTATGTTATGGGGTTGACCCTTCAAAGCCTCCCATGCCATTAACCCATCAGGAACAGCAGAAACTGCTTCAACAAAGACATATATGCTCTGATTCGTTTGATTTTGATGTACAATGTCTAAACATTACAGAAGGCTTTAAAAGAAATAAATGGACATGAATTTAATATTCAAAAGGTTAAACTAGGTATGTCCCCAGTGACAGAGTCCTCCATGATGTTGCTTCGATATTATATGTACCAAGTGAAGTTAAATCATCCTTGGTCAGGGCTAATATGTATGGATAACTGACAGCATTATACACATAGCAGGAAGCCTGCTTCAGAAATTGTTCCTCCTACGAGAACAGCAACAACAAAAAGACCTATTTACCTAACTTATAAATAAGCCTTACGGCTACGAGGAAATCATTGTATTGCAGAGATTGCAGTGATCTATGTAACCATTATCACCAGCGATCACTCTTGCTATGCTATGATCTTGTCAAGATCAGATTCAGTTCCCATTTGTTTAACACATATCTAGTGGGATAGCCATGCACTACTGAGAGGAGAAAAGCTTTAATCCGCCGATGCGCAGTCTCTCACGTGATTGGTTACCCATGCCACGTGGCATGAATTGAGTGGGTTTGACATGTAAGCTTTGTGCACTAAAGCATTTGTCCTACTGTGAGTCTGTGAGATGCAGTCATACTAATTCATTTCCAATGGTAAGCTTCTGCATGTAAGCAGCTTGAAGCAAAACAAGCAGATTACAAATTGCAGACCCAATCGGGAAGAGTTTCGGTGAATGATTGGACTATTTAAGGAATGCTTTAATGGATTCATCAGAGATGTTGTCAGTCAAGCTCAGTAAGTATTATTAGTTGCTCTATCATCAATCTTCAGCATACAAATTGAGATAACTTGAGCAACACCGATCTCACAACGCAACAAAAGTGCAGCTTTGAGAAGCCACAACAAAATTTAAAGGCTAGTCTTCTTCAGCTATCAACCCAATATCTACAAAATCCTTAAAAGAAAATTTGACATTCCTCGAATTTATAAAATTTAAAAAGCCAACCCTCCAAAACCAACAAAAATTCAATTAAAATGACTATGAACATGATTCACTGCCATCAGAAAATCAAATTCAACTAAACAATAACATACTGAACCCTTTAAAAACACAAATTCAAAAGCAAAAAAAAAAGTGAAAAATTGACAAAATACCTCTGTAACTGCATTTTCTAAGAAGAGCAGTGATAATATGGCGCGTGGAGTCATCGGCTTCGACCAACAGAACTCTGAGAACAGTTCTCGGCATAAATTTTTCCCACCTGACCACCTCTGACGATCCATTCTTCTCTTTCTTCATCTCCATCTCCATCTCCATTGCACCTTCACTACTCACCACCGCCTCACCCATTCTCATAAACCCTGCTTTCAAAAACAAAAACACTCAAAACAACAACCCCTACTGTGTAACCAAAATTTGATAATTAACAAAAAAAAAGAAAAAAAAAATTAGGAAGTAAAATTATCCAATTCAATTAACCTCATCCTTCGGTAATATCTGATGCTGTATTTGAGTATTAGTGAAAGTTAGGAGACCAAAAAACCACCCTAAGCTCAAAATTGATATCTGACTTTCGTTCACAGCCGCGAAAAACGCAATAAAATATCTTTTAGTTTAAGAATTTCTCTCTCTCTCTCTCTCTCTCTCTGTGAGAGTCAGATCAAAAGGTGGGCCGCCATTGGCTTCTGGTTAGTGATGCTGAGGTGGCGCAATTTGGGCCACTGTTTTTGATTTTGCGTGTTGGAGCGGCACTCGGGTTGAGGTGTTCGAGATTGTCTACCGGTGGGGTCTACCGTTGGGACACGTGTTGGATAGATTTGGTATAGAAGAAGATATTTTGAAGTGACTGCCACGTCGGCACAGCCAGACCACTCTTGGCATCTCGTGGTGGAGAACGTGACATGTGGCGGAAATCTTTGCTGCCTTGAACTTTGTTCGACTTTTTATCTTTTTGTCTCTGGATATAAAACAAAGGAAAACGTTAATATATGCCCAAAGCCCAATTAACATATTAAAAAATGAAAAAAAAAAATTCGAGATACAAGAATTTGTGTATTAATATATTAAATAATATATACTAATTATATATTATAAATAAATAAATTCCATCTTATTAACTAAAAATTTGATTTCCATTAAAATAAAATTAAAAAAAAAAAACCTAAAAATTTGATTTCCATTATATGTGTATATATATATTATATATATGGGTTAGACTATATCAACTCAAATTTCTGATTCAATTTTTTTACTTCAATATCTCAACCACCAATTTTCAAATGTGTTATCTAATCCAATGGTTTGAGATATTAAAGTCATAAACTTGAGTTGATATAGTCTAACCCTATATATATACTGACAATAACCCTATATATATATATATTGATAATAGAAAAATTATATATATATATATATACAATAATGCTTCTTTGTCTAAATTTGATGTTCAAATCTAGTGTCCAAATGATGTGGTATCATTGTAGTCTATTAATTTAAATTGTATTAGATTTGTATAATTTAAATGAATGAATTATAGTATTGTCACATAATTTGAGCACCAAATTTAGACAATTAAAATATCATATGTTAAAAAAATAATAATAAAAAAAAAAATAATGTTAGATATCATAACTATTCCAACACAAAACATATGGCGCACATGAGGTGTCAATCGGTGAGTTGATACATAAATAGTTGAGATAAATCATAATTAATATGTATCCACTCACCGATTGACACCTCATGTACCACACATGTTGTGTTGTAATAGTTTTGATTTTAGTGATGATATCTAGTATTACTCAATTAAGAAAAATCAAATAAAGAGAACGATATAATAAAATAGCCTCAAATTGCGTGATATTCATAATTATAACCAAAAGATTATGCCTTGAAGATATAAAGTAGAAGTAAAGAAATTTTCTTTTATGTCAAAATTAAAATCATCTAAAACCCCTCTCACTGTAAACGAAGTGAAGAACACGTTTCGTTAAATATGTTTACATGATACGTGTGGCTGAAATTAATCTCCATAATTCTTACTTGAACAACAATTATTGGGATTTAGGTCACACCTTTCTTAATTAACTGTTAATGAAATAGTTGGAGGAAGGCAACACAAGACCCAACTGAACTTTAAAATTGTGTAATTAACGTAAGCACTAGCTTTTACTACTAGATATCTCAGTGTCAAATGACGTGGCCATGGGCCCAGTCGCCCATATCCGACAGGTAAGCGCAAAGTTGATATTTCGTTCCTATCCGAAAAGGAATTTATAATAATAATAATAAATAAATAAAACATGGGGATAATCACCATCTAAAGGTATTGACACGTGGCTCCTTTTAAACCAGTCATCACGATCGGATCTCTCTTGTACATAAAGAGTTGAGTCTTGAGAAAGAGAGGCTCGACTTTTTTTTAATTTTTTCTAGGGCTAATTGCACAAATGCCCCTGATTTAGGGTGTTATTGGAGCTATATTCAACTTTTTCTTAAAATTACACAAACATCCCTTATCATTAGTGGTCAACGGTTATCTTTAACTTTTGACTATATTTTTGGTTTGAAAAGTCTAATATGCCCTTAGTTATTATTTTTCATTTATTTAATCATATATTTGGTCGAAAAAAATTCAATAAAATAATTACAATTAAAAAAAAAAAAAAACAAAAAAACAACATAATTCACTAAAGAGAAAACACATTTCTAGATTTTTGTTGTAAATCTTTGGTGAATTATGTTGTTTTATCTTTTTATTTGTTTTTTAATTATAATTATTTTATTGAATTTTTTTGAACCAAATATATGATTAAATAAATGAAAAATAATAACAAAGGGCATATTAGACTTTTCAAACCAAAAATATAGTCAAAAGTTAAAGATAACCATTGACCACTAACGATAAGGAATGTTTATGTAATTTTGAGCAAAAGTTGAATATAGCTTCAATAAGACCTAAACTTGGGTGAAGTTTGTGCAATTTGCCCTTTTTTCTATGATGAAGATGACAACAGCATGCAGAGGATGCTACGATCTGATGTGACAAACGGCTAGAGCACTTACCTGTCAATCCGTCATCGGTGTAAGGCTATCTCCAACCGGTCTTTATTTTTTTTTTTTTCAATTTGAAGACTAAAAATAGAATCTTTATAATTTTACTGTTCCAATCATTCTTCGTTTTACGATCTTTAAAACAATAAAATATTATTATTTTACTTTATAAATAATATTTCAAACTTTCTTTAATAAAATTGTTTTATCTACGTTATCTTCTTAGATAATAATTTACTTACTTTTATAATATCTAAAAATTTCTAATTTTTTTTTATAATTTATCACAAAAGATTTCGAATGCGTTGAAGTTTATTCATTTGTATTGTCAACGCCGTCAAAGCTCATGACAACTACTTTGTTCAACGTAGGGATAATCTTAGCAAACTCGGGTAGACTCGGTGCCGGTTTTGTTTGGTTTGGTTTGGTTTGAACCGCCCAACCGAACCAGGACTAGGGAGGTTCCGATTCCATTTTTCACGGAACTGTCTGGTTCGAACCAAACCGGAACCACCCTTTCTAACATTTTATTTTTTTATAAATAAAATGTAATATTTTATAATGTAAAAAAAAAAAAAAAAAAAACCAAAAAAACAAAAACCGAAACCTTCTAAGGCCGGTTCCGATTTTGGTTCTGAACCAGAACCGAAATCGAACAGAATCAGAACCGAAACCAGAATCATTCGGAATCGAAACAGAAACCTTTCTAAATCGGAACCAGAACCGGTACCGGTACCGAAAGGAACCGAAACCAAACCGAAACTGAACAGGAACTGGAACCGAAACCGAAACCGGCGTCAGGTCTAAACTTGGGTTGTCTTCGTTGTAAAAAATTACTGCAGTGTTCCGAATATTAACATACCTATTAGTTCATTGATAAAAATTTTAAAATTTTAAAATAATTAAAATATAATCAATATTATACTCGGTTAAAAGATCTCAACAAAATATTTCTAATGGTATAATTTTTATACTAATTACATTTATAAATAAATAATTATATTTGATTAATTAAGTTTAATTAAAAATGAGGGAAAAAATGTGGAAAGATAAAATAATATTATTTTATTCAAATAGTAAAATGAAGATCCAATTTTGGGTCTTCAAACTTGAAGAACGAACCAAAACTCATCTTCAATTTGAGATCTTTATTTTGAAGATTGATCGGAGCAAATATATTCTTCAAATTGAAGAAATGAAGATGGGTTGGAGTTGGTCTAATCACAGCTTTAGGCCAACTCTAACCATCCTTTATTTCTTCAAATTGAAGAAAATTTTCACTCCAACCATTCTTTATTTTAAAGATCACAAAATGAAGATCGGTTTTGGTTCTTCAAACTTGAACATCCAAAATTGGTTATTCATTTCACTATTTGAATAAAATACTATTATTTTATCTTTCCATCTCATTTTTCACTTTTTTAATTAAACTCAATTAATTATATATAATTTTTGATTTGTAAATGTAATTAGTATAAAATTATACCATTAGAAATATTTTGTTGAGTTCTTTCAACCGAGTATAATATTGACTATATTTTCATTATTTTTTAATTTTAAATTTTTTATTAATAAACTAATAGGTATGTTAACATTTGGAACAATGCAGTAATTTTTTGTAACAAAGACAACCCAATTTTAGACCAGATACCGGTTCCGGTTTTAGTTTCGGTTCGGTTTCGGTTCAGAACTGGAATCGGAACTAGCCTTAGAAGGTTCCGATTTTTTGTTTTATATTACAAAATATTACATTTTATTTATACAAATAAAATAAAAATAAAATGTTAAAAAGGACATTTCTAGTTTGGTTCGAACCGGACGGTTCTGTATAAAATGGAATTGGAACCTCCCTGGTCCCGGTTCTGTTTGGAGGTTCGAACCAAACCGGCACCGGGTCTACCCGAGTTTGCTAAGATCATCCCTACGATGAACAAAGTAGTTGTTATGAACTTTGACGACGTTGACAGTATGAATAAATAAACTTCGACGCATTCGAAATCTTCTGTTGCATTATAAAAAAGATTATAAATTTTTAGATGTAATAAAAGTGAGTAAATTATTATCTAATAAGATAATGTAGAGAAAACAATTTTATTAGAGAATGTTTGAAATATTATTTATAAAGTAAAATAATAATATTTTATTGTTTTAGAGATTGTAAAATGAAGAATGGTTGGAGTAGTAAAATTCTGAAGATAGAATATTTCTGGAATATTCCATTTTCAGTTTTCAAATTGAAGAAAAAAATGAAAACCGGTTGGGGATTAGATGGGTGGGATTTGGGAATATTAGTGATAATTATTTGGTTACACGGTGATATTTAAAATTTTTAATGGTCATTCATTTTAATTATGTAAATAGAATTAATTAATTAATAAAAAACTTCAAAAGAATTAAAACTATTTCTAACAACATATTTTTTAATAAATTTTTTTTTTTTTTAAATCTCAAAGGATTTTATTTTACACAAGTGCCCACATGTCTTTTTTTTTTTTTTTTTTTGACAGTATCGATCTATTTAAGATCAGGTATTTTTTTTTTTAGGAAATTGCTTGAATACTAACAGTACCTAAGGTATTGACAGTAATCAAGGTATTGACCCCATCAATGGGGGTGTTGTCACGTTGCTTTTTTTTCTTAACTTTTTAGAGCATCTCCAATGGTAATGCAACTTGCATTTGAAAAAAATGGTGATATGTCAACATTATCAAACCAATTGCTTCATATGTGGTATGTAACTAAACTTGATAGACATCCAAATAAAAAAGTGGTCTCCAATGCTTCACTTGTCAAAATATATGTTTTTAATGGCTTGTCAATTTATTATTAGTTTTCTTAAATATACTTTAGAATTGTTGAATAAAATGAGGTAAAAGATAAGAGTACTTGCTGACTGGGTCAACAAGACGGCCGTCCAACAGATTGTCTGAAATCAGAGAGTCACGTTGACAGCCTCTAAAAAAAAAAATGTCACCTCAACTTGAAGTTGTACTAGAGATATTGCATTGAAGATGAATTTTTTAATAAAATGGATGTTCATCTTACGTGGCATCTAATTTTTTCACAACCTACATTAGCATTGTAGATGCTCTTATATTTATCTCTTTGTATTTTTCATAAATAGACCATATGGCAAAACCTCATTGGTTGGTCAGTACTTAAGGTATTGACTAGTCAGTACCCAAATATTGTCATTTTTTTATAAAGTTTTTTTTACTGTTTATAGAATTTGAGTACCTGATTTGAGAATTATAAACCTAGGTTCCAAACTCATTCATTTGCTGATCGACCTACACACCTAGGGACCAGTACCCACATGTCTTGGAAGATGGAATTCAAATTCAATTCAGAGGTACCAAATGGGCGGGAGGCTTGATACTCATCGGGCCCTCAAAATAAGGGTCTGGCCCATGTACTCATCTTCCCATATTTTTATTTATTATTTGTATTTATGACATGGTACAAATAAAATCAAGATTCAAAAGTAATATATATACGAAAATCTTCCTATGAGGATGTCCTGATAGAATTATATAAGAACATTGAATGTGAGTCACTCGTTTTACATACTTGATTTAGTATGTATGCATTTGTTAAATCACTTTTATAAATTAGTGGCTCACATTTAATATCCTGATAAAGTTATATAAGGATGCTCTGATAGGAACGAGACCATATATATATATATATACGGAAATTTCCCAATGAGGATGCCCTGATAGAATTATATAAGGACATTGAATATGAGACACTCGTTTTACATACTTTGACTTGGTATGTATGCACTTGTCAAATCACTTTTATAAATGAGTGACTCACATTCAATATCCTGATAAAGTTATATAAGGATACCCTGATAGGAACGAGATCGTATATCAAAATTAAATATTACTTGATTATATCAAAATTAAATATTACTTGCGTTGTCGACTTGTCGCCAACCTATAGAAATTAAATAGGATGGCTCTATTGCCACCGTAAAATGTCTTGCTACACCCAATTGCTCAAATCACACATTATAAAAATTCAAAATTTACTAATTTTCGTTATACACCTTCCAAAATTCCAAAATAACTGTATTTTCTTTCAAATTAAATAATCTCTTTTGTGTTATGAAATAAATAAAATAACCAATAACATAATAGCATAAATATAAAACAAGAAAGGAGAGAAAATAGTAGCCCAAGAAAAGAGATTTTTTTATTCCTTAATACTTCTCAATCTCATACATCAAGATGAAGGCTCTTATTTATGTTGTAATTTATAATGGATATAAATTACAACATAAATTGACCATAAATCATTTGGGTGTTACAAGAGAAGTTAGGAAGATGATAAGCTTGATTTCTTAATGTGGACATCCACTCACATTAAAACATTGAATAATGTTTTCATAACACTCCCCCTTGGATGTCCATCGTATAGAGAATATGCCTCATTAAAACCTTTGCTAGTAAAAACCCAGTGGGAAAAAAAAACTAGCAGAGGAAAAAGAGTACAGTATTCATCTACTTATCAAATTAACCTCTGAAGGAATTTGGGGTACAAAACTGCCTCGTTAAAACCTTACTAGGAAAACTCTATGGGATAAAAACCTAGTGAAGGAAAAAGAGTACAGTATGTACAATTTTCTCCAAAATCAATATCTCCCCCTGATAAGGTGATAAATACGCTCCCCCTCATTCTGACGTAGATGCTTCAATATTTTGTAAAGATATTGCATCCCGATATTTTATACCAAGATTTTATTTGTTGCAACTGGTAGTGTATTTATAAATAAATCTTCAGGATTGAAAACTTATACGTATTTTTTATCACCACCTTTTTGGAGATCATATGTAAAGAACTTTAATAAAATCAATTTCTGAATTGGTCCAACTTGTTATATACAACATCATGTTGTTTTATTATAAAAACACAAGTTGAACCTATATTTGGTACTTCAGGACCTAAAGTTCTTCAATAACAAGAGGAGATCATACATCACTTTTAAGTTATAGAATAAATATCGAGGAATTCATTCAATGTGTTTTATCTATGAAAAAGTACTTCAGGACATTTTCCTTATATATGTTGACTCATGTTTAATGTCAAACTTATTAGCTGAGACTAAATATTATTTTCCAAGACTTTTCATCTTTAGAATTATTCCTCTGATATATATAATTTATAAACTTAGCATAATTTTTACTAAGCTTTACACAATCAACATATAATTATTTTAATAAATATTCACCAAGACGAATACACTCCATGCATTCTGATTGTTTAATTTTCACTATACAAAACTTCATGTAGCTTTAAATAACTTGCTTCAGACATTTAAATCCTTCAAGGATTTTTATTCATTGTCAAACTAGGTTTCTGCAATAAACCTTTTATCTTAATTTGTACGAAAAATATTCGATAAGTTAGATGTCATCAAACATGTGGACTACAGGTCAAAAGCTTTCAAGTTTTACATAAATATAGTTTTGCCTTTTATTTGCTAATAATTTCTATATCGACATTTCTATAATTTGTAATACAAGTTTCTCATCATTTTTCATAATATGCAAAGCAAATAATATATGATCTCAATTTCTATACCAATATATTTCATTGTGATTATGTAATTCATATGCCTCTTCAAGGGCTTATTTTAATAACTCTACTGATAAATATACACTATACATGTCTTTCTATACAAATATCTCTCAAAGAGAAGTATAATCACATTAAATTTAATACACATGCCTCTACTGGGACAATTGAGATTCTTTTATTTTCTTCAACGGTCTTATAAGGGAGATGAACATTTCTATACAATTCTTCAGGATTTTGTTTTCACTTATGATACTAGCTCTTCAGGAGCTTTATATGATGAAGATTTATCTATCACTCGAGTATTATTTTAAATATGATCATGATCTTTTAATTTCAGTTCAATGAACCATATCTTTTGAACCAAATCGTCTTTTGCTACTTTATTGTCAAACAATTGATTTTTGCTGCCATTTAATGAATTGTTCTATAGGAACAACCACCCGAGTTTATATATTAGCATAATGCAATTTTATTATTTTATTTGAATCATCTGAATATCATGCAATTCACAAGATGATGCATACCTTGTAATTTTACGTCGTTTATTAACTTATGATAATTCTCCCCCTAACGACGATAAAATTTACTTCAAGGAATTATATGTATCATAATAATTTTTCACATAAACTCATTTATTTTGTCATAATGTCCTTTAAGGACTAATGTACATGGTCTTATTGTCCTTCGGGGACATTCACTAACAAAAACTAATTAGTTATGAAATGGATATCCATATAAAATATTTCAATATTTTGATACATCGTTTACTTTTAGTAAAGTTTATTGTCCTTCAAGGACATTCACTAACATGTAATCATATAATATAAGAAATATGATAAATTCTTTTGGCACGAGACAAAATGAATGAGATAGAATATTCTTAAATAAAATAATATAATAAGAACTTCAATTCCTCAAATTTCATGTTCTTATGTCAAGTTCTTAAAAACTCACATATTTTTTAGAACTTCTGGTTCGTGTAGGAACTGTTGGTTCATAATTGAAAAATCACATGTTTAAAGCTTCAAGTTCTTAAAATAAAATCACAAGTTTACTTTTCAAATGAAAATAATTGTTATTGGATCAAATTTAGAACTTCTAGTTATAATTAAATTTGATATCAACAATTAAATACAGAGCTACAAGTCTAATTAGTTTGAAATCGATAACATCGGATTTTAATAAGATAAATATTCAGAACTTCAGATTCTGATTTGTATTAATATTAAGAGCTTTAAGCCTTTGTATTTTACTTTTCAAATATTTGAGTAGCCAAATATTCATCTAGCAATAGAAATTTAGATCATATTTTGATTCAAAACTTCAGGTTCAAATTTCAGAACTTCGGGTTCATATTCAACAATTTTTATTCAAATTTAAAAGTTCTCAATTGGAATTGATTTTGAAACTTCTGGTTCTATATATATATCGATCAACTCCAATAACATTAAGAACCACAAAAAAAATAAAACTAAATTTATTTTTTGATGTGGAAGATCCAACGTAGTGGCAACCACAGAGCATACTCATAAAATTAGTTGTATGAAATCAATTAAATCAAAATACCAATGAGTAAATTATATTGAAATACTTACTTGGCCGGATATGATCTTCTTAATTGTCTAGGGACAATTTCTTATATTGTAGATCTTCCAGATCTAACAAAATACAAAGTGTCAATATTCATGTAATTTGTTTTAACTTTGTGTTATATATTAGCTCTTCTGGAGCGTTCATTATTCTTGCTAAAAATCAACAAAATATTTTAGATATAGCAAGAAAACTTTTATAATTATTAGAAGGTGTATTTTACATCCTTTCAATCTTCATGTTTTGTTAAGGTGTTATTCCACTTATGGTGGAATAATTTAAATTTCTTTATAGTGATCACCTTGACATCAATAATTATTTGATACAACAATATCCATGATCATCACCATAACTATATGTAACATTCACTTCAAGGAATGATATTGATCAAACTGGGTAATGTCAATGATTTTATAATCAAAACTAATTATTTTGTTCAACCATGAAAACCATGATATAAACTAATAGTATGCTCAAATACATACGTTATTAATATTGCCACTTCTAGAGCAAATTTGAAGCATAAAATAGTGAAATATATACTTCTACTTCTGGAACAATATTTGAAACAATATAGACTTATTATGTTTCATCGATCATGTTTATCTACTTGGTGATCAAAACCATTTTTAAGCAAATATATATAAGGACAAATAATTCGTTGACGATAAGATATTTCTATTAGAAAAGAACAACTAGACATTTTTTTTTAACAAATAAAATAAAATATAATTCATGATATATCATACAATTTACTAAAAACAACAACAAATATCTAGCATGATATGAAGTTGTTTTCATGATTTGTTGCAACTTGTAATTACAAGTTTAATGCTAATATAAATCAAAGCAATAAGAAAAATCTCATCTTTGAAAGAATAATGGAATATAAATATTATATTACTAAAACCACATGAATGTAAATCAACTTAAAATAAAACCAACAATTTTAAAATACAAAAATCAATGAACCGTAAAACTATATCACATGGTGAATAAATTCAAATGTTAATGGATAAAAAATTAAGGCATTTCGTGATTAATAGGTGTGTGAAATATGAAAATTTATATTTTTCTAGTATATGAAAATATAAGATTTCACACCTTACATACCTTAATAAGGAGGAAGAAATAAAGAAGAAAAAATATTTCATTCATAGTAGTTGGGTCTCTTAATGTGAAATATAAATAACCAATACAAAATAATAGATCAAAAATGTCAGATTCATGATCATGTGAAATATAAACAACCAATTATAGATAGATAGATCAAAAATGTTTGAAAACAAAAGGCAAATTACTTTTGCACTTTTTGGTCATATTAATATCGAAACTTAATGTTCTATTATATCATAACCTTATAGTTATGATTTGCAATTCTAGAACTACAGGTTCCAAATAAAATTCATATTTGATGAAAATGTTGAATTTCATCAGAACTTCAAGTTCATATATAAATTGTAAACAATGAATTGAGAACTTCGGGCTTCAAAATTAATCACATATGTCGAAATTCAGAACTTTGGGTTCTTATTCGATAATTCAAAATTTTCATATTTTGGTTTGATTGCAATCCATATTTTCTAATGAGATTATGTTAAGCTTCAAGCTTTTTGATTTTGTAATATCCAAACACTAAATTTTAC
This sequence comes from Acer negundo, assembly GCA_035582765.1. Classification (NCBI taxonomy): domain Eukaryota; kingdom Viridiplantae; phylum Streptophyta; class Magnoliopsida; order Sapindales; family Sapindaceae; genus Acer; species Acer negundo. The sequence continues at coordinate 26,853,578 of CM069236.1, forward strand.
TTCAAGCTTTTCAATTTTACAATCTTCGGACATCAGATCAAGCTTCAGGCTTTTTGATTTAACAATTATCAAATATATATCAAATCGAGCTTCAGGCCCTTTGATTTTGTGATATTTGGATTGCAATATAATTAATTTCATTTTTGCAATCTTCTAGTTGCAATACAATCATTTTTTTTTCTTTTATTGGCAACTCAATGAATATTAAAAACAAAATTAAGAAGAGAAATAATATAAACCAATTTTTTTTCTTAGCCCAAAATTAGAGAAAGAAATACTTTACAATTGCTTGGATCTCTTGGTCTCATCAAGAACTCTCGGCCTCATCAAGAAATTGTTATCTCTCTTATCACTTATCGAATTTGGATCATATGACATCTTGTCTTCAAATAATAAACTTTCAAATCTGAAACTTGAAACATATAATGGTTAGAGACTCGTGCTGATAACGTGTTATGAAATAAATAAAATAACCAATAACATAATAGCATAAATATAAAGCAAGAAAGGAGAGAAAATAGTAACCCAAGAAAAGAGATTCTTTTATTCCTTAATACTTCTCAATCTCATACATCAAGATGAATGCTCTTATTTATAGCCATACAAATCTTTACAATCATAACTTACACAATAATGGATATAAATTACAACATAAATTGACCATAAATCATTTGGGTGTTACAAGAGAAGTTAGGAAGTGATAAGTTTGATTTCTTAATGTGGACATCCACTCACATTAAAGCATTGAATAATGTTTTCATAACATTTTGATCTTTTTTTTTTGTCCTTTGGTTTTATAATATTCTTTTATTATGTTTCAAAAGATGCATTTTGAAAGGCTCAAGCCCAATAGATACGGTCTTTCGAATGTTCTTGCTCCAAGAGTCCAAGGTCATGATCGTGCGAATGTAATCAAGCAAGGTCTAGAAGATTAGAACATGACAAGTGTGTTGCTAGTTCCCTTATAGATACTTTGAGTGTTTGTGTCTATTGGGATTCTTTGAAATTGGAATATAGAATGATATTTTTGTGTGTAGTGCGATAATTGATGCGTATGCTGCAAAGAGATGGGTTTATGTAGCTTAGGTATCAAAGTAATTTTATTACAAGTTAGTTTAATAATATATATATATATATATATATATATAAAGGTGTGGGTAGACATTTTATGGATGGCAATAGAGCCACCTAATTAAATATTACTAATGTTGTCAAGATAAAAAAAATAGAGTGACGATATCTACATTCCAAATTAACATGTTTTTAAAATTCTAATAATACTTTTAAGTAAAATTAATAAAAGGATTAATTATTTGTTAGTATATCCATCAATAATTATTAATTATTTCATATTTTAACTTTTTGTAATTTTTTTTATCTTCCTATTAATGGTTTGATATTAACATATATTATAAAAACTCTTTCGTATTTGAGAAGTATAATTCTCGCCACTAATAAAAGAAATTAAAAATATATACAGACTTGCTCAGCCCAAAATTGTCTTATTGCAGGCTTGCTATATGAATTCTATATCACAGTTCTCCTTCTCCTCCTCCTCCTAGTCCTATACTCCTATGACCTCTTATCCACTTCTTTAATTTTTTATTTTTATTTTTTGTGCAGCACTGGTAATCGAAAAGAAATAAAAAATGCACCAACGTTTTCTTCGTTCCTCCAAAACTGTCACAACGGTCACTGGCAAACTCATCTTCCCGCCAAAGTATCAGTCACTCTTCTTCTGCTACTCATCATCGCCGCAAAAACAAGATAACCAACGAAAACAGAATCAAGAACAACAAGCTTCCATTTCCAATTCCAAATCTTCAATTGGGTCTCCATGTCGAGTCCAGAAACTAATAGCCTCCCAATCAGACCCTCTCCTGGCCAAAGAAATCTTCGACTATGCCTCCCGCCAACCCAATTTTCGCCACTCATATTCTTCCTATCTCATTCTCATACTCAAACTTGGTCACTCCAAATTCTTTTCTCTAATGGAAGATGTTCTCTTTCACCTCAAATCCGATCGCTGCCCAGTCAATCCCACCCTTTTCACTTACTTAATCAAAATCTACGCAGAAGCCGATTTGCCCGAAAAAGCTCTCAAAACATTTTACAACATGCTTGAGTTTGACTGCAAGCCTTTACCTAAACAGTTGAATCGCATTCTCGAGCTTCTTGTCACTCACCGGAACTATCTCCGACCAGCTTTTGATCTTTTCAAGGATGCCCACAAGCACGGGTGTTTGCCCAATACTAAATCCTACAACATATTGATGAGAGCGTTTTGTTTAAACGGGGATTTAAGTATTGCATACTCACTGTTTAACAAAATGTTTGAAAGAGACTTGATGCCTGATGTTCATTCGTATCGGATTTTGATGCAGGGGTTGTGTAGGAAGAGTCAGGTGAACACAGCAGTTAGTTTGTTGGAGGATATGTTGAATAAAGGGTTCGTTCCGGATACGTTGAGTTATACTACATTGTTGAACAGTTTGTGTAGGAAGAAGCAGCTTAGGGAGGCTTACAAGCTTCTTTGTAGAATGAAAGTTAAAGGTTGCAATCCTGATATTGTTCATTACAATACAGTTATATTGGGGTTCTGCAGAGAAGGACGCGCAATGGATGCTTGTAAGGTTCTTGAGGATATGACTTCAAATGGGTGCTTGCCAAATTTGGTGTCTTATAGGACTTTGGTTGGTGGGTTATGTGATCAAGAAATGTTTGATGAAGCCAAAAAATACATGGAGGTAATGATATCAAAGGGGTTTTCTCCGCATTTCTCGGTTTCTCATGCTTTGATTAAAGGGTTTTGTAATGTTGGTAAGATTGAGGAAGCTTGTGGAGTACTGCAGGAATTGCTCAAGTTCGGGGAAGCTCCGCATAAAGATACTTGGTTGATGATAATTCCTAGCATATGTAAAGGGGAGGAGACGGAGGAAGTGAGCCAACTTTTGGACAAGGTTATGAAGGTAGAAATAAAGCGCGACACAAAAATAGTGGAGGCTGGTATTGCCTTGGAGGATTATTTGATTAGGAAAGCAAAATCTAGATCAAGGAGAGCTTAACACATGTTTGGGTATACAGCTGATTGACAAATAACTGCAGATTCTTGTTCCAGTTTGAAACTTTTTTTTTTTTTCTCACTGTTGATGTGATTTATTGATTCAAGTTATTTATATATGATGATAAAGAATGTTGTACACTTGTCTGTCACATTTTAGCATCTCTATTCTGTAAATCAACTATTTATCCACTCATTTTTTGTATTTATCTGTTTGATTTTGTTGATTTACTGTCGTACGAGAACTTTCTCTAAAGCATGAGATGTTACAGTGAGTAGTATCAATGAAACTATTTTGTTTACACAAAGACATTGCATATCTCGTGTGTGAAATAAGTTCGAAGCTAAAATAGACATCGAATGTTTTATGCATCAACTAGGGGCAACATAGATGACCTACAAGGCTTTGCAACTTAACATTTTCAAAAGTAGCCCTAGATGGTTTGGCAAAAGGACATTTACTTATCTTTGGTTTATTACTTGGTCTCCAGACCAAACTACCCATCCCCACTGCTTTTATACACACAACTCTTAACATTAACCTGAAAACAGAGCAACATAGAAATATAGAACATTAAAATGTATATATTATGCCTCCTTAGTATCTATGCTATGCACTTCAAGATATTAGATCTATACGCAGTGTACGGAAGCAAATTTTATCACTAGTTGATAAACAACCTACAAATAAGTTATTTTTATTGACAAATCTAATAACGTCATAAGCAAAAACACAATACGAGATCTTTAAATAATGACAATACCACTTTTGAATAGTGTTTTGAAAAACAAAGTTGACATACAACTTAGGAACTAGATAGCTCATACATCAGCCAAGGCCTAAAAATTTCAGTCCATTCCTCCCGTCTTTGCACCCTGAACCCCGATAAACTTCATTGGGGAAGAGGGCTTCTGGAGCAACATAAGACCTAAATTGCTAACAATTAAAATTAATATTCAATAGCTGTAGCAATTAAATTGCAACAAAGAAACTGAATTGAAAGCAATTTTTACAATCATTCATGGTTATGGCAAAGGGCCACCATGTAAAGCTGAAATGTTTGCAACTACGACTCTGTATCACGTTTACTACGATAAGCCAGCCTCACAACTTTGTGGAATTGCATTCACTAACTAAACAGAAGGAATTATACTAATAATTACAAACTGAATGTTATATATAAGACATATTTTCCAGGAACACAGAACACCCATTCTTTTCAGTTTGCAGTTACCTAGAAGAACCAAGACATGAAGCTTTCTGCCAAACGAAAAAACAATCATGTCTTGAGGTAATTTCTCCTCATAAGCATGCATATGGAAATAGCTCATACAGTCATACCATTGAAATTGTCATTGATAATGAACAGAACATATAACATAATATTATCATAAACTACAATCAAACAAGAAATATTGCTAAAACTTAGCCAAATGAAATCAGCCACTATTTGTGCAACCACTTCTCATCAATATTTTGAAAGTAAAGCTGATATAAGACAAAACTTCGGGAATTTCCCAAGCTACGCCACAAGATACAAGATTTTGAATTCTAGCAGGCATTGGTACCTGCTCTCCGACCCACAAATTTCAGTCGAGTAGTCTGCTCTGAGCCTTTTCGTTTCTAATTGATAAAAATGTTTCTCTGTCACATACATGGAACCAAATCTGTAATCAAGGCTCACTCCTTTCAGTACCTTTTCTCACTACTAGTGCACGACCACTAAAATCCTGGAAGAGAAAAAAAAAAAAAAACAATTAAGTGACTAACAAAACAAACAAAATATAATTCAAGAGATGTGGTTAAAAAGGCTATGGTATGGGACTTTACTGTTCCATTTAAAGAGAGTGCAGCATCACATTCTGCAGCTGTAGAGAAGGAAATGAATGCAAAAACACGGTTTTTGACTCCTTTCCGGTCGTACAACACTCTAGCACTGACCACAGTCCCAAACCGGCTAAAATGATTCCTCAATTCCTCAGGTTTTGTAGCCCAAGCAAGGTTGCCAAGATACAATTTATGAGGGCTTTCATATATGAAACTCTTCTTGGGTGATGAATTCAATGCCTCAGGATTCCTCCTATCGGATTTAGAAATCATATCAACTGAAAATTTAACCCGCATTTCACGTCCGTCCACATCCTTCAATATTACCAAACAAGTTCAGACAAAACTACTAATTAAAAAAAACACCCAATTGAATTCAAAAGGTACCTAATTTGACACTTACAGATCCATCCAATGCAGCAATAGCACTTTTTGCTGAATTTATCGAACCCATTGTCACGTAACCAGATCCACGACTTATACCCGTCTCAGAATTCCGTGAAACCTAAAAAAATTAAAACTTCTAATTCAAACTGAGAAGAGCAAGAACAAGAACAAGAACAATTCTCCTTGAATTTCAGCTATACTATTTAACACAAAACACACTGTAATATTTGCTACAAAGTTAAAGATTTTAGCTATAGTAATCGTACCTCTACGGAGATAACAGTTCCAAAAGGCTTAAACGTCTCTAGAAGCTCGGAAATGTCCCAGCTTCTGGGCAAATTACAGACATATAGTTCACATGGTCTTGCTTTCTTCTTCGTTTCTTCGGCCAAAACGACGTCGTCCTTTATGTTTTCTTTCTCCTCCGCAATATCCTCACCTTTAATCTCATCTCCAACCACCACCGCTTCCTCGTCTACCACTGCCAAAACTGTGCACGGTCTAGCTGGATTGGACAAGGACAAGCTCAAGCTTAAGCTTGAGAGTTTTGGGTAGCGAAAATTGTGTAAGGAGGACGAGAACGAAACGAATCGTTTTGGTAATGTTGGAGCAGTGATTTGGGTTTTGTCATTTGGAAACAGAGAGGAAGAAGAAGAAGATGTTAAGCAGCCAGTAGTGGTCGCCATTGAAGAAGTGAGCGAGCGTTCCAAATTTCACAATTTCTTAGTGGATAATGGTTTATTATTTCTTATTCTTACCAACCGGGTCAAATATCGTCTTAATCGGGCTGACCCGAATATATAAATTTATCTACAACACAAATTTAACCTTTTTTGTTTTGTTTTGAAATTAGCACAAATTTAACTATTAGTAATTCACTATGCCCCGTATCAGTTAAGTTTCCTTCTTCTACAAATCTCCACTATCAGTTTAGGCTTGGGTCTGATTATTACGCAGATCTGAATTAAGCATTTTTGGAAGAAAATGCCGTCGACTCCCAACGGATCTCTAGAAGACCAGCAGAATGAGGATACGGCGCTGCCGTCTTCTGTTAAATTCGGCACACCGGAGGCGTTAGATTACGTCCGTACACTAACGGACGTTGGAGCCATGACTCGCCTTCTCCATGAGTGCATCGCCTACCAACGAGCGCTTGACGTCGACCTCGACAGCCTCCTCTCTCAACGGTCAGACCTTGACAAGCATCTCCTCCACCTCCAGAAATCAGCGGAGGTGCTAGACATAGTCAAGGCGGATTCGGATCACATGCTCTCCAACGTTCGCTCCACCAGTGACCTCGCCGACCAAGTCAGTGGCAAAGTCCGGGAGCTGGACTTGGCTCAGTCACGAGTCAATGACACGCTATTCCGCATCGACGCCATCGTGGAGCGGAACAACTGCTTGGAAGGCGTTAAAACGGCTATGGACGAAGAGAATTTCGAAGCGGCGGCAAAATATGTACAGAGGTTTATAGAAATCGATGGTAAATACAAGGACTCTGGATCTGATCAGAGAGAACAATTGCTGGCCGCGAAGAAACAGCTGGAAGGAATCGTTAAAAAGCGTGTCTTAGCGGCTGTGGATCAGCGAGATCATGGTACGATATTGCGATTTATTAAGCTTTATTCACCTCTAGGAATAGAAGAGGAGGGATTACAGGTATATGTAGGGTATCTGAAGAAAGTTATAGGGATGAGATGGAGGATGGAGTATGAAAATTTGGTGGAGTTGATGGATCAGAGTCAAGATCAAAGCCAAATTAATTTTGTTGGGTGTTTGACGAATTTGTTTAAGGACATTGTATTGGCAATTGAGGAAAATGATAACATTTTGAGAGGTTTGTGTGGTGAGGAAGGGATTGTGTATGCGATATGCGAGTTACAAGAGGAGTGTGATTCGAGGGGTTGTATGATTTTGAAGAAGTATATGGAGTATAGAAAATTGGCTAAGTTATCGTCTGATATAAATTCTCAGAATAACAATTTGCTTGCTGTCGGTGTGAGTGAAGGGCCTGATCCGAGGGAGGTTGAAATGTATTTGGAGGAAATTTTGTCATTGATGCAGTTGGGTGAGGATTATACTGAGTTTATGGTGTCCAAGATTAAGAGTTTGAGTTCTGTGGATCCTGAGTTAGTGCCACGAGCCACTAAGGCTTTTAGGAGTGGAAGCTTTAGCAAGGTTGCACAGGATATTACTGGGTTTTATGTGATTTTAGAGGGATTCTTTATGGTGGAGAATGTGAGGAAGGCTATTAGGATTGATGAACATGTGCCTGATAGCCTTACCACGTCTATGGTGGACGATGTATTTTATGTTTTGCAGAGTTGTTTGCGAAGGTCGATATCTACTTCGAATATCAGCTCTGTGATTGCTGTCTTGAGTGGTGCCTCTAGTTTGTTAAGCAATGAATACCAGGAGGCATTGCAACAGAAGATGAGAGAGCCAAATCTTGGAGCAAAGTTGTTTTTGGGTGGTGTTGGTGTGCAGAAGACGGGGACAGAAATTGCAACAGCTTTGAATAATATGGATGTGAGTAGTGAGTATGTCCTGAAACTGAAGCATGAGATTGAAGAGCAATGTGCAGAGGTGAGTGAATACTTGCATTTATGGTTTTAATGTTAACTTGTCTGTGGATATAACTCGTTACATGAGAAGTTAGATCTTATTTGGTGGTTCTCTGATATAAATATATATTAAAGAAAAAATAAAAATAATATGGTTATTTGGTAGATCTACATGCATGCATACATACAGATTCATTTTAGATGCGAATGCGTGCGACAACACAGTGAATATTACTTCTTATAATGTGTTGGATTGGTACTATGAAACCTTATATTCTGGTCTGCTGTGTGGATACATGATAAGTTTCTTCTGAATTGGTTGGACGTTAGCTTGCCTGTGGTTCTAACTTGTACTGAGGAGTTAGATTGTAATTGTTACTTGATAGTTCTCTAATAAATAAATAAAAAAATGACAAAGAAAGAAAATTGTTATTCGGTAGTTCTACATGTATATGTACATATGATTTTTAGTTGCAATGCTTGCGGCACTACAACGAATACGATTCCTTATAATGTGTTGTATTTGTAGTATGACAACTTATATTTATAATTGCCATTTCAAACCGGTATCACCATAACTAGCACATCCTATTGAACCAAATAAAATCTAAGATATACAATCAGAAAAATCCATGACAGCCTATCTATTCAGTAGCAATCCACAAAAATAATTTCTGAAACAAAATAAGTAACTAAGTCCATAATATAAAGATGATGAAGACAAGGTTGAAATGCCATGTCCACTTAGTAATCAGTAGAGAGAATCTATGCCTATGAGTGAAGAAAGTATAACATTGAGCAGACATTTTTGCATTCCCTTTAAGAAGACTGGATATACTGAATTGGGTAGGCTAAGATCTAATGCTTTTTATTTACTTTTTTGCTTAAACCATAGTCCATGCATTTTTTCACAATTGAGTTGTCTCAAACAAAGAACAATGAAGATGAAAACAAGGGAATAATAGGTAGCGGTACCATATATTTATGTGGTTATTGTTCTGTTATTTTTATCAAGGGTTAGAATATGAGTGTCTATTTGCAATTTATGAAGTTACTATAAGGAGTTTATACTCTTGTGACCTGTGAAATGGTGAAAAGAACCTTGTGCTCAGCTGGGATAGTCATCGTACATCTTCTTCTTCTTTTGAACAGAAACAAGAAACTATCAATAAATCTGGTTATCATGGATTTCATGTTTTTAGAGACTAACTGAAATAGCCTTGACTAGTATGCATATTCTTATCTTGTATGCTAGAAGGGATGAATGCATATTGGCCTAGAAATAACCTCTAATCATTTGCTCATTTTTCCTAGAAAAAGACGCTATCTGTTTGCTTTTAGTACTGAGAAGAATTTTTATAATGCCCCAAATGTGCTGTGTTATGTATGGTGGTGTTGTTTCAATAATATATATATATATATATATTGGGAAATATTGTGTATGCAACATCCTAATTCTTGAATCTGTAAAATTTTAAATCTCTAAAGTCTTGTTCATTTATATATGAATGCCAATGCTGGTCCTTTCCATGATAATTTTTGTCTCGGTGGTCGTAATTGTTTTTCTATGATCCGGCTCTTTTTTATTTCTCTAATTTAATTTTTTTTTTTTGTTTGTCAAATAATCATGATATTTGAGCAGTATAATAACATAAATCCTTTTCTTCAGGCATTCCCTGCACCTGCTGATAGGGAAAGAGTTAAATCTTGTTTATCTGAGTTTGGAGATCTGAACAAAACTTTCAAGCAATACTTGAATTCTGGACTGGAACAACTTGTGGCAACTGTGACACCTAGAATCAGACCAGTTTTAGACAGCGTTGCAACTATCAGCTATGAGCTGTCAGAGGCTGAATACGCAGATAACGAGGTCAATGATCCATGGGTTCAGAGGCTTCTCCACGCTGTTGAAACAAATGCAGCTTGGCTCCAGCAACTAATGACAGCAAGCAACTATGACTCTTTTGTTCATTTGATTATTGATTTTATTGTGAAGAGGCTTGAAGTGATTATGATGCAGAAAAAGTTTAGTCAACTTGGTGGCCTGCAGCTTGACAGAGACACAAGGGCTCTGGTAAGTCATTTCTCTAGCATGGCTCAGAGGACTGTTAGAGACAAGTTTGCTCGCCTTACTCAAATGGCGACAATCCTCAACTTAGAAAAGGTCTCTGAGATTCTTGATTTCTGGGGCGAGAACTCAGGACCTATGACCTGGAGACTAACCCCGTCTGAGGTTAGGCGAGTGCTGGGCCTAAGAGTTGATTTTAAACCTGAAGCGATAGCTGCTTTGAAACTCTAATCCCATTTTTTTGTCCAACATGTCCCATTTTGATATTCTTATATAATTTTTTTTTTTTTTCATGTCTCTGATAGGTAGGCAAATCCATAAATCACATCACCATATTGACAACTTTAGTGTATTTTTACATTGCTTTCTATCCATAAAAATTGTTATTATTTCATTTTTTAAAACATGGACTGAAATATGAGTTTTATCCGCTGCAAGCTATTAGTTTGTTGTGACTTTCTGATCTTGAATTTCAAGATTCATGAGAAGTAAACATACTATTGGTAATTATATGAAGGAGGCCTTTAGTATATTTTATATTGCAGTTGAAGAACTTGAATTTTCAGCTGAATGGAATTGTCATTTGTTCTACTATTTTTCTGCATAAAATATGGTAGTTTATTTTGCCGTCTTAGATTTTCATTTATGTTTCTGAATGCATCAGCCATTCCCTAGTGGTAATCTGTGAGAACTGTAGAGGTAGGGGTGGCAAAGCGGGTTGGCGGGTCGTGTTATGCTCAACACGAAAACAATCCGTTTATTAAACTAGTCAGACCCTCTGAACACAAACACGATACAATATGGTTAACCCCGTTTATTATACTAATCAAATCGTGTCGGGTCAAATGACTCGTTTAAACAACGTTAAACCCATTTAAAAAACACTAATAATTAACACGTTTAAGTGTTTAACTCAGTTACTGACCCATTTAAACATTAATAATAGTGAAATTATTTTTTTTCCCCTATTAATTGTGTCAACCCGCGACACGGTAGGTCAACACGAACACAACCTGCTTAATAAACGGGTTAGATGGGTTGACATGATTATTGACACGACCCGTTTATCCTCAACCCAAACCCGCAATAATCGCGTTTGTGTCGTGTCGATCCGTTGTGTTATGACCCATATTGCCACCCCAATGTAGAGGGGATGCCTCGGATCCAAATCTTATTGTTTAATGCAAAAATGTGATAAATGAGTTTGTTGGAAATTGCTTTTAATTAATCAAGAACATAAGAGTTTCACTGAACCCTGATAATTCTCTTGGGTCTTTCATCTTTGAATAACAAACATTTTTATACTACTGTATAATGGAACTGTCTTTTTGTGGAATATGAACTTGTTGCAGGTAAAGCATTATTTTGTTAAGCTGCCTTTTTGTTCTTATAGTGTAAATTACTTCTATTTATTTATTTCGAAATAGGAGTGTAATTTATTTCTTATTTGTTCTTAATTAGTTTGTTATTTAGTTTCAGGAACACTGCATTAACAGAAGTAAATCCGAAAAACAGAAGGTTGAAACTTTGAAAAAACGGCAATATCTTAAGCCGGCATCGATTGACATTATTAAAATAAAAAAATTAGGAAGTACAGTCCACCAGCCCTTCGGGTTTGACGTTTAAATAATACTAGTACAAGAAGCAATTATAATTCGAGTAAAAAAAAGGAAACCAAAATTTTAAATAAAAAAACAACCTAAAGAACAGATCTTGCTTATACAAGTACACTACACTTTGACAAAATGACTGCTAACAGTAAATAAATATGAAACACAACCATCAAACAAAAAGCAATAACATAAATAGGTTTATGAATGTCTGATATTGAAAGGTTAGACGTGAGCAGTGCCTTCGGTGAATTTGGGATCCTCGCATCTGTATCGGCCATCAGGTCCAATACCAAAACCTTTCGGATCTGCAAACACGTTCTCAAGCAGCTGGCTGCGAGCTGGATAAGGACTCTCATCTGCAAACTCAACAGCCTCCTCAATCAGCTCGTCTATCTTCTTCTCTATGGCCTTTAACTCGGGTTCACTTGCTAGTTTGCTCTCAATCATGTATTTCTTCAGCGCTGTGATTGGATCTCTGGCAGCATAGTGAGCCTTCTCAGCTGCCAAACAACAACAGAAATGAGAGCATGAACAAATTAGGACTAAAATTGAAGTTTTATAAGCACTATAAGAACATGGTGGTGAGCAAATATCAATAAATGAATTCCACCCGATGTGGATTTAGCTATCATGATAACAAGTTTAGCAAAGAAAAAAAAAGTATGGCTCAGGAACATGATATTTCTACTTGCTAAGATCATACATCTAAAAAATTTGACACACGTGAAAGAAAACTCAAAAGGTTTTACTTCTCAAATCAGTCCACTAACTCCATCTTTGAATTTTTACCTGAATTTTTTTTACAGTAGACAGCACTAAACAAGCTGCCAATTCAGTAAACCAAAAGAGAGATTTTTTAAGACTCGACCAACAAAATCCGACCTAACACTTCTATGCAGTGAACTATATGCAATTCAAGGTAATACAAGTCTACAAACCAACACAAACAATACAGTAAGGATGATAATGCATCTCAAAACGACACATATCCAAGTGCGGGGTTTGCTGGCAACCATAGAAACAAAATTTAAAGAGGAAAGGCAGGGTTAATTTACATGACACATGAGCATCAGAGCATCAATTAAAATGCACAGTAAGAAAAGCATCAAAAACGTTTATCAACAAATGAGAATAAAATCAGAAAGCCTAATGAAGAAAACCATATTCATATTCAAATGTTTACCAGGGTCACGAAGCTCATCGGGGTCAGCCAATGAGTGTCCTCTAAACCTGTACGTCTCACATTCCACTAATGTTGGTCCTTCACCTCTCCTAGCTCTTTCAACTGCCTCCTTGGCCACTTCCCTCACCTTAAGAACATCCATCCCGTCAACATGAATACCTGGCATCCCAAATGCTGGTCCCTTCTTATAAATCTGAGGGTCTGATGTTGCCCTCAAATGTGACATCCCAATAGCCCACAAGTTATTTTCCACAACAAACACAATGGGCAACTTCCATAATGCTGCCATGTTCAAGCACTCAAAGAACTGCCCATTATTACAAGTTCCATCCCCGAAAAATGCCAATGTCACGTGATCACAATCGGCCTCCTTCAACACCTCCCTCCTGTACTTGCTGGAGAATGCTGCACCTGTGGCAACTGGAATTCCTTCACCAATAAATGCAAACCCACCAAGCACATTGTGCTCCTTTGAGAACATGTGCATAGAACCACCCTGACCCCTGCAGCAGCCAGTAGTCCTCCCAAAGAGTTCACTCATCACCTGACGAGCAGGAACCCCCTTACTCAGGGCATGCACGTGATCACGGTATGTGCTCACCACAGAATCTTCCTTCTTCAAAAGCTTAATAAATCCAGTGGATACAGCTTCTTGGCCGTTGTAGAGATGGACAAATCCGAACATTTTGCCTCTGTAGTACATTTGGGCGCACATGTCCTCGAAAGCTCTACCAAGAATCATATCTTCGTATAACACTAACCCTTCCTCTTTTGTGATCAACTGAATACTCAAACAAGTGAAAGCAATAATTTCAGCCTCAATTTCTCAACTTCCACATTGTTAAAACTTAAAAGCAATAACTATTGCAATAAGCATATAAACACAAGAAACGAATATCTGCTCAATTTCAATAACATGTAGAAACTTAAAATACAAATTCATAGTAATTTCACTATGAATGCAATCAAAATGATTCAAAAAGGGACAACAAAGAAATCTTCGAAAATTTTGCAATTTTTTTAATTTAAATTTCTGAGCTTTCTTAGCAATTAAAGGACAAAACTAACAGAAGATTTCAATTTGTAAGCAACCAATAACTTTAAAGGGACAGTGAAATTGTGTTAACCAGATTAGAAGTCGATTTGAGCTTCTTCTCCTTAACGACATCAGAGACAGCAACGACGGCAGATCGACGGTGGAGATTGGTGTGATTCAATTTAGCGGAATTAGGAAGACGAAGCTTGCGAGTAGATCCAAGAAAGGTGGTTTTGAGAGGATCAAAGAGAGGTTTGTCGTGAGATCTAGTATTGACGGCAGACAGAGGTTGAACAAACTTGGTTGCAGTGAAAGCCGTGGTAGCCATTTTTTGTTTTATTTTTCTCACAAATAAGTTGTTTGGGATATGAGAAAGTGAGAGAAAATGGGAAGGGAAAATGGGGGTTAAGTAAGAGAGTGAAAGTAAGTGGGGGGGCGGAGGGAACGAGGGACTTGGAAATAATCGGGGATTTATGATGGGAAAGGTAAGCCACCCAACTCTTAACTACGCACACTTTTTTTTTTTTTTTTCCTTTGTAAAGTCGGTTACGATTTGTGATCGTTGATACTCTTTGGACAGTTGGGGGTTAGAGTGCATGTGCCTTTTGGATCTTCGCAAGACACTACGTTGTCGTTTTACTGTTTTTTTTTTTTTTTTTAATGAATTTTCGTGCTTACCTCTGCAAGCATAATTTGGAATGGAGGAGCAATTGATTATCTATTAGTCTCGTATGCCCGGCGATTCATCAAATCCAAATTTGTTATTACTTATAAGGATGTTAATCAAATTTGTTAGGCGTAGTTTTTAAAACTTGTGATAATTTATTAGAGCATCTCTAATGTAAATATGCATTTTTGAGTTTCTAAATAGTGACACATCAGCATTTCTATTTATTAAGGACCTACTTTTAAAAAAAATTAGAGAAATGTATATTCACATCTCTAATGCAATTATCTAAAGTCAAATATACATCCATTTTATGTCAAATCATAATAAAACAATTATTACACTCCATCTCATATTTTATTTTATAATTAAATGAGGTTTGATCTTATTGGTGGAAAGAGTTAGAAATCCTAGTCAGCATTTCTAGGAGAGTTTCTAGAATTAGAAACCCAACTCTATATTCTCTAACTTTTTTTTATCCACATCATCTCCATATTCAACTTGGATAATAGTATTGGAGAGAGTTTTTCTAACTTTTTAAATATTTATCATATGTGACACTCCATTTTTTCCAAATGCATAATAGTATTGGAGATGCTCTTAGGATGTTAATTAAATTTAATATATATATATAAAATTACAGTTATGGCAATTTAAATTTGAAATATTAGACTCTGATGGAAAGTAGTGTATAAGTTGATGTCGTTGACGTGGAAAGTTAGACCACGTGGATAGCTGGGAATTCCTATACTGGATGAGGTCGACGTCTCTTTCAATTTAATATAAGAATGTGCTTCAGTTGATTTAGTTATTTAATCTATTATTTACAATGTAAGCATCAACGGGTCCATAGCTCAGTGGTAGAGCAATTGACTGCAGATCAATAGGTCACCGGTTCGAACCCGGTTGGGCCCTGTTAGTTGTCTAATATTTTTTCCACATTTAAAATGTAAATTTTCTCTTCTTTTTTATTTTTTATTTTTTTTATTTTTATTTAGAAAATATATCTATATTAAAGCAATACTAGCATTTTTATGAAAGAAATGTGAAATTTTCTATTTACTGCACCTTGTTGGGAACAAAATTTCCAACAACCTTGTGAAGCTCCATAAAAGAGCTCTGTATGCTTCCCTACCACTCGGAAGCATTGTAAAATCTGCTACTTTTTTATTTATTTACTTATTTATGCTAACATTTAAACAACTACACCAAACTAGAAAACAAAACAGAAGGATAGATATCCTGCCACAACCGATCTCTCCCAGAAGAGAAGGCAGCCGAAGTCAAGTTATGGGCCAGAGCATTTCCAGATCTGGAAATCGCTTGACGTTTACATAGTATGAAATTTTTTGTAACCATTATAAAACAGTTACCTAGTATAACCCCAACATAAAAAATGTCACAAGGACGAGTCAAGATGCACTCGCATGAAAGTCTCACTCACCACGAATACTTCCTATGCATAATGTAGTTTGGAATATACCTATGCATTTTCCATCCAATTTATGCAAAAGTGGCATGATTAGCCCGTCACATTTATCATGATTTATTTTAAACTTTCTCCTCAACATGAACTGCAATCAGAATCACCAGCTTGACTCAAAAGACATGCCTTGTCTCAGATGAAAATGTATAAATATGATCAATTTTGTTTCCAGTTATATTTCTATAAGTAGTTCATCTGTACGAAAAACCTTCAATGAATTAACTGATTATTCAATTTCACAATGAAGAACCTTTCTCTATTGTTCGGATACTACAATACAATATTTACAGAAACTACAAAAAGGTTGTTGCACAGAAACAACTGCACTGTCCCCAGAAGCCGCTGAAAATGTAGTGGAAATATGAAATCTATCAAATAACCTCTGTTGGAAACATGGAAAAAAAATAGCCTCAGTACAAAAGGGGAAGTGAAGGAATCAGAAACTAGCCTCGTAGATTTATATACAACTCATTAACTATTGAAAAGCCCTGGTGGAATTCATATCTGGTATCGTTAGTCTGTACATATCCAATAAGTCACCGTCTGCTTGTCTTCTCCTTGCCTGCAGAAGTATTCACCAGAGTTTATAATGGGGCACCCGAAATGTATAGCCAATAAAAGCAGTAGATAACGTAACTCACCAAACATACTTGATCGTAAGGGGAACCGAAGAGATGATCCCTTCAATTTTAGATCCCTGAGTTGTCTGTTTTTACTTGGTTTTTCTATTTTTTCAATATTACTGCTATCTCCGGTTAAAAGCTTGGTTCCTTTTTTCACCTTTTCATGATAAATTGCCGGCGGTGCAAGCCTTAACTGAGGCATGTTCTCTATATGAACCAATTTCTGGTCCTTTTGAAGATTGTTTAAGATCTCAAACTGCAAAAAGCAAGTTAAGTTTATGAATAAATAGGAAGAGCAGAAAATAGAAATCATGATAGGTTAGATATGGATTTACCCGTGATAGTTGATGAATTCCATAAGAATTCTCATATGTTTCGCTTTCATGCAAGTGTAGTGTGGTTCCTACTGCTGACTGGGGTCTTGATGAAAACTTACTCACTAGACCATTTTCTGTGAGAACTGATTTGTTTCTAGATTTCTGAGTATTCTTCTTTGGCATACAAAGAGGGCATCCAGATAAGGAGCCTCTACTCGATGATTCATTTTCCAAAAGTTCACATTGAATATGAGTTGCATGACCACAATTAAAAACTCGAACACGGGAACCGGAAGAACTCTTTGTGAAGGAACAATTACATATACAGCACAGTAAACTTCGGGGGGCGTATCCATGAGAAGCCCCCTTCTTGAGTAAATTCATGGTATAGAATGTATCATCCTCTATCAAAGATTTGGCAGTATCCTGAAGGAGCAAAATAAAAACTCAACTTTAATCCCAACAGGAAATGAGACACACCATTAATCCCAACTTTAAAGGGAAATTTTGATAAATATTTATTAATCCCACAAATAATTTAGAATTGAAATGCAAATGCACTAAAAAATACAGTTTCCTAGGGAAGGATATACTAAGAACTCCATAGCTTTGACATATATCTAAACAAAATGCCTTGGAGCAAATTTAGCCACCAACTCAGTATGGCAGATATATTAAACCCAAGCGATAAACCGTGTTCTTTTTTGGGGCTTCATTAATGCTTTTAATCTTATATGAACAGATATCAAGGATCATATTTATGAATCATACCCATCAGAATATAAAGCTATGCAAAGATGCAATTATAAGTTCAAATAGATTAATTTCGAAGACGCAAACCCTTAAAGCAGATCTATCAATAAAGGTTACACGCAATATTGTGCACATACCAGAATTCTTCTTTCAAAGCCATATGTTCCCAGCATCCCCAGTATGGTAAGTTTAAAATCACCAAATTCCTGGCTGCCATTATCTGAAAGGAGTTTTGACATTATGGTTGGAAGACGAACATATCCTATCATTCCTTCAACAATCTCTTTGATGAATTGAGAGAAAAGTTTCTTGAAGATATGAGCACCCCTATGGGATGCTGAGATTCTCCACTTGATAATGCATGCCTCTTCTTCCTCTTGCGAGTCCAATGACTCCATCATTCTGGCATGATTTTCTACTTCAGATGCCCTTTCATCACCATATGAACCCATTAAAGGCTCACAAAACCTGTATCAAAACTAAGAGCATAAAATGTGCATATGTTTATTTAGTCATCGAGTTATTTATGACACCCATAATTCCCTAAAAATGCTTTGTTTATTGGATCTGACTTGGGAACTAATGTCAAAATAACCTTGATAGAATGTTAAATCGTAGGTAGGTGACTTCAAGGGGATTTGAACCCATGGCTTTTGGTTGAAGCCAAGAGTCTTTTACCACTCAACCCATCCCCCTTTAGGGAATTAATGTGCATATATGTACTCAAGGACAGCATTTGCTAAAACTTTTTTTAAGCTAGGGCACATCTGCCTTAGAGAAACTGCAATCAATAAAAACTTAAAAGCAAGACTAACTGTTGTATTGAATAACAGATTGCATGTGAAAATCTAACCGATTTATTATATTTTCTCTTACAAAATTATGCAAACACCAAACCCTCCCCATGGGCTGAGAACCACCCTGGTACCATGATCAACTGTTTTTATAGTTTTCTCTACTGTTTTGGGTTTTCTAGAATGCAACTTTCTAATTTGGCTCCCATATTTTATTGGAATGAGTATGGATATAATCTAATTACATATTACAAACAATGGCACATCTATCAGATAATCATGGTTAGCATGTTATGGATATGTTTACATTGCCACAGAGCCGACTTTTCAATTATTAAGTGGGAGCAATTGAACTTAAATGGAAGATGGATAATAACATTGAAATTTTAACAAAAATGCAAACCTGAGAACATGTAAACCATGAAATAACAGGTATAAAATGTGCAAAAAGCAAATAAAAATTGGAACTTACGAATCAAGTAATTTAAACCAGAGCGTTTCTGATTCCTCGGGATTTAAGCGAGGAGTGTTCCGCTGGCACAACCCAATACAGGCATGCAATATGTTACGTATGTCATTCACCTGTAAGATAAAGATCAAATATATTATTAAATTAGCCAAACAATCCCCAAAAAACAGCTGAGGATGTATCTCCTAACCTCTTCCATATTAAAAACAGTGCTGATATGCTCTGAATTGACCAATCTGTTAGAAACAACACTAGAAAGTACACTTCCCACAGCGTTCTCAAGTTCAATAAATTTATCATCAAGTCCAGAAAGTGTAAGTAAGAGAGCACTTCCTACATCGCCAACCCTTTCTAATAAAAATGCAGCTGCATCTATGATCCCATATTCCTGGCAAAGGCGTAAACAGTGCTCTACCCGATAGCTATCAAAAGTTTCTAAAAATTTGATAACTGAATCACGTTCGTACTGACATAATAGCTGCAAAGTAAAGTGCACAACAGTTAGAACAGCAGATATCTCCCTTAAGTAAAAAGGTGCTTTAGATTCATTTGTAAGTATAGAAGCAGTAAAGTAAAATCAATATAAAAGATGACCGTGAAACTGCAAAGTTTTGGATTCAGAGACCACAGTAATCAGTGATCAAATAAGCACATGTACATTAGTACAGTTAAATTAGAGGAGCAGAGTGACAATGTCAGATCTGTATTACCCACCCATATTGATGAAATTAATTTGTTTAATTGAGAATTTGAACTTTCTTATTATTTCCTCCGGACTGGATCCCTTGATTTAAAGAGGTTAAATTATGAAGATCAAACTATATTGAGAATTACAAAGACTATATGATGCAGACTTAGACCATGCCCCTGCTATGGGAGTGAGTAGGGAGAGGATGCTATTCTAGCAATAGCAGTATTGATTAAGTGCTCACCTCCAAGTATTGCTCAATCATATCATCAGTCACTTGAACAGGATTACTTCGCAGCAATTTAGGAAAATCAGATATTCTTGAGATGTACGCCTCCGGTCCTTTTGACTCATTCTTCACCCTTTTTCCATTAGCAATAATCATAATGTCATCTTTTCTTAAACAAGATAAATTGAGGGTTCCATATAAGTGAACCTCAAAAACTGTTTTCAGATAAAGGAAGAGGCTCTTTGGATGAGAGCTAAGCTCAGAGAGAATATGTGAAGCTTCATTATTGAATTGGTCAATGACTAAGAAGAATGTGCCCTCTCTGAAAAAGAATAGAAAAAGCATGAGATTGATAAAGAAAAAGTAACGTGACAAATTCTACGGGATAGTCAACAAGTGAAACAAAGATCCAAGATAACATTTAAGACTAGAAACATCTGCCTTACCGGCTTAAGCAAACCAGCTCTGGAATCCGAGAGATGACTGCTGACCGAAAAGCAGCATATTCATCTTCACTCAGCTGTACTAATGTTTCATAGATGAAACAGAAGGCATGAATAGGTTCATCAGTATCTTTCATGTAGCTATCTAGAGCATCAAGATAGTGATGCCTGATGGTATGAATAAAACCACAAACCTGAAAATAACAAAAATGCTGAGAATAAGAAAAATCTCACAGAATATTAAATCATAGCCAAATGCTCCCACACGATAATGTCACAAGAATCACAACATGTCAAGATACCTGGTGGAAATACGCTTTCTCACATAAGTGTAACACATCCGATGCATTCCAATCAGTCTCTGGCACTACTTCCAGAAGGGCAAGCAGTTGTTTCTCTCTTCTTTTAAAAGTTTCATTACTATGTAGAGGAATACTTTGGGGGACATTCTTTTCTGATGTCAAGTATTCCAAAATCCGACTCAGTACACTTTTTGAGACATTAGCTCTTCCACATGCAACATAATACGCAATGAACTCAAACAGATGACCTATGTCTTTCTTTGATGGCCACACTTCTACTGATCCACTATCATTATTGTTAACAGGTCCCTCCGTTTCAGACCTATCCTCATCAAGAATATGAACAAGAGCATTTATAGTATTCTGAACCAACATATTATCACATTCAGCCATTAAATTATTTTCCTTAATAGCCTCCAAATTTGGATCAGCTGAATCAAGCAAAGTCAATTCAGATTTTGAGGTTGCATCTTCTACAAAAGCACATCTCAGGACATCTAAAGTAGCATCAGTATCTAATCCTAAGAGATGATACAGATTCAGATATGATCTTCCAGACAATAAGCTTGAAGCTACTTGTGAATTTGAGGCATCGGATTCTTCCAGTAGAAATTGCACAAGTTCTGTTCTAAGAGATGGCAATCGTGGTGGAGGAAGAGTTCCATGCCCTGCAAACAGATGACAGATGCTTCAATGTTTCTTTGCCAAATGCATGATGTTACCTCTAACAAAAATTGTGAAGTCAAGATGTACAAGTGTTATAGTTTCAACCTAGTTCAACAGAGTAGCTTTGGTGCAAGTGTTACACTTCAATGATCCACTCAAACAACTTAGAACGATAAGCAGGCTATTTATTCAATAGCATCTCAAATTTTCATAACCATTGACAAATTTTTGAGCAAAATATCAAGGAGGACAGAGGGAAAAACATTGGTATAAACAATCAGAAAAAAAAAAAAAAACCATTGACATAAAAAACAATCAGGAATGTGTTGAGTGCCACACAGTTATCTGACAAGAAGCAAATTCCTACACGTCAAAATATCACACATTGTGAAAATGAAAATTGCATTATTTCTAATGAGCAAATGCATTTACCATTGGACAATTCCAAGTATGTTAATGAAACAATCAACAATTTAGACTATTAAATCTCAACAAAAACCTTAATAAACTTCACATAACTAATTCAATTTTAAAAACCATATAGCTACCATTAATACGAGTTTCCATAGCTGAAAACTCAAAACATACCTGGTGGAAAAGCAAGACCTTGAAAACAGTACTTCAGATATACAAGCATCCTGTACCTGCTAACAAGAAAAATAATTAAAAATGACTGCTTCAATCATAACCAACAACCTGATGTAGCAACCTTAAAAAAATGCAAAGGTAAAGATCAGAACATTTATAAGATCTTAAAGAAGTGCAATAGAATTAAATCGATGCAATTCTTTTATTACCTTTGTCAGAAAACTCATGCAGTTTAAGGAAAGACAAATATTACCAAAAATCCCACATATGTATTTGATAAATGCAATCTCATACCCCATCAAGAAAAGGATATTTATTCTATCATATCAGTTAATAAAAATTATACCACAACAGTGACATATGTCCTAGTGATCAGCTATCATCTTGCATTACAAGTTCCCAGTGTCTTTGATTCCATTTGAGTGTAATCCACTCTGGTCCATTTGAACCCCAAGATCTGCTCACCTGTTAAAATTAGGATAATTGACAATCCCAAGAGACTTGACTTCCCAAATCCCAATATGATGTTTTTATTGCATTTTTTCTTTTTTTTTTTACTTAATAGTTTAAACAATAATCATATAACTAATTTCATTCACAAAACATATTTTCCCTTGAGAATTTTCCTCGGTAAAGTTAAATGAAATGGATTTTCCCATGATATCAAATTTCATAAAACATCATAAAGTGGCATTAACCAAATTATCAATATCAGATTGAGAAAATTAGAAACAAAAGCTAGCTAAGCAAAAAGGTACACAAAAGTTTCCACATTCAAATAGTATAACACAGATCTTGCATATCAAGGCATCATACCCAAGGACGGCAGCACTTTCTCTTTGACTATTCCGTAAAACTACTAACAATTCCTCTAAAGGGGCCCGAAAATCATCCAATCCTTTGTTGAAAAGATACACTAAAGCACCATATAGCCCGTGCTCCCGGCATAACCTGACAACCTACAAGACAAATTTTATACTGTAATATTTAATTTCAACAAGAAATGGTTATAAGAAAAATTGTAAACAATGGGCATCATACCTGATTGAAGTCCAAAGAAGAAATGTCCATGTGAAGGACACATTGTTCAACTCGCTGTAACCACCCCTTGCTGCTGTAATGCTCTACCAATGCTTGCATAATCTTTAAGGAGATGGTAAAAAAATTAATTAAATTACCATGTATTAATAATATGAGATAAGGTTTAGACTTTTAACACTAAGCCATACCTCAGGAGGTAAAGATCCAAGCATGTCCTTCAATATATATGGCTCCAAAAGCTCCAGAAATGTTTCTAGAAAATGGAAAAGCAAATCATGGAAAGAAATCCATTTGATATCCCCATAATGTAAATTATTGCACAAATTCAGGTAGGTATGATCACCAAGTATATTAGTAGTAATAATTGCACCCTAAGAACATTTTATCGGATGTCTCCATAGAAAAGCATCCTAAGAACATAAACTACTTAATTTCCTCAAGGCCAAAATTTGAGGCCTTGAGAATAATCAAAATTCACTTTGGAGTTGAGTATGAAGTTTAATGTGAATTATATCTGAGCCAAATTGTAATACAGTGACCAATATTTTAAGCTAATTCACATTCAAAGATAAAAATTTTAGGACTGCATCACTGAATGATTCCATCAATATGACTTCATTTTGCATTTCAATATATGAATTGATCAAAACTAAATATCAACATTATAACAGAATTTTATAGGAGGATTTAAAGCAAAGTGAACTTGGATGCATGAAAAATACCTTTATGTTGAACAGCCACAAATCTGGTGAAAATTTCATCAAAAAGGATATCAGTTCTTTTAATATGTACACAGAATTCCACTGCTACACCACCAACACGTGTGAACTGCTCTTTTATTTCAGTGTGCGCAGAATTAGTTCTACTCTTTGGATCATTAAGTTCTTCTAATTTACCAATTTGGTTGCAAAATGCCACTGAAATATAAGAAAACACTTCATCCACATATGATAGTAACAACTCCACCAGATAAGGCATTATGGCCTCCTGTACAGCATCCATGGTTCTAGGAAGGTCAATAACACCATGAGCTTGACCATCATAAAGTGTCATAGCCATGTTCAAAGCACCCATCCAGTCACCGGCTTTCCGCAAGACCTGAATCCGTTCCTTCCATGGAAGAAGGCGGGAAACAACAAGGTGCATGGGTCCGAGTACATATATAGAAGCTCCTCTTACAGCCACACAATTATGATATGATTTCTCAGGGTTCCCAAAAACATTAATAAAATGAGTATGATATCCAATAAGATCGTCTCCTACAGAACGTTCTACAGCAAAACTTGTTTGGTGAATTACAGTTCCATCTTTTGCAAACAAATAGAGCTGTCCTGTCGACGTAAGAATCACCAGCATCTGGAAATATACGAAACTTAGATCAACCAAATTTTAATGAATCCTTAACCATATGCACAGTGCCACAAGCATATGTTAGAAAGCACAGAAGAATAAACCACCACTAAGAAACCAGCATAGTTTAGTATGCATGTGAGAGAAGAGAAACAAGCAAACAAAATATGCATACCTGATCATCCAACCAAGCCACACCTATGGCTACACTGTCAAGGGACCATTTCCCATATACTTTTAGCTCTGATTTGACTAACTTTGCAACCTGAACTTTTCGATCCCAAGCAATTGCAAGCAATGAAACTCTCTCTGCCAGTTCTTCAGGAGTACTTTCTGCAACACATTTAGTCACAGTGTGTTTTTGGCATGACTTCCAAAATGGCCAAAAGAGCTTTTTTAAAGTAAAGAACTGTTTTACAATTCTTTAAAAAAAAAAAAAAAGTTGTATCATAAAAAAGTACCTTTTCAATGCCCGAGAAACTCAAATGTTGAGCTTCTCTAAGACACTCATTTATCACCTTATAATAAAAATTTTGAAATGCTCATCACACTCTTTAAGAACAGCTCTATAATTGATAAATCAGCAACCAACCAACAGATTTCACTAAACACTCCACTCATAAGCACTCTACTAATAAAATTTTACTTGCAAAAAGAAAACATAATCTTAGATAGCCATCAACATCATTAGAACTTTAACAAGCTCAGACATGACATACCGGTTGAAGAACTGCGAGATGGTGCCATGCATTTCCAAGCAGTATAAGGCATGGACCCCTCCCGAACCCCATCTGGCCTTGAGAGGTTTGCATAGACTTCTAAACTAGGAGTGAGCCTTACCTGTGACAGAGACAGATTTTCAACAAACTATGAATAAGAAATGAGCACAAACAAGCAATCATCAATCACAGTACAACAGGTACATGGAATTCGTGCAATCATCTGAGGACTTCATACCACCAGCGCAGTTTGATGGGTGACAAATATGACCACGCCTTCTTCGACCAGAGAGGACCCTTCATTAAAGAGTTTCCAACCTGCATCTCCCCCAACTACACCACCCATCATGCTACCAATACTGCTAGTTGAGGCTGTGGAGTTTCCCTGAGACCCCATTAAAGCACCACCACAAGATTCGTCGAGAAGAAGAGGTGAAGCTGATAGTACTATACCCGTTCTTTGTCCGTCAAGGAGACACTATTTTAACAAGTAAATATTAATTACTAACTTGAGCCTAGTAGCACTAAAAATGAAAAAACACTTGTGGACAATTAATCATGCATCCCTTGTTAAACTAATTCTTGTCTTACCTGTGTTTTGATGGAGAACCTGTTAAGTAAGGGAACCACTGAGAAAGAATGTAACAGAACCAGGCCTTTACTGTCACCGGTAACTGCTTTAAATTGACGAGTAACTTGAGAATCCTGCCCAAGAAAGAATGTATGGACTACTGGTGCAGTGTGTTCTCCGGTAATTATTTTCGCAACAGATGCCCGTTGTACATCCCAAACAGTAATATGACCATCACCATAACCGGCTAAGAGCAGGTCACCTTGCTGATTGAAGGACATGGAAGTTACCGGGGCAAGAGATCGATCCCCTTGCAAACCAAGCATCAGCATCTAAAATATATATAGCTTGTGTCAGGAGGTCGACTTGACTACAACTATCATAGATCATAAACGAGGCTATTGAATAGAAATACTGAATGCCAGGAGGAAAACGTATGTAAGTGTTTATGTATGTACCAAATGCAAGCATTGTTTGACAGTTAAACATGTCATGACAACCTATGAGCTTTGAAAACTGAAACTACCTCAAATTGGGAAATTTATTGAACAATGTTAATAACTTATATCCTCTCAAGACACTACATGGGCAAAAACATTAAGGGCCCCCATGTTTCAGATACAACTTTAGGAAAAAATGACTAAACTATCATGATCTAAATAAATCACTTTTCAAAATCAAACTGATAAGTTCGACATCAATTAGGAGTGTACTAAACTAATTTTTTTTCTTCAAAATTTACTCATCAAATAATTGCTTCACCTCAAGACACTATATGATGTTCCTAGTAAGTATCAAGCAATTTATGCATTGAAGCAAGTTCACAAAAAGCAATTATCCTCTCCTAGCTTTTTGAAATAAAATGGGAATTTTGGAGTATGAAAAAAACAAAACAGAAAAGAAAATTAGAAGAGAATTGGTCTATTTAATGCATACCAAGAAATAAAGTATTACTACATCAAAAAATAAAAAAAGAAAGAAACAAAGTATTACACAACACTTATATGATTAATATTTCCTTCAACCACCAAGGTGGATTGGCTGAATATACTACTTTCAATGGAATTAGAAATATTTTTTGTCAAATACAGTTTCTCAAATAATCAAATCTCAATACACTATATGTAATAAAGCTAATATAAATAATAAGAAAAAAATGCTCAGCTCCAGTTTTTTCGCCACATGCCATAAATAAAATTTTACTTGTTAGAAACGTTAGAAGTCCTAAACAGAAATTTCCCATTAAAGGCTTTACAATTTTACTAATTTCTAGAAAATACTTCACAACAATTTACATCTTTCAAATGCATGTCAATAGCTAGTGTATTTCCTAAACCCTATCCCACCAAGGTAACTTTAATGAGATGCATAAGAAACAATAACAAGCGAAAGCAATGTGACTGAATCAGAGCAAACCTTTGAATCTAAGCTGTCATGATGATGAGCAGAGTATTTACTGGGCACAAGGACAATAACCCCTTTGGACATTCCAACAGCAATAAAATTAAGATGCACAGCTAAGACCTGTGGGGAACCATGGTCTCGTCTAAATGCCTGGGATCCAATAGTCTGTGTGATAGTGTTGCTGGCATCAACATCAAAGTATCCCAATGTGGTTGACCCTCTTCGGACACCCTCAAGCCTCATGGGTTGAGCAGCTGCACCTTCCTCCCAATGCAAACCAGTAGAGGCCTGCTTCTTCTCAAGTTCCTCAGCCAATTCAAGAGGCTTTAAGGAAGGCCTTGACTTCTTTTCAGCTCTTCTACTAATCATCTCACTCTCTAGTTGCCCAATTCTCTCTTCAACAAGCTCCGAAATATCGTCACTTATTGTACTGGCACTATCGCCAACAACCTTGCCCACTTCATCATCTTTAGAGCTTGACATAGCCTTGTCAAAATCCTGTGTCTCCAATGCCGGCATTTTCAAATCCTCCTCCACTTGTCCGTCCTTATCGGACTCCGGTGAAGGAAAATTGTTGGTTTCACTAGAACCGTTTGCATCCAAAAACGTAGAATCCTCATCACTAGTAGCAGGGGCAACATTTTTATTTCTATCAATATCATTAACTTCATCTGAACCTACAATTGTAGACATTTTATTCAAATTCAAATCCTCCTCAACAATAAGCAAAGAAGAACCAAGGAGTTGTTCAGTATTCAAACTATTACTTGTATTTAAAAATTCTTCTTCATCATTACTAACTCCTAATTCTGATTTAGAATCTCCATCTTTACTACACAAACTCGAGAAATCACCGCTAGTATTTACTTGAGCAGATTGAAAATCACCAATTTTATCGTCATCTTCCTCCAGTTTCTCGCCGGACACGCTGATTTCATTAGAAGAAACAGAAACAATCTCGTGATCATCACCGTCCAGAACCTTTAAGAGCGCACCACTAACCGCCCTCCGCGACTTTATAGCCGCGGCATGCGGAGTCGGCACCGACCTCGAGGCAGCAGCAGCAGCCGCAAGCGCCGCCCCCGGTTTCGCGTTCGATCTCACTCCACCGAACAGTGACGGCAGTTGTCTCGAAGACGAAGAATGAACCCTCCATACAGGCTCTGCCGATGACAATTCAGTACTTTTGACACGAGCGAACGAACTAGGAGGCTTTGATGGCGGTTTTGTAGAATCCGAAGTAGAGACTGCGTCGTTCTGGAGCGACGGCGTTTTGGAGAGGGAGAGATCTGAGTGAGGAATGGACTTGGAGGAAGATGACGTGGAGGAATCGGAATCGTTGAGTATCTCGTCCAGGGTTCGGTGAGGGACTGAGTTGGAGTCGTCGTCATCGGAATCGGAGGAGTTAATGAACGAGTCGAGGTCGAGTTCCATCAGTGACTTGGTATCCTCGAGCTTCCTGGTCATGATTTCAACTTCTTCTTCTTTGATTGTTATTCAAGAAACACGTCTGATCGTAACTCGTAAGAGAGTTTACTCCCGATGAATCCAAGTTGAAGAGGGATTGAATTAATTTACTCCAATTTCATTATTTTCAGGTGTGACGACGAAATCATTAACCAAATTAATTTACCATTGTCGAAATTATACTACCATATAATTTCTTGTCTTTTTTATTTTATTTTATTTTTTAAAAGGATAAATTTTCTTTTTCTTGTTTAAAATGATAATTCATTCTGTCAAAAATAAATAAATAAATGATAAATCATTAAATCTTTTGTTTTTTCTACAAGAAACCAAAGAGGTGTTAATTAAATTAAAATAAAAAGGTTATAACCGCGTCACAAGAATTTATTTGCTTCTATTGCAATTTTATCTTCTCACAAAAATTTGTAGTGTAAAAACGCTAATTATCTCATTAAATAAAGATGCTTTACAAATATGTTTTTATTTTATTTTATTTTAAGTATTACATGAACGGTTTTGTCCGAATCTAGTATCCAAATGACATGGTATTAATATAATCCATGCATTTAAAATGCATTAGATTTGTATGATTTAAATGAATTAATTATAATGATGACTTATTATTTAGACATTTGATTTGGACACCAAATTTAGACAAACTAATATTATTCTTAAATAAATTCGTGTTTTTTCATGGAAGGATTTGAATCCACAACATGTGAGGGCCTGAGGGGTATACCACCGGAGCAATATCATCTTGTTGCTTTACAAATATGTTACACCAAGCAAATGTAGTAATATAGTTATTTAAGCTCAAAATTGGGTAATTTTGGCAAACCCACGTAATAATAAAATAAAATAAATAAATAATCCTATTTAGGATATTCCATTAGTATTCCATTTTGAGTTGTTTTATGTTCATAGAATTAAAATCTACACCTGTAGCCGATGACCCCTAGCTAGGTGGTGTGACCCTCATTGGAGCCTCCCACGTAAGTTCAAGGACCAATGCATACAATATATTTGCTAATTTTCCTTGGTCACCAAGTGTGTGGCTGCTGTCCCTCTTGTGAGAGTGTTGTCCCACCTTGTGTGGGTTCCATCTCCCCTTCCGTGGGGCCACGGTCTAGACTGAGCTTGTAGAGCACAGATCACCGGTCCTGACAATTATTGTAATATAAAAAATATAAAAAAGTATAAAAAAAAATCTATCGCCTCTAAAACTAGAGGTTCCTCTTGCATTGCTAGAGGAGGCCTCAGCCATTCTCTATTCGCCACGTGGTAAGTAGAGCAACTAGCTAGCTTCCAAACACTACCGGTTCCTTCATTTCAACACCATATTTGTTTGACAAGCTGTAGCCGTTGATAATTGATTGCACTTTTATGCTTGGTAAAGATAAACAGAAGTAAATGTTTTTAAGCTGTTGTTGAGGTCTCGTTTCTTTGTATTATTATTATTACCTCATTGTCTTTATTTTTCTCTTAGTTTCTGTTTTCAGGACAAAGTATCAGCAATGGCAACAGTAGCTGCTTCAAGCTTTGTGTCAAGGAGGAATTCACATGTCAACCATCATTATGGACTTGGAGTGACTTCAGGATCTGATACTACTAAGATGAAGATTGAATTGATGAAGCAGGGCTTGACTCAAAATGGGTTGAGGCTTGAAAACAAAAAAGATCATGAGTTCCATATCAAAACTACAGCAAAAGTAACCAACAAGCAGGCAAGCAGGAAAATGTTTAGAAGAGACACTGTTTGTGGAATTGGAATGAATATCATCTTTGTGGGAACAGAGGTATCTCCATGGAGCAAAACTGGTGGACTTGGTGATGTACTTGGAGGTCTGCCACCAGCAATGGCTGTGAGCTTACTTTCTTCTCCTGCTTCATTGCTGTTTTCACAAACCAAAATTTATTGAATTTTCCATTGATTGGCATATGTAGAATGTAATGAATGCATTGTGTACAAAAATTGATCCATTTCTAGGCTAATGGGCATCGAGTGATGACTATTGCCCCGCGTTATGACCAGTACAAGGATGCTTGGGATACAGATGTTGTAGTTGAGGTATTATATCCAAATCAACATAGAAAGATAGCTTTTCATTTCCTTCTAATATTGGATGATTTTACTCAATTAGCTTACAAATATTTTGGTTCCAGCTTAAAGTAGGAGACAAATTCGAAAAGGTCCACTTCTTCCATTGCTACAAGCGAGGAGTTGATCGGGTGTTTGTTGATCATCCTATGTTTCTTGAGAAGGTAGATCCTTCCTGTGATTCATTATCTTTCTTGCTTTAAGACCAAATATTTTGATACGTCAAAACTAGAAAAAATATTGGCTGAAATGTTACATTTTCCTGATGACTGAACTTCAAGGTGTGGGGGAAAACTAAATCAAAAATCTATGGACCTGCCACTGGAGATGACTACCAGGACAACCAACTTCGATTCAGCTTGTTATGTCAGGTTCATAAACTTTTCCCTGGTTGAAAATGGAAATGATATTCTGATTTTGAACCGATCAGGAAAAATAAATGTTTTCATATACTGCAAATAGTTAATGAAAGTAAATATGGGATTGTGTTTCATTTTACGCCTACTGTTGGACCTAAAATTTCATGTACCAGTAGAGAGAAAACATTGGTAAAAGTGTGCAATTTAACTTTGTGTTAAACCAGTTATATAGTTTGCATTGTTGTTTCTTTCAATCTCAGTAGCCGTGTTTATGATATTTAGGCAGCTCTAGTAGCACCGAGGATTCTGAATCTTAACAGCAACAAGTATTTCTCCAGACCGTATGGTGAGGACATTCATGTGATTCTTGAAAACAAATCAACAGTTCTGCTGAACAATGACAATTATGAAATGCTATTTCATTTCTTCTCGTATGCAGGTGAAGAAGTTGTTTTCATTGCCAACGACTGGCATACCGCCCTTCTCTCATGTTACTTGAAAACTATATACAAACCCAAAGGGATGTACAAAACTGCCAAGGTAAGGTGTCTTGCCAATATGTATTAGCAGTAAAAATCGTGCCACCATTTGGTACTTGAGAGCAATTGTTGTGCTTAATTATCTTGCCAGGTTGTTTTTTGCATCCACAATATTGCTTATCAAGGAAGATTTGCATTCACGGATTTTGCACTTCTCAATCTCCCAGATGAATTAAAAAGCTCATTTGATTTTATAGATGGGTATGGTTCTGTTGACTCACCGCCTTTTTTTTTTTCTTCCATGGTTGAAAAAACTGAGCAAGTAACCATGTTGTGCAGGTATGATAAACCTGTGAAAGGAAGGAAAACCAACTGGATGAAAGCTGGAATATTGGAATCAGACAGAGTCTTAACTGTTAGTCCATACTACGCCGAAGAACTTGTTTCTGGTGAAGACAAAGGTGTGGAATTGGATAGCATCCTTCGAAAAACTGGCGTTACTGGAATTGTGAATGGAATGGATGTCCAGGAGTGGAATCCCTTAACAGACAAATACACAAGTGTCAAATTTGATTCTTCAACTGTAAGAATCTATTTTAAAAACTAGAATAGCAAAAAGTTTAGTTTGATTTCCCAAGTTTTCTCAAATTTTGGTACTATCAGGTGACGGATGCAAAGCCTCTTGTGAAAGAAACTCTGCAAGCAGAAGTCGGATTGCCAGTTGATAAAAACATTCCTGTCATAGGCTTCATTGGTAGACTTGAGGAGCAGAAAGGTTCAGATATTCTTGTAGAAGCCATTCCCCAATTTATCAAAGAGAATGTTCAAATAATAGTCCTTGTAAGCATCACAATAACTAGTTACTTCTCTACCGTCGCACTAACCATGCCCGACATGATTGAAATGTTAAGCTTCTTTCAGGGTACTGGTAAAAAGCCAATGGAGAAGCAGCTTGAACAACTAGAGATACTGTACCCTGACAAGGCCAGAGGAGTAGCCAAGTTTAACGTTCCACTAGCTCATATGATTATAGCAGGAGCTGATTTTATTTTGGTTCCAAGCAGATTTGAACCATGTGGTCTCATTCAATTACATGCTATGCGCTATGGAACAGTACGATTTCCCAACTAAAGTTTCTCTCCTCTGCAAGCTCATGCTGGTTGATATTCTTGAAACTCGGTGCCTTAAAAATTTTATGCAATTGCTGAACACTTGCAGGTTCCGATTGTCGCCTCGACTGGTGGGTTGGTTGACACTGTCAAAGAAGGTTTTACAGGATTTCAGATGGGAAGCTTTAATGTTGAAGTAATACTTATTTTCTGCACAGCAAATTTTAGAAATCTTATAAGCATCTTCTTCGTATTGAATTGAAAACCTTAACTCTGATTACCAATCTTCCAGTGTGAAGCTGTCGATCCTGCGGATGTGACTTCAGTAGCTAAAACTGTGAAAAGGGCGCTTGCAACCTACGATACTCCAGCTTTGGCCGAAATGATACAGAATTGCATGGCACAAGATCTTTCTTGGAAAGTAAGTAAATAATTCCCAAATTTACTGACATTGAACATTTACAATTTCGTATCTCATTGTTGATATATATATATATATATATATATATATATATGCAATCTTCACGACACAGGGGCCAGCTAAGAGGTGGGAGGAGGTGCTACTAAGTTTGAAGGTTGCTGGCAGCAAACCAGGAATCGATGGTGAGGAGATAGCTCCCCTTGCTAAGGAAAATGTTGCCACCCCCTAAGGCTACAAAATTCCGTACTGTTGCTTTTATCCAATCAATTAAATGAATTGAAGAATAAACGTGTGTTTAACTAACATGAAAGGATTTACTGATCTAGCAAAGCACTCCGTTTCACTGATTTTGATTGTAACGACCATATTTTTTATTTTTGAATCCCAACCTTATAAGAGTTCGATTCCCACTCTTTACGTTACTAAGAAATTAAGATGCATCATGTAAAAAGGCAAAAATTGGTTTATAAAATCGCTCAAGCTTGCGCTTGTAAATTGGCTGTGACATTAAGATCCATTGAAACAGAAGCAAATCATCCACCCATCAGTGATCAAAGAGGGTCCAGAATAAGGGACTAACTCACGATAAAGTGATTTCAAGACTAGACAATAAGACAAGTCTAACATCATGAAGAATCCATGCATGGATGATGGAACTGAGACCACTCATACAGCTTAAATATAACAAACTCCTAAGTAGACATTATGCAAATTGGTGACAGTTTAATGGCCAGACTATTAACAGTGATTAAGGTAAAACCAAAGATTAAGACCTAACATTGATCCAACAAAGGCTACAACAGAGCTATGCAGAGGCAGAACTCAACCAGTTTAGGAATCGCATAAGTGAGTAGATAAATTCTATGAAAATCATGAACTCTGTTTATGCATTCCAGAGCCATCCATAATCCACAAAAAAACCATACCTCCCCATCAGCTAAACATAATGGCTCCAACATCAATATCCAATCATGCATCACACTCGAACATAAGAACGGAAAATAATCAACCAATCACGGGTATAAAAAGAACTCAAATTTAACAATAGACGAATAAGAAGAGAAAACTAGCATGCAATACTTATATCCAGAATCTCAAACACGTAATATTTGAAATCCAAAACTACTGATCAACAACTCTTCATTCACGATTATCTATACGAACAGAAATACTAATAGACCAAAATGCCAACTATCCTTAAGAGTACTAAACCAGCACGAAATGAAACCATAATGAATGCAGACTCTAATCAAACAAGCTGAATCCCATATCATCATCACTCTCTTCCTTGGGCTCTTCCTGTAAAATTACACAAAAAAGCATATTAATCAGAAAACACAAAAACCAAAAATGCAAGGTTCACAAATTAGAAATCCATCACTTAATTAACATTACGAAAAGGCCTTACAATTTACCTTCTTGTCCTCGGCAGCAGAAGCTCCTCCAACAGGGGCAGACACAGCGACTGCCCCACCACCGCAAGAGCCCACGCTCATGATAAGATCATCAATATTTCTCTTCTCGGCAAGCTTAGCAAACAAGCCAGGCCAATAAGATTCAATGTTCACTTTGGCAGCTTTCAACAATTGTACAATGTTCTCCGCCTATTACTTACTGTTAATGGAAAAACTCAGACCCGTCTTCCAAAAAAAAAAAAAAACAAGTAGACTTCCAAATTGTAGCAAGGGAATTAAAACAATGATAACAATGAAACAGCCAAGTTAATTTCTTAGTTCTAAATTGTAGAGAAACCCTAAAAATCAAAGAAAAATAAATAAATCTATGCAATTAGCATCTATACATAAGCAAGTGTAGATATATATGCATCCACTCAAGGCCCAAACAAGAATACAAATAAAACCAGTCGATAGCTTTCGAATCAAGAGATTGGCAATTTGTTAACAGAAGAGTTCACAGCAAATGTAAAACAGATAGTTAATAAATTATCAAATTGTTCCTTTCAACAACCTTTACAATAGCATTTTCTGGTCTATAGACCAGAAGCAGGACACAAGTCTACCACAGTGATAAGGTATTACATAAACAAAACAACATGTTGATTATCAAGCCACAGGAAGAAGGGCTGAAACTTGATTCTTGAATCTACTTGCCAGTAGCACTAAATTCTCCTTCTAAATTTGGTACAGAGATTATCACTATAGTTAAATCTGCAAGTTCAACTGTTTAAAATGCTTACCAGCAGAACCGACAAGCTATCTTGGAGAAATTCAACAAAAATTAATCACCCCAATATGAGCTATGAACTGCTTAGCTGCTCAAATGTCTTGTAGCAAACATTCATGTCAGCCATGTTGCAGCATAAAGATGCTACCAAGGAACTCCATACAGAAAGATCTGGCAAATGACCCTGGCTCATCATCTCCTCCAACCATATCACACATTCATATCGCCTGCCTAATGAGCAAAGACCCCTTATAAGAACATTGTAAGTTTCAACAGAAGGCCAATGTGATTTAATCAACATCTCTTCCAAAACTCGACTCGCTTCAACAAATCCACCATCTCTACATAGCCCATCGACTAAAATGCTATAAGTTTCCTTGTTAGCAACACAGCCAACCTGCTTAGCCATCTTCTTCAAATACCCAACAGCAATTTCTGAATGCCCTGCATCACACAAGCCTTTCAACATGATATTATATACTCTAACAGTTGGCACAAAAATTCCTCTCACCATCTCTTCTTCAATCACCTTAACTGCTTTGTCAACCAATCCTCCCTTACACAAAGCTGCCAATTTTGCCTCATACATTACAAGTGAGGGCCAAAAGCCTTTAACTCGCATTTCATCGAGCACTTCATTGCCCTCACTAATCCTACCTTCATTATACAGATCAACAGCCATTGCATTATAACTAGCCAAACTTGGAATGCTGCCTCTGACCAAAGCTTTAATAATCAAATGCTTAACGCCTTCTATATCCTCACCATTATTGCATGGAGGAACATCAATACAGTGCCTGTGACTCTTAGGAGCCTTAAGCCCCTTCCTTAATATTTTTTCAAGCATCTCCAACGCCTCTTGAATCTGCCCTTTATCACATAATGCAAATAAAAGCGTCCTATAAACCACGATATC
This sequence comes from Acer negundo, assembly GCA_035582765.1. Lineage (NCBI taxonomy): Eukaryota > Viridiplantae > Streptophyta > Magnoliopsida > Sapindales > Sapindaceae > Acer > Acer negundo. The sequence continues at coordinate 26,889,461 of CM069236.1, forward strand.
CTCACCACTACCCTTTTGAGAGATCCTCCAAAACATAGAATACAACAAGTGAGTGGCCTCATTTAGTCTCTCATCATTGCACAATCCCTTCATTAAGATACGATAACTTTCCCTATCTGGATAACAACATTGATACTCCATCTCTAGAAAAACTTGCAATGCAAGATCAGAGCGCTTACGCTGACATAAGACATCAATTAATAAATTCAAAGACCGAACCCTTGACTTGACTTCCCACCCATAACAGCTTTCCAAGAAAAGCTGATGAGCATCTTCAAGCTTAGACTCTTTCACCATTTCTTTCAAAAGGGTATTGAAAGATTCTGTCCAATTAACACAATTGAATTGTGAAAGGTTTCTAAAAAGCAAGACTGCCTCGTTCAACAATCCAGCATTCGCATATGTCTTGATTACCGTTGCAAAAACAACATCTTTACACTCACACGAGTCCTCTTTCATCTGATTAACAACCTCTTTCATTTCAGTGATTCGGTTTGAATTCGCAAGAATGCCAATCATGGTAGCATAGACAGGACCATTGTGTCGATAATTGGGGTATTTAATCTTGGCTTCATTGAAAAATTGGAGAGCTGTTAATGGATTTTTCTGCTTCTTTATGATCTGAGAGAGGTGAGTAGGCGATAAAAGCCTTGGCCATCTTACACTCATGTTGATAGACTTCAACTCTATTTCCACGATGCTACACAAACTTGGATGGCACTTTTACGTTAGTTTAATTAAAATTATCTGATGGCAACAACATTGCAGTCTTTGCATATCCATATTTCATACAGGAATTTCATCGAACACATGGTGCACCCAAATCCATTTCATAGGCCAATAACAGAAACAATAGCGCTAAACAGAGTCGTCAATACCTCTCAACAAGTCTAACAATGCCGTTGCTTTTCTTTGAAGAAACAGAATAACATTATCATGACTAATGGCTAAAGATTCTGTAGCTGTGGTACTGGCATTTTGACTTCAAAAACAGAATAATAATATGATGACCTGAGAAATATTTAAGTGGGAGAAAAAAAATCACAAAAACAAAATTTTCCCAAACGATGTTGAAGTTATTGGCTTCAGCGCACTGCCAGCCAGGTGCCAGCATCCAAAACTTGGTTTACTATCAGGTGACAGACGCAAAGCCTCTTGTGAAAGAAACTCTGCAAGCAGAAGTCAGATTGCCAGTAGATAAAAACATTCCTGTCATAGGCTTCATTGGTAGACTTGAGGAGCAGAAAGGTTCAGATATTCTTGTAGAAGCCATTTCCCAATTTATCAAAGAGAATGCTCAAACAATAGTCCTTGTAAGCATCACAATAACTAGTTATTTCTCTCCCGTCGCACTAACCATGCCCGACATGACTGAAATGTTAAAGCTTCTTTCAGGGTACTGGTAAAAAGCCGATGGAGAAGCAGCTTGAACAACTAGAGATACTGTACCCTGACAAGGCCAGAGAAGTAGCCAAGTTTAACGTTCAACTAGCTCATATGATTATAGCAGGAGCTGATTTTATTTTGGTTCCAATCAGATTTGAACCATGCTGGTATGCGCTATGGAACACTACGATTTCCCAACCAAAGTTTCTCACATCTGCAAGCTCATGATGTTTGATATTCTTGAACTCAGTGCCTTAAAAATTTTGTGCAATTGCTCTACACTTGCAGGTTCCGATTGTTGCCTTGACTGGTGGGTTGGTCGACACTGTCAAAGAAGGTTTTACAGGATTTCAGATGGGAAGCTTTAATGTTGAAGTAATATTTATTTTCTGCAAAGCAAATTGTAGAAATCTTATATGCATCTTCTTCGCAGTGAATTGAAAACATTTAACTCTGATCAACAATCTTCCAGTGTGAAGTTGTCGATCCTGCGGATGTGACTTCAGTAGCTAAAACTGTGAAAAGGGCCCTGGCAACCTACGATACTCCCGCTTTGGCCGAAATGATACAGAATTGCATGGCACAAGACCTTTCTTGGAAGGTAAGTAAAAATGGAAAGTTCTGCCAAGAAAATTCCCAAATTTACTGACATTGAACATCATCGTGGAGGATCAAAGCAGCGTAAGTGCAAGCAGCCTCACCAGTCGACATCGTTAACTATAACAAGACACAATAAGAACAACAATCAAACAATCCGTTAAAATTACAGTAACTAATAGTGGAGAATATATGCAAGTAGAGAATCTTCTCTGTATAAACAAGAAAAAAACAGAATTCTAAAATTTCTCAGCAGAAAACAACGTGTTAATCTTCGTATTCAAAGAACAAATTTGCGTAGAAAAAAACAGATGTAAGGAGATAGAAAGGTTTGTTACCTCAGGTCAGGAATAAGGATACAAGATCTACAACAAAATAATTGCTGGTATAGTGGTACTGTATAAGTGCTGGCCTTCAGCCTTTGATGCGCCGCTTAAATGCGCTGCTAGGGTTTGTGCGAAGCATCCACCAATGGTATTTAAAGGGACTTTAGATTGGGCCTGCCAATACGGCCCATTTGGTACCAATACCGCAGTTTTAAAACCACGTCGTTTCATTGTTTTATTGCTGGTATAGTGGTACTGTATAAGTGTATATTCATTTTTTTCAATATAGAAAATCCTTTTATTTATTTATTTATTTTTTAAGGAAAAAAAAAACTGAGAGAAAGAGAGCTGATAATTTATATATTTTTACAATAATACAATACTTTTTATATCGTATCATTTCCATATTATATGCACTAAAGTCTTATGGGCCGTTTGTTTTTTTTATTTAAAGTTATAAGACTTTAATTTGTTAAACATATGAATAAGTCTTACAAATTAGAATACTATAATATGTTTTTTTTTTTTTTTTTCCATTTTGGATGACTTATTAAAATTATAAAAATTTTAACATTTTCCATTTATAACCTTTCAATATCCTTTGATAATTGTAATAAAATAATTTTTATTTTTTAAATTGATAATAAAAAATAAAAAATAAATGGGAGGATGGTGGTCGGCCTCCTCCAATCCCAAGAGGCGGAGCTGTCGTCACCCCCTTGAGTTGGTTAGATTGTGTTAAGGTTTCTTCAAAATTGAGAATTTTTGGAAAATTGATTTGTGTTAGGCTTGGATTGACCGGATTATGAATTGTGTGTGCCCTGTTTCATTCTCCTTTCTTGTAAATGGGGAAGCTCAGAGCTCTTTGATGCCTTCTAGATGCCTTAGGCAATGTGATCCATTGTCCCCGTATTTGTTCCTTATTTGTGCTGAGGATCTCTCTTGTGTAAGGCTGAAGAGAAAGGAGATATAGCTGGGTTCAGGTGTAGCAAGCAAGGCCCTAAGATCTCCCACTTGTTTTTCACGGATAATAGTTTACTTTTCACTAGGGCATCAATGAGGGATTGTAAGGCTATCAAGAATGTGGTAAATACCTACAGTGGAGCTTCTGGTTAAAGAGTTAATTTCATGAAATCTACTATATGCAATAGTTGGTGTTATTCTGGTGGAGTGTTATGAGTGTTATCTTGGGCTCCCGAGTTTTGCGGGGAGGAATAAAAAATAACTATTTTCGTCTATTAAGGACTGGGTTTGGAATAAGCTTAGAGGTTGGCAATGCAAACTCTTCTCATCATGGGGTAAAGAACTGCTTCTTAAGGTAGTGATTCCAAGTATTCCTACCTATTCTATGTCTCTTTTTCGGTTGCCTCAAGGCCTAGTGAAAGACCTTTATTGAGCCAGTGCACGGTTTTGGTGGGGGTCAGATGGTGAGAACCGCAAGATTCATTTGGAGCAGTGGCGTAAGCTTTGTTTTAGTAAAGAAAGTAGAAGCATTGGCTTTCCTGACCTTGTTGTTTTTAACAAAGTGCTTCTCGCTAATCAAGTTTGGAGACTAATCCATCAGCCAGATTCTTTGGCAGCCAAGGTGTTGAAGCAGCGTTACTTTTCGAATTCTTCTGTTTTACAAGTAGGGAGCTGCTCTTCTTGCTCGTATCTTTGGCGTAGCTTCTTATGGGGGTGGGAGATTATTTCTACTAGTTCTAGGTGTCGTATTGGGGACAGCTCCTCAATGTGCATTTACTCTAATCGGTGGCTTCCTCGTCCTTTGACTTTCAAGGTTTGCTAGCCTTGTTCTCTTGATCTTACTGATAAGGTTGAGTCTCTGAAAAAGGAGGATGGGGGTGGAATAGGTGCTTTATTCATGACTCTTTCTCTCTGGATGAGACGTCTCTTATTCTCAATATCCCTTGCTCTTATAAACTTCTTCCTAATAAGCTTATGTGGCACTTCAATAATGTGAGTTGCTATTCTATCAAGAGTGGTTACCATTTGGCCATGTCCCTCTCCTCGAATCCCAGCTCGTCTAGCTTGGGTGTGACGGAGTCTTGGTGGAAATACCTATGGAGGATTAAAGTGCCTTATAAGATTAAGTTGTTGATTTGGCAGGCTTGTCACGATTGGGTGCCCTCTACCGTTAATCTGTCCAGAAGAGGAGTCGACATTAACCCTTTCTGTCCGATGTGTAGACGTCATCTGGAATCTACGACTCATGCTTTATGGACTTGTCCTGCTCTGAAAGGAATCAGGGATCAGTGTGGCTTGTTGAAAGGTGCAACGATTGGCAAGTGGACTAGTTTTTTGGACTTCATGGTTTCTGGTATGATCTGTCTCCTTCCAGATGATATGGAGCTTATTTGCATGTTAATTTGGAAGATCTAGTTTCCAAGGAATTGTGTGGTTCACAATAAACAGCTCCCACCTGATGCAGATCATGTGCATTGGGTGTGCTCTTTCCTTGATGATTTTCAGAAAGCCAACCTCCTTGTCTCGTCAGATTCGAGTATACTCAAGTCTAGTGAGTCTTCTTAACGGCCTCCAAAATATGGTTTGGTTAAAGTCAATACTGATGATGACACTGAGGTGGCCAGTGATAATGTGAGTATTGGTATAATTATTAGAGATAATCGGGGTGAGGTCCTTGCTTCAAGTGCTCAGCCTGTTATGGCTCGGTTTTCTCTAGTTGTGGCAAAGATGGTTACTGTGTTCAGAGGTTTGTGTTTTGTGCGTGATTCTGGCTTCCTTCCTTGTACGGTGGAGTCTAACGCCTAAACGGTGGTGAAGATTATTAACTCTGGCACTGTTGCTTTATCTGATATTGGTTTATTTATTAGTGATATTCTTTTGTTTTTGGGTGACCACCCTAGTTGTAAGGTAGTTTTTACCTCTATGAGGAATAATTCGATGGATCACGGTCTTGCCAAAATTGGGCTTTCTTTGAGTTGTGACAAGTTTTGGATAGAATATATCCCTCCTGGTATGGTTCCTTGTGTTTTAAGGGACCGTCCTGGTGGTTTGTAGCCTTTTTTTCGTTGGAATATATCCGTCTTTTGTCAAAAAAATAAATAAATTAATTTATCTTAATTTAATATATAAGAGGCAATAAGTCTTATAGTGGAAAAAACAAACAGCCCCTTACTTTGTCCTAAATTATGAAATGCCACAAGAATTGCAAAAGTGTCTCAACAGCTCTCACCTTACACTTATATAACAACTTATAATCGTTTTGGAAACTAAAAGAAAGTAAAGAAGATCGTATATGATACTCGTCATTCGATGTTTACTCTTTTCATTTGATGATTACATTTAAATCTAGTGTGTGGTTAACAAATTATACATTTTACCATTGAAATGTCAATACAAGCAAAAACCCAGTGATCCTACCTTGAAAACCAGATGAACTATAATTCTGTTCTATACAGGGTTTGGTCAAGATGCATAACATAATTCTAAGTGGCAGATGAGATTAGATCTTCAAGGGCACTTGAATCACTGTACTCTTCCATCCAGTGCAATTTAGGACCCTTAACATCACAAAATCATTCAATTATATATTAACCGTACAACAATGACAGTTATTGTTGCCTAGATACAGGGTGACATTTAAGTATTTTATATGATTTGTTTCAGACCATCTACAATGAAGTTTACAGCAAAATTTCTAAATAACATGAAAATTCAGATGAAGAATAACTGGATCTAAAAATCCATCTTCTGTTTGATAAATATCAGGAAGTTCACCTCTCTATTTTTCCAACAGAAATTCAGCACAATCTTATGTTAAATTTCTTTTAACCATTCTCATATTAGATTAAGTTAATCAATGCCTAATCAAAATTTCTTTTTCTCAAAAGGAACCTGGTAATGAGTGAGGGACTAATGCAGAGTAGGGAAAGGGAATTAGGTTAATACATTCTTCACAACAAAGTCATCAAATTGGCATGAAGGGATGCAGATCATTAAAGGAGCTTTACAGGCCAAGGGACCTATATTTAAGCTCATACATAAACCCGAAAACAAAATAGCTACTTCAGATGATTTAATAAAACATTAACCCGAAGAGAGGGTTGAAATCAAATGTGATGCAATAACATGACTTCCCTATAAACTACTAATTCAATCTTCCCTTTGCAGCAAATAGGAAGAGCAAATACAATGAAAGAAGACCTTAACAAACCATCCTTTCTTAAATAAACGCATACCTCTGATCCATATAAATCAGATATTACTACTTGATCTATCGTCCACTCATTCTCCTTTGGCCACTTGACACTGAAACAAGGAAATCGATACAATTCAAGCTGGCGATATGTGAGACATAGAATCAACAGGTACAATATGTTTAACTTCATCAGATATTAAAAGAAAATAGACTCTTCATAGTTATTCAACATCAATTACAGCTAGGCCAATAAGATTCAATGACCACTTTGGCAGCTTTCAACAATTTCACAATCTTCTAAACCTATTACTTACTATTAATGAAAAAACTCAGACTCATCAAGTACACTTCCAAATTGTAACAAGGGAATTAAAACCATGATAACAATGAAACAACCAAGTTAATTTATTATAGGTTTTTTTTTTTTTTTTTTTTTTTTTTTTTTTTTTAGTTCTAATTTGTAGAGAAACCCTAAAAATCAAATAAAAATAAATAAATATATGTAGTTCCGTATCTATACATAAGCACGCGTAGATATAAATGTATTCACTCAAGGACCAAACAAGAATACAAATAAAACCAGTTGATAGCATCACTTTTGAATCAAGAGATTGCAATTTGTTAACAGAAGAGTTCACAGCAAATGTAAAACAGATAATTAATAAATTAATCACCTCAATATGAGCTATAAACTACTTAGCAGCTCAAATGTCTTGTAGCGAACATTCATATCAACCATGTTGCAACATAAAGATGCTACCAAGGAACTCCATATAGAAAGCTCTAGCAAATGACCCTGGTTCATCATCTCCTCCAACCTTATCATAGCTTTATATTAATGAGCAAAGACCCCTTATAAGATCATTGTAAGTTTCAACAGAAGGACAATGTGATTAAATCAACATCTTTTCCAAAACTCGACTCGCTTCAACAAATCCACCATCTATACAAAGCCCATTGACTAAAATGATATCAGTTTCCTTGTTAGCAACACAGCCAACCTTCTTAGCCATCTTTTTCAAATACCCAACATCAATTTCTGAATGCCCTGCATCACACAAGCCTTTCAACATTATATTATATATTCTAACAGTTGGCACAAAAATTCCTTTCACCGTCTATTCTTCAATAACCTTAACTGCTTCGTCAACCAATCCCTTCTTACACAAAACTGCCAATTTTGCCTCATACATTACAAGTGAGGGCCAAAAGCCTTTAACTCGCATTTCATTGAGCACTTCATTTCCCTCACTAATCCTACCTTTATTATACAGATCAATAGCCATTGCACTATAATAAGCCAAACTTGGAATGTTGCGGACCAAAGCTTCAATAATCAAATGCTTAACGCCTTATATATCCTCACCATTATTGCATAGAGGAACATCAATACGGTGTCAACGACTCTTAAGAGCCTTAATCCCCTTCCTTAATATTTTTTCAAGTATCTCCAATGCCTCTTGAATATGCCTTTTATCACATAATGTAAATAAAAGAGTCCTATAAACCACGATATCCTTACCACTACCATTTTGAGAGATCCTCCAAAACATAGAATACAACAATTGAGTGGCCTTGTTTAGTCTCTCATCATCGCACAATCCCTTCATTAAGATACGATAACTTTCTCTATCTGAATAACAACCCAATCTAATCTACCATTCTACCGAGACCTAATGAGATTAGACTTTAAAAGTATGGTTTGGAATGTAAATCCCACATTAGGGGAAGATTCTACCACACTTTAGGGTTTAATGGGCAAATGTAGACATATGTTTACACTACCAATGATTGAATCTAGTGGTGAAGTTTTAGTTTGAATGTTTTGCCAAATAGTTAAGTTGAGAAAACACCTTAATATCATCAAGACAATTGGTAGTATTACCTTCTTTTTAAATTTCAAATTTGTTATAATAATTTTTTTTAAAAAAAAAATCTATATGGCTGCATTTGGTTAGGCTTGTAGAATGTTTTACCAAACTGTTGAGATGAAAAAATCAATTTCTTGGTTCAAAAATACAAAATCAATCTTTTGAACCAATTTTAAGACAATATAAACAAAAGCATTAATTCCCACCGGTTGAATCATAGGCTTATGACATCTAGTCCTAAGCTTATATCAATCAATCATAGGCTTAAAAAATACATGCATTAGGGTCAGTTAGATGATTCCTAGGCTCATGACATTCAATCCTAGGCTTATATTAATCAATCATAGGCTACATGCATTAACTCTCACCAGATGATTCCTAGGCTCATGACATCCAGTCTTATGCTTATATCAATCAATTATAGGCTTAAAAAATATATGCATTAATTTCCACAAGATGATTCGTAGGCTCATAGCATCCATTCACAGGCTTATATCAATCAATCAATCAATCATAGGCTCAAAATAATGTATGCATTAATTTCCATCAGATGATTCCTAGGCTCATAGCATCCATTCTCAGGCTTATATCAATCAATCAATCAATCATAGGCTCAAAATAATGCATGCATTTAGATGATTCATATGCTCATGGCATTCATTTCTAGGCTTATATCAATCAATCATAGGCTACATGCATCAATTCCTACCAGATGATTCATAGGCTCATGACATCCAATCCTAGGCTCATGACATCCAATCATAGGCTCAAAAAATACATGCATTAATTCCCACCAGATGATTTCTAAGCTCATGACATCCATTCTCAGACATATCTCAATCAATCATAGGCTCAAAAGCATACTTACGAAGAAAGATGTGTTAACCAAACCAATATTTTACACGTAGTTAAGCTCATTGCTCGATCGCCTCTTTCATATGATATCAAAGTAACTATGAATGTGCTGTGTAAATGCAGTGATGTATGTTACGAAATAAATAACATAAAGCCTTAATAACAAGGGAGAAATAGATAGTTAATTATGTTACCATATCTGATATCCACTTTTCGAGGTTGACCAGGTCTACAAAATCTTGACGCATCACCAGTATAAAAACTATTCAAAAATGAATACATTACATGAGGAAAAATATTTAAAAATGAATACATTAAAAATCATGGAATATAACAGATTATAAGAATGGAACATTACCTAACTTGGTCGTCGTTCTTCAAGAAAGACGTGAACTTAACTAAGTCTATATCTTCCTCGTTTGACTTTGTTTTCTTTGTCTTCTTGGACATCGGATCTGTCCACCAGCTTTCAAGCCACCTTGACCGCTTTCGACCCGTCTATTTGTTAATGACTTTGTATTCAACATTAAGGTCAGCCTCATTAAGCGCTACCACACTATTGGGGAAGTTCTGGATAATAAAGCACACAGATGGGGATAGATATTCTTCCAAGTCAATGATAGATTTTTCCCCCGAGTCCTACATAAGATTAAATATGTAGTAAAGTATAAACCATTGATATACTCATATACATGATATAAACACTTACAGAATTGTTCCAAGGCCTAGGAGATTTGTTCCCAGGCCTAGAAGAATTGTTCAAATGCTTAGGAGATTTGTTCCCATACCTAAAAGAATTGTTCACAGGCCTAGGAGATTTGTTCAAACTACTTTAATTCTCTTAGGCCTAGGAACAACTCTTCTGAGCCTTAGAACAATTCTCATGGGCTTTGAAACAATTCTCTTAGGTCTGGGAATAAATCTCTTAGGCCTGGGAACAAATCTCCTAGGATTGGGAACAATTATCCTAGGAGAATTGTTCATAGGCCTAAGAGATTTGTTCACAGGCCAGGAGATTTGTTCTCAAGCCTCAACTATATAATGATATAAACACTATTGTATTATAGATATACTTGACAAAAGCAATAGAATGTACCTCGACCATTTTATCACCCTCAATTGCAGCAGACCCAACAGCCACACCATCAACATCCTCTTGCTCAACACCCTTAACACCCTCACCAGCAGCCTCTAGCTAACCACCCTTAACACCATCAGCAACAACCTCTTGCTCACCACCCTTGACACCATCACCAACAACCTCTAGCTGACCACCCTTAACACCCTCTTGCTCACCACCCTTAACACCATCAAAACCAGTATCCACATCAATAAAAGCATCATCTTCCTCACTAACCTTACCAACAACATCATCTTCAGCAACATCCTCACCATCTTGCTGGTCACCTTGTTCTTCAACATCCTCCTCAACACCAACATTATTTGTAGTCCTAGGCTTATCACCAACAGCCTTCTCATATTGCTCAGCACCCTCCTCAACAACAACATTATTTGTTGCACCCTTATCACCAATTGCCTTGACATCTTGCTTAGCACCCTTCTAAACATCAACATTAATAAATTAGTGGAAATTATTAAGGACTAAACTATTATATACAAATAATAATATAATTTTCAACAACTTATATCTAACATTCATCTTCTTTCTAATCTTTGCAAATTCATTTATACATAAGGCAATGACACGTTGCTCGCTATCAAGCATAGCAGCATATAGTTCTTGGATTGTGGAAGACATCTAAATTATGCAATAATTAATACAATGCATATGAGAATAGCATACTAAAAGGCTAAAACCAAATAGTGTTGATGCAATCATACCTTAAAACTTTCATCGGAGAATATACGCTTCTTAGAAGGGGGGAATATTCGTTAGAAAATGTGCTTCTAGTTCTCCCCACAGAACCTTATATCTCTTTCTGAATAAAAGCGTCAATCCCATCACTATCATTGCCTATCTGATAATCATCACATTCATCATCGTAACCAAGATCTTCTTCCTCTTGACTTGGATGTAGAGCCAGAGCCAATTTATCCCTCTTCTTTTCAATTAATGGCTCACACACGAATTTCAGGTTCAATGACTTGAAGTAATCTGTATCATTTCAAAAGTTTCAACGTCCCAAAGAAATAAAGTCATCTACATATCAAGAACAAACAATTGTTAGTAAATTTCTACAAATAATTAACTAAAAACAAAGGGTTTTAAAACATGCTAATTTTTTCTAAAACTCACCTGAAGTGCTAGAAGGAACTCAGACAAATTGTATATATAATACTTTAATTTCTTTTTCTTCTTCTCTTCCTCACCCTGCAGCTTTGCTTTCCCTTTCCCTTTCCCTTTCACTTCTTCTTCTTCTACTAACTTCTTTTTCTTCTTCTTCTTCCTCTCTTTCTTATCTTCCTTCTCATCTTCACCTTTCAGTTTTTTGAGGCGTTTGTTAAGTATATAGTTTAAAACTGAAGATGTAAGAACCCCATGCAAATTTTTTGAATTTTTCTTCATTTTCAACTAAAGAAAACAGCCAACCCGAGATGGTTATCGTCCGTCCGTCATCCGTGCCAAAGAATTGGCTGATCATATATATATATATATATATATATATTCAACATCTTGTACGCATCTTCACTCTATTCGGATGACATTTTCCTCAAAGTGACATACAATACCTCTGTAGTAGGCCTTTTTCCTTTGAAAATTCTTCTAAGCATTGAATCTTCTCGTACTTCATTGTTGTTAGCAAAACCTTCAGGTAGCTGTCCCATATTTAACTTGATGCATACACAAAATTCTTCTTGGCCGAAACGGGCTTTCGACTTCCCCAACCCAAACCATATCTCATCTTCTCTTTGTCCTTTGAGGTGAATGATCTCTCTTTTCAAAATATTATGAATAAACTGCCTGTAAAATGTCAACGGTTCTTTCAAATCCAAATATATACCGAAAGGGCCCTGTTTGAATTTTTCCTCCAACTTAAATTTCTATAGTACAGACTTCAAGTGTGTTAAAATTTTGACTTCCACTGTTTACTCTTATGGGAATCCAATCCTCATGGTCTAGGAACCGCTACAAGTTTTTATTCAAATTTTTCGGCATCTAAACAATCAAAAGAAAAAAAAAAGCATTAGTCCCAGGCTTGTGGAAATAAGTCCTAGTCTCATAATTATGCATGTATCATCAGTCCCAGACTCAACTTCAGTACTAGGTTTATGAAAATCATTCATAGCTTCATAGGCTAAAAATACACATTCAACATCAGTCTTAGACTCAAAATAATACATGCATCATCCATCCATCGGCCCTAGGCTTATAACAATCATTCATAGGCTCAACATATACATTCACCATTAAACCTTGGCTCTACATGCAAAATAAGTCATTTTCAGTTCCAGACTTATGAAAATAAGTCCTAAGCTCAAAATTATACATGTATCATCAGTCTCAGGCTTATCATCAGTCTCAGGCTTAACATCAGTACTAGGCTTATGAAAATCATTTATAGCCTCATAGGCTAAAAATACACATTCAACATCAATCTTAGGCTCAAAATAATACATACATCATCATCCTCATCCATCGACCTTAGGCTTACGACAATCATTCCTAGGCTCAAAATATACATTCACCATTAAATCTACGCTCTACATGCAAAATAAGTCATCCTTTAGTCTACAAACGTTTTTCTTCCATCCCAAAATACATTTTCAGTGTAGTTCACAGGAATCAATCAATAAATACTTTCCCTTCAAACATAACACACACCCTCCAAATACACATATAAACATGTCAAAAACACAATCAAGAGAACAATCTACCATCCCAAAACACAAATAAGAACAAACTCCAGTAAAAAAACACAAATTTGAACAAATTAAAGTAGTTTGAATAAATTAGTACCTTGAAATTGTGTCACTCTCTTTACGTTTCGTCTAGGGTTTGGGGTGTTTCGTTCACTGACAACGACGACCTTGTTTCTCTTTCCTCTCTCTGCGTCATTGTATTTCTGGGTTCTTGTTGTTTGGGTTTGAGTTTTGAGCATTGTTCGTCGTTTGGGCTTATGCATCACTGTATGTTTACTCTCCGTGTCACTATATTTGAACGGCAACGGTGACGATGAGTGAATGTTGGCCTCTCTCTATTTTTGGGTTCTTGTTGTGGTTAGGTTTGCGATTTGCACACAGAGCTTCTTTTTTTAATTTGATTTTGAATTGTTGTGGTTAATTGTGAGTTTTATGGGAAATCAGATTGGGGGAGGGTAATTTAGTAAAGTTAAACAAGTTTTATTAAATAAAATTTTTAAGGAGGGTATTTAGGGAAATTCCACATGAGAGGTCTTAAAGGGTAATGTGGTAAATGGGGTTTGTAAAAAGGATAGATATGCAATTTTTGAGCCAATTGGCTATTTCCTAGAAAGTGAATGTTGGGAAAGGGTATTTCCTTCAATTCCCTCAAACTAAAATGCGAAACTTGAAATCATGCTCAATTCCCTTTCTTCCTCAAATTCTCCAAATTCCTAAATTAGATTTTTTTTTCTCTCTCTTTTTTCTGCAGAAGGTGTCGCCAGCAGAGAGGGAGCTCGACGGCGCTGTTGGACAGTCGTGAAGCCTATGCGAAGCACAACAGCACGCCGGTATCATTGCTTGGGCGTGAAACACGACTGCTATTCTTGGTTCGCGAAGCCACGTAGCGCACGACGATGAATCACGACGACGATATGGTTGTAGCGAAGCCAAGAAGCTCACCGACGCTCGACGGGCACACCTTCATCGACGGTGCGCTCGACGACGTCGGCGATGATTTTCAAGGAGAGAGAAAGAGAGAGAGAGAGTGTGTGTGTGTGTGTTTTTAGGGATGTGTTTTATATAGGGGCATTCAGGTAATTTTATAAAAACATGATTTTAACAATTAAAATTTAGTTTGTGGTTACAAACAAAGAAAGAGAGAAAAAGAGAGTGTTTTTGGGGATGGGTTTTATATGGGGGTATTCAGATAATTTTATAAAAATATAATTATTAACAATTAAAATTTAGTTTGTGGTTACAAACAAAATTTCAATTTTGTATGTGGTTATTTTTCACAATTTCCACCTTTTTTTGTGCTTACCTTTACATGAATAATTTGGAATGGAGGAGCATTTGATAATCTATTAATCTCTTGTATCCGGCGATTCATCAAATCCATCTAAGGCAGTCTTTAAAACTTGTTATTACTTATTAGGATGTTAATCAAATGGGAAATATCGTTTTCCCTCCTGACATTTACCCTATTATTAAGGTGAGGACAGAGTTTTCTAAAATTGGCCTATCTCCCCCCTGAAACGAAAATAATGTTCAAACACCCCATTCTGTTAACTTTTTAAACGGAAAAGCTAATACAATGGGTTAAAAGACGATTTTGCCCTCCATTACCTTTAAGAAAAAGAAACTTAAAAAGAAAATAAAAAATAATAATTGAAAAAATAATGATGGATCTCCACCGTCCATCTCAAAGAAGATGGACGGTGGAGATCTCTTTTATTATTTTTTTATTTAATTTTAAAAACATAAATTAAAAATAAAATAAAATATAAAAACAATTTTTATAATAATAATATACACGTTAAAAAAGAATTTTTAAAATAATTAGCATATTTAATGATATTATTTTAATTAATTTTAATTCTGTAGAGATGTTAAAAATATAAATTAAATTACTATCTATTTTTTAAAAGGAAAAATATTAATTAAATTATTGTCTATTTTTTTTTAAAGGATTACCTAATAATTTAATAATGATCTAATAATTTAATTATAAAAAATGAATTAACATATCATCCTCATCACTACTAATCTACTTTCCAGATTAATCAATTTTTCTTCCTGCAATATATCAAAACCAACAACAAACAACATTCAATAATTTTCATAAATTTCAAAGTTCCACAGATCACAATAGATATAGATATTCCAAACATGATTTATAACCATAATTTTTCAGAAACTAAACCAACTCATCCATGAACAAGCTAGTGGATCTATAAATTAAATTATCACGAAAATGATATTCAAAATCAAAGAGAATACAAAATCTGGGTTTGATAACCTGAACATGACAAAATTATATATAAAACAAAAATAAAAACCCCAACAAATAATTTCAAATATTATCAACGGAAATCATTAACAAGTCTCTTCAATGTGGGAAAAAAAAAGACAAAAAAAAAAAAAATAGAGAAGCCTGAAACCTAACTGAAATCGAAATAAGAACTGGAAAATTTAAGTCACCCATTCATCGTCGACCAACATTTGTCGCCGCGAGTCACCTATCACCGCCGACCTAGAATGCTTCGCTGGTCATCGATCACCAAACCCCGACCATCAACGCCACCGATCTATTCACCAGAAACCATCAAACCGCACGCAACGTGAACTGATGGTGTGCTCGATCTCTCTCTCACCGGCTCTGATTGGGGTTCGATTGGGTTTGTGTTTGACAGTGGGTATTTTGTTTAGTTTGGGGGCGGTGGTTGATGGTGTGTTTGTGGGTGGCTAGGGTTTGATTTGTGGTGGTTGATGGTGTGTTTCAGTGTTTGTGGTGGTTTGGTAAAAGACGAAACATGGTGTGTTTGTGGTAGTTTGTGGTGGTTTGGTAAAGGTTAGTGATGACTGATCACCGATGATGATGAATTGATGAAGACGAAACATGGTATGTTTGTGACTTTGTGAGTTTGTGGTGGTTTGTTAAAGGTTAGTGATGACCGATGATGATATATGTTATTTCACTTTTGGATGATAGTAGAAATCTAATATTCTTATCAAAGTTTTATATCCAAAGTGTCATGTCATTTATCATATCATTACATTGTCATGTCATCACAACTTTTAATTTTTTCAAAACTCTAATTTTTAAATCTATTCAATTTGTTCCTAATTTTATATAACCAAAAAAAAAAAGTCTCTCTAGAAAGCTCTAGAAGTTGAAACGAACAGGGAGCGCCATGCTTTGGCAAGACAAGATAGCAGTACATCGAAGCTTTTTTTATTTTGTTTTCTTGGATTCTGAAGAAGATAAATCAGAAGAAAATGTTGCAGCCTCAAGAAGCCCAAAATTTGGTTCCAGGTCTCAATTTCTTCCCAACCCTAAAACCCCAAAACAAAACCCTATCCTTTCACCGAATCTATGCTCTTTTCATCACCTTCTTCACTTACGCTTCCTTTCACGGCTCCCGCAAACCGTCAAGAGCGTTCCTGAACCTTTAAAATCAGCAAAAGGGAGCTTAGAAGAAACTGGGTGGGCACCATTTAATGACCCGAACGGGACCCACAGACTCGGTGAGCTTGATTTGGCATTTCTAACTTCATATGCTCTAGGCATGTATTTTGCTGGACATGTAGGTGATAGGATTGATTCGAGGTTGTTTCTTGTATTTGGGATGGTGGGTAGTGGTCTTCTTACTGTAGTTTTCAGATTAGATTATTGGTTTAGTGTGCACTTGTTAGTATACTATATAGCTGTGCAGATTTTGTGTGGTTTGCTTTAGTCAATTAGGTGGCCTTGTGTGGTGTCAGTGGTGGGGAATTGGTTTGGGCAAGAGAAGAGAGGGTTGATAATGGAACTATGGAATTCACATACATTTGTTGGCAACATTGTTGGGTCTGTTGTGGCATCTGCTGTTTTGGAGCTTTCTTTGTTTGATTCCTCATAGATGATGCATTTGTAGATTAAATACTTTATGGCATGTTTGTGAGACTGAATTTGATAGTTACTTGATGATAAAAATTGAGGCAAATTGGCTTCTTGTGTTTTATGTATGAATTAGTGTGAAAATTATTCACCTTGAATAAGGCCATAGTAAAAAATCATCACAAACAACAAAACTGATTTTACGCAATTAGTTGTGGCAATGCTTGAGCTTTATTCATCATAGATGATGTATCTGTAAACTAAAATACTCTGGTCTCTTGGTATCGGAGCTACTTTATTTGCTTGAATTTTGTGAAAACAACAATCTAGTTTGTTTATATTTGTTACGGCGATGCTTGACTTTTTATTTGACAAGTTTTGGATGCAATTATTCAATACAAGTTTTGTTGGAATTACAGGTGTTACAGGTAAGCAATTGTCACACGAAACAGATGGGATACTGATCTTGACAAGTTCTATTGCAGCTAATCTTAGCACTCAGGACTCGATCAAAGGGAATTCTTGTGCACTAGCAACAGTGACTGCCATTATAGATGGTACCGGTTCTGTTGGGGCAGCTCTAGGCCCACTTTTAGTTGGGTATATATCCACCCAGGGATGGAACAGCGTCTTCCTCATGCTTATTGTTTCCATTTTTTTAGCAACGTTGCTCTTGATTTGTATTGCAAAGACTGAGATTCAGCAGAAGTTGAGCGAGGGAAAATGGGTTTGGAACAGCCTGACCTAACAATAATTGAGAATTTTCTCAACCTTACTTTTTGTTTTCTGGTATAGAACATTAGAGAAGTAGATATCATATAGGAAAAAGTACATAGATGGAGAAGTTACTTAGATCATTATACATGTATGTCTGCATTTTGTATCTCATTCTTTATACACAAGCATCAATTTACATGTACATGTACAATGGTATGATTCATTCAAGATAAAAAAAAAAAAACAAAATTGACTGTGATGAAGATGACTGGTAGGACAATGGTCAGGTGAATGTAAGCACAAACGGAAATGTAAAGTGGCATGTTGAGTGACCAATTTGAAGCAGCTTGGAAGCTAAAAACATCATATTCACCGATGACAGAATTGAAAATCATACATCAATGTCTCAACATGTCTTTGACAAATGAACAAAAGAAACAAGAAGATCATACAATGTTGTCAACAAAAATAGAATTTAATTTTGTTTTACATCATAGAATGAAACCAACGAAAACAAAAAACCAAAACACATCAAAAACACTAAAAACCATAAATTTTGGTTCTTTCCTCTCCCCGCCTAGGCGCCTACCAAATCCTCCTCTTTCATATTGGCCTTTTATGTTCCTCATATGTAGAAATATTCTGCAAATTTGTATTGGCATGCATTTATGTGGAAGAGAGATAAATAATTTCCTTTTCAACTGTAAAAAACATAAATTCAATAACAATAAAAATAAAAAAAATAAAAAAATACCCAACCAGGTACCATTATGACTTGTAATTCAGAATTTTGCGTTTGCAATGGAGCATTTGTAGCATCATATGCACCCCATGTTGGAAGTTGGTGCTGGTGAAAGTTATAATCACAATATCAAGTCACACTTACAATAAGGAAAAAAAAAAAAACCTGTAAATTATTTTGCAAAACGGGAATTGAACTAGTGGCTTGATGCATTCCATATCATTGGCCATAAACCGAAAAGAATGGACTTTTAAGTCCTTTATGGAACACATTAAAGGAGGATACATCCTCATGACAAACTTGTTGGGCTTCAGAATCCAATAAAATAATAGGGATACTAATATTATACGATGAAAACTTAGAAAATAATATATGTTGCTTATATAGGGGTAGGTACCTTAAGCACATGTTCATTGTCAGCATCAACCATTTCTCCACTTTCTACAACTCCAGAATCCTACCGAAAGAGAATAGAAATTTGTTAAAAAATTTTCAAAACAATAATATAATAATATATAACGTTGATTCATATTTTAGTTTTACCTTCATTGTTTGTTGATAATCTAATTTTTTCTTTCCATTCTTTTCTTTCTTGTTTCGACAAATTTTCTCAATCTTTGATATCTTTCTTTTGCATGGGGGATGACCTTTACTTCGCACTTGTTGCGGTGAAAGAATGTTATGATTCTCTTCTTCGGCAAAACCACCAGGCTCCTTACCATTTGTCATAAAATTAGTTGAAATGCCATTGTCTTCACTGCAACAAGCAACATTGCTTTTTCCTTGCAATTTTGTTTTCAATTCTATTAGCACCTTCATCACCTCTTTGCAATTTTCATCACTATCCACTGCCAAATCTGCCACATCATAAAAATAAGTGCACATTTTATAGAATCTATGCCCTTCAAATTTGTTGTTCGAATCCACATAACTAATTTTCACTTTTGTATGACAACTTTTCACGTCTTTCCTCCAACGTTTGAAAATGTACTTTTCTGGAACACAAAATATTTCTTGATCAATTAATGCCATAATTGCATGCTGACATAAAACTCCCTTAAACTTGAATAGACGACAGCTACAATTAACTCCGCAAGTCACCACATCCAAATAAACCATGAAAGTAACACGACAACAAGTCTCTACAAGCTTTACATCTTCTTTTACTTCAAACTCTAGATTTGAACCACTCTTTTTATTCAAAGATATTCCACAATGTATTCGAGTCTTCATCTCTTCTTGAAATTCTTTGAATTTTGCAATAGTATAAGCATTTGGAAATTGCTTCTCCATTAAGTAATGAGAAATGCATGGGATATGTGAATTACAAGAAGCAAAATCAGCTTGACGCTCCTTCTCCACCTTGTCTCTCAATGCATTCTCATATTGCTCTACAAACTGCTTCAATGTAGTCTTTGAATTCATATTTTGAATTCATATATCCATCAAAAAATGCATTTATACCTTCACTACGTTGTGTAGTAGACATTCTAGCCCAAAACACATCCTTCACAAAAGCCGGGGCCCAACGTTGTCTCTCATTATACAACCCATGTAACCATTTATTGTTAGAAAGATTATATATATATATATTTTTTTTATGAAATTCTTCCAATTTTCTTCAAAATTATCCCTCGACAATGAGTCATATACTGCATTTAGCATAGCAAACTTAATAGATTCATACTGTTTGTAGCCCCTCAATTTTTCTGGTAACTTCTTCAAAATATGCCATAGGCACCATCTATATCGAGCTTTTGGAAATACAACCTCAATACCTTTTTGCATGGCCTTATCTTGGTCTGTGATTATAGCTTTTGGAGCGCAATCAAACATACATGACTTCCAATTTTTAAAAAGCCATATAAATGTCTCTATATCTTTATTAGAGATCAATCCACAACCTAATAAAGTTGATTGCCCATGATGATTAACTCCAACAAATGGAGCAAAGGGCATATCATACCTATTAGTTAAATATGTTGTGTCAAATGTCACAACATCTCCGAACTCTTTAAATGCCACTCTACTCCTTGCATCTACCCACAAAACATTCTTCAATCGACCTTCTTCATCTATATCTATAGTGTAAAAGAAGTTCGAATTGTCACGGTGCATTTTCAAAAAATATTTCTGAAGTGCTGCAGCATCCCCCTCCCCAACTCTCAATTGTCTTTTTTTCTTTACAAGATTCCTATAATCTTGCTCTGTAATAGATAAATTCTCATGCCCACCGGCTGCAACCACACAAGAATTGAAACTCTTATTTGTTCTAATCCCAGCTATATCATTCACATCCAATTGCCTCATTACAAATGCGTTTATATTTTTTGTTTTTCCTATAGTATCGAGTTTGGCTTGGAGTATTAAGTGTATGGTTGTGCTACAAAACCACAGAAATCAACTTCCACTTTCCATCATTGTGTGAAGAGTCAGAAAGTTTAGCCTTACAACCTATCTTTGCTATTGGACGTGTGGTAAAGGCTTTTTTCAGATTTTGATTTTCTTTTACCCTCACAAGCACATGTCAAACATATATACTTCAACTCCCCCTCGTATCCCTTTCTTGTTGTTCTTTTAATGACTTGAAATCCCATTTTATTTCCATACATCTTGTAGTATTCATACAACTCTTCCATCGAATCAAAAATCATTCTAGGTTTAGGCTCTTCTATCTTATCTTTTGAATCTGTTGACATGATTATCTCTTTCTCATTATTTTCCTAAATAAAATCAACATATCAAACTACAATATGATAATATTCAATATAAAAAAAAAAAAAAAAATTAACATATCCATTAAAATAAAGTATGAATAATTTACCGTAAAAATGTCTTCAAAACATTCATCTTCTTTTTCTATTTCAAACTCCTCCATCCTATTCCGTTGCACTTGGAAAACAGTAACTCCCTGTTGATATTCATTTATATATATTTTTAGAAACAAAACTTTATTCAAACAAAACATAGCACAACGCCTCAAACAAGGAGGACAAACAAGCACACCACCAAAACGGCACCAAAACACAAAGAAGATGGGGAAGAAGGCAAGAACAAAACAAAAAGCCACGAAGGTGGCCCTTTAACATTGTGTTAACAAAAAACTTATCTCTAGACTCTCATAATTCTAAATATATTCATATATTTCAATTCTGGGAATCCTTATGTTCAAGCTATAAACATGTTACTACTTCTATTTTGTCACCCTAAATAGGCCTAGATTACGAAGGTGGACCTTCTACAGGTCACAAGGAAAACCATAACAAATGTTGCCTATGGACTTAGAAAGAACTGAAGTACCAATTATTCTCAACAAAAAAAACAAAAAAACAAACAAAAAAAAAAAGAACTGAAGTACCTATATAGCTAAAAAAAATCGAGAGAAACACATTTCAATTATTCCCATTTAGTATAATAGTTAAGTCTACCTCCAAAATCTAACTTTGATATCATTTACACTAAAACAAATGGATATTTCAAGAAGTAATGAAAAACGGAGGACAAAAGCAAACCCATTCAACTTCTCAACAATAATGATGATTAACTTCATGGGTATTCATTCAAAACATTAAACGAAACTGAAAAAGAAGTGTACAATAATTAACAATGCACATAAATGCAGAGCTACAAGAAACTACTATTTAACAAAAACAAAAATGTTGAGATGGAAAACAAGAAACTCATTATAACCGATGTTGAGAGAGAGAAGCAAGTGAAGCTGCAGAGGATGGTCTTCAAGGTGCTAGGGAATGGGACAAGCGAAGCTGCAAATGATGGTCTTCAAGGTTTTTTTTTTTTTTTTTTTTTTTTTTTTGAACAATCAATTTATTAATCCACACAGGCAAGGCAGACGAAAACAAAACCTAAAGGAAACATGGCAACAACACAACTAGACTTGAGCCCGAAACATACCAGGGAAACAGAAAAAATAAAAACGAAGGAAAACATAATAGAGAAGCAAGAAAAGCAAAACCAAGCCAAGCAAGGCAACCAGAGAAAGCAAAACCAAAACCAAGCTAAGGGAAATCTCAACTCAAAGTGTCTCCCTCAGAACCCACCCCTTGTCTTGCCAAAGAATGGCACTTCCTATTCGTTTCAACTTCTAGAGCTTACTAGAGAGGATTTTTTTTTTTTTTTTTTTTTTTTTTTGGTTATATAAAATTAAGAACAAATTGAAAGGATTTAAAAATTAGAGTTTTGAAAAAATTAAAAGTTGTTATGACGTGGCAATGTGATGATGTGGCAGCTGATAAGGAAGTGTCATGTTAGCTACCACATCAAGTTGGATACAAAAGTTAGACAATAATATTAGATGTTTACTATTATCTTTCGTTTTTTTTGTAAAATGTAATGGGTGAAGGAGTGATCTGGCTTGATCTCCTCTACTCATTTTTTTTTTTTAATATATTATTAATTATAAATATCAAATGACTTTAATAACCTTTGGTCCAAATTAGATTTCCTACTCCCATGGTGAGTTTACGAATTTATCCCCCAACAGTAACGGTCAACCATGACTTTGGATGGTTTTTCTAACAGAAAGGGGTGTTTATTAAATAAGTCTGTTCTGGGTGGGTCATTTTTCTAAATTTGAGAAACCTTGTCCTCACCTTTCTAATATATCAAATCTTATGGGGGAAAATGATTAAATCCCTAATCAAATTTGTTTAAATATATATATATATATATATATATATATATATATATCTATGTGTGTGTTTATATAGTGAGTCTCTCATGAGAGATCAATTATTTTAATTTCGATAAAGACCATAATTAAAACACATCGATTTTAATAAATTTTAATTTGAATTTTTTTTGTGGATAATGAGTTCATTGAAATCTACCTATAAACAAAATTTGAGAATTTTTCGAGTACTAGAACTATTTTATCCAAATTTTGTTAAATATGAATGCATCGGAAAATAAGTGAAATATAGGAAAATCCATGTAAAACAATTATAGTATTCGAAAAATTCTCAAATTTTGTTCATAGGTAAATTTCAATAACTAATCATCCACAAAAAAAAATGTGGACTAAATTTCATTAAAATCGATGTGTTTTCATCATGGTCCTTACCGAAATTAAAATAAGGGATTCCTCATGGGAGACTCACTCTCCCCCTCTCTCTCTATATATATATAACTAAGTTACGGGAATTCGAACTTGAAATATTAGGTTCGGGTGAAAAATAGTGTATAAGTTGATGTTGCTGACGTGGAAAGTTAGGCCACGTGGATAGCTGAAAATTCCTATACTGGATGAGGGCGACGTCTCTTTCAATTTAATATGAGCATGTGCTTTATTAATTTACTTATTTAATCTTTACTACGTAAGCATCAACGGGTCCATAGCTCAGTGGTAGAGCAATTGACTGCAGATCAATAGGTCACCGGTTCGAACCCGGTTGGGCCCTGTTAGTTGTCTAAATTTTTTTCCACATTTAAAATGTAAATTTTCTCTTTTTTTTTTTTAGAAAATATATTTATATTAAAGTAATACTAGCATTTTTATGAAAGAAATGTGAAATTTTCTATTTACTGCACTTTGTTGGGAACAAAATTTCCAACAACCATGTGAATCTCCATAAAAGACTCTGTATGCTTCCCTACCACAACTAACCATTGAATATAACCGCTTCAATTCAATCTCCTTTTCTTTTTTGTTCTTTTTTTTTTGTGTGATGCTAACAACATTTAAACAACTAAACCAAACCAAAAAACAAAACAGAAAGATTGATATCCTGCCACAACCAATCTCTCCCAGAAGAGAAGGCAGCCGAAGACAAGTTATGGGCCAGAGCATATCCGGATCTAGAAATCGCTTGACGTTTACATGGTGAAAAATTTTGTAACCATTATAAAATGGTTACCTAGTATAACCCCAACATAGAAAATTTCACAAGATCAAGTCAAGATGCACCCACATGAAAGTCTCACTCACCACGAAGAAAGCTTAGAATACATGGTGGCATGATTAGCCAATCACATTTATCATGATTTATTTTAAACTCTCCTTAACATGAACTGCAATCAGAATCACCAGCTTGACTCCAAAGACATGCCTTGTCTCAGATGAAAATGTATAAACATGATCAAAATTTTTTTTTTTTTTCCAGTTATATTTCTATAAGTAGTTCATCTGTACGAAAAACCTTCAACGAATTAACTGATTATTCAATTTCACTATGAAGAACCTTTCTCTATTGTTCGGATACTACAATACAATATTTACAGAAACTACAAAAAAGTCTGCACTGTCCCCAGAAGCTGCAGAAAAAAGTAGTAGAAATATGAAATCTATCAAATAATCTCTGTTGGAATCATGTAAAAAAAAAAAAAAAAAAAAAAAAAAAACCCTCAGTCCAAAATGGGAAGTGAAGGAATCAGAAACTCAGTGTCGTAGATTTATATACAACTCATTAACTATTGAAACTCAGCGCCCTGGTGGAATTTCATTTCTGGTATCGTTAGTCTGTACATATCCAATAAGTCACCGTCTGCTTGTCTTTTCCTTGCCTGCAGAAGTATTCACCAGAGTTTATAATGGGGCACCCGAAATGTATAGCCAATAAAAGCAGTAGATAACGGTAACTCACCAAACATACTTGATCGTAAGGGGAACCGAAGAGATGATCCCTTCAATTTTAGATCCCGAGTTGTCTGTTTTTACTTGGTTTTTCTATTTTTTCAATATTACTGCTATCTCCAGTTAAAAGCTTGGTTCCTTTTTTCACCTTTTCATGATAAATTGCCGGTGATGCAAGCCTTAACTGAGACATGTTTTCTATATGAACCAATTTCTGGTCCTTTTGAAGATTGTTTAAGATCTCAAACCGCAAAAAGCAAGTTAAGTTTATGAATAAATAGGAAGAGCGGAAAATAGAAATCATGATAGGTTAGATATGGATTTACCCGTGATAGTTGATGAATTCCATAGGAATTCTCAAATGTTTTGCTTTCATGCAAGTGTAGTGTGGTTCCTACTGCTGACTGGGGTCTTGATGAAAACTTACTCACTAGACCATTTTCTGTGAGAACTGATTTGTTTCTAGATTTCTGAGTATCCTTCTTTGTAAACAAAGAGGGCATCCGGATAAGGAGCCTCTACTCGATGATTTGTTTTCCAAAAGTTCACATTGAATATGAGTTGCATGACCACAATTAAAAACTTGAACACGGGAACCGGAAGAACTCTTCATGAAGGAACAATTACATATACAGCATAGTAAACTTCGGGGGGGTATCCATGAGAAGCCCCCTTCTTGAGTAAACTCATGTTATAGAATGTATCATCCTCTATCAAAGATTTGGCAATATCCTGTAGGAGCAAAATAAAAACTCAAATCAATATGAAAACCAACTGTATGTTATTTACAACAGGAAATGAGCCACGCCATTAATCCCAACTTTAAAGGGAAAATTTGATAAATATTTATTAATCCCACAAATAATTTAGAATTGAAATGGAAATGTCACTAAAAAAATACAGTTTCCTAGGGAAGGATATACTAAGAACTCCATAGATTTGACATATATCTAAACAAAATGCCTTGGAGCAAATTTAGCCACCAACTCAGTATGGCAGATATATTAAACACAAGCAATAAACCATTTTCTTTTGGGGGCTTCATTAATGCTTTTAATCTTATATGAACAGATATCAAGGATCATACTTATGAATATAAAGCTACGGAAAGATGCAATTATAAGCTCAAATAAATTAATTTCTAAGACGCAAACCCTTAAAGCAGATCTATCAATAAAGGTTACACGCAATATTGTGCACATACCAGAATTCTTCTTTCAAAGCCATATGTTCCCAGCATCCCCAATATTGTAAGTTTAAAATCACCAAATTCCTGGCTGCCATTATCTGAAAGGAGTTTTGACATTATGGTTGGAAGACGAACATATCCTATCATTCCTTCAACAATCTCTTTGATGAACTGAGAGAAAAGTTTCTTGAAGATATGAGCACCCCTATGGGATGCTGAGATTCTCCACTTGATAATGCATGCCTCTTCTTCCTCTTGCGAGTCCAATGACTCCATCATTCTGGCATGATTTTCTACTTCAGATGCCCTTTCATCACCATATGAACCCATTAAAGGCTCACAAAACCTGTATCAAAACTCAGAGCATAAAATGTGCATATATTTATTTAGTCATCGAGATATTTATGACACCAGAATTCCCTAAAAATGCTTTGTTTATTGGATCTAACTTGGGAACTAATGTCAAAATAACCTTGATAGAATGTTAAATCATAGGTAGGTGACTTCAAGGGGATTTGAACCCATGGCTTTTGGTTGAAGCCAAGAGTCTTTTACCACTCAACCCATCCCCCGTTAGGGGATTAATGTGCATATATGTACTCAAGGACAACATTTGCTAAAACTTTTTTTTAAGCTAGGGCACATCTGCCTTAGAGAAACTGCAATCAATAAAAACTTAAAGAGCAAGACTAACTGTTGTATTGAATAACAGATTGCAAGTGAAAATCAAACCGATTTATTATATTTTCTCTTACAAAATTATGCAAACACCAAACACTCCCCATGGGCTGAGAACCACCCTGGTACCATGATCAACTGTTTTTATTGTTTTCTCTACTGTTTTGGGTTTTCTAGAATGCAACTTTCTAATTTGGCTCCCATATTTTATTGGAATGAGTATGGATATAATCTAATTACATATTACAAACAATGGCACATCTATCAGATAATCATGGTTAGCATGCTATGGATACGTTTACATTGCCACAGAGCCGACTTTTCAATTAATAAGTGGGAGCAATTGAACTTAAATGGAAGATGGATAATAACATTGAAATTTTAACAAAAATGCAAACCTGAGAACATGTAAACCATGAAATAACAGGTATAAAATGTGCAAAAAGCAAATAAAAATTGGAACTTACGAATCAAGTAGTTTAAACCAGAGCGTTTCTGAATCCTCAGGATTTAAGCGAGGAGTGTTCCGCTGGCACAACCCAATATAGGCATGCAATATGTTATGTATGTCATTCACCTGTATGAGAAAGATCAAATATATTATTAAATTAGCCAAACAGTCCCCAAAAACCAGCCGAGGATGTATCTCCTAACCTCTTCCATATTAAAAACAGTGCTGAAATGCTCTGAATTGACCAATCTGTTAGAAACAACACTAGAAAATACACTTCCCACAGCGTTCTCAAGTTCAATAAATTTATCATCAAGCCAGAAAGTGTAAGTAAGAGAGCACTTCCTACATCGCCAACCCTTTCTAATAAAATGCAGCTGCATCTATGATCCCATATTCCTGGAAAAGGCATAAACAGTGCTCCACCCGATAGTTATCGAAAGTTTCTAAAAATTTGATAACTGAATCACGTTCGTACTGACATAATAGCTGCAAAGTAAAGTGCACAACAGTTAGAACAGCAGATATCTCCCTCAAGTAAAAAGGTGCTTTAGATTCATTTGTAAGTATAGAAGCAGTAAAGTAAAATCAATATAAAAGATGACCGTGAAACTGCAAAGTTTTGGATTCAGAGACCACAGTAATCAGTGATCAAATAAGCACATGTACATTAGTGCAGTTAAATTAGAGGAGCAGAGTGACAATGTCAGATATGTATTACCCACCCAAATTGATGAAATTAATTTGTTTAATTGAGAATTTGAACTTTCTTATTATTTCCTCCGGACTGGATCCCTTGATTTTAAGAGGTTAAATTATGAAGATCAAACTATATTGAGAATTACAAAGACTATATGATGCGACTTCGACCAGGCCCCTGCTATGGGAGTGAGTAGGGAGGGGATGCTATTCTAGCAATAGCTGTATTAATTAAGTGCTCACCTCCAAGTCTGGCTCAATCATATCATCAGTCACTTGAACAGGATTACAGCAATTTAGGAAAATCAGATATTCTTGAGATGTAGGCTCATTCTTCACCCTTTTTCCATTAGCAATATTCATAATGTCATCTTTTCTTAAACAAGATAAATTGAGGGTTCCATATAAGTGAACCTCAAAAACTGTTTTCAGATAAAGGAAGAGGCTCTTTGGATGAGAGCCAAGCTCAGAGAGAATATGTGAAGCTTCATTATTGAATTGGTCAATGACTAAGAAGAATGTGCCCTCTCTGAAAAAGAATAGAAAAAGCATGAGAGTGATAAAAGAAAAAGTAACGTGACAAATTCTACAGGATAGTCAACAAGTGAAACAAAGATCCAAGATAACATTTAAGATTAGAAGCATCTGCCTTACCGGCTTAAGCAAACCAGCTCTGGAATCCGAGAGATGACTGCTGACCGAAAAGCAGCATATTCATCTTCACTCAGCTGTGCTAATGTTTCATAGATGAAAGAGAAGGCATGAATTGGTTCATCAGTATCTTTCATGTTGCTATCTAGAGCATCAAGATAGTGATGCCTGATGGTATGAATAAAACCACAAACCTGAAAATAACAAAAATGCTGAGAATAAGAAAAATCTCACTTAAAACTAAATCATAGCCAAATGCTCCCACACAATAATGTCACAAGAATCACAACATGTCAAGATACAGGGTGGAAATGCGCTTTCTCACATAAGTGTAACACATCCGATGCATCCCAATCAGTCTCTGGCACTACTTCCAAAAGGGCAAGCAGCTGTTTCTCTCTTCTTTTAAAAGTTCCATTACTATGTACAGGAATACTTTGGGGGACATTCTTTTCTGATGTCAAGTATTCCAAAATCCGACTCAGTACACTTTTTGAGACATTAGCTCTTCCACATGCAACATAATACACAATGAACTCAAACAGATGACCTATGTCTTTCTTTGATGGCCACACTACTACTGATCCACTATCATTATTGTTAACAGGTCCCTCTGTTGCAGACCTATCCTCATCAAGAATATGAACAAGAGCATTTATAGTATTCTGAACCAACATATTCTCACATTCAGCCATTAAATTATTTTCCTTAATAGCCTCCAAATTTGGATCAGCTGAATCAAGCAAAGTCAATTCAGATTTTGAGGATGCATCTTCTACAAAAGCACATCTCAGGACATCTAAAGTAGCATCAGTATCTAATCCTAAGAGATGATACAGATTCAGATATGATCTTCCAGACAATAAGCTTGAAGCTACTTGTGAATTTGGGGCATCGGATTCTTCTAGTAGAAATTGCACAAGTTCTGTTCGAAGAGATGGCGATCGTGGTGGAGGAAGAGTTCCATGCCCTGCAAAGAGATGACAGATGCTTCAATGTTTCTTTGCCAAATTCATGATGTTACCTCTAACAAAAATTGTGAAGTCAAGATGTACAAGTGTTATAGTTTCAACCTAGTTCAACAGAGTAGCTTTGGTGCAAGTATTACACTTCAATGATCCACTCAAACAACTTAGAAAGATAAGCAGGCCATTTATTCAATAGCATCTCAAATTTTCATAACCACTGACAAATTTTTGAGCAAAATACCAAGGAGGACAGAGGGAAAAACATTGGTATAAACAATCAGAGAAAAAAAAAAAAAAAACATTGACATAAAAAAGCAATCATGAATGTGTTGACTGCCACAAAGTCATCTGACAAGAAGCAAATTCCTACAGTCAAAATATCACACATTGTGAAAATGAAAATTGCATAATTTCTAATGAGCAAATGCATTTACCATTGGACAATTCCAAGTATGTTAATGAAACAATCAACAGTTTAAACTATTATATCTCAACAAAAACCTTAATAAACTTCACATAACTTATTCAATTTTAAAAACCATATAGCTACCATTAATACGAGTTTCCGTAGCAAATAAGGAACATTTTTATAGTTCAGTTAAGCAAATTCCACCGATGGAAAACTCAAAACATACCTGGTGGAAAAGCAAGACCTTGAAAACAGTACTTCAGATATACAAGCATCCTGTACCTGCTAACAAGAAAAATAATTAAAAATGACTGCTTCAATCATAACCAACAACCTGATGTAGCAACCTTAAAAAAATGCAAAGGTAAAGATCAGAACATTTATAAGATCTTAAAGAAGTGCAATAGAATTAAATCGATGCAATTCTTTTATTACCTTTGTCAGAAAACTCATGCAGTTTAAGGAAAGACAAATAGTACCAAAAATCCCACGTGTATTTGATACATGCAATCTCATACCCATCAAGAAAAGGATATTTATCATAGGATATTTATTTTATCATATCAGTTAAGCAAAATTATACCACAACAGTGTCATATGTCCTAGTGATCAGTTATCATCTTGCAGTACAAGTTCCCAGTGTCAGGTTACTGTGGCAGAAGGCAGAAAGCTTTGATTCCATTTGAGTGTAATCCACTCTGGTCCTTTTGCACCTCAAGATCAGCTGACCTGTTAAAATTAGGATAATTGACAATCCCAAGAGACTTGACTTCCCAAATCCCAACATGATGTTTTCATTGCATTTTTTTAACTTAATCATGTAACTAATTTCAATAATCATGTAACTAATTTCATTCACAAAACATATTTTCCCTTGAGAATTTCCTTGGTAAAGTTTAATGAAATGGATTTTCCCATGATATCAAATTTCATAAAACATCATAAAGTGGCATTAACCAAATTATCAATATCGGATTAAGAAAATTAGAAACAAAAGCTAGCTAAGCAAAAAGGTACACAAAAGTTTCCACATTCATATAGTATAACACAGATCTTGCATATCAAGGCATCATACCCAAGGACGGCAGTGCTTTCTCTTTGACTATTCCGTAAAACTACTAACAATTCCTCTAAAGGGGCCCGAAAATCATCCAATCCTTCATTGAAAAGATACACTAAAGCACCATATAGCCCGTACTCCCGTAACCTGACAACCTACAAGACAAATTTTATACAGTAATATTTAATTTCAACAAGAAATGGTTATAAGAAAAATTGTAAACAAAGGGCATCATACCTGATTGAAGTCCAAAGAAGAAATGTCCATGTGAAGGACACATTGTTCAACTCGCTGTAACCACCCCTTGCTGCTGTAATGCTCTACCAATGCTTGCATAATCTTTAAGGAGATGGTAAAAAAATTAATTAAATTACCATGTATTAATAATATGAGATAAGGTTTAGACTTTTAACACTAAGCAATACCTCAGGAGGTAAAGATCCAAGCATGTCCTTCAATATATATGGCTCCAAAAGCTCCAGAAATGTTTCTAGAAAATGGAAAAGCAAATCATGGAAAGAAATCCATTTGATATCCCCATAATGTAAACTATTGCACAAATTCAGGTAGGTATGATCACCAAGTATATTAGTAGTAACAATTGCACCCTAAGAACATTTTATCAGATGTCTCCATAGAAAAGCATCCTAAGAACGTAAACTAATTAATTTCCTCAAGGCGAAAATTTGAGGCCTTGAGAAAAATCAAAATTCACTTTGGAGTTGAGTATGAAGTTTAATGTGAATTATATCTGAGCCAAATTGTAATACATTGACCAATATTTTAAGCTAATTCACATTCAAAGATAAAAATTTTAGGACTACATCACTGAATGATTCCATCAATATGACTTCATTTTGCATTTCAATATATGAATTGATCAAAACTAAATATCAACATTATAATGGAATTTAATAGGAGGATTTAAAGCAAAGTGAACTTGGATGCATGAAAAATACCTTTATGTTGAACAGCCACAAATCTGGTGAAAATTTCATCAAAAAGGATATCAGTTCTTTTAATATGTACACAGAATTCTACTGCTACACCACCAACATGTGTGAACTGCTCTTTTATTTCAGTGTGCGCAGAATTAGTTCTACTCTTTGGATCATTAAGTTCTTCTAATTTACCAATTTGGTTGCAAAATGCCACTGAAATATAAGAAAACACTTCATGTACATATGATAGTAACAACTCCACCAGATAAGGCATTATGGCCTCCTGTACAGCATCCATTGTTCTAGGAAGGACAATAACACCATGAGCTTGACCATCATAAAGTGTCATAGCCATGTTCAAGGCACCCATCCAGTCACCGGCTTTTCGCAGGACCTGAATCCGTTCCTTCCATGGAAGAAGGCAGGAAACAACAAGGTGCATGGGTCCGAGTACATATATAGAAGCTGCTCTTACAGCCACACAATTATGATATGATTTCTCGGGGTTCCCAAAAACATTAATAAAATGAGTATGATATCCAATGAGATCGTCTCCTACAGAACCTTCTACAGCAAAACTTGTTTGACGAATTACAGTTCCATCTTTTGCAAACAAATAGAGCTGTCCTCTCAATGTAAGAATCACCAGCATCTGGAAATATATGAAACTTAGATCAACCAAATTTTAATGAATCCTTAACCATATGCACAGTGCCACAAGCATATATTAGAAAGCACAGAAGAATAAACCACCACTAAGAAACCAGCATAGTTTCATATGCATATGAGAGCAGAGAAACAAGCAAACAAAATATGCATACCTGATCATCCAACCAAGCCACGCCTATGGCTACACTGTCAAGGGACCATTTCCCATATACTTTTAGCTCTAATTTGACTAACTTTGCAACCTGAGCTTTTCGATCCCAAGCAATTGCAAGCAATGAAACTCTCTCTGCCACTTCTTCAGGAGTACTTTCTGCAACACATTTAGTCACAGTGTGTTTTTGGCATGACTTCCAAAATGGCCAAAAGAGCTTTTTTAAAGTAAAGAACTCTTTTACAATCCTTTTAAAAAATAAAAAATAAAAATAAAAATAAAAAAACCATGTTGTACCATAAAAAAGTACCTTTTCAATGCCCGAGAAACTCAAATGTTGAGCTTCTCTAAGACACTCATTTATCACCTTATAATAAAAATTTTGAAATGCTCATCACACTCTTTAAGAACAGCTCTATAATTGATAAATCAACAACCAACCAACAGATTTCACTAAACACTCCACTCATAAGCACTCTAATAATAAAATTTTACTTGCAAAAGTTCTACTTAGAACAGCTAAAGCAAACATAATCTTAGATAGCCATCAACATCATTAGAACTTTAACAAGCTCAGACATGACATACCGGTTGAAGAACTGCGAGATGGTTCCATGCATTTCCAAGCAGTATAAGTCATGGACCCCTCCCAAACCCCATCTGGCCTTGAGAGGTTTGCATAGACTTCTAAACTAGGAGTGAGCCTTACCTGTGACAGAGACAAAGATTTTCAACAAACTATGAATAAGAAATGAGCACAAACAAGCAATCATCAATCACAGTACAACAGGTACATGGAATTCGTGCAATCATCTGAGGACTTCATACCACCAGCACAGTTTGATGGGTGACAAATATGACCACGCCTTCTTCGACCAGAGAGGACCCTTCATTAAAGAGTTTCCAACCTGCATCTCCCCCAACTACACCACCCATCATGCTACCAATACTGCTAGTTGAGGCTGTGGAGTTTCCCTGAGACCCCATTAAAGCACCTCCACAAGATTCTTCGAGAAGAAGAGGTGAAGCTGATAGCACTATACCCGTTCTTTGTCCGTCAAGGAGAC
Source organism: Acer negundo (assembly GCA_035582765.1). Classification (NCBI taxonomy): domain Eukaryota; kingdom Viridiplantae; phylum Streptophyta; class Magnoliopsida; order Sapindales; family Sapindaceae; genus Acer; species Acer negundo. Next base: position 26,923,320 of record CM069236.1, read on the forward strand.
ACTATTTTAACAAGTAAATATTAATTACTAACTTGAGGAGCCTAATAGCACTAAAAATGAAAAAAACACTTGTGGACAAGGCTAAACATGTATCCCTTGTTAAACTAATTCTTGTCTTACCTGTGTTTTGATGGAGAACCTGTTAAGCAAGGGAACCACCGAGAAAGAATGTAACAGAACCAGGCCTTTACTATCACCGGTAACTGCTTTAGATTGACGAGTAACTTGAGAATCCTGCACGAGAAAGAATGTATGGACTACTGGTGCAGTGTGTTCTCCGGTAATTATTTTCGCAACAGATGCCCGTTGTACATCCCAAACAGTAATATGACCATCACCATAACCGGCTAAGAGCAGGTCACCTTGCTGATTGAAGGGCATGGAAGTTACCGAGGCAAGAGATCGATCCCCTTGCAAACCAAGCATCAGCATCTAAAATATATATAGCTTGTGTCAGGAGGTCGACTTGACTACAGATATCATAGATCATAAACGAAGCTATTGATTAGAAATACTGAATGCCGGGAGGAAAAAGTATGTAAGTGTTTATATATGTACCAAACGCAAGCATTGTTTGACAGCTAAACATGTCATAACAACCTACGAGCTTTGCAAACTGAAACCACCTCAAATTGGGAAATTTATTGAACAATGTTAATAACTTATATCCTCAAGACAATCACTACATGGGCAAAAACATTAAGGGCCCCCATGTTTCACATACAACTTTAGGAAAAAATGACTAAACTATGATGATCCTTATAAATAACTTTTCAAAATCAAACTGATAAGTTCTACATCAATTAGGAGTGTACTAAACTAATTTTTTTTCCTTCAAAATTTACTCATCAAATAATTGCTTCACCTCAAGACACTATATGATGTTCCTAGTAAGTATCAAGCAATTTATGCATTGAAGCGAGTTCACAAAAAGCAATTAGCCTCTCCTAGCTTTCTGAAATAAAATGGGAATTTTGGAGTATGAAAAAAACAAAACAGAAAAGAAAAAAAAGAAGAGAATTGGTCTATTTAATGCATACCAAGAAATAAAGTATTACTACATCAAAAAATAAAAAAATAAAGAAATAAAGTATTACACAACACTTATATGATTAATATTTCCTTCAACCACCAAGGTGGATTGGCTGAATATACTACTTTCAATCGAATTAGAAATATTTTTTGTCAAATACTGTTTCTCAAATAGTCAAATCTCAATACAGTATATGTAATAAATCTAATATAAATAATAAGAAAAAAATGCTCAGCTCCAGTTTTTTCGCCACATGCCATTAATAAAATTTTACTTGTTAGAAACGTTAGAAGTCCTAAACAGAAATTTCCCATTAAAGGCTTTACAATTTTACTAATTTCTTGAAAATACTTAACAACAATTTACATCTTTCAAATGCATGTCAACAGCTAGTGTATTTCCTAAACCCTATCCCACCAAGGTAACTTTAATGAGATGCATAAGAAACAATAACAAGCGAAAGCAATGTGACTGAATCAGCGCAAACCTTTGAATCTAAGCTGTCATGATGATGAGCAGAGTATTTACTGGGCACAAGGACAATAACCCCTTTGGACATTCCAACAGCAATAAAATTAAGATGCACAGCTAAGACCTGCGGGGAACCATTGTCTCGTCTAAATGCCTGGGATCTAATAGTCTGTGTGATAGTGTTGCTGGCATCTACATCAAAGTATCCCAATGTGGTTGACCCTCTTTGGACACCCTCAAGCCTCATGGGTTGAGCAGCTGCACCTTCCTCCCAATGCAAACCAGTAGAGGCCTGCTTCTTCTCAAGTTCCTCAGCCAATTCAAGAGGCTTTAAGGAAGGCCTCGACTTCTTTTCAGCTCTTCTACTAATCATCTCACTCTCTAGTTGCCCAATTCTCTCTTCAACAAGCTCCAAAATATCGTCACTTATTGTACTGGCACTATCGCCAACAACCTTGCCCACCTCATCATCTTTAGAGCTTGACATAGCCTTGTCAAAATCCTGTGTCTCCAATGCCGGCATTTTCAAATCCTCCTCCACTTGTCCGTCCTTATCAGACTCCGGTGAAGGAAAATTATTGGTTTCACTAGAACCATTTGCAACCAAAAACGTAAATCCTCATCACTAGTAGCAGGGGCAACATTTTTATTTCTATCAATATTATTAACTTCATCTGAACCCACAATTGTAGACATTTTATTCAAATTCAAATCCTCCTCAACAATAAGCGAAGAAGAACCAAGGAGTTGTTCAGTATTCAAACTATTACTAGTATTTAAAAATTCTTCTTCATCATTATTAACTCCTAATTCTGATTTAGAATCTCCATCTTTACTACACAAACTCGAGAATCACCGCTAATATTTACTTGAGCAGATTGAAAATCACCAATTTTATCGTCATCTTCCTCCAGTTTCTCGCCGGACACGCTGATTTCATTAGAAGAAACAGAAACAATCTCGTGATCATCACCGTCCAGAACCTTTAAGAGCGCACCACTAACCGCCCTCCGCGACTTTATAGCCGCGGCATGCGGAGTCGGCACCGACCTCGAGGCCGCAGCAGCAGCGGCAAGCGCCGCCCCCGGTTTCGCGTTCGATCTTCTTGGTATCCTCGAGCTTCTTGGTCATGATTTCAACTTCTTCTTCTTAGATTGTTATTCAAGAAACACGTCTGATCGTATATGAGAGTTGACTCCCGATGAATCCAAGTTGAAGATGGATTGAATTAATTTACTCTAATTTCATTATTTTCAGGTGTGACGACGAAATCATTAACCAAATAATTTGACGTTGTCGAAATTATACTACCATTTAATTTCTTGTCTTTTTTTTTTTTTTTTTAAGGATAAATTTTCTTGTTTAAAATGATAATTCATTCTGTCAAAAATAAATAAATAAATCATAAATCATAAAATCTTTTGTTTTTTCCACAAGAAAGCAAGAGGTGTTAATTAAATAAAAATAAAAAGGTTATATACGCCACCGCATCACAAGAATTTATTTGTTTCTATTGCAATTTTATCTTTTCACAAAAATTTGTAGTGTAAAAACGCTAATTATCTCATTAAATAAAGATGCTTTACAAATATGTTTTATTTTATTTTATTTTATTTTATTTTTTTATTTTTTTATTCTTAAGTATTACATAAACAATAGTACCATTTTATCCAAATTTAATGTTCAAATCTGGTGTTAAATGATATGATATCACTATAATTCATTCATTTAAATTGCATTAGATTTATATTATTTAAATTCATTTATATGAATTGCATTAATTTATTTAAATCATATAAATCTAATGCAATTGAAATGAATGGATTATAGTGATATCATGTCATTTAGATGCTTGATTTGGACATCAAATTTGGATAAAATAGTATTATTCTTAAATAAATTCATGTTTCGTGGAAAGACTCGATCCCACAACATGTGAAGGCCTGAGGGGTTTACCATCAGACCAACATCATCTCGTTGCTTTATGAATATGTTACACCAAGCAAATGTAGTAATATTTAGGAAGCGCGGATACTCCATTTGGTGGAAGTAACTCGTATCCGGTTTAGATACTCCAAGATACGTATCTGATAGGCTAAATGGTGTATCTGTTGACTTTTTCACAAATTTGACTAGAGGATACTTGGAGGATACTTGGAAGATACTTAGGGGATACTTTGAGGATACGTTTGGAGCAATATTATAATTATTTTAGTATAAAACAAGATCAAATTATAATTTCAAAATTTTAGGAGTCAAAATGAAATTGTAAAGAAATTTTGGTTTTAATTCCATTAACATGGAGAATACCGGAATACTTGAGATTACAAACTTTTCTCTTGATGAACCAGAGTTAGATGCCGAATTATTTAGATCTTTTAACAATATGAATGATGATAATTAAGTTAATTAGAAATTTAAAATATGTTTTATGAGCTTTTTTTTTTTTATGTATTATTTGGATTTTGTAATATGTTATAACTTATGTGACGTATGTTTTATTTGGATTTTGTAATATGTTCGACTTATGTGACATGTTTTATTTGGATCCTGTAATATGTTACATTGTTATGATTTATGTAGTTATGTGACATGTTTTATTTGGATTCTGAATATGTTTTTATTTTGAATGAATTATCAAATATGTTTTTATATATTATTATTATTTTTAAAATATAAATATATATTATTTTAATTGACATATCTTGTCGTATCCGTATCATAGTATTTGAAGATTTACTGTATCCCCGTATCGTGCCGTATCTATATCTCGTATCTATATCTGTATCCGTATCCGTACTACATAGAGTAATATAGCTATTTAAGCTCAAAATTTGGTAATTTTGGCAAACCCACGTAATAAAAAAATATATATAAATAAATAAATAATCATATTTAGGATATTCCATTAGTATTCCATTTCGAGTTGTTTTATGTTCATAGGACTAAAATCTATCGCCAAGTAAAATCAGAGGTTCCTCTTGCATTGCTGGAGGAGGCCTCAGCCATCTCTATTCTCCACGTGGAAAGCAGAGCAACTAGCTAGGTTCTAAACACTACTAATGGCACTTCCTTCATTTCAACACCAGATTTGTTTGACAAGCTGCAGCCATTGATAATTGATTGCACTTTTATGCTTGGTTAAGATAAACAGAAGTAAATATTTTTAAGCTGCTGTTGAGGTCTCGTTTCTTTGTATTATTATTATTATTATCTCATTGTCTTGATTTTTCTCTTAGTTTCTGTTTTCAGGACAAAGTATCAGCAATGGCAACAGTAGCTGCTTCAAGCTTTGTGTCAAGGAGGAATTCACATGTCAACCATCATTATGGACTTGGAGTGACTTCAGGATCTGATACTACTAAGATGAAGATTGAATTGATGAAGCAGGGCATGACTCACAATGGGTTGAGGCTTGTACACAAAAAAGATCATGAGTTCCATATCAAAACTACAGCAAAAGTAACCAACAAGCAGGCAAGCAGGAAAATGTTTAGAAGAGACACCTTTTGTGGAATTGGAATGAATATCATCTTTGTGGGAACAGAGGTATCTCCATGGAGCAAAACTGGTGGACTTGGTGATGTACTTGGGGGTCTGCCACCGGCAATGGCTGTGAGCATACTATCTTCTCCTGCTTCATTGCTGTTTTCACAAACCAAAATTTATTGAATTTTCCATTGATTGGCATATGTAGAATGTAATGAATGCATTGTGTACAAAAATTGATCCATTTCTAGGCTAATGGGCATCGAGTGATGACTATTGCCCCGCGTTATGACCAGTACAAGGATGCTTGGGATACAGATGTTGTAGTTGAGGTATTATATCCAAATCAACATAGAAAGATAGCTTTTCATTTCCTTCTAATATTGGATGATTTTACTCAATTAGCTTACAAATATTTTGGTTCCAGCTTAAAGTAGGAGACAAATTCGAAAAGGTCCACTTCTTCCATTGCTACAAGCGAGGAGTTGATCGGGTGTTTGTTGATCATCCTATGTTTCTTGAGAAGGTAGATCCTTCCTGTGTGATTCATTATCTTTCTTGCTTTAAGACCAAATATTTTGATATGTCAAAACTGGAAAAAAATATTGGCTGAAATGTTACATTTTCCTGATGACTGAACTTCCAAGGTGTGGGGAAAAACTAAATCGAAAATCTATGGACCTGTCACTGGAGATGACTACCAGGATAACCAACTTCGATTCAGCTTGTTATGTCAGGTTCATAAACTTTTCCCTGGTTGAAAATGGAAATGATATTCTGATTTTGAACTGATCTACAGGAAAAATAAATGTTTTCATGTACTGCAAATAGTTAATGAAAGTAAATATGGGATTGTGTTTCATTTTACACCTACTGTTGGACCTAAAATTTCATGTACCAGTAGAGAGAAAACATAGGTAAAAGTGTGCAATGCATCTTTGTGTTTTACCAGTTATATAGTTTGCATTGTTGTTTTTATCCACCTCAGTAGCCGTGTTTATGATATTTAGGCAGCTCTAGTAGCACCGAGGATTCTGAATCTTAACAGCAACAAGTATTTCTCCGGACCATATGGTGAGGACATTCATGTGATTCTTGAAAACAATCAACAGTTCTGCTGAACAATGACAATTATGAAATGCTATTTCATTTCTTCTCGTATGCAGGTGAAGAAGTTGTTTTCATTGCCAACGACTGGCATACCGCCCTTCTCTCATGTTACTTGAAAACTATATACAAACCCAAAGGGATGTACAAAACTGCGAAGGTAAGGTGTCTTGCCAATATGTATTAGCAGTAAAAATTGTGCCACCATTTGGTACTTGAGAGCAATTGTTGTGCTTAATTATCTTGCCAGGTTGTTTTTTGCATCCACAATATTGCTTATCATTCACAGATTTTGCACTTCTCAATCTCCCAGATGAATTAAAAAGCTCATTTGATTTTATAGATGGGTATGGTTCTGTTGACTCACCGCCTTTTTTTTTTCTTCCATGGTTGAAAAAACTGAGCAAGTAACCGTGTTGTGCAGGTATGATAAACCTGTGAAAGGACGGAAAACCAACTGGATGAAAGCTGGAATATTGGAATTAGACAGGGTCTTGACTGTTAGTCCATACTACGCCAAAGAACTTGTTTCTGGCGAAGACAAAGGTGTGGAATTGGATAGCATCCTTCAAAAAACTGGCGTTACTGGAATTGTGAATGGAATGGATGTCCAGGAGTGGAATCCCTTAACTGACAAATATACAAGTGTCAAATTTGATGCTTCAACTGTAAGAATCTATTTTGAAAACTAGAATAGCAAAAAGTTTAGTTTGATTTCCCAAGTTTTCTCAAATTTTGGTACTATCAGGTGACGGACGCAAAGCCTCTTGTGAAAGAAACTCTGCAAGCAGAGGTCGGATTGCCAGTTGATAAAAACATTCCTGTCATAGGCTTCATTGGTAGACTTGAGGAGCAGAAAGGTTCAGATATTCTTGTAGAAGCCATTCCCCAATTTATCAAAGAGAATGTTCAAATAATAGTCCTTGTAAGCATCACAATAACTAGTTATTTCTCTCCCGTCACACTAACCATGCCCGACATGACTGAAATGTTAAGCTTGTTTCAGGGTACCGGTAAAAAGCTAATGGAGAAGCAGCTTGAACAACTAGAGATACTGTACCCTGACAAGGCCAGAGGAGTAGCCAAGTTTAACGTTCCACTAGCTCATATGATAATAGCAGGAGCTGATTTTATATTGGTTCCAAGCAGATTTGAACCATGTGGTCTCATTCAATTACATGCTATGCGCTATGGAACAGTACGATTTCCCAACTAAAGTTTCTCTCATCTGCAAGTTCATGCTGGTTGATATTCTTGAAACTCGGTGCCTTAAATTTTTTATGCAATTGCTGTACACTTGCAGGTTCCGATTGTCGCCTCGACTGGTGGGTTGGTTGACACTGTCAAAGAAGGTTTTACAGGATTTCAGATGGGAAGCTTTAATGTTGAAGTAATACTTATTTTCTGCACAGCAAATTGTAGAAATCTTATATGCATCTTCTTCGTATTGAATTGAAAACCTTAACGCTGATCACCAATCTTCCAGTGTGAAGCTGTCGAGCCTGCGGATGTGACTTCAGTAGCTAAAACTGTGAAAAGGGCCCTTGCAACCTACGATACTCCTCCAGCTTTGGCCGAAATGATACAGAATTGCATGGCACAAGATCTTTCTTGGAAAGTAAGTAAAAATGTAAACTTCTGCCAAGAAAATTCCCAAATTTACTGACATTGAATATTTACAATTTCGTATCTCACTGTCGATATATATATATATATATATATATATGCAATCTTCACGACACAGGGGCCAGCTAAGAGGTGGGAGGAAGTGCTACTAAGTTTGAAGGTTGCTGGCAGCAAACCAGGAATCGATGGTGAGGAAATAGCTCCCCTTGCAAAGGAAAATGTTGCCACCCCCTACGGCTACAAAAGAGATTCCGTACTGTTTCTTTTATCCAATCAATATAGATATAGATTCTGGAACGTCTCTTATCTTTATAATGACTAATGACTGCTCACGTTATTTGGAATTTGGAATAAAGTAATATGTTCTATATAAGACAGAAAGTAGCTCCGTTTAGGGATTTATAATTGAGATATGAATACACCGTAAAAAAAAAATAGGAGAATCAGGAATCGTTGATTCCTCTTCTCTTGGCTTCCATGAGGTTTCATCCGTGTAGGCAGAGTTTTTGGTGGCAAGATATTTTCACTTTAAGACTTGTTGGAGCTGCTGAGCATAACGAATCGAAGCCAAAGGGCAGAATAGACGAGATCCAAATTCGATTTCTATAGGTTAGGCGAATCATAATGAGATATTGAGCTTTCCTAATCGATTTGAAACCTCTCTTGAGACAGCCAATCGGAAGCTCGGGACGGAGCCGTATGATGCGGAAGTCTCATCCTGATCGTCCCATACCTTTTAAAGCCCACCAAATTAAATGAATTGAAGAATAAACGTGTGTTTAACTAACATGAAAGAATTTAATAATCTAGCATTCTAGCAATGCACTCTGTTTCACTGATCCTGATTGTAACGACCATATTTTTATTACTTTTGAATCCCAACCTTAAAAGAGTTCCATTACCACTCTTTAAGAAAACCATTGCTATCATATTACGTTACTAAGAATTTAAGATGCATCATGTAAAAAGGCGGAAATTGGTTTCTAAAATCACTCGAGCGCAAGCTCAACAATGACATGCGGATCCATTGAAACAGAAGCAAATCATCCACCCATCAGTGATCAAAGAGGGTCGAGAATAATGGGCTAACTCCGGAAATGGTATAGAATAAAGTGATTTCGAGACTGGACAAGCCTAACTACATGAAGAATCCATGCATGGATGATGAAACTGAGACCACTCATACAGCTGAAATATAACAAAGCCAACAAAATTTCCTACCTAACAAAAACCTAAGTAACATTATGCAAATTGGTGACAGTTTAATGACCAGACTATTACAGTGAATAAGGTAAAACCAAAGATTAAGACCTAACATTGATCCAACAAAGGCTACAACAGAGCTATGCAGAGGCAGAACTCAACCAGTTTAGGAATCGCATAAGTGAGTAGATAAATTCTATGAAAATCATTAACTCTGTTTATGCATTCCAGAGCCATCCATAATCCACAAAAAACCTATACATCCCCCAGCAGCTAAACATAATGGCTCTAGCATCAATATCCAATCATGCATCACAATAAAACATAAGAACGGAAAATAATCAACCAATCACAGGTATAAAAAGAAATCAAATTTAACAATAGACAAATAAGAATAGAAAACTAACATGCAATACTTGTATCCAGAATCTCAAACACGTAATATTTGAAATCCAAAACTACTGATCAACAACTCTTCATTCATGATTATCTATACGAACAGAAATACTAATAGACCAAAATGGCAACTATCCTTAAAGAGTACTAAACCAGCACGAAATGAAACCATAATGAATGAAAGACCCTAATCAAACAAGCTGAATCCCATATCATCATCACTCTCTTCCTTGGGCTCTTCCTGTAAAATTACACAAAAAAGCATATTAATCAGAAAACACAAAAACCAAAAATGCAAGGTTCAAAAATTAGAAATCCGTCACTTAATTAACATTACAAAAAAGCCTTGCGATTTACCTTCTTCTCCTCGGCAGCAGGAGCAGGAGCAGCAGCAGCTCCTCCAACAGGGGCAGACACAGCGACTGCACCACCACCGCCAGAGCCCACGTTCATGATAAGATCATCGATATCTCTCTTCTCAGCAAGCTTAGCAAACAAGTTAGGCCAATAAGATTCAACGGTCACATTGGCAGCTTTCAACAATTGTACAATCTTCTCCGACTATAATTTACTGTTATGGAAAAACCACAACATGTATTCCAAAAAACAATACAAGTATAATTCCAGATTGTAACAAGGGAATTAAAACAATGATAACAATGAAATTGCCATGTTAGTTTATGATAGGTTTTCTTAGTTCTAAATTGCAGAGAAACCCTAAAAATAAAAACTAAATAAATAAATCCATGTAGTTCAGCATCTAAAAGCACGTATAGATTTATATGTGTTCACTCAAGGCACAAACAATAATACAAATAAAACGGATAGAATTTCATGATAAGGATACAGTGATGGCGATGCCATCATCGTGGAGGATCAAAGCAGCGTAAGTGCAAGCAGTCTCACTAGTCGACATCGTTAACTATAAGAAGACACAATAAAAACAACAATCAAACAATCCGTTAAAATTACAGTAACTAATAGCGGACAATATATGCAAGTAGAGACTCTCTGTATAAACAAGAAAAAACAGAATTCTAATATTTCTCAGCAGAAAACAACGTGTTAATCTTCGTACAAAGAACAAATTTGCGTAGAAACAAACAGATGCAAGGAGATAGAAGGGTTTGTTACCTCAGGTCAGGAATACAAGATCTGCAACAGAGTGCTGTCCTTCTGCCTTTGATGCGCCGCTTAAATGCAATGCTAGGGTTTGTGAGAAGCATCCACAAAGGGTTTTTAAAGGGACTATAAATTGGGCCTGCCAGTTCGGCCCATTTGGTACCAATACCACAGTTTCAAAACCACGTCGTTTCATTGTTTTATTGCTGGAAAGTCGTATTGTAAATTTTTTTTTTTTCAGGTTAATTCCATTAACTTACCTTTATTAAATCTAATAAACTTTTAAAATGATGCAATAAATTAACATAAACTCATTATTATCAAGTCAATCCGTTAATTTTAATGGTCGACTAACCTTGACCCTTTGAAAGTTAAATATACCCTTATCACATCATCCCAAACATTAAATATTTTTTAATTAAAAATTAAATAATCAAAATTTATAAATAATAATAATAATAGTCTACAGGCGATGGATCTCCACCGTCGATGGAAACAAGAGATCATTGACGATCTCCTCCTACTGAAAGAGATCATTGCCGATCTTGGCCTTCTGCAGTTAGCAGAAGAGGCTTCTCCGCAAACTAAGAATGATTCCGTAATTTAATTATCTTGTTTTTTTTTTTTTTTTAATTTGATTTTTCACTTTTTAATTAAAAAATATTTTATGTTTGAGATGATGTGTCAATTAATTAAAAAAATATTTTATCTTATTAGTCAACCGTTAAAGTTAACGGATTTACTTGATGGCAAGAGGTGTTTATGTTAATTTTGGGTATCTTTTTAAAATCTTATTAGATTCACTAAAGTAATTGTCAGTTAGTGCAATTAACCCTTTTTTTTTCAGTATAGAAAATCCTTTTATTTATTTTTAAAAAATAATAAACAAAGAGAAAGAGAGCTGATTATTTATATATTTTCACAATAATACAATACTTTTTATTAATCTGAAAGGATGATGAATTGATGAAGTACTTTGATATTGTGATTTGGGATTTGAGAGAATGTGATGGGTGTGAAAGTGAAACGATTACAACTACAAATCTCATATGTTATATCATATCATTTCCATATTATATGCACTAAAGTCTTACTTTGTCCTAAATCATGAAACATTAATGTTAGATCACTCAAAAATTTAACTCAAATGATGTGGCAAATGGTTTTTTCATTAACCACATCATCACATGTTATGTGTGGTGATGACAACTCACTTGCCACATCATTTGGGTTAAAATTTGGGCTAAAATTTTTGGTGGTCTAGCATTACTCATCATGAAATGCCACAAGAATTGCAAAAGTGTCTCAGCTCTCACCTTACACTTGTATAATAACTTATAATTGTTTTGGAAACTAAAAGAAAGTGAAGAAGATTGTATATGATACTTGTTATTTCATGTTTACTCGTCATTTGATGATTACATTAAACCTAACGTGTGGTTAACAAATTATACATTTTACCACTGGAATATCAATTCAAGCACAAACCCAGTGATCCCACCTCAAAAACCAGATGAACTATAATTCTGTTCTGTATAGGGTTTGGTCAAGATGCATAAGATACTTCTAAGTGTCAGATGGGCTTAGATCTTCAAGGGCACTCGGATCACTTTCCTCTTCTATCTAGTGCAATTTAGGACCCTGAACATCACAATATCATTCAATTATATATCAACCGCACAACAATGACAAAATCACTGTTGTCAGATACAAGGTGACATTTAAGTATTTTATATGATTTGTTTTGGATCATTGCAACAAAATTTCTAAATAATATGAAAATTCAGACGAATAATAACCGAATCAAAAAATCCATCTTTTGTTTGATAAATATCGGGAAGTTCACCTCTCCATTTTTCCAACAGAAATTTAGCACAATCATATGTTAAATTTCTTTTAACCAATCTCGTAAGCACTCATATTAGATGAAGTTAATCAATGCCTACCTTTCCTCGCTGTATGATTTTCGGATAAGTCCCAGTCATGTCAACTACAGTGGAAGGATCTGCAACTCTTATACCAACATCAACAACAAAATCAAGGCCCTGCAATATAATAAAACACTGAGATCAAAACAACGACCAAGAAAACATAGATCTCAACAATAGCACCCAAAATGGAAACGATTTAGCATGAACTATAATACCCTTTGAACTTTTTATAGCTAAACATCCAAGAGGTTATTGTATGAAACTAGTAAAATTCTGTAGTATGAAATATAGATCCTTGATATATATACAAATCAAGGAAAATTAGGAACAGCAAGTGACCTAATCAAATTATCTTTTTCTCAAAGGAACCTGGTAATGGGTGGGGGATTAATGCAGGGTAGGGAAAGGGAATTAGGTTAATACATTCTTCACAACAAAGTCATCAAATTGGCATGAAGGGATGCAGATCATTAAAGGAGCTTTACAGACCAACGGACCTATATTTAAGCTCATACATAAACCAAAAAACAAAATAGCCGCTTCAGATGATTTAATAAATACATTAACCCAAAGAGATGATTGAAATCAAATGTGATTCAATAACATGATTTCCCCAGAAACTACTAATTCAATCTTCCCTTTGTAGCAAATAAGAAGCGAAAATACAATGAGGGAAGACCTTAACAAACCATCCTTTCTTAAATAAACGCATACCTCTGGTCCATATATATCAGCTATTACTACTCGATCTATCATCCATTCATTCTCCTTTGGCCAGTTGACACTGAAACAAAGATATATATTCATTTCAAGCTGGCGATATGTGAGACATAGAATCAGCAGGTACAATATGTTTAACTTCATCAAGTATTAAAAGAGAATAGATTCTTCATAGTTATTCTACATCAACTGCAGCTAGGCCAATAAGATTCAATGACCACTTTGGCAGCTTTCAACAACTGCACAATCTTTCCATCTATTACTTACTGTTAATGGAAAAACTTAGACCTGTCTTCTAAAAAAAAAAAAAAAAAACAAGTAGACTTCCAAATTGTAACAAGGGAATTAAAACAATGATAACAATAAAACAACCAAGTTAATTTATTATAGATTTTTCTTAGTTCTAAATTGTAGAGAAACCTTAAAAATGAAAGAAAAATAAATAAATCTATGTAGTTCCACATCTATACATAAGCACGTGTATATATAAATGTATTCACTCAAGGCTCAAACAAGAATAAAAATAAAACCAGTTGATAACATCACTTTTGAATCAAGAGATTGGCAATTTGTTAACAGAAGAGTTCATAGCAAATGTAAAACAGATAAGTTATCAAATTGTTCTTTTCAACAACCTTTACAATAGCATTTTCTGGTCTATAGACCAAAAGCAAGACATAAGTCTACCACAGTGATAAGGTATTATATAAACAAAACAACATGTTGCTGTAAATGCTATAATTGGAACTCTGACTGATATACTTGAAATCCTTTCCTAACAATAAACCCCACATCCACAAGAAAAGCATGCAAAAGAGGCTTGAAACAATGGTATCTGGATGAAGCATGATTCCAGTTTAGATATGCAGTTGCATTCTCAATTCCTGACCTTGTCGAGATATCAACATACGCTCAACATATCCATCACTTGATTATCAAGCCACCGGAAGAAGGGTTCAAACTTGATTCTTGAATCTAATTGCTAGTGGCCCTAAATTCTCCTTCTAAAGTTGGCAGAGAGATTATCACTATTGTTGAATCTGGAAGTTCGACTGATTTAAAATGCTTACCAGCAGGATCGACAAGTTATCTTGGATAAATTCAACAAAAATTAATCACCTCAATATGAGCTATGAATTGCTTAGATGCTCAAATGTCTTGTAGCAAACATTCATGTCAGCCATGTTGCAGCATACAGATGCTACTAGAGATGGTCATTTTCAACCGGGGCACCAAAACACCGCTCCCCCATCCCCATTTGGGGGAAATTTTTTGGGGGGGAAATGAGGTAATGAAAGGATGGGGGAGCTTTTTAGCCCCAAATTTAAATAGGGTTGGGGTCAGGGGTAGGTGCCCCATCCCCATTTCCCCTTTTCCCCCAAATAATATAATATTATAATATATGTATATATTTTTTTATATTTTCAATATATTTATTATTTATATTTTACTAACTATATCTACATCGTTATAACTTAAAACCTAACCCTAAATGATATTCTTTATTTTATTCCTCAAAACGTTTCTCACTTTCTCTACACCATGCCACTACTTCATCGGTCACCTACCTCTCTGAAATTTGAATCACCATCGTTTCTCCTGCCGTCGACTGCCATCATTTCTCCTGCTGTCTGTTCTCTGTTTCTCTTATCGACTGGTATGTGAGTATTTCTTTGATTTGATATATCTTTTTAGATTGGTTGTTTGAATGTTTATGACTGATTGTTTCACAGGCAGCCTATAGTGTTGTTTGAGTTACATGTTTTGATTATCTAAACTTTTTGTGTTATTATGATGAAATAACAACTTAACTTTCATTTAAATTTGTATGAGATGTTATTTTGTATTTGAATTTAATAGATTATCCATTTGTGTGTTTTTTTTTTAATATATAATTTTTATTGATATAGGGAAAATGGGGGATTAGGGAAACAAGGGATACAAGGAAATGGGGGAACCTCAAATTAAAATGAGGGAAATGGGGAAATGAGAGGTAGGGGGAGGGTTTGGAAAATCGGGGTGGGGTTGGGGGGGACCTACATCCGCCCCCATTCCCTCATTGGCCATCCCTAGATGTTACTAAGGAACCCCATACAGAAAGATATGGCAAATTACCCTGACTCATCATCTCCTCCAACCATATCACAACTTCATATCGCCTGCCTAATAAGCAAAGACCCTTTTTAAGAACATTTTGAGTTTCAACAGAAGGCCAATGTGATTTAATCAACATCTCTTCCAAAACTCAACTCGCTTCAACAAATCCACCATCTCTACACAGCCTATCGACTAAAATGCTATAAGTTTCATTGTCAGCAACACAACCAACCTGCTTAGCCATCTTCTTCAAATACCTAACAGCAATTGTTGAATGCCATGCATCACACAAGCCTTTCAACATGATATAATATACTTGAACAGTTGGCACAAAAATTCCTCTCACCATCTCTTCTTCAATCACCTTAACTGCTTCGTTAACCAATCCTTCCTTACACAAAGCTACCAATTTTGCCTCATACATTACAAGTGAGGGCCAAAAGCCTTTAACTCTTATTACTTCATTGCCCTCACTAATCCTACCTTAATTATATAGATCAACAGCTATTGCACTATAACTAGCCAAACTTAGAATGTTGCCTCTGACCAAAGCTTCAATAATCAAATGCCTAACTCCTTCTATATCCTCACCATTATTGCATAGAGGAACATCAATACGGTGACAACAACTCTTAGGAGCCTTAAGCCCTTTCCTTAATATTTTTTTTCAAGCATCTCCAATGCCTCTTGAATTTGCCCTTTATCACATAATGCAAATAAAAGAGAATACAACTACCCTTTTGAGAGATCCTCCAAAACATAGAATACAACAAGTGAGTGGCCTCATTTAGTCTCTCATCAATGCACAATCCCTTCATTAAGATATAATAACTTTCTCTATCTGGATAACAACCCTGATACTCAATCTCTAGAAAAACTTGCAATGCAAGATCAGAGCGTTTACACTGACATAAGACATCCATTAATAAATTCAAAGACTAAACCCTTGACTTGACTTCCCACCCATAACAGCTTTCCAAGAAAAGCTGATGAGCATCTTCAAGCTTAGACTCTTTCACCATTTCATTCAAAAGGGTATTGAAAGATTATGTCCAATTAACATAATTAAATTGTGAAAGGTTTCTAAAAAGCGAGACTGCCTCGTTCAACAATCCAGCATTCTAATATGTCTTGATTACCGTTGCAAAAACGACATCTTTACACTCACACGAGTCCTCTTTCATCTGATTAACATCCTCTTTCATTTCAATGATTCGGTTTGAATTCGCAAGAATGTCAATCATGGTAGCATAGACAGGACCATTGTGTCGATAATTGGGGTATTTAATCTTGGCTTTATTGAAAAATTGGAGAGTTGTTAATGGTTTTTTCTGCTTCTTTATGATTTGAGAGAGGTGAGTAGGCGAAAAAAGCCTTGGCCATCTTACAGTCAAGTTGATAGACTTCAACTCCGTTTCCACGATGCTATTACACAAACTTGCATGGCAATTTTACGTTAATTTAATTAAAATTATCTGATGACAACAACATTGCAGTCTTTACATATCTATATTTCATACAGGAATTTCATCGAACACCTGGTGCACCCAAATCCATTCCATAAGCCAACAACAAAAACAATAATACTAAACAGAGTCGTCAATACTTCACAACAAGTCTAACAATATCATTGCTTTTCTTTGAAGAAACAACATAACATTATCATTACTAATACCTACAGATTATGAAAATGAAAAATAAAATAACAAAAGGAAAGGAAGAAAAGGAAAAAAAAAGAATGAAATTTTCAATTTATGGGTTTTTTTTTATCAAATTGAAATAATATATTTTTGAAAAGAAAAAAAAATCCAAAAAAAGAAAAAAAAAATTACGGGCTTTAATTTTCTGGGTTTCATTTTGTTTTGTTATTTTCTCTTTCATTTTCATAAATATGTTTTTAAATATTATTATTAAATATGAGTTTATTTTTATTTTTATTTTTATTTTTTATTTTTTTGTCAAATTGAAATAACATATTTTTTGCAAAGGAAAAAAAATCCAAAAAAAGAAAGGAAGAAAAAAAATTACTGGCTTTGATTTTCTAGATTTTCTAGTTTTCATTTTGTTTTATTATTTCCTTTTTCATTTTCATAAATATGTTTTTATATATAATTATTAAATATGAGTTTATTTGTTTATTTATTTATTTGTTGATTTTTTTTCCCTTTTCAATTTATGGGATTTGATTTTATGGGTTTTTTTATTTTATTTTATTTTTTATCATATTGAAATAATATATTTTTTTGAAAGGAAAAAATCCAAAAAAGAAAGAAATTTTTTTTTACGGATTTCTTTCTTACGGGCTTTGGTTTTCTGGATTTTATAGGTTTCATTTTGTTTTTTTATTTTCGTTTTCATTTTCATAAATATCTTTTTATATATTATTATTAAATATGAGTTTATTTTAAATTATATAACCATATTTAAATTAGTTTAAACAAATTATATAACTATATATACATTTAAATCAATAGACCTTCAACAGTGAGCTAGAGTAGCTTAACTAACTAAAGTTCTTGGCTTTTAATCTTAAGGTTGAAGTTTCAATTCCTGTTGGAGGCATTTTAATATTTTTCAGGGGTTAACTAGTTATTATTGAAACTAGAGTGACTAAAAGAAAAAATTAAAAATAACAATAAAGGGTAATTTGTATTTTTACACATTATGCTTTAGTTGACCATTAGTTTTTTGGTCAAATGGACTAACGTGATGTATTTTGAAAAAATAAGGGACTAAAGTTGCTAATATGATAAAGATATTTATAAAGGTGACAATTCATGACAAAATAGGGACTTTAGTGATAATACCCCTTTATTTATTTATTTTAGCACAAAGTCACAACCAAATTATACAAAGTCACAAGTCGATTACAACCAAATTTTACAAATTGATTGATTGATAGCTACATTGCCATTTGCCTCCTCAAACAGCGCCGTGCATCTTCTGTTTTGTCAAATTAATTGTGGGTTCGGATCTATCAAAAATCTCCTAATCTCAAATTAAATATAATAAATTTAAAATAAATATGTATTTTAAAATTCGTTTTTCTTTTTTGAATGCCGACACCTTTATGATAGGGATTTACTGGAACCTTACAAGATTAGAAAAAAGTAATTTGGGGTTTAATAGACAAATGTAGGCAAATATTTACACTATCAATGTTTGGATATACAGTTTTTCTCTCAGAAGTATACAATATAGATATATTTATCACACACAGATACAAATCATAACGCTTTTACCATGTAATCATAATAATACACATGACAACAATGTGATGACGTATATCGGTATGTTATAAATATGACTGATTTATAACATACTAGAGAAAAATTGATTGAACACGGTGGTGAAGTTTTAGTTTGAATGTTATGCCAAATAGTTAAGTTGAAAAACACCTTAATATCATAAAGATAATTGGAAGCATTGTCTTCTTTTTAAAATTTCGAATTAGTCATAATAATCTTAAAAATAAAAATCTATATGGCTCCATTTGGTTAGGCTTGCAGAATGATTTGTCAAATTGTTGTGTTGAAAAACACATATATACAATATGAGGTTAGTCTAATAGTTTGCTACTCACACCTACACATTTTGGTTCAAGTTTGTCTCACACCCCAAATCCTAAATTAATATAATATTTCAAAAAAAAAAAAAAAAAAAACAACTAATAGTATTATGATAGTTGGTAACTAATGAATTACATATGGAGTTACTGTATACCAATAATAATATAACAATGCTGTTGATCGAGTTGGTACAATTTCATACGTAACTATGTCGACGGTTGGTACAATTTCATATGTAATTATGTGGTATGAAAAAGTCAATAATTTTTTTTTATTTTATTTATTTTTTTTATCAATCTAAGAACTGTAAAGTGTAATTAAACATATATTGATAAGGATCAGTATGCTCTCTAAGTATGAACAAAGAAAAAAGTGAACACCACCCATTTGACCTCTTTATATATGAGATCCCCCTTGGATTCGAAACACATGTTACGAACTCCAAAGGTGGTCGGTCTCATGCAAAAAAGAAAGACTTGATAAAATCAAAGAAATGCCAACTGAAAACGAAAGAATAACAAAGGCAAAAGCAAAGATGATTTATATGTAAGAAAACACAATATATTTTTTCCAACTAATTCTATCTTAAAAAGTATGAATCATGAATGATGAACAAATATAAAATTACAAAGTTAAATGGCCAAGCTATCCAAGCTGGTTGCTCTTTTTTCTTGACCAATCAATTTATTGGTTCAAAGATACAAAATCAATCTTTTGAACCAATTTTCTGACAATATAAACAAAAGAGTTATATATGTCATCGGATGCTGTATGCATTCGAGGCATATAATCGTCTGATGATCATAATTAGTATCCTAGGTAGAATCCAAAGCCAATATTCAGCTTCCACCTTGTAACGTACAATAACATACATAAAATGAATATGATGCATGATTTCTTCTTCTTCTTCTTCTTCTTCTTCTTCTTCTTCTTCTACTTCTAACAACTACTACTTAATTACTTACTTAAAGACTCAACCTATTCTCCTAATTAAACCAAACATGTATAATGACGACGACAGACAATAATGTTGGGCATGGAATTGATGAGAACGAATAATGGAAGAAAGTTAATAAGCAGACTCGAGCTTTTATATCTCCAATATAAGCTCGATGTTAAATGAACCTTGTCATGCTGAATTATTGGATTCCTTTTCTTGTGTTGTGCATCTATGAATGATGATCAGTAGTGACTTTAATCTGTTTCTTCTTTATTCATTGCTTCTACCCTTTTTTGCTCCCGACTCTTTTTCACCCTTTTTCGATCTTGGTTAGTCTCGTAAGAAAGACATTATACTTCTCAAATCAATTAGGTTGATGAATTTTGTTCAGAAGATGTTGCAGCAGAATGTTGTGGTGCACTTGCTGCTGTTGAAGTTGCTCCTATTGTTGCTGTTGTTAAACCTGCTCCAAATATAAATGAACAAATTGATGAAAATACATTATCATTATGAGATTTTGTATCAAATTGTAAAGATAATTGGAATGTTTATGAGACCTGAGCTAGAAGTTGCCATCGGCGTAGAAGAAGAAGGAAGAGAAAGGACTCCTGTTGTAGTGCCATATTGTTGAGGCAAATAAGGGTATTGTAACATTTGGGGATATTGAACACCAAAACCATGAGATTGACTACTCTGTGGTGCATACTGAGCGTAAAATGGATAGAAATTCTGGAACATTCCTGGAGTTCCTGATGACCCAGATGCATAATAAGGTGAGAATTGTTGGCCTCCATAGAGATTGTAATAGTTCTGCAATTTAAAAATGCCATTAAGCTTATTAGTTCAAGCAATGCAATGAAATTTGCATGTAGCATTTGCTATGCTTATAAGTACTTTTCACAGTGAAATATAAATATACTAACCAATGGGTACATGGTGTCTTGTGAATAGCCTGTGTACCTAAAAGTTTTAAGCCAAAGAAAATGATGATAAAAAGAACAGAGGAATGGCAATTTACAAGCAAATTTAATTCTTAAATCAAAGAAACAACATTTAATCAAATATATGTTTTATATTAATTTGCATACCCATAAGCAGAATATGGAAATGAGTATTGACTGGATGTGGGTTGATGGATATATGCTGATGAGAAGCCGCCGTGATAAGCTTGCGGAGCCACCAATCCTGGCGGTGTTGGTCTGAACCGTCCTGATGCACCTGCAATTACATTCCTTTTCTTCATTCTTCTAATAAAGTTTTTGTTCTATATATATATATATATATAGGCACTCTTATTTAGATCCACATTTCATTTTATCATAGAATAAATTTTCAAAAACTATAAGCTATTCATTGTATTTAAATGTTGACATAGAGAAGTTTCCAACAATGGGAAAAAGAAAATGGATTTTGAAGAATATACAAATCAATATCCAACATCGTCCATTTGTTCAAGTTTCATGATTCATTGCTAGGTGATAATTATTAAGATATGGTTTAGTTTTTGCAACAAAAACAAAAAAAAAACTTGAAATAATAATTAAAAAGAGTGAGATTGAAACCATGTTGTGGTGTGGGTGGACGAGTCTTGTGTGCACCGAGGGATGCAAGATTGCAGTTTGCCCTCCTCCCATCAATCACCGGTGATGGATTTTGACATGCTCTCATGGCTGCCTCTGGATCCTTGAATGTGACCTAAATTACAAAATCAAATCAAAAACCAAACCCAGGTTGCAGTAGTTTTCATATATATATATATATACATAATCTAACAAAATCAAAAAACATATAAGAAGGAAAAAAAAAAAAAAAAAAAAACAGGGATCTTACAAAGCCGTAACCCTTGGATCTGCCGGTGTTCTTGTCTGTAATAACAACGGCTTCAAGGATCTCTCCAAACTGCTCAAAATAACGTCTCATGGTTTCTCTTTGAGTCTCCCAAGCCAACCCACCAACAAAGATTTTTGTAAAAGTTGTGTCATTGTAATCTCCCGGATTATTACCACCGCCCACCATCTGAAATGGCCTTTGTTGAGACATGGTGCGTGAAAAAACTCACACACAAAAACAGAAACAAAAACTAAAAAAAAAAAACAAAAAAAAAAGGCCCAAGAGGAAAGAGAGGAAAAAAAAAAAAGACAAAAAAGGGAAAGAAAAAAAAGAAACAAGAAACCAAAACAATAGCTCTCCACCCAGAAGCCAAATATAGAGAGAAAGAAAGAAAGAAAGGAAAAAATGGAAAGCAAATGCCTAAAAGAACGGGTTAGTTCGATGATCACATCAATCAAAAAAAGCAGTAGTACTCGTGCACTCGTGTTTGTGTTTGTTTTCGGTGATCTTCTTGATCTTCTTCTTCTAGTTTTTGTTGTTTTTCAAATGCTATTATAACTACCCCTTTTTCACAACCAAAACACCACCTCAGATTCCTCAACAACGATACCCGTAACGAGAAAATCATTACTGTTGAGGGTGGTGAGAAAGGGCAAAAAAAGTAAGGAAAAAAAAATAAATAAATAATGAAATGGCACAGAAGAGAAGAGAGATATATCGATAATAAATATAATAATAATAATAATATGAAATGATAAAAGGAGAAGACAAAAAAGCTGCTAGTGGGCACACACGACAACAGTAGACAAGGTTGTCCAATGAAATATCAAAGACTCCAAACACCAACCCTTTTTTGCTGTATCAAGCACTTTCTCTCTCTATCTCTGCAGCATAAACATCTGCTTCGCTGTCTTCAACCTTCCATTTCTTCCTCTTCCTCTCTTAATATTTGCATGTTCTGTAACTTCTGTTTATAGCATGTGTGGGTCTCTCTCTCTCTCTGCCGATTTAATTGGCTCGCTCGCTTCAACTTCCTCTCTCAACCGAAAAAAAAAAGGTACATATATTTTGGGTTTTTTTTTTTTTTAATAGACTTTTATTGCACAACCTTCTAAATTCTGTTTTTTTAAAAAATAAAAAATAAAATAAAATAGAACACCACCTGACCACCATCAACATTGATGAGCATGAGCAGCTCTGGCTTTGATTTAAATTTTAAAGACAAAGACAACCCTTATAATAAAACCCCCAAACTGCCCTCCACTGCATGAATCCATCCATTATAAGATACATATAATAATAATGATGAAAACTCTCAAGACTGGTTTTTGAAAAGGACATCACAAAGAAAATCAAAATTTTTTTCTAATAAAATAAATAAATAAATACTGTAACCCTAAATTTGCCTAAACATCATCCACTCACTTATTTCCCTCCTTTTTCTAATTTTATGTATTTTGGATTTACATTTTCACTGCATGCAATAAGCAAATATCTTACCATAGCTTTTTGACAACTTCGACAGGGGTATATGTGTCTTTACACAAGATCGACGTGGACAAATCGGAGCACACCCCATATATTAATAATAAATTTAGAAAAAATTAATAAAAACGATTGGTAAGCGCGGTAAGCGGCGTCTGTAATGGTCAAACGGGAGAGAGAAAAGGGTAATTAGATCGGTTGTAATTATATCTCTGGAAACCGAATCATTACTGTCGCTACCACACAACGGCTTTGGACTCTCCAAGAGTTCGGTCAAACCTCTCCCTTTTTTTAACCCTTTGTTTTCGTTTTTGTTTTCTGTTTAATAGTATAAGACTTAATTATTATCTCTCTCTTAATCATTTTTTTTTATTCTTCTTATTTCTTTATTCGAACCTGTTGATCTCTCTTTGTCGGCTCTCTTGGCGGCTACTTCTAAAGCCTCAGACTGAGCTCGAGAGAGAGAATGAGTGTGTGCTTATCTATTGCCAAACATATTCAATCATTTTTTTTTTTTTTTATATAAAAAAGATACTGTATATATGATGGCTGCAGATCCGTATCTGATAGTTTAGCAAGTTTTAGATATGTTTATTATTTTTTAATTTTGAGTCCAACTAAGATACAGCTTACACGACCGACCAACACTTAAAAATAGACAGATAATGCATTAATATACTTAATTGCTATTTAATTTGTCTTAATATTGTGATTATTAACGTAAATCTTTTGGATTTGATTAGAGCATAAAAGCATTCAAATCCATGACAGTAGTTTGTGAATAATTATTACACATCATTTTTTTAACTGTTACTCGCATGCTCTTGTTGTATTCATCATCACACGAGTTGCTAACTACAGCTATATTCGAAAATGTATTTTCCATTTTAACCGTCTAAGGTGAAAAAAAAAAAAAAAAGAAGTTAACTTGTATATTTACGATAAATGAATTCAGTATAATTAGAAAGAGAAGAATATTATGAGAATATTAACAAGTATGATTCGACGTTCATTTTATCTTGCTTTCGTGTATTATACTCTCTGTAGGTCCATTTGATTTTTTTGGTTCTAATTATTAAATTCAAGATATATCGATGATTTGATTCAATCTAAATAAGTACAAAACCTGAAAACCATGACACTTGTATTTGTTTGTATACTCTTGTATGAATTGTTTTAGCTCGATTATTTGATTATATAACATTAATTATCAAGATATTGATATTATTTAAATTAAAAGTTCAAGCGATTTGGTGAATTTTTTTTTTTTGTTTTTTGTTTTTTGTTTTTTTGTTTTTTTTTTTGTTTTTTTTTTTTGAAGTAGGTTGTTTTTGTAAGGGAAAAACACAAATTGGATGTATAATTGGAATTAAAGCATTCTATTTTAAATGGATTTGGATCCTCATTATAATGTTTATGTGGTAAGGGATTAGATAAGATCAAGAAAAAGATTAAATTAGCTGAGGATCCAAATTCATTTTAAATATATTATTCTACTCTTATGATTTGGATTCATATTCAAATGAAACTTAAATTCAAAGCGATCCACTTTTTAAACCAAGGGTTGACCATAAAAGAAAACTAAAATATTAATAAATTAGAATTTTAAATCTATTTCATCATAATGTCTGAGATTTGAGTTGCAAGATATATATTCAATACCTCTTTCCATATTCATGGTAATGCTATCAATGAATTTCCGACCATATATTGATCAATTTTTATTTTTAACTTAGACCCAAATCATATGGTATATATATTATGAGATGACACGATGAATGAAATATTAGTTACGATTATATTTCAATCATTTAGATATAAATTTGGACAGCATATCTAATATATAAATTGCTACCATATATGTTGATTTTATTCAAATATCTTGTTTCAATGATCTCATTAACAATATCCAATAATCATCCTAAGATTTCAAAATTGAAATAATAATAAAGATATAGAATATGGTCAATATATGATATGATTTTAGTATATAATAGCATTATTCTAATTTTAAATAATTTTATAAAATTTAGCTTTTAGTTATATATGAACAAATATAGGGTCCACAAGATTATTCAACATATTCTTCCAAAATGATATCATAGATGATTTGTATTTATTCATCCTACTCATCATCTCATTTGAGATATAAATAAATAAAAGCAAATGCTAATAATATCTATTATAAGTTGGATAAATGCTGTTGTCCATTCATGAGCAAGAATCACAGATTAAATTAGTTAATAAACAAAGATTAATAATAAAATAAAGAACTGATTACACATATAAAATTCATGAAAATTCGTGTAATTTGAAAAAGGATAAGAAAGTAATGGAGTTTTAGCTAGCAAACAAGGAAGCCAAGCCGAGGAATTAAGTCAAAGAAAAAGAAATTTTTTTTTTTTTTTATTAAAAAAAAAACACAAGAAAATGTGGAGATGGTCTTACCATCCACATGAAGGCTGCAAAACCAGGCAGGCAGGCATCGTCAGAACCAGCACATGCCTCTTGCCAGTAGTGCTTACTATTATTATCCCAAAAAAGGAAAATCCATTTCACTTTCTTTTGGTTGTTTTCGTTTCCATCGTTGGATGGTTTTACAGCAAAACCTGACAGGACTCCAGTGTGGGATGAGTAAAAAGTTACGAGATGAGATTGGTCCGGTGATAAACCTCCTACACATGTATCATGAGATTGTGGGTTCGCACCCCGAATGTAAGTGTAATACTTCAAAGGGTTTATGCAAATTGGAGTGGTCGGGCCTGCATGGAATCATACAGTTTTAACGGGGCCAGCTATATAATGTTTTTGTTACCTTTGACTTGCATTATCCATGCTATTCTCTTTTATTACGATCTACAACACAGTCGCAATTTCAGGTTGAATATGTAGTGTAACTGTACACTTGTGTGATTGTGTCTCTCTACTTATTTAATCACAATATTATATAGCTTTGACTGCCTCATTATTGACATGTGGCGATAATAAATGTTCAGTCTCATCTCAACTCGACAACTCGATCCATAGTTGCAACTCCACAACTTAGATTCAAACGGCACTTACATGACATGTAGTTTTCAAGTTTTAGTTCATTTATTTCGCATCAATTTTGCGGCTGTTTTTAGCTTAATAATCAACTCAGATTTTACACATTCCGGTTTCCAACTAAAATGTTTTGCACCATTTTAATTTTTTTTTTCTTTTTTTCATTTTTCATTAAATTTAGAAGATTTCTTTGTGCTGCATCGTTTTCTATGCCGGGCCCAGTTTCACGTTTATAATAAAAAAAATACCAACAAAATCGCCTAAGAATTGTGTGGGCGGAGCCCGTGGCTTGCACACACATACAGACAACCCATATCAAAATCCAGATAGGTGATCCATTGATGAATAATGCTTATGAATTTAGTATAGTTGTATTAGGACCCGTCATCTGACTTGATGATCAGTTCGGTCCTTGAGAAATTCAAGGTTACGAGTTTCGAATGATAGTAATAATAGATAGATAATGTTAAAAAAAAAAAAAAAAATAGTATAGTTGTATTAGAAATCACACGATTTTGTACAGATTATTAAACTTTATAATCTCTTTTGAGTAGTTGTACATTATGTTTCTTCCTAAAAATCAATTCAAATAAAAATGAAATTTATATGGGGAATATAAGTTACTTACAACAAAGATATAGTACCTGCTGCAGGCACGACACGAGCTGTTAGTCTGCCTTCCAAGCATTCTTGCAGGATTAAGCGACCCAATTCCGAATTTTCTTGGCTCGAATTCGAATTCGAATCCGCTTTCGCAGTCAATTCCTTGAGTTGGCTTGCTCTAACGCGCACCTTAACCCACAAACTGGTCGATGGTTGTTCAAGCCTTGCTAGCTGATCGTGATCATCATCATGGTCCAGCAGAAGTGGATGCACCACCCGGTTCCTCCCTAACCAATTTCCCATCCTCTTTGTTTCCACTACGTTGTGTGGACGTTCTTTGGCTTCTTATTAATTGCTGAATATTAATATGGAAGAACATGTAATGTAAGCATGGATGTTGAGTACACACTTGAGAAATCCAATAACCTTGTCAACTACGCAACGCAACCAACCAACCTTCAATATTCCATTCTAAAATATTATTGCCAAATTTTAACACATTATAATCTTGGTAAGCTATGCGTGAGACGTTATAGTTATTAATTAATCGATTTAAAATTTCATTAATGTATAGGTAAAGGTTTTCAATAAACACCTCAACTTTCGTCATTGGGTTCACATAATTTCATGATTTATTCGATATACAATCGACAGATGAGGCTATTTTTGCAATTTTCCATTACTTAATTCTCTCAACATGCTTCTAGCTAGCAGATAAGATAGATAATTGATCACTTAATGTGAGAGGAATAGTTTCCTCATGAATTTGAGGAGGTTAAATGTACAGATCGTATTCGTAAGCATAACGCATAGTTGTTGTTGACGAACGCGCCGTGATGGGTGGCTGATTGTCGGTTATTGAAGAAAAGCAAATGCTGGAGTGAGTGGACATGACGTGAATAACTTTGAAGATAAATTTTAATGCATATAACATGTGTAAAATATAGGCTTCGGATACTTTCAGGATTATCAAAATTAAAAAAATAATAATAATAATAATAATAAAAAATAGATTGATCAGAATTTTTGAAGTTTTCTTTCCACCCTAGCTATTTATGGAAGTAAATATCTAATGGTTAATTATACAAGTAGTGTTGGAAACGATTAGTGAGCCACAAACAAACTCAAGAAAACTCGCAAAACATTTAGGATAGAAATTTAAGAGAAGAAAATTGTTGTCTCAAAACTCACAAGTGTTTATCAACATATCTTCTTACTTTTTTATTTATAGATAATTCTATAATACAAATGAGAAAATGCAGCCCTTCAGAGCATCATCAAAAGACTTTTATTTTAACTCTTCAAATATCTATTTACTTACCTATGTGGCAATTTGAGGAGTGAAAAAAGAAAAATCCTTCCAAAAGACTCTTCAATTTAAAATATGTTTATATTATTTTCAAATTCCCCCTCCCCACCAACAAATTTAATTACCCACCATTTTTTTCAAGTTAGAAATAATAACTTTTCATATTATTAATATGTTATTATTAAATATTTAATATTAATCTCATTTGAAAGATCTAGATTAGACATTTCTAATGGTATAATTTTTATGATAATAAAATTTATAAATTAAAATTTATTATGTATTAATTGAATTTAATAAAAAGATAAAAATGATATAGATGTTAAATATTAATGATGATGTGATATCAAAAATAATATAATAATATTTGAAGAGGGAGAAGTTGTTTTTCAATATTGAAGAGAGAGAAGTAAAATCTCATTTAAAAAGTCTGTTGAAGCCAAATATGCTGATATGGCTCTCCTGACTTTAACAAATATCTTATTTAAAGAGTATTTTAGTGATACTTTATACTACATTTAGAACATGTTCTAGAATGAAAAAATTAATTGCTAATACATGAACTTAGTTGTGAACATATTAAATCTAACCACCCATTTAGAATTCCTAGATACATGAATGAACCTAGATTCTCTAAACAACCATTTAGAATCCCCATATACATCAATTGATTAATATTCTAACATACTTGTGTGACACCAAGTTTCTCCTTCAACTTGACAAACGTATCTGTCTTCAATGCTTTTGTGAAAATGTCTGCAATTTGATGTTGTGTCTTGCAATGCTTGACCACTACTTCTCCATCTTTGACCAAGTCTTGAATGTAGTGATACTTGATCCTAATGTGCTTGCTTCTTCCATGAAAAACTGGATTTTTACTAAGTGCAATTGCTGAATTATTATCACAATGCAACATTGTCCCTTCCTCTTGAGAGCAATTCAATTATTTTAACATCCATCTTAGCCAAAAAGTTTGACAACCAGCTGCACACAGTACAATATACTCTGCTTCTGTAGTAGAGAGAGCAACAACAACTTGTTTCTCTGAAGACCATGAAACTGCACCTGAACCAACATTAAAAACATAGCCTGATTTGATTTAGTAATTGTCCGCATCTCCTCCCCAGTCGTTGTCACTATAATCAATCAAAATTGATTCTTGGAATCTCATGTAATGAATCCCATGATCAATAGTACCAACAACATAACGAAGGATTCTCTTCTCAACTTCCCAATGGCTTTTCTTTGGTGAAGTCATAAATCTACTCAACATGCTAACAGAAAAAATCAAATCCGGTCTTGTTGCTGTCAAGTACATCAAACTTCCAACTAAACTTGGATAAAGAGTAGCATCAACTTTTTCACTCTCATCATTTATTCTTAACTTCAAATTTGCCTCCATAGGAGTGCTGCAAGAGATAGCTTTGTCCATTTTGAACTTCTGCAACAAATCTTTTGCATACTTTTGTTAAGAAATAACAATTCCTTCATTTGTTTGTTTAACTTCAATTCCAAAGAAGTAATGAAGAAGTCTCATGTCAATCATCTCAAATTCATTCATCATGGACATTTTAAAATTACCTCCCATGATCACACTATTTCCTGTAAACATAAGGTCATCAACATACAAGAAAGAAATATGAAAATTACCACTTTCAACTTCTTTAGTGTAGAGTGCATGCTCATATGGGCATCTCTTGAATCCATTCTTTAAGAAGAAACTATCAATTTGACCGTACCAAGCTCTTGGAGCTTGTTTTTGTCCATACAACACTTTCCTTAGACGGGACACCTTGTGTTCTTCTCCTTTCTTCACATAACCCGAGGGTTGTTCAACATAGACCTCTTCTTCTAGGAATCCATTCAGGAACACCGATTTCACATCCATTTGATGCACCTTCCAACCGAGCTGCCAATGAAAAAGAGTAGACGAATTGTTTCCAAATGAGTTACAGGAGCGAAATTTTTTTCATAATCAACACCGAATTTCTACTTGTAGCCTTTCACAACAAGTCTTGTTTTGTTTTTGTCTACTTCACCATTTGAATGCAATTTTGTTTTGTAAACCCACTTTACACCGAGGACACTCTTTCCTTTCGGAAGTTCTGTCAACTCCCAAGTCTTGTTTCTCTCAATTGCATCTATCTCTTGATTCATGGTTGTCCTCAATTTTTTTTTATCGGACGCTTCTTCAAAACTTATTGGATCTGCATCTATAAATAATGCAAAATCCATACCATCAATAGTAACCATGACATAGTCATTTGAGGGATACCTTTTGGATGGTTGATGCGGTCGAGTTGATCTCTATGGCGATGGCAAAGGTGACTCTTCATCACTTTCTGGTGAACTAGATTATGAGGATAATGGTTCAACTTCGTCTGGTTCAGCCACTTGTTCATTTTTGTTGTCTTCAATATCAACAGAAATTGATTTCTGCTTTTGATCAGCATCATTCCACTTCCAAGACTCTTCCTCATTAAAATACACACTATTTATGATTACCTTCTTTGAGGTTGGATTGTAGAGACGGTAAGATTTTGAATTTCTACTATATCCCACCAAAATACATTTTTCTGATTTATCATCCAGCTTACCTCTCTTCTCATCTGAAACATGTGAATAAGCTATACTGCTAAACACTCTCAAATGACTGACACATTGTTTGAATCCATTCCAAGCCTCTTAAGGAGTCATACTTTGAACACTTATAGTTGTTGCACGTTTCAGCAGAAAGACAGAACATGTTGCAGCATCACCCCAAAATTCATTAGGCATACCTTTGGCTTTCAACATGCTCCATGTCAGCTCTATGATGGTTCTATTTTTTCTCTCAGCCACTCCATTTTGCTGTGGAGTGTAGTGAACAGTTTGTTGATGCCGAATTCCTTTCTCCTTCAAAAAGCTTTTCAAAGCCACAAATTCTCCACCACGATCGAAACCTAAAGATTTTATTGTATAACCACTCTGATTTTCAACAAAAGCTTTAAAAATTTTGAAGCATTCAAAAAATCCACCTTTTTCTTTAAAAAAATAAATCCATGTTTTTTTTTTCTGCTGTAATCATCAATGAAAGTGAGAAAATAACGATTACCTCCGATAGATGTTATGCGCATAGGTCCACATAAATCAGTGTGAACTAATTCAAGTGGGTTTGAGGCTCTCCACGCTTTGCCAACTGGAAATTGATTACGGTGGTGCTCCCCGAGAATGCATGCTTCACAAGGTTGATGATTTTTCTGACTAATGTTTGCCAAGCCTCTCACCATATGATTTTGACACATATGAGACAATGAGTTAAATCTCAAATGTCTATATCGTAAATGCCAAAGCCATGAAGGAATTATTACTATAGTGCTGAAACAAGAACATTGGCTATATGAAAAATTCAAAGGGAACATTTTATTTTGAGTCGTCTCTATCTTTGCAATAAGACAACCATCTTTGCCTCTGATCTCGCACAAATCATCTTTAAAAATAACATTATGTCCTTTCTGCAGAAGCTGCCCAACACTCAATAGGTTGTGTTTAAGGCCTGGAACATAGAACACATTGTTGATCCGTTTGACACCTTTCTTTGTCTGAACAAGAATATCGCACTTTCCTTTCACCTGAAGTTGCTTGTCATCACCAATCTTGACTTCACTTTGGAGAGAATCATCCAACATTACAAAATTGTCTTTATTGCTAGTCATATGGTTACTGCAACTACTATCAAGATACTAGACATCTTGAGCGATAAATTCTTATGCCTTACAAGCTAAAAAAAAAAAATAGTACTTTCATCATCATTTTGTTCCTTGTGCATGAAATTTGAGTTGTTTCTATCACCATCATTTTTCTTCAACCTACAATATGCTTGAGTATGGCCAAAACGATTGCAATTGTAGCTTTGGATATGAGATAAATTACCACGACCTCTACCTTGGCTTCTGCCTCTGCCTCTTCCTCTTCCTCTTCCTCTCCCTCTTCCTTGGCTTGAAGAAAAATTTGATTCTTCCTTGCTGTCATTGTTGTTGTTCCGAGACTCAAAATTTCTACCACCACCACGTCCACCTCTTCTCCCTCTAAAGCTTTGATTAAAATAAGCTTGGGACTGAAAAGCTTGTTCTAAAGGAGTAGTATCAAATTGCTTCAATATGAGCTCACGAGATTGTAGAGATCCCGTTGAGCTATTTACTAATAAAAAGGACAAGTCTCTTGGCTCTTCAATAGCGACAACAATATGCCCAAATTTTCTAGTCATGCTCCTGAGAATTTTCTCAACAATTCTCTGATCTGAAATTTGTTCTCCATTTACTTTCAATTGATTAACAATCAAGAGAACACGATTAAAAAATTCTCCACTAACTTAGAATCTTTCATTTTGAGTGTATCAAATTCAGATCTAAGAGCTTGCAGTCTTACCATTTAAACTTTATCTTCACCTTGATAAGTTGACTGCAGAGTGTCGCATGCCGCCTTTGCCGATGTTGATGCGGAGATTCTTTCAAAAATTACTTCATCAACTGCTTGATAAATAAAAAATCAAGCCTTCTTGTCTTGCGGTTTTCCTTCAAATCATTAGTTTGTTGTCGAGTAAGCCCAATTTGATTTTCTGGCTCAACAAATCCAATCTTAATAATTTCCCAACTTTCATTTGTTGACTCCATCGACTATAATTCTTTCCATCAAAGTGAGGTTGAGGTTACAACATATTGTTGTTGGATGCCATATTGAAGCAAGGCGCTGATACCGATTTATTGGAAACGATTAGTGATCCACAAACAAACTCAAGAAAACTCGGACAATATTTAGGATAGAAATTTAAGAGAAGAAAATTGTTCTCTCAAAACTCGCAAGTGTTTCTCAACAAGTAGATTCGGACCCTCATGTATAGTTTAATTTGGGTAAGTCTTGGCATATTCCTCGCATTATCATCTTCAATCTCCAAATTTATAATAATGTTATGAAAATATTATTTAAGTGGATGTCCACATTTATATATTTTATACAAGTAAATTATAAACTCTTATCTCTCCACCGTCTCCTTAACATCCAAATTTTATGATCCAATTTATAATCACTATGAGGTGTTATGATATTGCCTTTTCATTTGTGTAACCATTAGATTGTAAGACTATAAAAGGAGTCATTATATGTTGTATTTGTACCATTGAAAAGTATTAAGGAATAAAATAATCTCTTTTCTTAGGCTACTATTTTCTCTCTTCTCTTACTTTATATTTATTCTATTGTGTTCTTGTTTATTTTATTTATTTCATAATACGTTATCAGCAAGAGTCTCTAACCATTATATGTTTCAGGTTTCAGATTTAAAAGTTTGAAGACAAGATGTCATATGATTTAAATTCGATAAGTGATAAGAGATAACAATTTCTTAATATGGCCGAGAGTTCTTGATGAGACCAAGAGATCCATGCAATTGTAAAGTATTTCTTTCTCTAATTCTAGGCTAAAAAAAAAAAAAAAACAGCTTATATTATTTCTCTTCTTAATTTTGTTCATAATATTCATTGGGTTATCAATAAAAAATAAAAAAAATTAATGATTGTATGGCAACCAAAAGATTGCAAAAATGAAATTAATTATATTGCAACCCAAATATCACAAAATCAAATAGCCTGAAGCTCGAATTGATATATATATTTGATAATTGTTAAATCAAAAAGTTTGAAGCTTGATCTGATGTCTGAAGATTGTAAAATCAAAAAGTCTGAAGCTCAATTTAGTGTTTGGAGATTGCAAAATAAAAAAAAAATAAAAGAACTCTGATGTTTAACAAAGTATTATTGAAAATGATGAATTGCAATACAAATAATAATATAAGATTTTGAATTATCGAATGAGAACCCGAAGTTCTGAATTTCGATAGGTGTGATTAGTTTTGAAGTTCAAAGTTCTTAATTCATGGTTTTCAATTATAAATAGGAAGTGTATATATGAACTTAAAGTTCCGATAAAATTCAACATTTTCATCAAATATGAATTTTGTTTGGAATTTGGAGTTCTAGAATTGCAAATAATAACTATAAAATTATGATATAATAGAACATTAAGTTTCGATATTAGCAGGACCAAAAAGTACAAAAGTAATTTGCCTTTTGTTTTCAAATATTTTTGATATATTATTTTTATTGGTTATTTATATTTCACATTAAAAGACCCAACTACTATGAATGAAATATTTTTCTTTTTTATTTCTTCCTCCTTATTAAGGTATGTAAGATGTGAAATTTTATATATCCATAAACTAGAAAAATATAAATTTTTATATTTTACGCATCTATTAACCACTAAATGTCTCTATTGTTTCTTCAATGACATTTGAATTCATTCAACATGTTATATGTAGTTTTATAGTCTATTGAATTTTGTAACATTTAAAACTGTTAGTTTTATTTTGAGTCGATTTACATTCATGTCTTCTTAGTAATATAATTTTTATATCTCATTATTCTTTTAAAGACAAGATTTATCATATGGCTTTGATTTATATTAGCATTAAACTTGTAATTGTAAGTTACAACAAATCATGAAAACAACTTCATGTCATGCTAGATATTTGTTGTTGTTTTCAATAAATTGTATGATTTATCATGAATTATTTGTCCTTATATATATTTGATTAAAAAAAAACCTTTGATTACCAAGTAGATGAAAACATGATCGATGAAACATATTGAGTTAGTATTGTTTCAAATATTGTTTCAGAAGTAGCAAATATATTTCAATATTTTATGCTTTAAATTTGCTCCAGAAGTGGCAATATTAATAACGTATATATTTGAGCATACTATTAGTTTATATCATGTTTTTAATGGTCGAACAAAATAATTAGTTTTAATTATAAAATCATTGAAATCACCCAATTTGATCAATATTATTCCTTAAAGTGAATGTTACATATTGTCATAGTGATGATTGTGGGTATTGTTATAATCAAATAATTATTGATGTCAAAGTGATCACTATAAAGAAATTTAAATTGTTCCACCAAAAGTGGAATAACACCAAAACAAGGCAAAAAAATTGAAATGATGTAAAATACACCTTCTAATAATTATAAAAGTTTTCCTTGCTATATAGTTGTTAAATAGGACAATAATTGTGTATATGTTGTATATCTAAAATATTTTATTGATTTATCAATAATAATGAAAGCTCCAGAAGAGCTAATATATGACACAAAGTGAAAATAAATTACAAGAAAATTGACACTTTGTATTTGATTAGATCTGGAAGATCTACAATGTAAGAAATTGTCCCTGGACAATTAAGAATATCATATTTGGCCAAGTAAGTATTTCAATATAATTTACTCATTGTTATTTTGATTTAATTTATTCCACACAACTAATTTTATGAATATGCTCTGTGGCTGCTACTACGTTGGATCTTCCGCATCAAAAAATAAATTTAGTTTTATTTTTCCGTGGTTCTTAATGTTATTAGAGTTGATCAATATATATAGAACCAGAAGTTTCAAAATCAAATCCAATTGAGAACCTGAAGTTTTAAATTTGAATATAAATTGCTGAATATGAACCCGAAGTTCTGAAATTTGAACCTGAAGTTTTGAATCAAAAGAAGATCTAAATTTCTATTGTTAGATGAATATTTGGTTACTCAAATATTTGAAAAGGAAAATGCAAAAGCTTAAAGCTCTTAATATTAATTCAAATCAGAATATGAAGTTTTGAATATTTATCTTATTAGAATATGATGTTATCAATTCCAAACTAATTAGAATTATGGTGTTGTATTTAATTTTGATATCAAATTTAATTAGAACTAGAAGTTCTAAATTTGATCTAATAATAGTTCTTTTCATTTGAAAAGTAAAATTGTGATTTTATTTTAAAAACACGAAACTTTAAATTATGATTTTTCATTTATGAACCAGCAGTTCCTACACGAACCAGAAGTTCCAAAAAAAAAATGTGAGTTTTTAAGAACTTGCATAAGAGCATGAAATTTGAAGAATTGAAGTTCTTATTATATTCTTTTAAGAATATTCTATCTCATTTATTTTGTCTCGTGACAAAAGAATTTATCATATTTCTTATATTATATGATTATATGTTAATGAATGTTCCTGTAGGACAATAAGTTTTACTAAAAATAAACGATGCATCAAAATATTGAAATATTTTATATGGATATCCATTTTATAACTAATTATTTTTTGCTAGTGAATATCCCTGAAGGACAATAAGACCATGTAAATTAATCTTTAAAGGACAATATGACAAAATAAATGAGTTTATGTAGAAAATTATTATTATGCATATAATTCCTTAAAGTAAATTTTATCGTCGTTAGGCGGGGAATTATCATAAATTGATAAATGACGTAAAATTACTAGGTATGCATCATCTTGTGAATTGCATAATATGCAAATAAATTTTCAGATGATTCAAATAAAATAATAAAATTACATTCTGTCAATATATAAATCCGGGTGGTTGTTTCTGCAGAACAATTTATGAAATGACAGCAAAAATCATCTGTTAGACAGTAAAATCGTAAAAAATGATTTTTGTTCAAAATATATGGTTCATAGAAATGGAATTAAAAGATCATGATCATATTTAAAATAATACTCGAGTGATAAATAAATCTTCATCATATAAGGCTCCTGAAGAAATAGTCTCATAAGTGAAAACAAAATCCTGAAGAATCATATAGAAATGTTAATCTTCCCGATGAGACCGTTAAAGAAAATAAAATAATCTCAATTGTCATAGTAGAGGCACGTGTACTAAATTTAATGTGATTATACTTCTTCTGAAGAGATATTTGTATAGAAAGACATATATAGTGTATATTTAACATTAAAGTTATTAGAATAAGCCCTTGAAGAGGCACATGAATAATCATAATGAAATATATTGGTATAGAAATTGAGATCATATATTATTTGTTTTGCATATTATGAAAAATGATAAATGACATGTATTATAAATTATAGTAATGTCAACATATAAGCTATTTGCAAATAAAAAGCAAAGCTATATTTATATGAAACTTGAAAGCTTTAGACCTGTAGTCCACATGTTTGATGTCATCAAACTTATTGAATATAAATTATTTTTCATACGAATTAATAAGATAAAAGGTTTACTGCAGAAACCTAGTTTGACAATGACTGAAAGTCCTTGAAGGATTTAAATGTCTGAAGCAAGTTATTTAAAGCTACATGGAGTTTTATATAATGAAAATTAAACAATTAAAATGCATGTAGTGTATTTGTTACGGTGAATATTTATTAAAATAATTATATGTTGATTGTGTAAAGCTTAGTAAAAATTATGCCAAGTTTATAAATTATATATATCAAGGGAATAATTTTTAAGATGGAAAATCTTGGAAAATAATTTAGTCTTGGTTAATACATTTGGTATTAACATGAATCAACATATATAAGAAAAATGTTTTGAAATACTTTTCCATAGATAAAACACATCTAATGGATTCCTTGATATTTATTCCATAACTTAAAGTGATGTATAATCTCCTCTTGTTATTAAAGAACTTTAGGTCCTGAAGTACCAAATATAAGTTGAACTTGTGTTTTTATAATAAAACAATATGATGTCGTATATAACAAGTTGGACGAATTCAAAAATTGATTTTATTAAAGTTCTTTACATATGATCTCTAAAAAGGTGGTGATAAAAAATACGCACAAGTTTCAATCCTACAAATTTATTTATAAATACAGTACCAATTGCAACAAACTAAATCTTTGTACATAATATTAAGATGCAATATCTTTGCAAAATATTGAAGCATCCACGTCAGAATGAGGGGGAGCGTATTTATCACTTTATTATAGGGGAGTTACTGATTTTGAAGAAAATATTACATACTATACTCTTTTTCATTTACTAGGTTTTTAGCCCATAGGATTTTCCTAGTAAGGTTTTAACAAGGCAGTTTTGTACCCCAAATTCCTTCAGAGATTAATTTGATATGTAGATGAATGTTGTACTCTTTTTCCTCTGCTAGTTTTTTTTTTTCCCACTGGGTTTTTACTAGCAAAAGTTTTAATGAGACATATTCTCCATACGATGGACATCCAAGGCGGAGTGTTATGAAAATATTATTTAAGTGGATGTCCAAATTTATAAATTTTATACAAGTAAATTGCAATTAACACCCAAATTTTATAATCCAATTTATGATCATTATGAGGTGTTATGATATTGCATTTTCATTTGTGTAACCATTAGATTGTAAGACTATAAAAGGAGTCATTACATGTTGTATTTGTACCATTGAGAAGTATTAAGGAATAAAAGAATCTCTTTTCTTGGGCTACTATTTTCTCTCTTCTCTTACTTTATATTTATGTTATTGTGTTCTTGTTTATTTTATTTATTTCATAATAAATTATTATTATTATAAACTGTTTATTTTATTCAATATTTTGAGCTATAATTTATGAGTATTTTGTTTTGTTAAGAGGAAAAAAAAAATTTTAAGTGGATTGCAACATTTAACAAAAATGTAAGAATTGTTATATATTGAATTCAGATTTTCCTGCTTTGATTTCATTTCTGCCCTGACTTTAATTATTTCTATTTATAATTGAAGTTTCTTTTCATTTTAATTATATGGAGAGTTTCTATAATTTTACCGTTACAAAAAATGTGAACTCTTTATTGATCCATAAATCAATGAAAAGTGAACAGTTTTTTCTTTTCTTATTTTGATTTATAACATGCAACGGTGGTACAAGACTAAAAGGTTACCATCAAACGTTTATTGAATAACATGCAACGATGATATATATATATATATATATATATATATATATATAAAAGCATATAACTCTTTATTGAATGCTTTTACTATACTATCAAGCTAGCCATATTAAACTGTGGTAAGTAAAGTGTTGCATGTACATTGGGGAAATGGGGATGGACATAGGTCCCCTTGTCCCCTCATCCTCATCCCCACTTCATAGACCATTTCACATCTCTCCTCCCATTTCTCCATTTGGGAAAAATGGGGATGGGGAATTTTGGGGGGAGGTACCTCCATCCCTAACCCTATTTTTCCCGTTTTTCTGTGTTTTTTTTTTTTTTTTTTGTTTCCTCATTTCCCCGTTTTCCCATTTGACTAAAAATTATAAATTAAAAAAAAAAAAATTCCATTACAAATACAAAATAAAATCTATAGTGCATTACAAATACAAAAGAAAATCCATTACAAAATGAAGTATTTCAATAATCCATTAGTGTAAATGAGCCATGAGGTTTATATAGTTAGGTTTTCAAATAATAATAATAATAATAATAATAATAATATATATATAATTATATTTATAATGTTTTGGGGGAATAGGGAAATGGGGACGGGAGACCCCTCCCAATCCCCATTTCAATTTGGGGATGAAAATCATTCTCATCCCCACCCATTTTCCCATTTCTCCCCAAAAAAATTTCCTCAAATAGGGATGGTGACACGGAAAAATGAGGATCCGGGGGATAATGTGCAACCCTAAAGTGAACTGCCTTGAATATATCAGGTCAATAGGTTCAACATTCAAGAATCAGCCAGCAAGGTAACAAATTGTAACATTTATAACGTTACTTTTAATGATGATTACATGAGTCCATAATCGCCACAAACATAAAATGGATGTTACATGTTTAACGTGGTGAACGTTGTAGGCAATCGTCTTACGGTTAATGTGGATCGGGTCAAATTCAGGTTAGGCCCAAGCAACTTGGTCTCACCTATCGAATTGGGTGTGTCGATTCCTCCAAGAACCTGTAAAAAGAGTGAAAACAAGTAGAAAAAACGATAAAGAAAAACAAGGGAATTGTGGGGATGATTCTTTAGCCTTAGATGCGCTTAGGTTGACGTTCATTATGATTGATCATAATTGAAAAGAAGATTGAATTCCGGTGATCGAAGTTTAATTGAACAAAGTTTAGACACGCAAAAGAGCTTTGTTCTTGAGAGATTTTTCAGAGAGAGTTCCCTCTCTTCACTTCAGTCCTCTTATAGGCTTAGCCCCTAGTTCTAGCATTTACTTGATTTCAAATCCTAAAATCAAGTTAATCGTGAGAGGAGAGATTCTCTCCCCGTTACAACTGTTACTCACCCGTTGTCATTGAAATTTTGATTCTGTTTCAATTATCCAAAATCTTAACTGATGAAGATCTTGGGTCGACCCGCTTTACATGGGTTTGGGCCAGGTTTAATACTAAAAGGTTTGGGCTTTGAGCGGTGGGTCCAAATGCTGTTTTTGGCTACCACATAATATATATTTTGTTATGAAAATACAATATAAGTGAATGTCCAATCTCACAATATAACTTGTGATCCTTCACCTTCCCCAATTTATTCTCTAGTTTATGGTACCATTTACTCTCAAGTTTATGGCTTCATTGATTCTCAAGTTTATTTCTTGTGTCTTTTCATTTGTAACTACTACATTGTGAGCCTATAAAATAGAGGTCTCACCAAGTTGTAAATACCATTGAAAAGTGAATAAAATATCATATTTATATGTTATCTATCTCTTGATTTCTTCTTGTGTTCTTGTGTTCTTACTATTAAGTTTATTTCACGTTATCGGCGCGACGTAGCTCTGATCAGATGGCTTTGGATCATACTAATGATTTGAACAATCGAAAGATGAATGATGCAGATGAATGTCTTGTAGACAGTGCCACAACACATACAATCCTTCGAAACAAAAATTATTTCACTCACTTAAAATTAGCTAAAGCTAATGTTAACATAATATCAGGTACTACAAACCTGATAGACGGCTCCGGAAGAGCAAATATTTTGTTACCAAATGAGACAAAATTACAAATTAATGATGCTTTATATTCTAGCAATTCCAGAAGAAATTTGCTAAGCTTTAAAGATATCCGTCTTAATCAGTACCACATTGAGACTACTAACGAAGATAATATAGAATACCTTTGCATTACTTCTATTGTATCATGCCAGAAGCAGATACTAGAAATATTTTTTGGACTTTCTTCTGGGTTATATCAAACTACCATACGAACTATAGAAACAAATCTTGTATTAAGCCAGAAGTTCAATGATCCAAAGACTTTTTTGCTTTGGCATGATAGACTTGGTCACCTAGGATCAATTATGATGCGGAGAATTATTGAAAACTCACATGGACATTCTATAAAGAACCTGAAGATTCTTTTGCCTTCTGATAACCCATGTGCAGGTTGTTCTCAAGGCAAATTAATTACAAGACCATCCATAACAAAGGTCAATTTTGAATCTCTAAGTTTTTTGGAAAGAATTCAGGGTGATATTTGTGGACTCATTCACCCATCTTGTGGACCTTTTCGATATTTCATGGTTTTAATAGATGCGTCAACTAGGTGGTCACATATTTGCTTGCTCTCTACCCGTACTGTTGCATTTGCAAGACTCCTTGCTCAAATTATTAAATTACGAGCACAATTTATTGATTATCAAATTAAAAAAAAATTAGACTAGATAATGCAAGTGAATTTACATATAAGGCTTTTGATGATTATTGCATATCAATTGGTATTGATATAGAGCATCATGTTGCACATGTCCATACTCAAAATGGTTTGGTAGAATCCTTGATAAAACGTCTTCAATTTATTGCCAGACTTTTGCTTTTAAAATCAAAATTACCCGTTTCTTCATGGAGACATGCAATATTACATGCTGCATCGTTAATTCGTATTCGACCGACTAGTTATCATAATTTTTCACCTTCACAACTTGTACATGGCCAACAACCAAATATTTCTCATTTGAGAATTTTTGGTTATGCTGTTTATGTTCCAATTTCACCCCCAAAAAGGACAAAAATGGGTCCTCAACGAAAACTTGGAATTAATGTTGGCTATGATTCTCCTTCAATAATTAGATATCTTGAGCCTTTAACAGGGGATATTTTCACCGCAAGATTTGCGGATTGCCAATTTGATAAACTAGCTTTTCCGTCGTTAGGGGGAGAAAAGACAGATAAACGACGTGAACTTATATGGAATACATAATCTTTTTCTCAGTTTGATCCTCAAACAAATCGATGTGAACTTGAAATTCAAAGGATTATTCAGTTGCAAAATATTGCAAATCAAATTCCAAATGCATTTACCAATTCAAAGAGAATAGTAAAATCACATATACCTGCTGAAAATGTCTCAGTAAGGGTTGATGTCCCTAAAGGACAATCAGATAAGGTAAATGAAATTAAACCACACTTGAAGCGTGGTAGACCAATTGGTGCAAAAGACTTAATAGCTCTCCTGAAGAAGCTCCAAGGAAAAGGAGAATACAAATGAAGCTTCAAAATAAAAATGGCTCTCCTGAAGAAGCCATCATCGAAAATAAGACAGAAAAAATTAATCGATTTGAAAATGATCAAATTACTCCCGAAGAAGTATATATACCAACCCTAAGGAAATACAAAATTCCCTTGAAGAGGAACAAAATGATCATGTAGATTTACAAAATAAAGAAATTTTAATCTCCCCAGATGAGACTCATGAACGAATCTCAATAGATTATGTTTGTTCTAAGAAATTCCTGGATCGAAGAAATATTAACATTGATGATAAATTTGCATTTGCTGTCACTCTTGATATTAAGAATAATGATGAAGATGTTGAACCAACAATAGTGGAATGATGTCGACATAGAAAAGATTGGCCAAAATGGAAAGAAGCAATCCAAGCATAACTAAATTCACTCGAAAAACGTGAAGTTTTTGGACCTATTGTCTTGACGCCTGAAGACGTCAAACCTGTCGGGTGTAAATGGGTTTTTGTTAGAAAACGAAATGAGAAAAATGAAATTGTGAGATACAAAGCACGACTCGTAACAGAAGTTTTCTCTCAAAGACCAGGTATTGACTATGAGGAGACTTATTCTCCAGTGATGGATGCAATCACATTTCTATTTTTGATTAGTTTAGCGGCCTCATAAGGGCTTGATATGCGTCTTATGGACGTAGTAACAGCATACATGTATGGATATATTGATATTGATATATATATATATGAAAATCCCTGAAGGATATAAAATAAATGAAAATTTAAAACATAGAAGCTTATATTCAATTAAGCTACAAAGATCCTTATACGGGTTAAAACAATCTGGGCGCATGTGGTACAATCGCTTAAGTGAATATCTATTGAAAGAAGGATATGCAAATAATCCAATTTGCCCATGTGTGTTCATTAAAAAAATCAGAAATTGGATTCGTTATCATTGCGGTATATGTTGATGATTTAAATCTCATTGACAATCTTGAAAAACTCACAAAAACTACTTCTTACTTAAAAGATGAATTTGAAATGAAAGATCTTGGTAAAATGAAATTTTGCCTCAGCCTGCAAATCGAGCATTTACCAAGCGGAATATTTATTCATCAATCAACATATACGGAAAAAGTCTTAAAGCGTTTTTATATGGATAAAGCTTATCTATTAAGCACTCCAATGATTGTTCGATCACTTGATACAGACAAAGATCCATTTCGTCCAAAAGAAGTTGGTGAAGAGCTTCTTGGTCCTCAAGTACCATATTTAAATGCAATTGGATCACTTATG
Organism: Acer negundo; assembly: GCA_035582765.1. Lineage (NCBI taxonomy): Eukaryota > Viridiplantae > Streptophyta > Magnoliopsida > Sapindales > Sapindaceae > Acer > Acer negundo. Next base: position 26,966,886 of record CM069236.1, read on the forward strand.
TACCTTGCAAATTATACAAGGCCTGACATTGCATTTGCAGTCAATTTACTAGCAAGGTATAGTTCTGCACCAATTAGAAGACATTTGAATGACGTTAAGCATGTATTGCATTATCTTTGTGAAACAATTGATATGAGATTATTTTACTCAAAGGGATCAAAATCAGAATTATCCGGATATGCGGATGCTGGATACCTTTCTGATCCACATAAAGCCCGATCACAAACATGATATTTATTTACCTGTGGAAATACTGCTATCTCATGGAGATCTATTAAACAAACAATGGTTGCCACTTCCTCAAACCATTCGGAGATATTGGCAATTCATGAAGCTAATAGAGAGTCTATTTGGTTAAGATCTATGATACAGCATATTCGGGAAACATGTGGACTATCTTCAATAAAAAATAGTCCCACAATATTATATGAAGATAATGCTGCTTACATTACACAGATTAAAGGATGTTATATTAAAGGTGATCGAACTAAGCACATTTCAGCTCTAAAAGAATGGTGAAATAGATGTTCAAAAAATATGCTCAAGTGAAAATCTTACAGATTTATTTACAAAAGCGTTGTCAACCACAACATTCACGAAGTTAGTGCATAATATTGGGATGCAGCAATTGAAAAGAATTTCTCAAACAATTGAGACGGCAACATCAAAATGAGCATATTGATGAGGGGGAGTAATTGTTTTGAAGGAAAATCTATATACTGTACTCTTTTTCCTTCACTGAGTTTTTATCCCACAGGGTTTTTCTCGGTAAGGTTTTAATGAGGCAGTTGTTATCACGTCCAATATTATTTTTAAGATACATATGAATAATGTACTCTTTTTCCTTCACTAATATTTTTTCTCACAGGGTTTTTTCTAGTAAAGGTTTTAACGAAGCATATTTTATGTAAAATGGACATTCAATGGGGAGTGTTATGAAAATATAATGTAAGTGAATGTCCAATCTCACAATGTAACTTGTGATCTTTCACCTTCCTCAATTTATTCTCTAGTTTATGGTACCATTTACTCTCAAGTTTATGGCTCCATTGATTCTCAAGTTTATTGTTTATGTCTTTTCATTTGTAACTACTATATTGTGAGCCTATAAAATGGAGGTCTCACCAAGTTGTAAATACCATTGAGAAGTGAATAAAATATCATATTTATATGTTATCTATCTCTTGATTTTTTATTGTGCTTTTATGTTCTTACTATTAAGTTTATTTCATATTTGAAATATTACACGTGGTAACATACTATATGAGTGCTCTTACCACGTACAAAGCCACATTGGCCGGTTATGTGAATACTAAATTTTTAACACATGTTTTTTACCAAAAATTTTAAAAGATTCAAGTATGAAATAAAAATTTTATTTATTAATTTTTTAGAATTACCTAAAAAATCTGTGGTGTCATGGGAAGAACATTTTTATTCAAAACTAATCTTTCATTAAAACACCTTTAAACGGGACGAGAAACCTAATTTCATTTTTATTTTTCAAAGTTCCAATAGTTGTAGCTGAGCTGGGTAACCTCTATCAACTCGGATACTCTCCATTACAACATAAAATTGGGACTAATGAGTGCTGTCCTACTGGAATTGTAACTGTTAAAAGGTCACTATTTAGTGAGAAATGATATCTCAAACACCAACTTGCTAGTGGAAACACCTTTCTTTTTGTCTAATTCGAATGTTAATCCAAAGTTTTGTAAATTTTCATGAACAAAAAGGTCCCCACCTTATTAATTTTACTTGCCTTAAAACATTTTATGCATCTTTGTGCTTAGGACCATCATTATCATCATCACCAATCAAGAAATTTTTGAAATGCAATGAGTGCATGCCACCGAAAGATGTGAAATGTTAATACATGTTTTATGTCCTCAACCATTCATCAAAACCATACGATCTATATACCTTTTGTTCAATTGTAAGTTTAGACGACATTCCTTTGAATTTGAATTGCACCCATCATTCATATAAAACGTTTGTTACAGAGAAATATCTGGATCAACGTGTGCATATATATATATATATATATAAATAATGTTTGATTTCAGTAGACTAGCTTGTTAAAAATTATCACCGGATCATATTAGTTTTTTTTTTAATTATATATATATATATTAAATCAAGGTTTATTCTGCGGCGTATAGCAATCGAACTCTTCATGATTAATGGGTCAGCTTTCGTTTTCATGGAAATTATCAGAATCTCTTTGGTCTCCCTCTTGCTCTTAAATGGGGATACCAAAACGACTACGTATAGAGGGTCATAGATGACAACGGCATCAATTCTACTGTTTATATGTACTTCTCCATCAGTAGAAAATCTTCACTTTGGACGGTTTTATTGTCATTTGGTGAGACCATCAAATGAGATTACATTAAATTATAGTTTAATAATATATATTTATATTCTATTGGGGTTTAAGCAAATGACTTTTAGATCAGCTATTAGAATCCTGCGACGAAAACTTTAAAAAAATATATAGTTCCAAATTAATAGATATTGTCAAATATATATATATTTTAAAATATATATTTATATTCTCAAGATAAATAATATAATCTTAATAAAACAGTCTTACCAAATGATAATGAGAATGTTTTATCGACAATAAAACCGATTTATCGAAGATTTTCTCCACGGCCGGATTACATATTTACAAAGAGATCAATGTGGACCCTTTTAGCCTCCAAACCTTCTCTTCTTTTAATGCCAGAGACCAGAGTCAGTCAAAAGTGGGCTCCACTGCTTAAAAATAAAAGGTGAAAAAGAATGATAAAAGATGTGATCATTGACTATCAAAGCGATCATGATCCATCGGTTCAATCAAACTCCCCACTATTTTAACCAAAACGTTGACCTACTCCTGTTCTTTCACTTTTTTTATTTTGGCTTATATCAACGGTCAAGAATCATCAACTCAACATTCTCACTGTACCTGATCACCGTCAAATAAATAAAAGTGGGCCCATCTCACTATAAAAAGTTGAAAACCACAAAATTAAGATTTTCGGATAGCAAAGCAAAGGATACTTGTGTCGGCTGTGGAGATGGGCTAGCTGATGAGGGAAACCTTCAAGAAACCTCATACCGACTCTATATACCTTATCGCAATTTCTCAAGATTCCATGACATAAATATTACATTTTCTTTCTTCATATATTCACCAAAAAAGAAGACAAAAACCTTCAAGATCGATCGATGGGAAATTGTGTGTTCAAAGGGTTTGCAGAGATGGAGGAAATGATAAAAGTAGTGACACCAAACGGTGGAATAATGGAGCTCTACTCACCAATCACAGCAGAGAACATAACCAACGAGTTTCCAGGCCACGGCATTTATCGCACGCGCGACATCCTCTTCTCTCAACCTCTCCTCCACAACGAAGACCTCCACCCAGGAGACCTCTACTATCTCCTCCCACTCAAAAACAAATTCAGTACCAGACAAAACAACAACAGCAACAACCATCTCTCCACTTCCTCATCGTCATCGTCATCTCTCGTCACGCCGTATCGTATGTCATTTGACAATCACAAGATGTTCAAGAGAACAGACCCTGAAGTGTTGCCGAGGTATAACAGCAGTGGTGTTTGGAAAGTGAAGCTTGTTATAAGCCCGGAACAGTTGGCGGAGATATTGGCACAGGAGACTCGAACCGAGGCGTTGATTGAAAGCGTGAGGACTGTGGCCAAATGTGGTAATGGGGTCTCTGCTTCTTCGGTGACCAATTCGGATCAGTGGAGTGTGTCTAGTAGTTGGAAGGGATCGGTATAGAATACAGCTTCAACTCTGTATCTTTATTTTTTTACTATAATCAGGTAGGAGGCCTAGCTATAGCTAGTATTCTAGCTCGTACCATGCATGTAAAATTATTATTATTATTTTAAATTAATTATTAATTCTCGGTTTGGGTTTTATTCAATATAATTATAAATTAACTTTTTAATTGCAGAGTCATGTAATATAGATCTTCATTAATTTTTCTGTCTTTTTGAGGCAAATTAATTTTATAAACTCATATTTTACAGAATTATGAAGGCAGTGAGAATGATTGGAGAGGTTGGTTAAAGAAAATTGTGTGAGAAAGAAAGGAATTACAGAATATATAATGTGGACCATAGAGTCGATGAAAGCTTAATTACCAGTACAAAACTGCAAACAGAATAGCTAATCTAACCGATATAATTGGTTTGGTAAGATTTAGTTTGATTCTTCTAATAATTAACTTGATTTGATGTTATTACAAAATAAAAGAAAAGACAAGATGAAGTTGGTCCGGTAATAGATCTCCCACACCTATATTACGAGATTGCAGGTTGGAGTCCTCTACTGCTAAAAAAATCCCGAATTGATGTAATAGTATATAATTCAACCAAAAAAAAATGTAAATAAAAGAAAACGGCATGTAATCCCAGTTTCCTTTCATAAATCTTTAAAAACAGAAGTACATTAGGCCAGTTTGCATTCTTTCTTTTTTATGAAAGAATTGGGCTTATTTTCTTGGAGGGCAGAGACTTCACTTGCCAAAAGTAATATTACAAGTATATTACGCCACGAGTTAAGTACATTAATTAGCCTATAATCATATGTATTTTCATAAAAATTCAATTTCACCGATCAATCGGTTGTTTTTGTTTATATGTTTTAGTTCAAACTCGAACAATAATACAGTAATTTCTCTTCAAAATTGATCCAGTTTAAATCATTTCAGTCTTTTTTGGTTTACTTTTTATGAAAACCTGGTTCGGATACTAAATTTCAATTTGTATTAACCAGCTATCGGTGTTTTCTTTTGAGAACCTGGACCAGAAACATGATTCAACATCAGTTCTGTCTAGACCAAAATTGTTTGTATTTCCTTTCAAATATAAAAATTGATAGCCATGTCCATAAAATAGCTTCTTTTTTTTTTTTTTTAAAGAGAGAAGAAAATTCAGACAATTCTCCTGTAAGTATTCTTCACGGTGCAATAATACAATATTGATTCTATTAATTATCCCTGTCACCCAAACGGCCCAACTTGATCAAGAATTCAAGATTAAACAACTAGCGTGAGCAAGGACATAACCATAATTGAAGACTAGGTTAGGTTAGACATTTTTTTTTTTTTTTTTTACTGGCCATCAACATCATCTAATTAGGAGAACATAGTGAGACGTCCCCATAAAATGTATATTCTAAATAAATACTTTATAAAATTTTACTTTATTTTTAAAAAATCAAATTAAATTATAAGAGAAACATGAAACACAAATAGGAACACTAATTAAATTATACAATATTCTTATATTATTTTGATTCACTCTAAATATACTAATACAATGTTCTAAGAAATTTAATGAAATTAATTTAAAAATATCTCTACTTTGTAAATTTAAAATTGCATTAAATAAAAATTGGATTACTCCTAAAATCTAATTATCTATATTTAACAATAACCCTGAAATTTCAAAACAAAATAAAATATTTTACGCCATACTATTCACTCAAATATATGTAAATATTGATGTTGATAAATAGATCGAACCAAGTTTAATGAATAGAGAGAAATAATTGTTATTATAGAAAGAAGAAAAAGGAAAAAAAGATTATATATTTTATCTGATCAGGAATTAAAATTAATTATTTAATTAATTAAAAAAAATTCTTTACTGATTTAATTTTATTTTAAGGGGCCCAGGTGGGCTGCTTGTGAGTTATTGCCTTATTGGCACCCACCAGTGTTATTTCCTTCAATTTTTTTTAAACTGTTATAATATTTCAGAATTGGGTAAGGACGGATGACTCACTCTCTGTTAGAAGAAGTAGGTGTAACTTGTTAGGGACTTACCATGTCAACACCATCTTGTCCGTACCCACCATTCCACCGATGTTATTTTGAAAACCAAAAGTAATAATCACGGATCGGGATTCTTTAATAAGCTATGTTCAACTTTTCAACATCTGCATATATACATGTGGCATGTGACAAAATCAATGGCTAATGTTTTTTTTTTTTTTTCCTTTACCATCCATCTCAAACAATATCATTTCGGGTAAAATGAATTCCCTAACCTAGTCACTTTTTGACATTTCTATTTGCCATGCTTCCCTTATTTCTTCTCTGCACATATCTTCTGGTGCAGGGAGAAGAATTTTCATCCCATGAAAACAACACATTTAAAATTTCTCTACAACCAAACTTGACTAATCTCATATCATTCTTCAAATCTTAAAATTAAAATCTGAAAACTCAATCTTAAAAAATCACGAAATCTCAAGTTGATTCCAAACAAATTTACATATTCGATCAGGCTTCAAACAAAATCAAACCAACATATGTGTGCGGTGTGCCTCTATCCTAATCCTCTCTTTCGATTTTCCAAGAAACATATCTGATATAGTTTTCCGATTTTGGAAAAAAAAAAAAAAAATTGTGTACGGAATTTATGGGAGAACCAACTACAGGAAGATTAAAGAAAAAAAAATTCGGTTTCTGGAATTTATGAGAGAAGCAACTGGTTTTTTTTTGGGACAAAGCAAGTGGAGAGAAGATGAAAGGGCTCTATTTCTCATACATTATTTCAGCTTTAAAAGATATTGTTATGATTAGAGGTGTGCATTTTTGGTTTGGGCCCAGTTTGGCATTGCTGTGCTATGGGGAGAATTGCTTTTGGATCTGCTGTGGGGGGAACTGCTTTTGGAATTGCTGTGGGAAGAATCAGTTGAGTGTTTAGTAAACTGATTACTCAACTGATTTTCAAAAGTGTTGTGAAAACCAAAAGCAGTTTCAATGTGTTTGGTAAACCAGAAGTAAAAACTGCTGTGACTGTATAAAATTACTAAAAGGACACCATTGTAATGAAACTTGTCCTTGTCCATTATAATTCTTTAATGAACTTCAACAGAATTTTTTTATAGGGATTTTAATAACCGAAAATGAAAGTTAATATTTGGAACTAAAATAATAATAATAATTATTATTATTTCTCTTTTTTATAAAATATAATAATAATATAACAAAATTATCATTATTATTTCTCGATATTTATATGACCAAGCATTTAATTTTTAATTCAGCGGCCTATACAAATAATTTTTTTGTTTTATATAAATATTAAAAGAATCCTTAGAATCTTAAATGCATATACATTTCTTGAAAATTCCCACAATAAACAGAACTGAAAATGGATATAATTTCACTAAATAATTGAAACAGAGTACATGTAATCAACATTTCACTTCACAATTTGTTCATTACAAATTGGAAGGCATTACAGGCACTAACCATTACAGTGGTACCTACTGCAAATGTTTCTAAACGACATCGAAAATGATTATGGTTAATGTGGGATATGCCCTTCAAGCTCATCAATTTTTCTTTTCTGGGTCAAGGATGCTACCTCTGCTTCCTTTGTCTGTAAAGATGCAAATATTGGTCAATGCAGTATCAATGCACTATCCTATGAACTATAGTTAATTCACTGCATGCTAGAAGTGCAAACCAAGTGATGCGATGAAGCAAGTAGGTCAAATTATAACTAAAAACACATATGAACATAGTGGGAAAAATCAGATAGCTAGAAAGTACATTTTTTTTTATCTATCTTTTGGGATAAATTTGCCATTTGAGAAAAATGATTGTGAAACCATTAACAGATTTCAAATCATACTGATAAAAGCCTGAAATCAAATAAAAGTACTGTACTACTTAATGATACAAGCCATTATATAAATATTGAAATTTAGTTTAATAACATTGAATGATTTTTTAAACTCATAAATAGATTATCATCTTAAAATCAGCATCATTATCTTATGAACTAAGGAGGAACCAAACCATCCATTTTTGTCACAATGTGGCAACTGGGTCTGTAGCACAATGAGAAGAGAAAGCAAGAATTCCAAACACCCTAAGCACCGATATATCAGCCTCAAAGCCGATTTTGTGGCATTGGTACACCTTGTTGAGAATTGTACAAAAATGGAACTAAGCCATCCAATTCAGTAATAACCTGTCAATTGATGTATGGAGCATAATGAGAAGAGCAAGCTACTGGTTCTCTGCTCTTCAATAAATTTGGGTAAAGGAATAGTATAAAGTATAAACTCGCATTGGTGCAACATCAATGAAAAGGCATAAAAAATCCAAACAATATAGATCATAATAATACCATAACCAAATTATATTAATATTGTGTCTAGCCCCAGAAGTAAAGTCAATTGATCAATGGGATTTCATAGCACAACATCAGGACCTCTAGAACATTGAGAAAAATCATCGTTTCATGCTAATATGATTGTTTAACAGTCAATAACAGACAACAATTAGGCTTCAATTAGCAACACGTCTGGCAGGCACATCACACAGGGTCGGAGATGGTTATGCAAACTCATGTCAGAATGTTATATTTGGACAAATTTGGATACAAACTTCAGAAATTTACTCAAATGAATTTTGGATTTTGTTCAAAAGAAAGTTAACGGGGTCTATGGATGGAGAAAAGAACAAACAAATTGCAGAATTACAAAACTACTCAAAATTAACTTCACTCTGCTCAGACAATTCAAATTCGACATTGCAAAGAAAATCCCATCGCAAATCAACCAAAATCAAACAAACTAACTAACTCCGATTTAAAGAAACAAAAAACAAATCACTCACCACTAATAATCGCCAACAAAAACAACTCTGATTTAGAGAGAGACCAGTGAGGTGTCAGCGAGACTAGAGACTGTGAGTTTTGTTTGAAATTTGAAAAATCAGTGAAGACGTGAACCAAGTGAGGGCTTGTCACATTAATCTGTCTCTCTCGTCTCTCGATCTCTCTCTATCTCATCTCATTCTCTCGATCTCTCTCTGTCTCATCTCAGTCTCTCTCGCCGCCGGGAATATGAGATGGACGGCGACTGTGAGTTGATTGAAGAAGAAGATGAGATGGACGTCGACTGAGTTGATGGAGATGAGCAGTGGGAATGAGAAGAACAGCGTGGAGTTGATCGACGAAGACGATGGGTTTTCGTAAATTTAATGAAAGGCAAGGGTAAAATAGTAAAGTTTGTAAAATTTCATTAAATAAAATACTGTAGCGCGTTTTGAGAAGCAGAAGCTGAAATCCAAAAGCATGTATTTGTAGCTTCTCAAAAACTCAGTTGAGAGAAGCTAAAAGTCACCAAAAACACTTCCCCACGATTTTACCAAACACCCTATTTTTGGTCCGGAAACACTTTTGGCCCCAAAAGCAGCTGGGGAAGCAATGCCAAACTGGGCCTTGGTTTGGGCTATAAGTTCAATGTTAAACTAAAACCAAAATGGTTCGGTTTGGCTATATTTCAATCCAACCCAAACCAATATGATTTTCCAAACCAATTCAAACCAAACCAAAAAAGTTCGGGTTGGTTAGGATAGGTTTATCGGTTTAGATTTGAACTAAAAAAAAATCATTTTTTTATATTATATTATAAAAAATATTTAAATAAAAAAACATACATAAAATAGTAATTATATATATATATATATTAAAAGTATGTTTGATAGTATCTATACTTTTAAAACCCTAACAAATCAATCAACCATAAAAATTGCATCAAAATAAATAAATAAACTATTAAAAAAAAAACATGAAGTAATTGGTTATATTTTTAGTTTTACTTTTTAAAATATGTGGTTCGGTTTTAATTGATGAATTATTTCACGCAACCCCAAACCGAACCACCTTTAATCCGACCCCCTTTTTATATTTATAATCAAATTAACCCAAACTTTATAGGTTGTATAAAGTTTGGGTTAGTCGGTTTTGTTCGGTTAGACGGTTTTTTGCACACCTCTAGTTTTAATAATCAATGAGAAAAAAAAATGTAAAATACATCTTGGCCATCCATTTTTATAATGGCCACGTGTATATAGATGCTGAAAAGTTGAGCATAGCTCAACAGAGAAAAAACGAGCGGAAGATCCTCCTTATCCAATAATTACATCCAAATATCGGACTAGATTAAAACTAAATAACATCGATGCTCAAAATCTCCAATTCATGCCATGACGGCACACCAATTCGGCCCAATTTACTTTTCAAGCCCAATTATTGGGTCCAGCTTTTGTTGAACGTTGCAAACAATGAATTAGATTCAGCCATTTAATGTGTCGAAGCCTAGTCCATTTTGTAATGGTGGCAAAATGGGTGCCTGGCCAAAAATCAGGCCAGCCTGGCCGCAAAAGTGAGGCCCGCAGGTCTCACGGGCTAGTCTGTTGCCTGTGGCCATTTTTATTTATTTATTATAATTTGTGGCCAACGGCCTCTTTTACATTGTTTTTTGGCGTTGGACGTCCAACAGCTATTTTCTCAGTTTTCATTTTTTTTTTTTTTTTTATAATTTAAATTTTTTATAACATTTTAATTGATATATATATATATCAGGGTGTGCCTCAGGCCCAGGCCAGGCCTCCCAATTTCTTAACAGGCCGGTCCTGGCCTGGCCTGTTTTACACTTAAGGTCCTTTTGTCCCTGGCCTATTAACGGCCCGGTACACCCTTACCAGGCTAGGTCGGGCTGGGCCAGTCCATTTTACGACCATTACCATTTTGCTAGTCCAATTATTTTGCAATAAATTAGTAACTACATTTTTAAATGTATAAAATATGTTGAAATTCATGTATCAAAATTTATTTAAATTTTTTAAAGACTTACTTAATTTAAGTACTAACTACTAAAGACAATTACTGCTTTTATCAATGTCAATATAATTTAATAGTAAAAGTTTATTTTAATTTTTAACTTTTTTTCTAAAAACGATACCTTTTAACCCAAGTTATAATTTTTAAAACACCTAGTCAGTAGTCACTAAACATTTAAAACTGCATCAATTTAAATAAATTTGAATTGTATTGGAAGACAATGACATTTCACATCGCAGGGGACAAGGGAATCGGCACACATGTCAATAGATTCCTAGAAGGACGTAATGTTGAAAAGACGATTTTGTATACCCGAGAGTAGAGGGATATTCAAGCTAAAAAGGATTTTTGGTCATATTGTGGAGGGGCCAATTAAATCGATCGGGTCATTCCCAATTGCCCAATCATAGAAGAAAAAAAAAGTATATGAGTCACTTTGAACACGTGGTTTTTAAAGTCTTTCCATGCCCATGCATTATAAATTTATGATGCAAAATCAACTTTCTTCGGCCCCGCCAAGCTTTGATAACGCATAGGACTCTGCGAGCATATATTCTTCACCAATCCAAATGGAATCGAACGAAAAAGTTTTTCTAGTACGGGGCCTAGCTAGAAATATAAATTCTAATGTCTATCAAACCCTAGCGAGCTAGACGGAGTCAAGCTATTGTGCTAACTTAAGTGTTGCTCAAACCTTGCAATGGCTGATGAGAAAGCGTGGCTGATGAGAAAGCGTAGAAAATTTAAAGGTAGAAGCATTAACTATCATAAAAATCTGTGATTATCGGTTAGTAATTAAGGATCTAAAATTCCTCGGAAACTAGCCATTTTTTGAGTACGTGCGCCCAGTACTACTCATAGTATATATACAAGTAACAACTTTTAAATTCTACGTTTTCTGATTATAATCAAATCATGCACATATGATATTTCCTTTATTTTGCATTGCTATGATCTAAGCTTTTCTTATCAACCTTCTAATACACGATTCTCTAACCCCACTTATAAAACTCGAAAAAAAACAAATGAAGTGACAACTTAGAATCTCCCACACCCACTCCCTAATTAAGCTAGCCATCCCCAAAAGAAAAAAAATTTGAAAACGTGATTGAATTTTTTTTTTTTTTTTTCTTTTCTGAAACTACGTGATTGATATAATTACGTTTATGGAATCTATCAAATGGGATTTTTTTTTTTTTTTTTTTTCCGAAAATTGTTACAGACTTTACAGCACCAAAAGAAGAGAAACACAGTGAATACATGATATATTAAGGTACAGTCCAGAGACAGAGAGCAAATTAGTTCCTGCATTTTTTGACAATGGAGACCCTATAATGGGCCCTAGATCATTCACCAGACACTGGTTACTAATCAACCACAAATGATATAAAGAAATTGAAAAATTAAGTTGAAAATAGAATGATAGTGATGGAGAATATTTCCTGCTCAAATATTTTAGTGTCCCAACAATATTTTCTTCTATCTCTGTCAAATTAATAATGTTTTCTCCTCATTTTTCTTGTTGAAACGATTCCCTATCATAAACCCCCATTGATAATGTCTTTCCAATTTTTTTTTTTCTTTTTTTTCTTTCTTTCTATCTCATCAATGATGATGGCGGCTATGGCTATACACAGAAAACCTCTAATATAATGGTTTTTATCATGACTAAAAGAAGCAATTGATTATTTAAATAAGGTGGTTTATGTGTTGAGTTAGGGGTTGTTTGTTTTGCACTTAAAATTTAATGGTATAAATTAAAATTATTAAGTTATTTTGTTTGTTTTTTTAAGTAGTCAAACAACTTAAAAATACCAAAAAATAATTTAAAATAAAAAGTAAGCAATCTTGACTTTTAACTTAATTCTAAATCATTGGATTACATTTAATATATTTTCTTCCAAGATTATCCTACCAAAGATAACATATTTCCAATTTCATCATAATTTAATATAAACAAATTTATTTCTTTTAACCTATTACATATGATAAACATCTAAAAAAAAAAAAAAAATTTTATCACATTGTAATTTTCAACACCATCGTTGAACCTTCAATTCTTTTTTTTTTTTAATCAAAATTATTTATAAATCATTATTTATCTTTTTATAAAAAAATTAGCATATCTTAATCATGAATAATATATTCCAATTATTACATAAAAATGGTTTAAGATTTGTTAAATTATTTTTATTTAGTTGTTTATATCATATAAAATGAAAATACATAACAATTAATAATAGCAAGGGTATAAATGTCAAATTACTTGTTTTTAAACAATTTTATATTTAAAAAAACAAGCAAGTTGACATTCTATTCAGAGGTAATAAAAATAAAAAACCAAACATGTCATTCAGATTCAGATTTCAATCACTATTCGGCTTTCAGTAAAATTCAAAATTGTTCAGTCTTTAGATAAAAACAAAACAAAACAACCCCTTACTATCCTTTCACAACTTTGTTTTTTCCCAACTTTTTTCTTTTTCAAGTATAAGGGAAACACCTACTTGTATGAGAGAAAAAAAAAATGAACAAATCTTAATCATGAATTCTCTTTTATTCTTAGATACCAATAAATTAAAATGACTATTAAAAAAAAAAAAAAAAAAAAAAGAGAAAACTTTGATCCGTATATACTATTGGTTATAATGAAAAATTAACAGCATCTTCAATGCAAAAATAGTTTGCATTACAACATAAATATTGACATAATAATGATGTCGGGAGACTTGATTCATATGTTGCATTACAATAAAGTTGATAGACATCCAAAAGTAAAATCTGTCTCCAATATTACTGTTAAAAATACAATTTATTAATGACTTATTTAGTTATTTTATTCTTTTTTATTACTTTATTTTATTTTTTACTTGACTCATTCTCAATAGTTTTTTAATATTTATCTGTAATGCTAAGTCATCCTACAAAATAAATGTTCAACCGAACATTTGAAAGTAGACATTCAAAGCATCTCCGATACTACAATGGAGTGTTAAAATTTTATATGACACATGGGGTAAATAGACATTGTGTTAAAATAATTCTCTCAAATGCAATTATTCTTGTTCGATGTAAAGCTGACATAGTAAAAAAATAATAATTATAGACGCTATCAACATAAATATCTACTTTCAAATGCAATTGCTTAGGATAGCTCAACATTAAAAATAAATATTAAAAAAATTATTAACAATGTGTTTGGTTAAAATAAAATAAAATAAAATAAAGAATTAAATAACTAGATAAGTTATTAATAAATTGTAATTTTTTTTTTGACGGTATCTATCTATTTAAAACCGCGTATTTTTTTGAAGCTTTTTACCTTTGGTAGGATTCGAAACTCTAACTTAGGAGTCATTTGTCCAAACCCCAAGTTTGTCTATCTATTAGCTGAGGTACGCCCCTTAAGACAATAAATTGTATTTTCAACGGTAGCATTGGAAACATTTTTTCTTTTGGATGTCGATCAACTATATTTTAATGTCCCTTAGGAAGAAAGTCTTCTGACATTGTTGACATGGTCAATGTTTATTGTTATGCAAGTCATTTTTACATTATAGATGCTCTCATGTTGACAGTGTCTATAATATTTTTACCACATGAGTTTGACATAACACAATGTCTATTTATTCCATGTGACATACAAAATTTTCACAATTCATTGTTGAATCGGAGATGCTTTGAGCTGTCATTTTGAAAAGAAAATCAACCTTGAAAAGAAAATCAAAATGAGATTCTCTTTCAGCCTTTTTCTCTATTTCTTATAAGATGACCAGCAACAATTATTAGTTTATGTAATTTTTCATTTAGCCTTTTTCTCTATTTCTTATAAGATGACTAGCAACAATTATTAGTTTATGTAATTTTTTTAAAACTTATTCATCAGATTAGATTATAAATAGAATCAATAAAATCCCCACATGATGAATTAGTTGATCAGCAAAAAGACAAAACCCAATCAACCATTCAATCATGCATGACGCTAATCAAGGCCATATACATACATTGAAACTAATAAACAGATTTCTTGTTAACGCTGATCACCTTTATAGGGGGCGGATTTTTTTAAAAAAAAATCAAATTTACATATTTACATTTACTTCCTTCAAGACTCGTTTGATACACCGTATTGGATTGTATTGAATAGTATTAGACTGTATTATCATTAATATAAATATGTGTTTGGTGATGTACCGTATTATATCGTATTAGGTTATTTCTATATGGTTTTATTATATTTTATTATATTATAAAAAAATCATATTTTTTAAAAAATAATTAATAAGTAATTTTAAATATCCTTACCATAAATAAATCAATAAATATTTTTATATAAAAAATCAATAAATAATTATTTTTATTGAAACAAAAATTTAAATAAAATTTTCCTATATATTTTAAAATTATAAAAAATATATATATTAACAATATAACACTTATTTTATCAATATTCCATATTTATTGAAAAAAAAAGTGTTTTTTCTAATACGATACAACCTAATACCACCAAATATAATGTATTAATTAATACGGTGTTTGTTGTATTAGGCAATTAAAATGTACTAAAATAATACAATAAATTATATTTTAATTGCCTAATACAATATAAACGGCCAAACAAACGAGGCCTTAAAGTCTTACATTTTACCCTTTAAGTTACAATTATATCTATCAAACTAGCATAGCTAAACACAAAAAAGTAAAACACATTAGAGTATCATACACAAACAAAATACAACTTTTAAAAGCTAAACACGTACCAACAAGCAGGAAAAGTTTCACTTCTACGGTTTTATTATTCTACATTCTCTAAAAATTTGTTAAAACTGAGATAGTTTGTGATTGTATTGGAATTACATTTTTTTTTTCTTATTTAGTTATTATCTTTTATAACAATTTATGCATTTTGTTTAGAATTTGAATTTTGGGGGTGCAATTCATTATGTCCCATTTAATCTAAGTGTATCATAAATTTTTAATTGATATAATTTTCTCCTATAGTCGAAGTTCGTTTAAGAAAAAAAAAACTATATAATTAGTTTAGTCCACCCTATCAAAAACTCCGGCTTCGCCCGTACCTTTAAAATATAAGACAACACTGTATGTTGTTGGCAGGGCAAGCAATTGAACCACACGATTTGAAATCCTTGGATTAAATTAAGGATTCAAATCGTCTATCTAAAATTGGTGTCTCAATTTGAATATAATCAACCAAATTGGGATATGTGTTTGATATTTATGGAATAAATTGAGAAAAATAATTAAATGTAGACACATGTCCCAATTTAATTGGTTAGACACAAATTGAAATACCATTTAAGTCTTTAAATTAAAGAGCTTCGATTCATCTTATTGGGTACATTAATTATGTTTTGGGAGAAAATTTTTATGTGGAACGGTCTCATTGACAGATGGTGAGATCATCCAATCAAGTTGTATAACTTTTTACAACTTTAGTATTTTAAATTTTATTTTTATATTTTTAATACAAAATGGACAATATGATTGGACGGTCTCACCAACTGTATGTTTGACCTCCAACACAAGATTTTCTCCTGCTTTGGATTAATTAGTAGGCATTTAGCATCTGTTACCAGCCCCAGCAGGAGAGCAGGCCAGCAGTCAGCAGACGCATCTTCTCTCATTTCATGTTTTGTAGTGGTCCCTTAATTACGATCAAAATATTCTCCTCTTCATGCATGATAATCTGTGAATTCAGCCCAGAATTATTGCTGTCTGATGGTAAATAACATTGCTTTTGAAAGATGCTTTCAAATTCTTCTTTTTAGTCCTTCAGGAAAAAAAAAAAATATATATATATATATATAATTTAATTATTTGTCAATGAGCTGGCAGTTTACTACAATTAACAAGTGTTAACAAATGTACGTATAAAAGGAAAGACACATTATATTTATTGTCCTTAATCACAGTAAATACAGAAATAAGACAATAAATAAACAGGTTAACACTAACATCAAAAGTTAAAGGAATTTGGATAAAAATGAGTCTTTCATTTTTTTTTAAATACAACAACTCTACAAACCTCAGTCCAGATCGCGACTCTCACAAGAAGGGAGACAACACCCACACTTAATGGTGGGAAAATTTGTACAAAATATGTACACACTAGGTCTTGAAACTTAGTGGTGAGGAGTTCATTTGGAAGGCCTATCACCATGGCAATGGACCATGTGTGAGTCTTTTATTTTAATGATTATGATATTATATGTATTATTTGAAGTAAAATTATGATATCATAATACTAATTTACTATAAATTTATCAATGCAATAATTTAGCTGTTGTCTTAGGGGTCGTTTGTTTTTTTATCTAAAGACTAAATAGTCCTGAATTTTACTGAAGACTGAATAGTGACTGAGATCTGAATCTGAATAACATGTTTGTTTTTTTTCTTCTTACATCTGAATGTACTGTCAACATGTTTGTTTTTTTAAATAAAATTGTCTGAAAAGAAATAATTTTACATTTATACCCATGTTAAACAATTAAACATATAATATAGAATAAAAGCAATCCAAAAATAATAATTATATATGAACACATATGATCATGATCTTCTTCGATTACAAACAAACTTTATTTTTACTAAGAAAAGAAAAAAAATTTTCAAAAAATAAATAGGGCAGCAAAAAAACTCAAAACTCACACAAAACACTCTAAAAAAATAATAATATATATATAAATACATCACCATAATATCATAATAAAGTATTGATATTAAACACCAATATGAGAAGTGATTAGAGTTCTTTTTTATTTTTAAAGCTATTTTAAATAAGCAATATATTAAAATAAAGATTTCTATACAATATATAATAATGATGAAATTGGAGATATGTTATATATGGAGGATAGTATCGGAAGAAAAGATTTTGGGCTGCATTTAATGCAATTCAGTGATTTACAATTAAGTAAAAAGTCAGGATTTTTAACTTTTTATTTTAAGTTATTTTTTGGTATTTTTAAGTTGTTTGACCACTTAAAAAAACAAACAAAACAGCTTAATAATTATGATTCAGACCCATTAAGTTTTAAGTGGAAAAAACAAACGACCCCTTAGTTATAAAAAAAAATTAAAAAAAAAATTGAGATTTGTAGTATTAGTGTTTATAAAACTCAATTGCTAGCGATTGACTTGTTAGTTCTATTAACAAATTGAAAATGATTAATAACAATATCAAAATTAGGATATTATAAGGCTATGGGCTAGTTTGATATTGCTTTTGAAAAGTTAAAATTAGATTATTTTATAATTTTGACATAAAATGATGTTTGGTAAAACTTTCAAAAGTGATTAATTGATAATCTGACAAGTTTTGACAGTAATTTTGAGAAGTATATGAGGGTTACTTTTTAAAAGTAATTATGATATAATTTATTTCAGCATTTAATGAATATTTTTAAATATCATTATTATCCTTATGAAATCAAGTTAACATCATTTATATACCTTATTTCATCCCAAAATTAAATATTCTATTTAAATATTAATTTTATTTATAAAATCTTTTAAAAAAAAAATTATTGTTCTTATAAATTTTTTTTTTTCTAATTTGAATATTGATTTAATATATATAACTAATGAAATAGGGTCCTGCACTCATATATATTTTAGTCATTGTAACTAATCTTAAGACTTTTGTAATAAAATTATCAAACATATATATACTGCTTTTGAGCTATATAGTAGTTTTAAGAATATAATTAACAAAATATCTACTAATTAACTTCACAGCAGATTATTCCTTTAGCAAAACTAACATTGATAATTAAAAAAGTTACAGCAATACCAAACTGGCCCTATGTTTGAGGTTGTTTTTGTTTGATAAATAATCACTTATTTCTTATGTTTTGAGCAAATGGGTGTTTGGTAAACTTCCCAAAAACAGCTTATTTTATTATTTGCTTCTCCGATAATCATCATTTGAAAAGTTGGCTAGGGGTTGCTTTTCAAAGTTGATTATTGGAGAAGCTGACCCCTTGTTTTTGAAATGTCTATAATACCCTTACTATTTTAATATAAAGACAATAACACCCTTATATTTAATAATGATATTTTTGTTTTTTGAATCAACAATATTGTAAAAAAACTTAAAATTAATAAATTTTTTTGCTTAAGAATCGTACAGTGGTGGCCGCCCATTGCTCTCTGGTGGGGGCCACCATTGATGACTGATGTCGAAGGGCGGCTAACTACCTCCGATGATGTCAAAGTCGTCGGAAGAAGCCAGTCCTCCTCCGACAATGGATCGCAATTGAAGCCTCATGTATCTCTGACATCTCCGTTTCGCAATTGAAGCCTCCATCTCCATTCCATCGCACCAGAGATGCCAAGTCTACTCTGATGAATACGGGACAAAATCTCACGATTTCAAAACTTATACGTCTGCGGTGAGGGATGAAGGATGGTGACGCTCTCGGTGAGCGAGAGATGGTGGCGGATTTGGAGCTTGAGTTGTAGAGATTCCATGAATGAAGCTTGAATGAGTGAGTTGACTCAATAGATTTGTATTCAGAAGAGCGAGTTGACTCAGCAAAATATTACATTTTAATGTTTATTTTAATCATTTTCCATAATCAATTAAAGTTAATCAAATACTTTTTCCTTGTTTTTTTTCTTAAGTTGATTAATTATACAATCAATTTACTGAACCCTTATCGACTAATTTTATAAATTAATTATTCCTTAAGTTAAGTTAAAAACAGATTATTTAATAAGTAAAGCAATCCCAAATAAATAAGCTACCGTCAAGTCACACTGGCCGCTGGCGTACACCTTTATTTCTATTATTCTATAGCATAATTTCTTCACGTTCTAATAGTGGATAAAATCTGCAACATGAAACAAAAATAGACCGGAATTGAATTACCTTACCATATCATAATTTGGTGCATGTATCAAGTATTGTCAAACTTTAATTACTATCGTAAAAGAAAGGCTCAAGGGCCTGCACGACAATACGACATCAAAAAATTATATTAATTGAATAATAAATCTTTCAAACGAAACGAGAGAGATTGGCTGATTAAAACAATTAATTTATCTATCTTAAGTTGATTTCCATTCCTGTAGAAGTTGACATGTTGATCATGATTCATGTACGAGAAAACGAATAAATAATCGAATATTGCAGTCAACTGTTCAGCTTGACTAATATGTCATTGCTTTCCTCCACCGTAACTGATGTCACCGTTATTGCAACGGACAAGATATGTTCCATAAATTATATTCCACGAGATTAATACCTGCACGTACCCTTTGATTTCACTTTCGTATATCATCGTTTTCAAACATTGATTTCGAAAACAGGTAGTGGGTAGTAGCCCAATTCCACGAATAAATTTTAGAGACCTGCCGCTGCTCAGTGTAATGAATTCTGACCAATGTTCTAATAGGTGATAGGCGTATAGTTCCTAGACTGTCTAGACGGCTTTGCCATTTTGCCATTTTGTTCGTTAAACAGAATTAGTCAAAACAACGCTGTTTTAAGCTAAAACAGTGTTGTTTTAGGAAAAAAAAAAAAATTATTAAAAAAAAAATACAATTATGTCTAATGTTCTAATAAGTACTAGGCGCATAGCTCATAGACTGTTTAGACGGCGTTACTATTTTGATCGTTAAACAGAATTAGCTGAAACAACACTGTTTTAGTCTAAAATGACGTTGTTTTAGTTAATTATGTTTAACGACCAAAATGGTAACGCCATTTTAGGAAAAAAAAATTATTAAAAAAAAAAATGTCCGGCTTTGACTCCGCCTAACCCGCCTTGAAGCCTGGCCATTTAGGAAAGCCGATTAGACCTTCCTTGCGGCTGCCGGGTTTACCTAAGGCCTAGGCGGCTGCCTAAACCGATTACTAGAACCATGATTCTAACTATTCTCGGCCGGCCGGCCTATATCCACCCCTTAATGGATGCTTTGATAATGATGTTGTTGTTAGGGAGTAATCTCTCACGTTTATCCAAGTCAATACATGTATGTGTTAAATAAATAAGTAAACTTTAGACTTTATCCTCACAAAGGCCCTTCCCTTTTAATTAATTAATTAATTAAGGACAAAAGGGTGAAACTCAATTGACTCAAAACTGACAATTCACGAGAACCCTTTTAAAAACAAAATGTATAATGTCTCATTTGTGATGGGTTTGTGCATACAAAACTCAGATCTAGATCTCTGCCTGACATGAGATAGCTTGCATTCAAGATGCGAAATCGAATATGTATGATTTCGTTTTCGGTTTATATATTATTATATCAAGGGAAATGGAAACAAATTCCACCTAAAACCCAATTTGTTTTTTACTGCAACACAAATCCCATCCATATTTCAATTATTAATATGAAAATAATGCATTGCCTTCCTTGTTGATGCATAATTAGCAACAGACAATTTATAAAATGATGCATTTTTGAAAGTAAAGGCAATGGCCAATGCACACCACAATCTTGTACACCGTGAGAAATGATAATTATAAATTGCCCCAGCTCCGATTTATTTAGATGTTGATATATTAGGGTTATATACATTGGCACCGAAACTAAATCAATTGTATGCTAACAATGTATAATTAATATTAACCATCGTCTAATATGATTTGATAGTAAAAGACGCTCATTCAGTTTGATAATATTTTATATACGAATCGTTGTCAACGTAGTGACATATAAAAAATAATTAAATATATTTATATTTAATGTTTTGCACCTATATATTTATCTTGTGGACCACCCACATTTTAATTTTCTTTTATGAATTTACTCATGTTATAACAATCATAATTTTGATACAGATATGTCATGCATCTTCTAGACTTGAGCTGACAAATTAATCAAAAAGCCTTTGGATCCACATCACACGATGTTCACGTGATTGATTAATAGTCTGGGAACCTTCTGTTATTTATTTATTTTTTCTTTTCCGATAAGATATTATAACTTATCCTTATTTTCACATTTTACTTTAACATAATAAGGGTTTTTGTTTTAGTTCAGCTGGCGTTTTCCGTCCTTTAAATACACTTTAGACTTCAGAAAAGGTGATCACTAGTTTTAACTTTATTCAAATGTTTTAACATAGATATATAAACACTTAACTTTTAATTTTTTTCTAAGATAACCATCACATATTCATATTTGTTGATGTCACATATGATGATATATATCTTGGTTTTGTTTTCTCATTTTCATATATTATGCTTCCAATAATTGTAAGTGAAACCTTTTTAGTGGGGTTTAATAACAACTAAAATTTTACAAGTAATGAACCAATAATCAATATGTGTTTTGTGTTTGTACCTAATTTTTGTCGTTTGGTTATAATTCCGAACTTTTTACCTGCGAATTTGTGACTTGTGAGATATTAAAACAAAATGTACTATAAGAACAATAATTAATGAGACATTTAACTTAAAGATACTGTCGATATTGCTTTTTTTTTTTTTTTTTTTTTAATTACAACAACAACTGCTAATGATATTAACTTTAATATATATATATAAAATTAAAATTAAAATATTTAATAATTCTCTCATTTTAATTGAGCAATCCTTTCTTTTTTTTTCTTTTTTTTTTTTTTGAGCTATACCTGTACAATTGGAGTTGGATTAATTATAAAACATTACAATTTTTTTTTTTTTTTTTAATGTTCTCTTGCTTTTCTTATTTTCTTTGAGAAAAGAGGGTGAATATGAAACATTAACATTTACAAAAAGATGTGATTGTGGTCAAATTGTTTGTACTAGCACAAATAGTTTTCGTTTTAGTGGTAGGTATCATTATTAATTGAAAATGTAAGTTAGAAAACTCTTTTTTTTTTCCCAGATGCGTAAAGGGGTTGAATGGGCCATAAAAAAACAAAAACCGCCCAAAAAAGAAAAACAATAAATGGAAAAATCAAAGCGTTAACGTTTGTCTTGTAAGTAGAATGTTTGGTTAGTCTGATAAATGTTTTGTGACAAAATGGTGACGTTTCACCATTACCGCGACCACTCTAACAATAACATGATTGCTTCCCATGCAAACTTCCACGTCTTTCTAGATGCTTTTCCTTCCCATTGGCATTTTAACTTGTAACTAAATCATCAACAAAAGACTCAAATTGAGCCCCTGAAAGTGCTGTAATTAACATTAATTTTTCAACAAATCCCACACTTAGCAAAATTTTTTTTTTTTTTTTAAAAACAAATCTCTACTTAATATATATATATATATATGGGATTGAGAGGAGATTGGGGGTTGGGAGATTGAGTAGGTACAAAATTATAAAATTATAAAAAAAATTATAAAATTATAAAATTATTACAAAATTATAATTTTTTTTTTTCACTTTAACCCCCCAATTTTTATTTTTATTTTCTGTACTCCCCCAACCCTCTTCTCCCCCTTCCAAATTGGAATTTCTGGCTCCACCGCTGTTCATAGGATCGATATTTAGTCCACTATGTAATCTATCAAGTTTGGTAGATTTATAATATTTGTTTAAAAGTAAAATAGAGCGATGACACGTGAAAAGTGCCAATGCAGCTTGTAGCTACTGTTACATATATTGTCTGCAAGTCCAGAATTTATAAATTTTAATTTGGTTTAGGTAATGATATGCTCTACGTACTCCACTTTACGACTTAGAAATTATAGTGTAAATTTTATTTATTTATTTATTTTTTTTTTAAATTATAGTGTAAATTTTAAATTATATGTCATAAATGAAAGCCACCAAAGGATAAAAGGTATAAACATCCAAAACCAACACGAAACCCACAAAACAGAACAGACATAACTCATCAAGATACAACATCTAAAGCATCAACCCCAATAAAAAATAGTGTAAAATTTATTAATTCAGCTTAGTTATAACCGAAGAATTTGATGTAAAATGCCCACTTACAATAATTAATTTGATATCATATTCTACTTAAAATACTTTATATTTATCTAGATTCATAATCCACAATTACCATTACACACATATATCAGTCAGATAGTAATTAATTAAAAAAAAAAATTGACAAATAATAATTAATTTATTGTGGGTTCAAATTATGACATACTCCAACTCTTGTAATGGTTGTACAAAATAAATAAATAAATAAATAAAAAATAAAAATAAAAGTAATAAACAAGCTTTATGTATTTATATAGTGTTGTCATAATGCTGTTAAAATAAAAATAAAAATTAATGCGGTAGTGAATTAAGTTTCCAATTTTATGTTATAAAGTAACAATTATTTAGGGTAGATGGAGGTATCCCAAATCTAAGTACCAATTAAAGAAAAAAGCTTATCTCAATATATTAATTAATAAATGAATATCTTATGAATTACTCTGTCTAACAACAACCATAACAGCAACTAAAAGTAGATAAATGTCATATCTAATAGGCATATGTTGAAATTCAAATAATTAATTAAATAAATAAAGAAAGAGAGAAAGATAATGGTTTCAAAGGGCTATATATATATATATATGCCGGTTAGTAACTAAAGTGGGTGCTCCATCATATTTTCATCTTAAAAATAATGATTGAAGGCATGGAATTCAGAGATGAAATTGAATGATTAGTAATTAGACCTCTTAAAGTTCCCCTAACTAATTACATTTTTGTTTCTCTTCTTCTAAGTTCTAATGACGTTGTCCAGAAAGTGATAGATTTGCTGGCTTCTCCCTAAAAATCTGTACAAATTAGAATACCTTATCAATTGGTAATAAATTTAAACAATTTTTTTTTTTCTAGTGCAAGAGCATCTTTTTTTTTTTTTTTTTTTTTTCTTTTTTGATAAGGTTGTTGGGGATGGGAATCAACTTCAACCCAACATTTTATTAAATAAAAAAGAAAGAAAACAAAAAATAACAGAAAACAGATCAACAGAATCTAAAATAAGGGTTGCTACAAAAATCATTGAAAATAAAAGGGTTACAAAAATTCGGAGCGGTCCACCACCATATAGGAGAGACAATATTGAGGCTCCTAGATGCTAAACTAGCTGTAACTTGGTTACCTTCCCGAAAAATAAGAGTGATAGCAAAGTCCATTTGAGAGATTAAGCTTAAACACCTATCTCAAGCGAGTCGCCAACGCCAAGGAACCTTACGAGACCTAGAACGAAGGGTATCCACTACAAAAGTCAAATCGCTCTCCAACCATAACCGACACCAGCCAAAAGTCTAAGCATAATCAATTGCGTTTACGGCAGCTACCAATTCAGCCTCAAAAGCAAAACAGACACCAAGAGGAATAGAAAAACAACTTTTAACGAAACCCCTGCATAACCAGGAAGACCAGGACTACCAAAAGCAGCCCTGTACATATTAACCTTGAGATAGCCCGACGGAGGAGGGCGCCAATTAACCTCTAAGATGCAAGGAGTCTTGGAAGAACGACCAGAGACATGAAGCCGTTGAAGAGTTTGAAGTTTATCCACTGAATTCTTCATAGTACTAGATTGAAGGGAGTCTGCCTCGCGAACAGAACACTAAATCAAGGAAAGAGCATCAACAAAAACAAGCTTGCCACCCTCAAAGGTAGCTTAGTTCCGGAGGAACCACACCACCCAGAAAACCGTGATGATAGAAACCCGCCAGAGAGCTTTCAGTTGAGTACTAAAGACAACACTTATTGCCTCCTGTCAAATGTCCAAACAAGTACCATCTTTAATGGTATCCTTAAAAGTACGAGAGTAATCAATCCCAAAAACACATTCCAATAGAGTCACTCAAATTTAATAATAGCGTTAATCAATAATCAAATTGCCTCTTCGATAATCAAATTTGAATATTGACTTTCAATCATCAAATACAAATTTAATCCAAAAAAACTGATATTGTAATTTTATTATTTCTCTCTCATATGTGGCTTTTTTTTTTTCTCTAATCGTCTATGTATCTTATCATCGTTTCGACCCCAAAAATTCGAATCGGGTAAAATTCATTTCTTCATTACGAATGGATCAATACTCATATCATATAGATTCTCTTGTCTTTTATAGTTTTTTTTTTTTTTTTTTTTTTAACCCTTATTGGCTAATGATAAATTGAATGAGAATTTTATTATGATTATGTAACAGTTGATTTTAGTGCAAAATATTTATTAACTAAGATTTAATTCACCCACAAAATAGAGAATTGATTTGATCAGTCTTACCATATTAGTGATGAAAGAAACTAAAAGAGAAATCCATCATTTTTATGTGCAGAGAAAGAAAAAGAGGAAAAAATATATTTAATATCTTGAGATATGAGGTATATATAAATGTTACATGTTTGTGAAATAAAATTGAGGAGGAAGAGGAACGGTGAAAAAAATATAGTAGAAGTAGATTTTTGATTTAAATAAAATGTACCATTGTGAACTACGTAATCGTCAATTTTAATAATTCCTAAAAACAATCCTTAAATACTGAGATAACAACTTTTAAGTCTTTAAATTTACTTTTAACACTAAAGATACTCTAAATCGAATAACATTAATGTTTGGTGCTTATAAAGTTATACCAATAGATATTCGAACACATGTATTATTGCACTGCTAATTGATTAGGATTATGCGAGGGCCATGCTAAGTTTATAAGCAAAACTCATTAATTGCTGTCGTTTTGCCAAATGAGTATACGGGAACTCATATCCTATACCCTACTCAATAATTTAGAGTTATGAAACCTAGTATGAATTAGTGTGATGTTTAGTTATTGTACACTTGATTGATCCCAAGAACAAGCAACTTCCAGGGATCCCAAGATCAACAAGCAACTTCTATAAATTCTAACACGTAGTGATCAATTTTCTTACACTTTGTTGGATGTTTATCATTACTCCGACATTAATTATAGTTAAAGTTTTTGTCAGGATGTTAAATTAATTAATAATCTAGGATTAAGTTACAACAATACGAATTTATATCGCCATGATATATGTCTTTTGAAAGATTTACTAGACCTTTAAATTTATATCGTCAAATAACTCTCAAGAACGGTTTGAATCCTACTAATGATGAAAGATTTCAAAAAATACATGATCCCGAATTAATAGATATTATCAACAAAAAAAAAAATATATATATATATATATATATTCAAACTCTAAACAAATTCAAAATTATAAATTTAATCATGTGTGGGTACTTAACCCATGACTTGAGTCAAACTTGACTATAATTAATACCATGTGAATATGTGATGATAAATAGTAACCATTAGACCTAAAACTTGAATGATATGTTTTTTTTTTTTTTTTTCCTCACATCTAAGGGGTCGTTTGTTTTTTTGTCTGAAGACTGAATAGTCCTGAATTTTATTAAAGACTGAATAGTGACTGAAACCTTAATCCGAATGACATGTTTTTTTTTTCTCACATCTGAATATACTGTCAACATATTTATTTTTTAAAAATAAAATTGTCTGAAAAGAAGTAATTTTACATATATACTCATGTTAAACAATTATACATATAATATAGAATAAAAACAATCTAAAAATAATAATTATATATGAACATTGAACACATATGATCATGATCTTCTTCTTCGATTACAAACAAATTTTATCTTTACTAAGAAAAAAAAAAGGTTCATTTTTTCAAAAAATAAAAGGGGTAATAGGAAAAATCACACAAAATACTTTTAAAATATATATATATATATATAAATACATCACCCTAATATCATAATAAATTATTGACATTAAACACCAATATGAAAAATGATTATGGTTCTTTTTTATTTTTAAAGCTATTTAAAATAAGCAATATATTAAAATAAAGATTTTTATACAATATATAATTATGATAAAATTGGGGATATGTTTTAAATGGAGGATAGTATCGGAAGAAAAGAGTTTGGATTGCATTTAATGCAATTCGGTGATTTACAATTAAATGAAAAATCAGAATTTTTTACTTTTTATTTTAAGTTGTTTTTTGGTATTTTTAAGTTGTTTGACCACTTAAAAAAACAAACAAAACAACTTAATAATTATGATTAAGACCCATTAAGTTTTAAGTGGAAAAAACAAACGACCCCTGAATATATTGTCAACACATTTATTTTTTAAAAATATAATTGTTTGAAAATAAGTAATTTTACATTTATACTTATGTTAAACAATTATACATATAATATGGAATAAAAAATAATCCAAAAATAATAATTAAATCATGATCTTCTTCTTTAATTACAAACAAACTTCATTTTTACTAAGAAAAGAAAAGTTTTTTTATTTTTTTCAGAAATTAAAAGCGGCAGTAAGGAAAACTCACACAAAACACTATAATATATATATATATATATACGGAAATTTTCCTATAAGGATGTCCTGATAGAATTATATAAGGACATTGAATGTGAGCCACTCGTTTTGCATACTTTGACTTGGTATGTATACACTTGTCAAATCACTTTAATAAATGAGTGGCTCACATTCAATATACTGGTAAAGTTATATAAGGATGTCCTGATAGGAGCGGAATCATTATATATATATATATATATATATCTAGTAGTATATATAGAAGTGTGAGTTGAGTTTGAATTATAGCATCTTTTTTTAATTTCTTTGACCCATTATTATTATTATTATTATTATTTTTATTTCTTTAAAAGTAAACTTACAAATAAAACTCTTAAACTTTATATAATTACTTAATAAATAACCTTTAGTAAGATTTTTAGTTATAACATCCCTTATTTATTTTATTTTTAAAGTCAAATGACAAATACAAGTCTGCGAGTTTATAGAATTACTTAATAGACATGTTTTAGTAATAGTAACACAACATGGATTGTATAGTAATTTCCAAAATATGTCTTAATTTAAAATTCTAAATATGTTAAATCATTGTTAAATTAGTTTCCCCAATTATTATGATTTTAGGTGGTTATTTGCTAAGAGAGTATAGGTAATGATATAGACTGCACCTAAATCAATATCTATAATATATATAAAAGTGTGATATGTCGGTTCAATTATTATAACTTTAGATGGTTATTTGCTAATAGGCTAGAGGTAATGATATTGACTGGATCCAAATCAATATATATATATATATATATATATATACATACTCTCAATGGCATCACTTTTTAATTTCTTTGACCATTTTTTTTAAAAAAAAATTATTTAAACGTAAACTTATAAATACAACCCTTAAACTTTATATAATTATTTAATAGATAACTTTTAGTAAGATTTTTAGTTATAGCGTCCCTTATATTTTTTTTTGGAAAGTCAAATGACAGATGCAAGTTTTCGAGTTTGTAGAATTACTTAATAGACATGTTTTAATAATAGTAACACAACATGGAATACTATATATAAAAGAGTGGTGGGGCTCTTGAATTATGGCATCCTTTTTTTTTTTTTTCTTTTAATGTCTTTTGACATTTTTTTTTTCTTAAATTTCTTTATCCTATAAAATTACAAATACAATCCTTAAACTTTATATAATCACTTAATAGATAGCTTTTAGTAAGATTTTAGTTATAGCATATATATATATTTTTTAAGTCAAATGACAAATACAAGTTTTCGAATTTGTAGAATTACTTAATAAACATGCCTTAATAATAGTAACACAACATGGATTGTATAGTAATTTCTATAATTTATCTTAATTTAAAATATCTATATATTATATACTATATCTAAAAGAGCGGAGTGGCTCTTTATTTATAGTATCCTTTATTATTATTATTATTATTATTATTTAATTTCTTTGAAGGATTTTCCATTTTCTTTAGAATCTAGATCTATATACTATATCTATATATCTATATACTATATATAAAAATGTGGATGGTCACTTGGAATTATAGCATCCTTTTAATTTCTTTGACTCTTTTTTTTTTTTTCTTTAAAAGTAAAATTACAAATACAACCCTTAAACTTTATATAATTATTTAATAGATAGCTTTTAGTAAGATTTTGGTTATAGCATCCCTTATTTTTTTTTTGGACAGTCAAATGACAAATACAGGCCTTCGAGTTTGTAGAATTACTTAATAGACACATCTTAGTAATTATTATGATTTTAGATGGTTATTTGCTAAGAGGCTAGAGGTAATGATATGGACTGGACTCAAATCAATATATATATATATATATATATATATCTATACTATATATAAAAGTGTGATATGTCGATTCAATTATAGCATCCCTTTTTGTTCTTTTAATTTTTTTGCATGTAAAATTACAATTACAACCTTTAAAGTTTATATAATTACTTAATGGACAGATTTTAGTAAGATTTCAATTATAGTATCCCTTAGATTATTGAACGACGATTAACAAATACAACCCTTCAAGTTTGTGTAATTACTTAATAGACAGGTCTTAATAATAGTAACACAACATGGACTATATAATAATGATTTTTTATTATTTTAAATTGTAAAAAGGGACTAGGGATGAAAATATAATTTTCTATATATTTAATGTGTTGAAAAGGAAAAGGGAATTAGACAGGGGTGGAAATGTAATTTGTGTTAAACTTTATGACTTTGTGGATTATACAATGGATGTGTGTAAAGTGAAATGCAATAAAAAAAGGTTTTGGAAAAAATTCAAGCGGTGGTTTCTGGTCAAATAGAAAAATAATTAAACCATCTACATGAGTTTAAGACTTCTTCAATGTGTTAGATCAATATAATAACATTTAAATGAACTAAAATTATATGTGTTATATTAACATTTATTATTTCTCAACGATATGTATATTTGCAAATATGAAACTCAAATATTGATTTAAGCGCATGCATTGCATGTGCTCCAAAACTAGTATATATAAATACATTACCTTAATATCAATTAATAATATAATAAAGTATTGATATTAAACACCAATATGAGAAGTGATTAGGGTTATTTTTTATTTTTAAAACTATTTAAAATAATTAATATATTAAAATAAAGATTTATATACTATATATAATTGTGATGAAATTGGAAATATGTTATATATAATGGATAATATCGGAAGAAAAAATTTTGAATTGCATTTAATGCAATAAGTGAAAAGTCAGGATTTTTTACTTTTTTTTTTTTTTTTTGAAACGGCATGTTTTATTAAAAGAAAGCCAAAAGAGGCAAAGAACGCAAACCAAAGGCACCAAAATAATATGTCAACACAGACAACCTAAACCAAAGCACAACAAAAGTTGGCCAACAAAAACAGAAAAGGTAACGCAGCCAACAAGGGGGCAAAACGCCACAAAGAAGGAAACTAAACAACAGCAACAAGACAGAAAAAACCCATCAGGAAATGCCCCATTCAAGTCTATCTCCAAGCTTTATGGAACCACTCTTCGATAAACTATCCGAAAGAGAATTTGACCCCCTATGTTTGAAGATGATGGAGAGACCAACCATAGATTGAAGGATATGTTTGATATCATAAACCAAATTCACCAATAAGAGATTCTCATAATTATCTCCATTAATCCAAGCCACAACCGATCGAGAATCACTAATGATGGTGATATTTCGATCATATAGGAATTGGTTCGAAAAATCAGATTGCAAGCTTTATGAATAGAATGAACCTCAGCCGAAATTGAGTCCATAATACCCACATGAAACGAGAACAAGGACAACACTTTGCCACCGAAATCACGAAGCACACCATCAATTCCAGCATCCCTCGGATTGCTTCTCGCAGAGCCGTCCATATTGAACAAAAGGTCATTATCAACAGGAGTACACCAAGCATAAATTTTTGAAGCTTTAATTGGAATATCATCAACACATTGTTCATTGAGATCTAGCATTAACAATGTTAAATCACTTTCAGAACCATGACCATGATTTTTAAACCAAAGAGCCAGTCTAAACTTAACCGAATCTATAGCTATGCATAAGTTAGTTTGATTTCTACAGAAAACAACCTAATTGTGAATCTCCCAACTAGTCCAAATGACAAAAAAAAAAAAAAAAAAAAAAAAAAAAAAAAAAAAAGGTATTCCATACTCTATTACTAGAACGAGAAGGACATAAACCCTTCCAACCATTCAACCAGTCCAACACAGTTGAGTTTGAACAACAACTGACCTCCCACCATCCCATACAAGCCCTCCAAAGCTTGCTAGACCATTCACACAAAAGAAACAAGTGATCAATTGATTCAATCCCAATCGAGCACAAAGGACATTCATAACATGATAATTGATCAACACCAAACTTACAAAGAACCTCCCTCACCATGACTTTACCTTTCAATAATTGCCAAATGAAAATTTCAATTTTAGGTGGGCATATCCCTTGCCAAAGGAAAGCCACATGCTGCTCAACCCTACCCCTTTTACCCTCAAGACAACACCGGAAAGAGTTGACAGTGAAAAGACCATTAGGACAAAAAGTCCAAGCCAAAACATCCTGAAAATTATTTCTAACATGAATAGAATCTAAAGCCAACTGAAAACCATTCCACTGATCAACCGCCTTGTTAAATAATGATCTTCTAAGCTTAACGTCCCAAACTCATTTAGAATCAGCCCATCTACAATACTCCAATATCTTCCCCTCTTTATTGGAAACCAAAGCAAATATTCTCGGAAAAACAACACTCAAAGGTACAGAATCCCATCAGATATCATACCAAAGCCGAATCCTTTGACCACATCCAACCATAGCCTGAAAACCTTGCTTAATAATGCTAAAAGTATGATGATCATCACAAAAAATCTGCCAACAGATTTGAAAAAATAAGAGCCCGTTTTAACCTCTTTACTATCCCAAAACAGCAAATGAAAATCAATCTATATTTGTCACATATAACTTTTTTCCACAAGGAAGAGTCTTCTCTACCAAACCTCCAAATCCATTTGGCCATAAGACTCAAACCATTATCCCTCATCCTTCCGATACCAAGACGAAGAATTTTTTACTTTTTATTTTAAGTTGTTTTTTGGTATTTTTAAATTGTTTGACAACTTAAAATAACAAACAAAACAATTTAATAATTATGATTCAGATCCATTAAGTTTTAAGTGGAAAAAATAAATGACCCCTTAATCTTAGGTCGGGCTAAATTAAATATAATAAGCAATCCTCTACAGTATAATTAAATTTTATTAATTGAAAAGTATACACTTAAATATGGAAAACATAATAAGTTTAATCTAAAAAAGATTTAAAATAAGGAACATTGTAATTGTTTTTTTTTTTTTAATTATTTATTCAAAGTAGATTTTTACTTATTAATAAAAAAATATTTTGGAAAAAGATGCATAAAGCCTGGGCTTTAGCCCAGGCTGATTTGCATGCAGCTCTGCCCATGCCTAAAAACTTAAATCGATAGAAAAATGATTAACAACAATAGTATATTAACACTCTAAAATATACATTAATTAAAATGAAAACCATTTGACAATGATGTATGGATTTTGTCATTTGAAATTTATAAACCATATTAAAAGTTAATTTAATGTTAGGTGGTTTGTAAAATTTTAAATTTTTCGGTCTAATTTTATGTACGCTAAAAATGATAATTATATCAGTTTTACAATACGATAAAGGGCTCAAAAATTTAATAGCAATATTTGAAGAATGAGTTTTAAGACTATTATCAATTTAATAACTTAAGTTTTAATAGCACCTAAAGTGTAGATCTTACAAAAATACCCTTAAAACATACTCACAAATATACGTCTCACTTTTTTTTTTCGAGATTTATTTTCGTGTTTCTGAGACTTATTTTATATTTTTGAGACTTATTTTGTAATTTCCGAAACTTATTATGTATATTTACAATTTCCGAGACTTAATGAGCAAAACTGAAAAATTTTCAATTTTTTTTTATCTTCTTCATCATGGTGGTGAATAGATCTCCAATTGAGGTCAAAGACCTCCAATCCATCTCTATCAATGGAGGAGAGGTTTTTGAAAGAAAAAGAAAATTCTAAAAATGGTAAAAAAAAGTAATAAAAGAAAGATACAGATATTTTTATTTATCGGTACCATTTAAACTTAACTTATTAAAAGAATTATACTCTTAAAAGTCAATAAGAAAATAGTAATATTTCCCCCTATTTCCAAATATGACAAATTTTATTTATTTTATTATTCTTTAAAATCTGACAACCAAGAGGTCATAGGTGTGCTAGGAGATAGCAAAATCAACCGATTACAAATAAATGAAATTTCCACTTGAAGAAAAAGGGTTAATTGTACTAACATACCTTGACTTTATCGAATCTAGTAAAGTTTCAAACAAATGCATGAAACTAATACAAACACCCCTTACCATTAGTCAACATCGTTAAAGTTAACCATCGACTTTCAAAAAGACAAAATTGACCTTACTATTAAGAATTCGAAATTACAACTACCCAACAAACTTTGAAAAATTAATAAAAAAAATATTGTCATGTAAGCTCTAATTTTTTTTTTTATCAATTTAAATAAAATAAAATAAAAACAAAACAATTTGGTTTCTAAAAATACATATCAATTTTTTTAAAAAAAAATATTTGAGATTTTTTTATTTGAGAGTTTTTTTTTTTTTTTAATTGATATGTTTTTTTAGAAACCAAATTGTTATGTTTTTTATTTGATAAAAAAAAAAATTAGAGTTTACCTAGCGATATTTTTTTATTAATTTTTCAAAGTTTGCTGGGTTGTTGTAATTTTGACTTCTCAATAGTAAGGTCAGTTTTGTATTTTTGAAAGTTAATGGTTAACTCTAACGATGTTGACTAACAGCAAGGGGTGTTTGTGTTAATTTCATGCATTTGTTTGAAATTTTATTAGATTTGATAAAATCAAGGTATGTTAGTGCAATTAACCCTGAAGAAAAATGTCTCCCAGAGGCAAGCTAGAACTCGAACTCTTATATAAAAATGGAGGGAAAATGCACGATGACTTTACTAATCATGAATTGAATGATCAGTTTTTCAATGTTACAAAATTATTAAGTGTTGATTTAGATCCGATTTCGAAACGCCACGAAATTTGTTGTAGTGATCATATTATAAGAAATCACTTTGACTATTGTTTTATATACCTTGGTAGACCAGTCAAAAGCCCAGGGCGTCATTTCCTGTATAAACAAGTTACAGTGTAACGCTTGATCTTTTCCATATAAAGTGATGAGGTACAAATAATAAGATGCGAAGGTGATGATCAGGTTGTTTAATATAACCACGTTATGCATTCATGGCTCCACCTCCACAATTAATCTGCAAAAATTAAATCATTGAAGTCGGCAACAATTATGCAGTAATATTTACTGCTAACTCTAGAAGGAAAAAAAAAAAAAAAAAAAAGAAATTCGATCGGTACTAAAAATGGAGGGTACACCGCCATCTTCTAGGAGGGTACACTGCCATCGATGCTGAGAGGTGATGTAATATTGATGTTTATAACATAATTAACATAGTACATTCTATAATGATGAAAGAAATTACAAAAGGAAGTAAATATTAAAGACAGAAATATATATATATATATATATATATGGAAATTAAGACAAGAG
The DNA here is from genome assembly GCA_035582765.1 of Acer negundo. Classification (NCBI taxonomy): domain Eukaryota; kingdom Viridiplantae; phylum Streptophyta; class Magnoliopsida; order Sapindales; family Sapindaceae; genus Acer; species Acer negundo. Next base: position 27,002,039 of record CM069236.1, read on the forward strand.
ATGATGAATAAACTAATGGCAATTTGAAGTAAGCAATCAAGTATGAACCAAGAAATAATTTATCACAAGTCATATTGTGTTTTGTCCACACGGACCACACTCCATTCCCATCATATTTATAATTTTATCGTTTGCTAAAAAACGGACCACCATGAAAGCTCATGAAATTGCCTACCCCATCATCTCTTTCCTTGTTGCGGTGGTTGCACGAGCTAAACAATAAAATGAGAGAATATCTCATGATCATCTTTTTATTGTTGTGGTGGTTGCACAAGTAAAATGAGAGAAAAGATGGGTTGTTTGTTTAACAAGTAGTTTTCGATCTGTAGAGATTTTAAGGTCGAGGGTCATAGTTTCGAAAGGGGCGTGCCCCCCGCAGTCTGGTTCCCCACAAAGGTCCACAAATGGACCCACTACAGATACCCATATCAGGACCCACCATCAATTCCCAATAAACAATATACACTCTCTCTATCTATATATTGCACCTGGTAGGTGGCTCTTCATCGAGAAGTCTACTTAAGACTACACACACTCTATAGTCTATATACTAACTACAAGCCTACTGCCTACAATTGCCATAACAACAAAACTTTTCTCCTGTGTTTTGGAACTGGACCCTAGTATGTCCCACAACAAACAAACAAACACACACTCTCTCTCTCTCTCGCATATATAAATATATATATGGTCGTCGTCTATACATACTCAATTTGGTACACCAAATTGTTAGTTATTACTCTCTTTCCATTTTCTATAAATCTCTTGTCCTTGTTTAGATTTCTCTTCTGTCTCCTGTAAAAATTAATTAATGCCTGAAAACATGAACATATCCGTAAATGGTCAATCTCGGGTGCCTCCTGGCTTCAGGTTTCATCCAACGGAAGAGGAACTCTTGCACTACTACTTGAGGAAGAAAATCTCCTACGAAAAGATCGATTTGGATGTCATTCCCGACGTTGATCTCAATAAGCTCGAGCCCTGGGATATACAAGGTTTGCCTTGATCACATTCCTTTTTCTATGCCTTTTTTTTTTTGTTTTTGTTTTTGTTTTGTGAGTGAAGAATTGTTGATTTTGATATTGTTCTTAATATTTCACAGAGAAGTGCAAAATAGGAACCACCCCTCAAAACGATTGGTACTTTTTCAGTCACAAAGACAAGAAATACCCGACTGGAACGCGCACAAATCGAGCCACTACTGCTGGATTTTGGAAGGCGACTGGTCGTGACAAGGTCATATTAAGCAACGGTAGGCGGATCGGAATGAGGAAGACTCTGGTCTTCTACAAAGGTCGAGCTCCTCACGGCCAAAAATCTGATTGGATAATGCATGAATATAGACTCGATGACAATAATACCAGTGAAACCAATGTAAGCCAATCTTGAATTCCATTTCTTGGTATCCGGATTTAAAATATTTGTCATATTTTTAATATAATATTGATCATATATATGCTAGGTCCCATCAAATGTTTTGGGAATGGAAGCAACACAGGAAGAGGGATGGGTAGTGTGTCGTGTGTTCAAGAAGAAGAATCTGCACAAAACCCTAGACAGCCCTAGAAGTTCAACTATCAGTGGAGAGACAGGAACCGGCCACCATATGTACGATTCATGCAACGAAGGAGCTCTGGAGCAAATTCTTCAACACATGAGTACTAGTACTACTATTACGACTTGCAAGGAAGAAACCACAGGCTACAACAATAACATTAACAATCACTTGAGATATTCCAGGCCAATTATGGATACTACCACAGGAATCCACATCAATAGCTACATCTACAACAATAATGACCCATTCTTGAAACTACCAAGCCTAGAGAGTCCAAATTCCACCTCCAATAATAATAATAATAGCCAAAACTGTTACAAACCCATGATCGGAGACTCGAGTCTCACGAGCTGGTCAGCTTTTGATCAGCTTGTAGCCTCACAACTCAACGGCCAAAACGAGACATCTAGGCAATTAGCCTGTTTCAATGACCCCGCAACAATGGCCTATACCACAGATCATGATGATCACCTCCTCCATGATTTTCAACAACTAATGCCAACCCTTCGATCTTCATCATCCTTGTCCTCCAACAGGTCTTACCACGGAGGATCAGAAGATTACAACAGCAGTGAAATAGACCTGTGGAATTTCACCAGATCATCGTCGTCACTGTCGTCATCCGATCCGGTTTGCCACGTGTCGAACACCAGTGTATAACAGAATAACATTTCTATATATATTATTATATATATATATATATATCTCGTATAAGTCAGAAGATATTATATATGATTATGATTATGTATCAGTGGTAATGTGTTAAAATAAATAAAAAGTTAAATGAATATTGTTATTCTGAGATTGGATGGAATTGTCAACTATGATCATCTTTGCTTAATAAAGATGTCTTACCAAATTCAACTTATTGTCAAGAGAACTTATAGCAAAACCAGGTGGTGTGATGGGCTCTTTCTAACTGCAATAATCATGATTTTGCCTTTTAAAATTCTTCACTAATATGATTCAAAGATCGGTCATGTTTGTTTTAATAATCTTTCAGTCACATGGTTTGTCGGTTTGTTTAAAGGGGGTGAAACCCCAGTTTCATTTGTTCGACCACTGTGACATGGGCTCTATGGGCTCCCCTTTTACAATCACCACTTGCGTACACGCATGCGCCATACACCAGAAAAAATATAATATATAATTCATTCTTCATTATTTTTTAGTTGAAATTCAATGCCAGTATCTTTGTCTTGATACGAGAATAGATTAGAGAAACAAAAGTTTTTTTTTTATTTATATATACTTATTTAATCAACCTCAGCTCCGGTCCTCCACGCATATACAAACTTGACTTTCCGAGAGTTGCGGATAATTTGTTTTTTTTTTTTTTTTTTTTTTGCTTCCACATATCACTTAAAAGGTAGAATCATTAAATTGTTTATTATTATTATTATTATTATCATTATATGGTTAAACAATTTAAAATGAATTTTATTGAAAGAGAGATTTAAAAAGACTTTAAAACAAGTTAAAATAAAAATTATAACTTATCAATTTATCTAAGTTCGAGTTGCACTGCAGTGGCATTTTTTTTATAAAAAAAAAAACCATATTTTTAATTTTTAATTACATGAATTTAATATATTTTTTTAAAATATTATTAAGTAGCGTATAATAATAATAATTTATTTACTATTATCGGAAAAAAAATTAATTAATTTAAGCTCTAGCTCGAGCTACGCTATGGCGAGCGGCATTTGCTTGCCCAGTTGCTTCAATGAATTGTTATAAACATTTAAAAAAAAAAAATTAGATTTAGGATTTATTAATTAATTTATTTTTAGCAATTTGCAGAATTTCAAATAAAAATAAATAATGATTATTAGCCATAACTATATAAATGTAAATTTATTTGTTGTAAGATGTTTCAATCTTAAAAAAAAAAATAAAGCAACAATGTGTGTGTGTGTGTGTGTTTTTTTTTAAGTATTAAACTATTATATAAATTCAAGGGTTTTTTTGGAGGGAAAAGGCTCGAACACGCAACCTCGTTGTGCATGTGTTAGGGTTTACCACCTGACAAACCTCATTTCGTCAGAATCAATTTGTTATTTGGACACTAAAAAAAACATATTATTTATATTTGAGATTTCAATCTTAAAATTCAAGCCCTCTTTTTGTCAAAAAAAGAAAAAAAAAAAAAAAAAGTTCAAACTAGAACATCTCCAACCATGCTCCCTAAAGCCATCCATTAGCCAAAATGTAGGAAGCCATTCCTTTCTACCTATTTTCTCTCTCCTATTATTTTATTATTTATTAGTTATAATAGAGAGAATGGTTGGAGTGACTTCATGAAAAGTTACTAACTAAAATAGCTAAAATTTAGAGAGCATTGTTGGAGATGCTTTTTAAGCATTTCTAATAAAAATATACATTTTTGGGTTTCTAATTAGTGACATATTATATTGAATATGAATCCATATTGTCAAAAAAAAAAAAAATTTATGTAAAATCAAATATGTATACATTTATATTAATCATTGTAAAATATTTATTTCGTTCTCCTCTCTTTTATTTTAAAGATTGCAACAATATCAAGAGTTTGCAACAATATCAAGAGTTTTACTTCCTACGTGGCATAAAGATAGACTTGATAGACAATCAACTCAAAATTTGGTCATGCAATGCTTTTATTTAAAACACATTAATGTTTGATGACGTGTTCAATTTTTTTTTTTCTTTTATTTCTTTAGCAAAGATAAATAAAAATTAATTTAATACTTACCGAGTCAACTGAAAAAATTGTTGTTCAACAGACCATCTAAAAGTAGATGGTCATATTGATAATGTCTAATATTTTTGTTGTCACATCAGCGTGAAGTTGAATATGTATAGTTGCATTAGAGATAGATACATTTTTTAATAGAATATCTATTTATCATATGTGATATCTTTTTTTTTTCACAAGCTACTCTTGCATTGAATATGCTATTGCAAAAGTGGCTTGCATACCAAAAATCGTTGACATAACAACAATATCAAGATTAGGGATGACAATGGATCGGATTGGGTATGGATACCCCAATATCCATCCCCGTATCCATTTGATATATATAGCTCCATTCCCGCATCCATCCCCATTTCTAAGTGAGCGGGGCGGATTCGGACAATCCGCTAATTAAGATAGAGATATCCATCCCCGCCCCGTTTACATTCGTATCCGATAAAAAAATTTTAATTTTTTATAGTTTACAAGAGAAAAATATAACTAACATATGTAATAGTACATTTTATCCAATTTAAAGAGAAACAAATACATCCAATAAAATTCAAATATAAAAATTAATAATAACTTATATAATTAGAATTAATATTACATAATAAATTTTTATATATTTAAAATATTAAAATTTATAATGGATCCGGATGGGGATGGATATCCATAGACAATATCCATCCCCATCCCCGAAAATAAAATGGATATTAGGATGACATCCATCCCCGCTCCGTCCCCGAAATAATAGTATACATTCTCATTTTAAATGGAACGGATTCTTACGGATATCCGTATCCGTGGATAATTTTATCATCCCTAATCAAGATACTTGATTTTTATGTTACATAAAGATAGACTTGATAGACAATCAACTCAAAATTTGGTCTCCAATGCTGTTGTTTAAAACATATTTGTTTTTAATGATATTTTTTTCTTTATTATTTTATTTCCTGATTAAAAATATATGAAAAATTAAATTCAATTTTAAATACTTTCTAAATAATTGACATTAGAAAAAATATAAACAGTGACTCATTTTACTCAAAAATAATAATAATAGTAATAATAATAACTAATAAGGGTCCTCATCATTAACTGGCAAAATGGAAAGGAGCCCACTGTATTTGTCCAATGATTATTCAAAAATCAAAACGGTGACGCACATGAGCACCTGTGTTTGAAATTCAAAGCAAACAAAGTAGCAGCAGGATTCTGGGCCATGCCACCAACCATCTGGCACCAAAAATCTTGCACTACGTATCTTTTCCCTGTACTAATCTTTATTCCATAACAACCTTTTCCACGTACGTAATGTCTCCACCAACATTTAAAAAAATAAATAAATAAATTTTTAAAAAAAAATACAACTACCGCTAAAACCTGATGAGATTAATTAGACTTTATAAACATGATTCGGAATACTACTTCCACTATCAGGGAAAGGTTACATATGAACTATAACTCTTACAACCGGAAAGAAGGTTGCTCCTACAAACCGGGAGGCTCCACACATACTTGTAAAATGCACACGGTGGGATTCGAATACTTGACCACTAGGTGTGGAAGGGTGGTGCACGACCATTTCTACTTAGAGACAATGGTTACATTTATCTTTCTATATATACTCACATTTGTTCATGAATATATATATATATATATATAATTTTTCTTGCAACAACAATAAACTGTTTTCAAACAATATTTTTTTCTGAAATTAAAAAAATATGTATACGTGCCTCCACAAAACTTGAATATTGTAGTATTTTTAATCTTCTCAGTGATGTTTAGGTTATTTTCATGATCAGAGCTTCTCAAATGGCTATTATAATGTTGAATAAATATGTTTAACTGTAAAGACAAGGAGCATATGCATATGGTCTGTTCGATTAATATTCCGTGAGCATGACAATTGAGTCATTGAGTGATTGACAATTGAGTGAACATATCTAAAGTGTGGGTTCTAATCATGTTGTTTCTATGCTTGCCATACCACACATGTTATCAATCTGCGTCTCTCTTTAACTGGGATGATCAGAAGCTATAGAAACAATACAATTATATGGGACTTCATTTGAGAAATTATATTAGCTAGGTTCTCGATGTAGGATATAAGCAAATAATGTGAAAACGAGATTGAAGTAGTTTGAATTTGGAGCTTATATGTTTATTAGATATGAACTTGAATGGTTGGTTGTCATATGCCGTAGAAGGAGCTTGATTGACTTTATATATCTTGACAAATGCAATAGAATTTTTGGGACCAACTTTTGACATATAAATGTCCACTCTAATAATTGAAGCTTTAACGTCTTATGGGAATTTTGAGTAGCCAAATTACACCATGCCGACCTGTATCACTATATGCTCGGTTGATCGGGTGCAAAGAAGTTGATACCAATTTCAGCAAAATGAAAAGCAATGTACTACATCCATTGAAATAATTAATCAATGGTTGTGATCCAAAACTTAAATAAACAATTTCTCGTATCTGGATCAAAACATAAACATAACATTTTACTCGCTTTTGATTTCAGATCAATAACATGTGGTCTAAACCAAAGTACTCCATTATACAAAAGCAAGCAAGAATTCAAATGCTTTTGCTGATATATAGTAAAAATGTTAGTTTAGCCTGTTATATATAGGTTCATGATAAGAGATAAAGATATCATGAGATAAAGATGTGATTGGCATTACATAAACTTATAGGAAGATGACCTATCCAGAAGCCATTCATATTAGGATATATATTCTCGTTTATTACTATGTAATTTCCTTAAAGGATTTGTTGAAACAGAGCAGATCTCCATAGAAGATTAGAAAGAAAATTATTATAAGAATATTATAGCATCTTCAAGGGGCTCCCTAAACCTCTTCCTTAGCTAAAATAACTAGTGGGGATCGTTTTAGAGCACTCCAATGGGCTCTCTAAATGACTCCCTATTTTAGAGAACTACCAAGAGGCTCTCCAAATGTAGAAAGTCATTTTAAGCTTCATATCTTCTCTTTCTTATTTTTTATAATATTTTTAATTTGATTGATTTTCTCTTTATTATTTTTACAATTTAAAATAAAATAAATTTATTTGTATTTTAAATTTAAAAAATATTAAAATATTAATGACTAGCTATAATAGAAAGGATATTTAAAATGAATTGCTAGGTAAAATAACTTTTTAGTTAAAATAACTAAAATTTAGCTAAAATGAGAGAGCAACGTTGAAGATGTTAAAGTGATTGCAATGGCTTCAAATGGGTTATCTTCTCTGGAGGTGGGATTACAGTTGGTATATCTTCCATCAACTTTTTACATGAAAAGTTACATCAGATGGCCTACTCACCTCTTTTTTAGGTTATAATTTTATCATTTTTCGCTCTATGTGGGAATAAGAAACTTTCATCTTTTTCGTAGCTTTCCGTTGCTTTCCTTTGCCAATTCATGACGACGTGAGGATTAAATTATTATCAAAAAGGTCCTGACGTTTCCCATTAAATTAGTACCCATTTTCATGTTATTGTAAACGGTGATTGAGTTTTGAGGGTATCGTTAGTTTATCAAGCTAAGTTTAAATAGTATTAATTGATTAAAATACTTCTATCTTCTTATTTTATTATGTTTGTACCATTGTTAGGGTTTTTTTTTTTTTTTTTCCTTTCAAAATCCCCCATTAATATAGTGGACCAATAGAGATGAAAGACCTCTAATGGAGGTTGAAACCGGCATCCAATTGGAAGTCGAAATCCAATAGAGGTCTCAATAAAGAAGATGACTAAAAAAAATATTTAGAAATTTTCATTTTTATAAAATAAGTTTTGGAAACTATTTGTTAAGTCTCACAAACAACAAAATAAGTCTCATAAACTATAAAATAAGTTTCGGAAATACAATATAAGTATAGGAAACATGAAAATAAGTCAAAAATACACAAATAAGTCTCGGAAACACATATAAAAACGAGACTTATTTTTGTAAGTGTTTAATGGTATTTTTGTTAGATCCACACTTTATATACTATTAAAAATTAAGTTATTAAGTTAATGGAATTCTTAAAACTCATTTTTTTAAGAATACTGTTAAATTTTCTAATATAAGGTCATGGAACACATGAGTTTGAATACAAGGTCATTGGAACATGAGCTTGTTACAATCACTGTGAGGACAAGCCCCACATCACATCTGGCTCTGGATGGATTGTTACAAATGAGGCCATCGTGCTCTCCAGGAAAAGATTGCTTGTTGACTAGTACTTATTAGAATCTAATATCACTTCTTGTATATGTATGTACACTGCATGTCGTTTCTAAATTTACGGAAAAAGAAAAAATCCATAAGGTTGAAATTTTGTGAATAGAATATATATAATGTGTGATTATAAGATTTTTTTTTTTTTTTTTATAAAAAAAAGTCGAACATTTTTGTTGTACGAAGAGTTATTATAAATATATTAAAGAGTAATGCTGTTTTTTTATTTTTTTATTTATAATTTTTTTTATATAAACTAATCACACATTTTAAAGAATCAAGCACCACCATCAGGGCAGACCCGAGGGGGTAGCGAACCCAGAATTTTGCAAGGGCCCCCAACTGGTCTGCTTTATTATTATTTTTTTTTTCTCAATTCATTTTATTTTATAAAAATAATATATATATTTATATAATTTGTCACATTATATATAGTCAAAAAGTGTGTATTAGTTCATGGCTGTTTTAGAAATATATTGGGACTCAATTGACCAATTATTTACTTAAAAAGAAAACCCGGTGCCCAATTCCTTACTTAAAAATAAAACCCAAAACCCTAAGTCTATATAGTGTAATCTTATTAATATTATAACCATAATTATATAGATTGTTACTAATAATAATTTATTTTATGGGGTCCCGATTTTTATTAATATTATTAAATAGATCGGATCCCGAAATGTCTAAAGAATGCCCTGACCACCATCGACATCCCAACTATGATGGCACCCCACTGGCAAGCTATCCCACACTCAACAAACCCACCAAGGAGAAAGCATTCCTTCACGTCATTTGAACATTATTTTTAATAAATAATTTGATCAACCTAACAATATTTTATTTTAAAATAACAAACAATATAACTTTTGAATATTCGTGGGCGCATATAACCTAATAGAAACCATACCTCACAACTTAAGTTGAGAAATTCCAAATGGAATCGGTGAAAAATATCACTATTTTGAGTTGGTGTTTCACGAGTATTACCGTTTTAATAACTTAAGTTTTAAAGCCACCAAAGTAAGTAAACTTAAAAAAAATGCCTTTAATTTACATATATTTTGTTATTAACTTTTCAGTTTTTCAATTTTTGTTTTTCTTCTTCTTCATCGGCTTCCATTAAAAGGTCTATTCCACCTCCAATAGAGGTCGATGAAGAAGAAGATGAATTTTTTTTGGAAAAATTCATTTTTGTCCAATAAGTCTCTCACTTGTTTGTGTTTTTGAGACTTATTTTGTATTTTCGAGATTTATTTTCTAATTTCTGAGATTTTTCAGTTAGTTTTCGAGACTTTTCAAGTAATTTTGAGTCTTTTCAGGTAGTTTTCAAAACTTTTCATATAGTTTTCAAGACTTTTCAAGTATTTTCAAGACTAATTTTCGAGACTTATTGGTAATTTTCGAGACTTTTTTTTATAGTTTTCAAAACTTTCTGTAATTTTTGGGACTTTTTAGATAAAAATAAAATTTTTCATTTTTTTTTTCTTCTTCCTTGAAACCTATATTTGAGGTCCATTGGACCTCTATCAATGGAGGATTTTGAAAGAAAAAAAAAAAATCAAAATACTGAAGAATTGGTTTACTATGGTGGAACATTTTTTGACGATCCTATTTTATAAATTATTTAAACTTAAGTTATTAAAATGATAAGTTATTTAAACTTAAGTTATTAAAGGAGTGATACTCTTAAATTCACCTTTAAAAAATGCTTATACATTTTTGAACCCGTAATTCAAATATCTTATTTCCGGATAAATAAATAAAAACCTAAATATTTGGTTGGATAATGACCTCATACTCTCTCCCTCTAAGAATAGCTTAATATATGATTGGAAACTTGGAATTGTAATGATGCATGAAACAGTCAAATCATGAGGTTAATTATTATTAAATTTTGTATATGATAAAGAGTCAAATCAAATGAGTTTAGTTTCTTAAAAAAAATATAAGTCAACTTATTACTTAATCGCTCACACTAATTTCAATCTTTATTTAATGTTGAAAGTAGTATTTTTTTTTTTTCCTTTTTATCAATGTATATCCTTTATCATCCTCTCTCTCTCAATTTAGGGAGATAATTACCCGATAGCCATAAATTTAATGGCACGCTATCAAAATGGTCATTAGATTAAGAATTGGTTTTAAAATGGTCATTTTTTTTTATCAAAAGAGCGATACTAATGGTCATTCAATTCAATTCATTCTAATGAATGATATTTTAGTAAATAAGGGGTTTATATTAATTTATTTTAGATATATTTTTTTTAAATCAATTTTTTCAATGAGTGACATTTTGATAAATAGGATGACATTAATTTATTTTAGATGTTTTTTAGAAATCAATTTTTTCTTTTGTTTTTTGAAATGAATAATTATATTTGTAAATATATATTTATATATATATATATATAATTATTCATTTCAAAATACAAAGAAATGGTTTAGATCAATACATGTGTTTCTTCTTTGTTATTTAGATTTTTTAGATTTTGTAGCCTTAATCTTCTCAAAAAAGAAATATATATATATATATATATATATATATTTATATATATTTGAGATATGTTATACATATATACACACACTAAATATAATTATTCATTAAAAAAAAAAACAAAAGAAAAGATTGATTTCAAAAAAAAAAAAATATCTAAAATAAATTAATATTATCCCCTTATTTACCAAAATACCACTCATTGGATAAAATTATATAGAATAACCATTAGTGTTACACTTTTCGCCAAAAACAGTCATATTGAAACCAATTTTTAATCTAGTGGTCATTTTGATAATGTATCATCAAATTGATGGCCACGGGGTAATTATCCCCTATTTATATATATATATATATATATATATTTATTTATTTATATAATCGAAAATTTTCTTATAAGGATGCTTTGATAAAATTATATAAGGACATTAAATGTGAGCCCTCGTTTTACATACTTTGATTTGATATGTATGCACTTGTCAAATCACTTTTATAAATAAGTTACTCATATTCAATATTTTGATAAAATTATATAAGGATGTCTTGATAGCAACAAGACTGTATATATAATTATTACAATAAGTTTAAAGGTCAGCGATGATATACAAAACAAACTCACCTCATTAAAAGTTGTGTATTATTAATCTAATGGAAATCAATGCTAAGGTGGTTTTGATTAGTGATGATAATTTGTCGTTAAGATGTTGATCACAATTTAGACAAAATTAGAAAGTAAATCAAAGTTAGGTGACGGTGGGACGGGGGTCGAACAATACAGCAGGCAAGGCGTTACATCGAGGATCAAAACCAATGCACATACAATAATTCTAATTCGTAGATGAATTGAAAGATCATCTTCAGAAGCTTATCTCTTTTGAATTCCGAGGCCAAGGGAATCTAATGTCCTATGATGTGTGATTTGATTAAAAGGTGAAAGCCAATAATTAATTTAATGTTCTATTCTATTACTTTCAGATTTTATATATCTTTTTTCTTCATATATCTTTTTGAGTTGGGTATATATACAATATTCTCCTTTTCGCTAACTTCCAGGGAACAAGAGAACATTTAGTTGGTTCATTGAAAGAAGAGAACCAACCCTTTTCCATACAATTTACACTGTGAATGCGATTTTAGCGAGAGAGATTCCTTTCTAATTTTTTTTTTTTTTTTGATAAATATCTCATCGTGAAACACTTGGTACGTTAAGCATGTGTTAATTGTCATTTCTTTTCAACAAAAAAAAAAAAAGTAGAAATTTTTTTTATAAATTACGGTATATAATTAAAAAATTTAGGCTATAGTTTATATCAATTAATTTAAAATTTTAAAATTGATTTGCAAACTAATTACAATAAAAGAAAGGTTTGCAAACTAATTAAATTACGCAAACCTATTCTAGTAATTAATTTTTGTTCTAAAGTATTACAAAAATTATTACAATAGGACTACTAGGACATGTCGAGATCAAACAATACATTTATGATCCAGATATCTACTCCTATAACGAGAGATTACTACTTCCACAATCAGGGAAGAAAACTTCCCACACATGTTTGTAAAATACGCATAGTGGGATTTGAACCCCTCACCACTTAATTATGTGAAGGGATGTGAAGTACCAGCTTTGCTAAAAGGTAATGTGCATTCTAGTAATTAAATTACATGAATTAATTTCATACTTATATTTCAAAAAATATATATTAAAAAAAATTCATACTTAATTAATGCTAGATCTCACAAATGACAAAACTAATCTTAATTATGTAACTGGTATCCATTTCCTATAATTCAACAATTTTTTTTAAGGTATCGAATTTTATCACTCATAAAACAAATTAGTACACCCATATTTTATTATAAATTTTAATTACAAAAATAACCATGTGGAAATTTACTAGTAAGGGTAAATTACTTTAATTAAAAATAAACCAATTAATATTTACACTCATTAAATACACTCATATCTTCAACTATATCTCTTTATTAAAAATAAAAATAAAAAACTTATGATTATCCTTGACTTTTGATAAACCCTAATTAAACTTTAATTTTATTTCAAATTTCAAACTTTTTCACCATCACTTGATTATTATATAACAAAGTAATTGAAAAAGAATTTTCAGAGAACTCTAATCATACAGATGTATATATCATTATACTTTTTTTGTTTTGTTTTCCTTTAATGTCTATTTATGAACTATATCAATAAGCAATATATATATATATATATATATATTTAAAAATAGTTGTAGATATCAATGGTTTTTTTTTTTTTTTCAAAAGATAGTTATATATATATAAGAGAATTCCAGATAAAAATCTATTGACCCATATACAATTCAGTTCTATGTATTCCCTTTCATAAGCCTCATACATTTGAGATATTTTCCAAAGTAAATTAGAGATATTTCCAAAAGTAAATTGGATCATCATTAGATGATGATTTGATTCCGAAAATAATATGAATTTTTTTTTATAAATTAGGTGTGTTAATAATTAAAAGGGTTTACAAATAAAATGTATTAAAATGAATATATTCATTTCAATAAGAATACTATTAACATTAGTATAAGTATTAATTGTGATATTTATTTTTTAAATTTTAAACACATATATATATATATACTGATGTACTACTAATTAGTTTTATAAGGTAAAATACTCGCACTATTTTTCACTGTCGTTTTCATTTTAAATGCGAAATAAATGCTATTGCCAATGATACTTCTTTCTCAAATGATGTTATAACAGACACTGACTTTGAAAATATATTAAGTTTGATTGCACACAGCACACACGAGGTCCATGGAATGAAATATTGGTTTACACTTAATCACCATACTTGTCGATACGTGTATGGATGGTTGGATTCCTTACCAAGAGATAGGGATGATATAGAGTCATAGAGATATGAGAAGACAAATAATCAACCTCAGTTTTTTTGACTTTTTTTCTTATTAATTTGTCATAAAGCTTTTAACCTGTTTTCATTGCCCAACAAACATACTCAGAAGATCCAAACTGTTGGAATCTCAGCTAATTATCAATAGAGACACTAACAGTCTAACAATAACATTTATACTCTTGTGCTTCTTACAAATCTCACATCCATTTGTTTAGTGAAAAAAACAATCAAATATGAACGCCAACCACTTTTATGATTTGTTTTAATTCTGTCGAGTAATTCGAATGGATATTTTATAATAATCTTCATATGATGATATGAGTTGAAAAATAATAGATATATCAAAGGGAAGACAATAAAAAAAAAAATTTACTGAGAAGGTATTTGTGATGGAAAATCGTTCGTTAAAGGGCTAATTGCACAAACCCCCTTAAGTTTAGGTCTAATTACAGCTAGATGGATCTTTTGTTCGAAATTACACAAACCTCTCCTATCATAAGTTGACTTCCATTAAACTTAACCATTGACTAAAGGACTAATTGCACAAACCTCCCTTGAGTTTAGGTCTAATTACAGCTAGATGAACCTTTTGTTCGAAATTACACAAACCTCTCATATCATAAGTTGACTTCCATTAAACTTAACCATTGACTAAACTTTTAGGGTTATACGACTTGAATACCCTCATTTGTATTATTTTATTACCTAAAATAATTAATTAAACAAATATTATCTAATATATAATAAAATTTTAAAATTTTAATAAAAAAAGATGAGGATAATGTTATTATTTTTTTCGAAATTTATCACCCATTTTTCAGAGGAGGAAAAAAATGGTGAAGTTTTCTTTTTTGTCGACAAATATCACCACCTATTTTCAACTAAAGAGGAAACATTATCATCTGAGCTTTTTTTTTTTTTTTTTTTCTAGGTTCAACACTCATTTTCAACAAAAGAAAAAAAAAATCATCACAATTGAGTTTATTTTTTATTTTTCGAGATTCATCACCGTTAAGAAAAAAAAAGGCCCATGAAGGATTTTTATAAAAAAATAAAAATGGGTGATAAATTTTTTTAAAAAAATAACAACATTATCATCATCATTTTTATTAAAATTTAAAATTTGTATTATGTATTAGATAATATTCGTTTAATTATTTATTTTAGCTAATAAAATAATACAAATAGGGGCATTCAAGTCATTTAAGGCTAAAATTTTGGTCAATGGTTAAGTTTAACGGAAGTCAACTTATGGTAGGGGAGATTTATGTAATTTTGAGTAAAAGGTCCATATCGCTGTAATTAGACCTAAACTCAAGGGTAGTTTGTGCAATTAGTCCTTTGTTAAATTTAATGTATTTATAAGTAGCTTTGATGTAATTAAAAAAAGTTTTTAAATAAAAAAAATTTTATATCTAAATTTTTTAAAAGTTTGTAAGTAAAACATGGGAGAATTGCACCCACCTCCCCTGAAGTTTTAATGGCAGTTAGATGAACTGAAATCGTTTTTCTACGCTTACACCCCTGGATTTAACTTGGTTTAGTTATCCCCTAGTAGTGTAAGGGTATTGTCGTCCTTTTGATCATTTCATTTATTTAAAAAAAAAAAAATAACAAGAAAATAAAATCTAAATAAATAAATAAAATGAAAAGAGAACAAGGTTATATTGCTCCCACTCCCATGATCCCACCCACGCCACGCGTGAGGGATTTGTCATTGGTAGTTGCCACCCCACTCCCACCTCTCCATAACCGAATGGATGAAGGAAGCTTGGTGTTTGATTGGGAGAGGTTAGTGGTGTTTTATATTTGGTGTGGGTTTTTTGATGAGTATGAGGAGTATGATGGGTTTTGATGTTTTGTTCAATTTTTGAATATGAAATGGTTTGGATTTAAGTTTGAATTGAGTAATTGTAACTATATGATTGTGGATTTGTTGTGGAGTGTTAAAATTTGAGTGGAAAATTTTTAAGTTTGAACGGATAGTTTTTGTATTTTAATGGATCGTGCTTGATTTTGGGTGGTAAAAGTGGATTCTACCTATTGTGGTGGGCCCACTAATATTTGTGATCAGGGATGAACCTATGAAATATTTATCGTCTGGACTAAATTATATATATATAATTTTTTTTTTCTCTGTGTACACACTAATATTATAAGTCAACTTTTTACCTATCAATAATTGGATTTGTCTACTTTTGTTTAATCGATATATTATAATGCTTAATTAATGGTTCACAAATTCTTACACTAAATTTATTAAATTCGGTGTGCACTATGGAGAAAACTCTTATGATATTTTTTCCTCAATGCGTATTAATATAATAAAGTCGGTGCAATACATGCGAGACATTAATTAAGAATAAAAAACTTTTTATATAATTTTTGGTGAATTTTTTTTTTTTAATAATAAGATGACACCGATTCAATAATGGACCACTCAAAATATGAAATATGCTGTAAATTTTATCTATAAACAATTATTTAAACATGTAATCAAAGATATTTTCTTATTTAAAGTTGAAACATGGCTTAATTCTATAACGTTAGAAGCCATAATATTATTTATATTTTTAAAACTTATTTTGAACAACAAAATATTTACATTATATTAAATTTAGACAAAAATATCATATTTTTATAATATTATCAAAACTTAGGGTACTCTTTGCAATTATCCCTTTATGCATAATTTTTTTTCCTTGAGGACTACCCGAGCTACAGTCGGGAGCAGCCCTCATGAACATTCGCCTATGTTTGTGATGAAGTAAATAGGAGAGACCACAAAAACAAAAGAGGTATACTTTTTTTTTTCTTCTATATAGTTTGTTTATCTATGAGGGTAATTTTATTATTTCATGATTTATAGTTAAACATCCTAAGTTTCTAACAGAAATCCCTAACGTTTTTTAACTCTAGAGGGTGTGAGTTTGGAAAAACGATTTCAGTTCAACTGCCTGCCATTATGCCAAACCTCAGGGGAACCGGGTACAATTCTCCCGTTAAAAAAAAACAAATTATATTGTTCGTTTTGTTAATTAAAAATCAACACAGTTGTTATTTATTCTAAAACATTTAAAAAAAAAAAAAAAAAAATTGCTGTTAGAAGAATCACAGGCCAACAAATTTTGTGGGCCTATGTTGGGATTTGGGTCCATACTGGCTACGTAACCCAACCCAAGTATGTGATCTTGATGGATCAGTTCTTGTCTGTTCCTTTTGCTGGCTGTTTTATGTTTTCCTCAAGATTTTGTATCCCTTGAAAGCTACATATACACTCGCAAATTAATATCTTTTTGAAAGTCCAATAATACCTTTAACTAAATTACTAAAAATGCTGAATAGTTAGCAATTACTATCACCGATAATTATTAATCAATTTCCCATTTTAATCACCAATAATTATTAATCAGTTTCTTATTTTAATTGTTAGTCCAAAAAAAAAAAAAAAAAAAAAATCATCCGTTATAATGTGTCCACAGTAACTGTATGCTTGTATAACATTCTTAAGCAATGAACAAGGTTTGAAAAAGGTCATACTAATCTTTTTTCTTTTTTTTGGTGTGGGTAATTATTTACGTTTCCGAGAGAAACTGACATGCCTTTATAATTTATGGACTTCATATTTTTTTCTTCAGCACTGGTGTTACAAGTTTACAACAATGATTTTCACTTTAATTAAGACCAAAAAAAAAATCCATAAATACACAATGAAGCATTATAATATCTATCTTTAGTTGCCGAAACCAGGTATCATGCCCAATTAGACAAGTTCATTGTCAAAAGTTGGATATTATATATAAAAAAAAAAACATTAGAAACGGACCCCAAAGCCCAAAAGTTGGCCCACAAACCATCAGGCCAAGTCAAACACGTGGTCAAATCAAGTAATGAAATCAGACAATCATGAAGGGACGTTACACACATCCCAAACGTCTCCACTTAATATTTAGGTTCAAACGAACCATAACAGGCAATTAAAACCCTTGATCCACGCTCCCTCTTAAATGAATCGATACGTTGGAGACCCCTGGTCTCCACTATTAACAACACGCCCTCTCTCAAATGTGAGGGTCCTGAAATTCTCTCTTGTATGCGTAAGCTCTGAAATTCTTTCCAATTTCCTATAAACTCATCGCATTAATTACCGCAGTGCTCCTCCGCCATTAATCGTTCGATCATCGATAGTTCGATGGTGGACACACTCCTAGAGCATTGTTGATCCCGACCCTTCATCAACAATGACTAATCTCTTTTAGTGACACTCGCAATAAAACGAGGTCAGAGAGTAGCACAATGTAAGTAAAGTTCGTTCCCATAAGGATCGAGTGACCGATTACCAAAATTGATTAGTCTAAGTGTTATTCAAACAATCATAAAAGAAATGTTTTCTAACTAAGAAAATTAAACTAAATAAATAAAAGGATTAATGCTAATGCAATAAAGAAATAACACGAAAATAAACACAAGTGTAATAATGGAGAAAATATGATAGGACTTGACTACACCCCACACCCTCTATTGACTTCCGTTCTAGATTCAAATACTCACCCAAATCATACTCGTATAATTTATAGATTCATGCACCATAATATTAACCTACAATCTTTGTCGAGTAGAATAGATTACACCCAAAATCATATCCAAGCATATCTCTCGATTACTCTGAATATATGAATGGGTTCGTTAAGGATATTGGTGCATTAAACGAATCCTATACGCTAGCCTAAGTAAGTCTACTTTTCTAGACATGCATAGAGGACATTTTATCGAGCATGTGGTGTGCGTCTCCGGTCAATACATAACACATCACAAAAATCATTCAAAAGGAGATCAATCAATTGAAAGCTTTAAGCACACTAAAATACCCATACAAACTACACTTGTACAAAATGAATAAACAAAGGTCAATACATATAGATATTCAAGGGTGGGGTTTCATCATATCCTAACAATCAATATTTAGCTCATCTCACAAAGTATAGCCATACAATATATTAAATTAATTAAATACATGGCTATGTAAAGGAAAATAAAGAGAATAAAGATTAGAGAAAACTAATGAGATCTTCTCTTCTTTCTTTACCCCTCTTTTTAACTCTCTTTTCGTTCCAAAAGATGGAGTGATGGTGGATGTGGTAAAGAGAAATGATGGGTGTATGTGTGGGTGGAAAAGATGGTGGAATGAGAGGGTTTTGGTGGATTTGGCTTTGAAGTTCAGTTTCCTTTATGTGGCTCTCCTTCCTCTTTGATGTGTGAAAGACATATATATACATATATATATATATATATGGGCTCAAAATAGGGTTGAAATTTCGTCCAAAACGACCAAGAGATGGATTGCCGCGGTTGGGGTTTTTCGCTGTTAGTGGAAGCGGCATCTGGACCGCGGCAAGTTTGGAGGATTTCTGTCTCCCTACTGCCATTGACTGCGGCACTTTGATGGGGTCTCTGTCGCTCGACCGTTGTTAACCGCAGCGCCAATGGTAGCACTCTGATGCCAAAACTCCAAACTTTTCATAATAGCACATTGACCCCTCGAAACTTCTCTACAACACAAAGACACCTCCTGAAATCAAACGAAACCTACAAAAACCTCAAACAAACCATTAAACACATGATTTTACCCAAGAACGATCTCAAAACGATAAGGAAATGGGGCTACACTTTGTTTAGAAATGAACCAATCAAACAATACTCAAATGGATCCATCCAAGACTCTTCGATTACATTGAGAAACCAAATTTCTCAACCATCAATATCGACCAATACTTAGTCAATCAATTGTTCAACTAGACTGCGTCGAACAAACATGGTTTGCCATTCTCAACCCCTTTATTTCATTTGTTTCGAGCAATATACTGACTTGAGCGTCGGAGAGTCCCGGAAAGAGAACACCCCCTCATGTGGTTCGCCACCATTCCGTTTATTCATTGTTTTACAAGTTGTCAGTGCCTACTTCGATGATCAAAAAATCAATTGTAGATCCGATCGACTACATTTTGTTGCCCACTATAGGGCCATAACAATTTCCCTTATACAATAACTCCATTCGATCCAAAATCAAAAAGGACGATGGAATCAGGCGATATCAAGGAACGATTCAACCTTCTCGCAACCCAAATGGCGGAGAGCACAACACGCTTGCAGAACCATAAGAAGGAGAATGCATAAGTTCGAGCCAAGAACGTGGAGCTGCAAGGAAAGCTTGATCTAATATCAGGAAATGCACAATCTACTTTACAACCACCCCCGATCGACAGTCGATCGTAAGAACAAGTTAGGGATCCAGAAAATAGCACGAGATGGCAGGGAACGCGCTCCCCAAGACTACAACTGGATCCCCCGTTCATCGATCCCCAACGAACCCACTTTGGTGACAGACGTGAACGCTATACCAGCTAATCTGTCGACCCTGATTGGGACACAGAGGGGTTCGAACCAACAAAACAACGATACGGTAAGATCAAACTTGCTCTATTCTAACCCTAAAGTTGCTCGTAGGTTTACCGAGAGAGAGACGATGATCCAAAGGATCCTAGGAATGCCAACTCCAATCAAATGAAGCGCATCAAACAACTTCATAGATTCTCCGTTCGTCGATGAAATCGCACTCATGGAAATGCCAAAGAAGTTCAATTTTCCAAATATGAAACAATATGTTGGAACGCCGGATCCATACGACCATATCACGTAATACAAGCAACACATGTTCATAGCTGCAATTGCAAGAGATCAAAAAGATTCGTGCATATGCAAAAGGGTTCGGATCGAGTATCACTAGACCAGCTCTCCAATGGTACATAATTTACCGAACGTGTCGATCAGCTTGTTTGCATAACTAACAGATACGTTCGTCAAACAATTTACGAGTAACAGAAAGCTAGAAAAGTTGTCCAACGATCTTTACACAGTTGCCCAACGGAGAGGAGAGCGTTTTTGAGATTACTTAGGAAGGTTCAACAGAGAAAAGGTTCAATCCTTAACTGTAATCCCGCAACTGCGATCTTTGCTTTTGGGAAACGACCAAATCACGATTCAGATCTCTACAAGGAGTTGACCAAGTACCCTTGTCACAAGATGGAAGATGTGCTAGCCAAGGCTTGAGCACAGATAAAATGGGAGGAAGACGAAGCGAACTATCGATCTCTGAATCAACCATAGAGGGTGCATAGGCATGACCAACGAGTCGAGCAAAGATCAGATGATCTACGAAATGTCAATGATTTGAGAAGGATGGGCCAAAGAAGACGATCATATGATAGACCACCTCGAGTCGACAACAAACAAGTCGAAGGTAGACAGAGGACACGAGTACCCGAGTACACCCTAAGTATCGAACCATCAGAGGCGGTGAACGTCCTTAAAGGTATGGGAAGTTTGGTGAGGTAGCCTTCGAAGATGACCTCACCCCCGGAACACTAGGATTCGAACAGATGGTATGAGTTCTATGGCGATCACGGACATCGAACCGATGATTACATAGCACTAAAACTCGAATTGGCAGAACTACTGAAATAGGGACGATTAAAAGAATTCATGATCGATAAAAGGAAATCCACCTTTGCACAACAAGATGAACGATTGAAGGATAACGAAAAAGAATTCTCCACCAGCACCTCTTCGTCCCCAACGAACCGTTAACATTATATCGAGCGGATCCGAAATAAGTGGTATTTTGTACTCTTCCGCAAGGAAACGAACTTGACAGGTATCAAACACAGAGGTGAGACCATTTCATAAAAACGATCATTTGATCGATATGGTAATTTTGTTTAATGCAACTGCTAGCTCAAACTTATTCTTACCCCACCACGATGCACTTGTCATTTCACTTTATATCACAAAATGTTTGATCAAATTTTGTCTAGTCGACAACAGTAGTTCGACTAATATTCTTTTTTTAAATGCCTTGAGAGAAATGCAGATCGATGAATTAGGAATTACTCGACGTTCAACAACTCTGGTAGGTTTCAGTAGAGAAGCAAAAAGCACGATATGTGAGATTGTATTGCCTATGTACATAGAGGGTGTGAACATACAAACCAAGTTTTTGGTACTTGACTGTGTTTCGGCTTATAACGTGATAGTAGGCTGCCTGTGGATTCACGAGTTGCGAGCTGTTCCATCGACACTCCACCAAACGATCTGCTTTCCCACCAAGTAGGGAGTTCAAGAAATCAAAGGAGAACATAAGACATCTAATGAATGCTATCAAACGAGTCTCAAGGAGAAAAAGCACGAGTTATAGCAATTACAGAAGTCTGGATCGGAACTCAACCTAGACAAGCTCAATGTATAAGAACTTGATGAGATCTAGATAAACCCCGAATTCCCAAAGCATAAGGTTCGAATAGGTTCAAGACTCGAATCTGTAATTAGAGGAAAGTTGATCGAATTCCTGAAGCAGCATCATGATTTATTTGCATGGTTGCATGCAGACATGGTAGGAATTGACCCCGAGGTCATGGTTCATCAACTACAAGTTGACCCCAAACATCGACCAGTAAAGCAAAGGAGAAGAAAATCTACCCCCGAGCAAAATAAGGTCATTAACGACGAAATCCAGAATTTGATCGACATAGGGTCATTGAGGGAGGTTAACTACCTTGACTGGCTAGCCAATGTGGTCGTGGTGAAAAATAAAAACGGGAAGTGGAGAGTCTGCATCAATTTCACTAACTTAAACAAGGCATGCCCGAAAGACTCTTTTCCTCTCCCCCACATAAATATGCTAGTCGACGCTACAACGGGTCAGGAGTTATTGAGCTTCATAAATGCTTTCTCAGGAAATGTAATTCATAACCGAGCGAGGTATATTATACTACAAGGTAATGTCATTCTAACTTAAAATTGTTGGTGATACCTATCATCGATTGGTGAACAAAATGTTTGTAGAAATGCTGAGAGATACGATTGAGATGTACATCGATGATATGTTAGTCAAGTCGCTCGTAGCGGATCAGCATCTCGAACATTTGAGGCAATCTTTCGAAGTACTCAACATGTATCACATGAAACTTAATCCTACCAAATGTGCGACTTGATTAAGATATATGGGTCACCAGATATCCTACGAGTGAGGGATCGAAGCAAACCCACCGCAAATCCAATAGATCATACGGATCGAATCCCCAAAATGCATCAAGGACGCGCAGAAACTAACAGGACGAATAGCAGCATTGGGTCAGTTTATCTCTAAGTCATCCGAAAGATGTCACGGATTCTTCGAAACATTGAAAAAGAATAAAAAGTTTGAATGGACGGAGGAATGCGAGAACGCTCTATGAGAATTGAAAGTTTATCTCTCGACACCACCATTTCTTTCGAAACCATTCGATGGGGAGGAACTTTGCGGTTAACGCTGTGCTTGTAAGGGAAGATGAAGGTAAACAATCTCCTGTATATTATGTGAGCAGGTCATTACTTGATGTAGAGACTCGATATAGCCAACTCGAGAAACTGGCCCTTGCCCTTATCACGGCGGCGAGGAAGTTACGACTTTATTTCCAATGCCACTCGATAGTCGTCCTCACGACCTATCTATTGAAAAATATTCTCCACAAGTCAGAGCTGTCTGGTCGATTAACCAAATGGGCAGTAGAGTTAAACGAGCACGACATCTCATATCGACCAAGAACTGCCATAAAAGCCTAGGTACAGGCTGATTTTGTTAATGATTTTTATCCTAACTTGTTAGAGTAGGTGGAAAAGGAAATGATACACATGGTCGACAATAAATTCAAGGAAATGTGGGAGTTAATGGTCGACAGATTGAGCAGCATCAGAGGAAACGGACTAGGAATCATCCTCCAATCGCCAGAATAGATTGTGATCAAGCAAGCAATTATTTAAGCCGATCAACAACAAAGCGGAATACGAGGACCTTATCATAGGATTCACATAGGCCAGGAATCTGGCTGTTAAGAAAATCAAGGTTAGTAGTGATTCGCAATTAATTGTGCTACAGATACAGGGATCGTACAAAGCAAGGGACCCCAAAATGATAGCCTACCTCGATCTAGTCAAAGAAGTCAAGTCCAGCTTCGAGGAATTTGAAATAGACCAAATAACTCGAGCGAAGAATGCACGAGCAGACTCCCTAGCTAATCTCAGCTTGACGATGCAAGCGACCACGAGCAAATTGATCCCGATAGTATACTTGCAATGGCCAATAGTATGGAAAGATAAGTCGCAGATGAAAGTGTCGACTATCGATTCAAGCGCAAACTGGACCACTCTAATAGTCGAGTACCTTGAATATAATTGCCTTTCGACGAACAAAAATGAAGCGAAAAGAGTTTATGCCAAAGCTGCCAAATTCAGCATAATACAAGGTAAACTATACAAACGATCATTTGCAGGACCATATCTGTTGTGCGTAAATGCTTCATAGGCAAAATCGATCCTAGAGGATTTGAACGTTAGAAAACGCAGAAACCACTTCGGGTCGAGAAGTCTGGCTCATCGAGCAATTACGGTTGGGTATTACTGGCCAACTATGAGATATGATGTGTTCAAATTTGTGAGAAAATGCGATAAATGCCAGCGACATGCATAAGTATCTCATCTACACCCGGAAAAGCTCAACTCGATATTCTCTCCATGACCATTCATGAAATGGGGGATGAATATCATGGGGAACTTCCACCATCAACTGAAGGCGGCAAAGTCTACGTTTTAGCTATGACAAACTATTTCACGAAGTGGGTCGAAGCAGAATCGTACAAGAGCATCAAAGATATCCATGTAAAAAATTTTATGTGGAAAAAAAACATATGCAGGTACGGAGTGCCAAAGGAGATCGTGACATATAACGGCTCTCAATTTATTTCATTCGATTTCCAAAGCTTTTGCGAGAAATGGGGGATCAAAATCTATTTTTCTACCTCTCGATACCCACAGTCAAACGACCAGGCTGAATCAACGGACAAAATGATCATGGGCACCATGAAAAAGAAGCTCGAAGCTATTAAGAGATTTTAGGCTGATAAACTACCAGACATTATGGTTGTATTGAACAACAACTCGAACTTCGACCGGGGCATCCCCATTTTCACTCGCTTTCAGGGCAAAGGCAGTCATACTGATCGAGAAAATGGTGAATACAGCGAGAGTCAAATACCTGGACAAAGAACAAAATAATTCCTTACTAAATCTAGAGCTCGCTTTTCTTGATTAAAAAAAAAAAGGAATAAAGCCCTACTCAAGTTAGCAGAGTACCAACAATGAGTGGCTCGACATTACAACAAAGATGTCCGAGTTCAAGTGATTAAAAAAGGCGATTGGGTTCTACTAAGGGTATTCCAAAATACAAAGGAACCCGGCACAAGAACGTTTGGCTCGACATGAGAAGGCCCTTACCAGATAACGAAGACACTCGGACTATGAGCATACAAAATCCAAACGCAAGATGGTCAAGTTTTCAATAATGGCTGGAACGCAATCCACCAAAAAAGGAACTATTTCTAGTTGTTTTCTTTCTTATCGCCTAAATTTTGTTTGAAACAAGTATAACAAATGTCTCCAAGAGCAATGATGATTATTAAACGCAATTAAGTGCGATTTGAGCTTAATAAAATAAAATCCTCACTTGGGTGTCAATTACAAAAGCTCAAGTGGTTTGTAGACAACAATGTTGGAAATTTTCATCTACACGTTTCAATTCGATCTGACGCAACTATTGTGCATTCAACGATCAATCGATTCGATATCCAAAGTACGATCCCCCTCGACAAAGGTCAATCGCACTCGCACTAGGGGAAATATGGATAGCTCACCAACAAATGATCGAAGAAATGAAGCTTAGTGTTTAGCAAATTTTTTAATTTTTGAATATCCTAAAAAAGCTCTATGTCGAGCGAATGAATCAAAACTACTGTAAAAAGCTATCAAAGCTAATGTTATCGTTCATATCGACTTCTTCACTTCGTTCGATTTTGTTGGATCTTACTATTTGATATAGATATACAAATACATTTGACTTGAATTAAACATTTAGAGATTGTTCAACAAATTATGTCAATGTTCGAAATTTGTTTGAGATAGTTTGAGATTGTTTTTACTTCAATGTTTGAGTTTGTTCGACATTATTGAGGTGATGTTGTTTGACAAATCTTTCGAAATGACTCACATGCTAATCTACCCATATTACAAGGTTGTTCGAAGTTTCAAAATTGAGACTGTTAAAATCAATCAAGCATTAGAAATAAAACGAAAAAATATTACAAAGTTGTTTAAACATCAAGCTGAACCAATGGTCGAACCATTACATTACCAAAAGATTAAAACAAAGGTGTTCAAATATCGTGAAAAATATTACAACAAATCAAAGGGGGCAATATATTGTCCACCCTTTTGACCAAAAAAGAATATATGTCAAGTAAAAGATAAAAATTATCAAACTATAGGAGATTTCGGGTGATCCTCTTCGATATCGTCATTGCTGGTTTGCCCTGCGGCTTCAGAATGCTCATTGGGCTCGACTTCTTCCACTTCATCCTCGAGCTCCTTCAGCTTCTTCCACTGCTCCCAAATCTTTATGTCTTTGGCGGCATCCCAAGTGTCAGTCTCACCCAACAAATATTATTGTATCAATCTACCCCTGGTTTGGATAACAGCCTCGTCAGCAGCTTTTTCAAGCCTCTCAATTGCATCTGAGTCTGAGGCATCTTCTCTTTGCTCAACTCAAGCGAAGCTCTCAGTCGAGCATTCACCTCCTTATCTTTAGAAAGCTTGTCACTAAATTCCTTCAAAGCCTTTTATACCCCATATTTGGTCTCATCGACCTTCTTCTTCAGCTTCAAGTTTGATGACGATCGAAAGGCAACCTTCTTGGAAAGATTCTTTATGTCTTTCCTAAGGAAAATTTGAGATTGAAGGGCCCATAGGGAGAAAACCAAATTAGTTCGACATTACGAACAAACGAAAAAACTTTAAAACGACCAATTACCTAAAAAATGTTTGTAAAACCCCAATTGACAACTCGAAAGGCTCTCATTTTGTTGAGACGAGCCTCATCTTCAGGGAAAAGGAGATGGTCGACTTCTTTTAACATCGGACCAAGGTCGGAGTAAAGGCAAGCATCCGTCGACAACTTAGCAACGACGTTGTCAAAGACCTCTTCTCAACGTGAATGCTTCTTCGACTTTTCAACGACCGGGGCAGTTGATTCAAACAGGTCAACGACCTCTGTAGGGACAATCGACAGATTGGAAGATGTGACTGCATCTCTTTTTCCTTTCTTCTTCTCGATCCTCTCCACCTGTCTCTTCAAATCTTCTTCGGGGAGAGCTTAACGTTTGACATCGTCACTGCAGCGAAAGCTCGTTCAACGTAAGTAATAGGTTCGAGAAATCGAGTACCACACGGAATCTTGAACTCGTGCTTTATCCAAGCGTACTTAACTAAATCTTTTATACGAGGATAGAGGTTACTTGATCGAGCAAAGGTTGTATGACTCCACAACGAGTTGTTTCTCAAACTGCCCTCCTCGAGCAATACCCTCCAACTTCTCTCTGTTGGATCAATCGCAAGAATCCTTTGTGCTCTCACAAAATAGTCCACTCCCTGTATCGACTTAGCTTTCCCATCAAGTCCCATTGAAAAGAAAGAAATAGTGAGAAATATTGTAAATTACCCTAGTGACCATCACTTTTAGGTAAAAATACCAGTTTAGTAACCACTTTTACCCAACGCACCAAAATAGTCACTTTTAGCAGACATATCGTCAACGGTGGCTATTTTACTAACTTTTCGTCCATTTTCTAATAGAATGGCTGATGTGCCATATGGAGTGTTTATTAAACTAATAAAAAAAATACAATATTATAATTTCTCTCTCTCACACATTTAACCCTACCATCATCCCCACCACCAACTCCACGCCTCTCTCTCTCTTTCTCTCAATCTCTCTTAAAAAATTAAAAACAAAATTAAATCAATCTTATTTTTTCTCTCACCAGCCATCTCTCTCTCTCTTCTCTTTGATTTTTTCTATCTTTGGAAATCAATCTCTCTCTCTCAAACATTCAATCATCGTCCCCACCGCCATTGTCCAACTGCCATCGTCATTTGGGTGGTTGGGTGGGTTCGATTCCAGAGATCTGGGTTAGGTCTAGAATTTGAAGATATTTGGAAATTAATTATTTGGGTTTTCAAATTTATGAATTGTTTTCTAGAAATTATTGATTTGGGTTTTCAAATTTGTTTGGGTTTTTAAATTTCATTTTGTTTCCAGAAAATTCGATTTGTTTGGTGGATTGTTGGACACCTAGTGAGAATTTGTGTGGCTGGTTTTTAATGGTGGAGGATTCTTGATATTGTGTTTGGTGGTGATGTCTTGAGTGTTTGTGGGTGTGGTGTGTTAGGTGTGTTTTTGGCAATGGTTGTGGAGAAGATGATGGGAAATTGGATTTGGGTGTTTAATTTAGATTAGTGATTTGGGTGTTAGATTAGGTCATGTTTAATTGGAGCTGGATGGGTTTGAATCGGCGGTGGGCTTCAACGGTTAATCATGGTAATGGTTTGGTGTTGGAGACTTGAATTTGATAATAGTGGTTTGGGTTTTGGTCACTGAAATTTGATGATGATAATCGTGGTTTTAATGTTGGAGACTTGAAGTTGATTATGTTGTTTAATGTTGTTGTCGATCATCTTTGCAAATCTCTATGTATCATAGAATGAATATTTTTTTTTTTTGGGTAAATCAATTTGTCGATCATCTATGAATTTTTTTTTTGGGTACTAATCAGAGAATGAATTTACTAATCAGGGAGAGGCGTGGAGTCGATGGTGAGGACGATGATTGGGTGGAGACAATGGTGGGGTTGAATGTGTGAGGGAGAGAAATTATAATATTGTATTTTAGTTGTTTTTTTATTAATTTAATAAACACTCCGTTTGCTACATTAGTCATTCCGTTAGAAAATAGACAGAAAGTTGGTAAAATGGTCACCGTTAACGATATGTCTGCTAAAAGTGGTTACTAAACTGGTATTTTTACCTAAAAGTGGTTACTAAACTGGTATTTTTGCCTAAAAGTGATGGCCACCAAGATATTTTACTCTTAGAAATATCACGACACAAACACACAAAATATGCTGGAATACCTACCAGCATTGTTCAAAGTCGATCTAACTCCCTCGACCAGATCCCCCTGAGCAAAGAAATACTTTGGCTTACAATCCGGATCCCTGTTGGTTACCAAATAGGCAAACAAAAATAATAAAAACCATGCAAGTGCACAAATCGTAAACGATAGCACACCAGTTAAGCAAGGATCGTTCCTACGAAGAATGAATTACTTACAGAAGTTATGAATTTGACTAAATTAAGACACTCTATAACTCTCAAAAAACTTGAATAAAACATAACTCAAACACACGAATTGGGGGGGGGGGGGTGTTTGAATTGGTTGTTTAGAACTAAGAATTTGAATTAAACTTAAATAAAAAGTGCAGCAAAAAATATATTTAGAAAAATCAATAAGGAGAAGCTAGCTAGAGCTTCCTATCCACCACTAAACATTCATCTGATTCACAGACAATAATGGAGTTAAAGATATCAAACATGATGTAGATGTTCATGACAAGGTGATGGTGTCTCACTCGGGTCGTATGATTCTCTCTTAGTTGGCATGTAAATTATATGGTGTCTACATAAATACTTATATTCCAAATTATAACCTAGCATGATGTCTACTTAGATTTAATAATTGGAATTCATTAAGTATGAAGAGAATATGAACATCACATAAACTCTAAAACATGGTATCTATTCTAGGTAATTTACGAAACAATTTCCTTTAATTGTACTTTATTTCAATTAATTGTTACAACCAAGGATAGATCCGTATGGTGTTTGGCTTGTATCCTTGCAACATAAATCCTTAAATCATGCTCCTAAGGTGATCAATCAAAGAAACATAATAAAAGAAAGACAATTCTTATGGGGAAATTGAATGCATCATGTAAGAAAAATAATACTCCATTAAAACAATATCTATGAAATCAAAATCATATTTAGGGCTTCAAGTTAGCCTTAACTATGAGAAGTTTAGTTACACATCATACACATCATAACTATGAAAACAATTAAGGACATTAAAACTAAAGAAAGGTAGAAGAATAGAGGAAATAAAACTCTAAAAGATCTTCAGACTTCAATCTTCAATAATAAATTTCCGACTTCGTCTCTTGAAGAAACTATTGGTATTTATAGATAATACCTCTTTGTAGATTTCCAAATTGCTTTGATGTAGGAGACCCAATAAGTAGGAAAGTAGAATTAAACAAGGAATCAAAATCCTTTCCTAATTTGAGTTTATGAAGTTTCCCAAACATTTCTTGATCTCTTAAAGTCATTAGTATTTGATATGGGAAGCTTTAGGACAAATCTGGCCCAATTCGGAGTGGAAATCAGCCAAAAACATGTATTACCGCTGCCTAGGTCGCACCAGATGCAATGTGCACGACCAACGATATAAACCACGGTGTTCCTCTGCTATTTACCGCTGCCCATGCATGGTGCACGAATGGCGGTCTGGGCTGCAGTAGGCTTTTCCAGATATGACCTTCGATTACTAAATCGGCCATAACTTCCTCTAGAAAACTTGGAACGACGAACCGTAAAATACGTCGAAAACTAGACTTCCAGGGATTTTTGAAAACATGTAGATCTCAAGCTGGTTCGATATAAGAAGGGAGATATGGTCTTCACAAGTTAGATGTAATGCGGAAGCATTTCTCCAAACTTCACTAAAAATCACCTTTTTGTCATCAAACTCACTCCAAGAGTTATCTTCTACACAATCTCAACAAAAACATTAAAGCATTCAATTATAGTCAAGAACATAACATAAAACATAGGAATTATAGGTCTCAAATATCAACATTTATCAACCTAACAATCCCTAGACGTGAGTTCAGTGATCGGATGACCCTTTCGATGTTTAGCAGCAATCATGTACCTCCCACAGTCAGTATCATGTTCTTTCAACTGGTACGTGTATAAGAAATTCTCAAAAGTGAAATTCAAATTTCTCCTCTCGATCAAAATCTTGAGCGATTAGCAATATCCTCCACCTATTTGGCATCAATTGGCTTGGAGCGATATAAAAAAAGTTGAGTAGTTGTCGAGCTAACGGCGGAAATAGAAACCTATGTTAGGATTTTGGTTTGTGTTGGCATGTATTCCATATCAAAACGTTGTTAATCTTGTAATGTTTAGTTGTCTTAGATTGATGATGATTGAAGCTTCAAGGAGTACTTGACAACTCTTCATGCAAGATGGTGTCTTCAAGAGGAAATGAGCTACATTGCTCATCAAAGGTATAATATACCTCTTTCCTCTTACAAGACATGGGCACACACACACACGTGGCTTTTATTTGTGTCCCTGCATAGTTATACACCATTGGTATAACACTTCCACACACTTGGTAATGTATGCACATGCATTAGATTTACTTTAATAAATTTTGTGATTTGCATGTTCTTTGACTATGTCTAGGAAATAGCATACGTTTGTGACTTTGTGTTTATTTATTTTAGTTTTATTATTTTGGGACTTGGACATGATCTCATTTGATTCCTTATTGAGTCGTAGTCATTTTGGTTACTCACTCATTAGGTTTCGAGTCCAAACTAGAAAGTTATACTATTTTACGTTCTCATTTGTTGAGTTGTGTTCGTTGTCATGTACCGAGTCAAATTCTCAACTTTTTATCAAAGTTTCATAGTCGTCCACGTGCGTAAGGGAGTTAGAATTCGTAATCCAAAGACGGACTCAAAATTGGAGAGGTGCGTGAGGAGGCCGTGAGCCTCACGGCTCACACACCTCTCCGCCCGTCATGGGCTACTGAGGTGGCACACTCTCATTTTCCCATTATTTCCCTCTCTTCGTTTCATTTAAATATCATCCTTTTCCCTCCTATTCATTTCAAGAAGAAGAATTGAAAAATACTAAGTGCAGAATTTTTCTCTCAAACTCTCTCACCTTCCAAATACCATAAGTTTCTTATACGAAGTCGGAATTGAGTGATTCAAATTGAAGAATCTTTATAATCGAGTCCTCTACCTTTTACAAGTGGTTTGACAGCTGTTTGATCGCATTTTCTAGTATCTACACCTTCAAAACTGAACTAGCTGGTAAATCATAGGTAGTTGACCTATCTTTGTGTTTTCTTCTTTTATAACCTTCAATTACCTTGGGGTTTCTTCTTCTATATGTTTATATATGTATGATGAATGCTATTGAGAAAGATAGATTCATAATGAAACCTCATCAAGTCTAATTAGAGACAAATGTGAACTAGTTTTCTATGATTCTAGTTTCTCACATGTTTGAGTATTGTATTGTGATTAGTTTGATATCTAAGGTTATTTGTGATTGTGTTGATTTATTTTATGATCAATAACCTTGAAATGTGCTTTGATCCTTGATTGAACAAATCTAGGATTAGTACATGTGTATTTGTTTTTAGAGCTATCTAGGATTTAATTGATTTATCGTTTTATCCTTGCTCTAAATCTTTGGCTAGAATATTCATTGAATACATTTTCTGATTCTAGCATTTTTGTGTATGTTTCTAATATCTTGAATATGTGCTTCATGAATATGATTTATTAGCCACATGTGCTAGGTGTTTTTCATATGCTCTAGGTTTTGATTCAATTTGTATGACTAGACTATTTTGACTTGTGTTCTCACATGATTAAATCTAGTTTCCATGGAATGAATTGATCACATGTTCTATGTTGAATTTGCTTGTTTGCATCATTTGCATTCATTGATCACACTAGGAAGTCCTTGTAAAAGGTAAGAAGTCTTGACTAGGACAAGAGGTCCGGATAGTCAGGCGAGAAAGTCTTGGTTAGGACAAGAGGTCCGGATAATCAAGCAAAAAGTCATGGCTAGGATCATGAAGGTCTGGATAGCTATGTTTGGGAGGCTCACTAGAGGCATGAATGCATTGGATAAGGAGTTGGCTACAATATTGGTAGGCCCGGGCGTTTAGGTAGACATGGACCCCAATAAAGAGTGTTGCAACGGATGTGCATTGACTTTTGAGGAATTTTTAATCTTCCAACGATGTTGGCTAGAGATGGACTCCAATATATGATGGTTCCGTATTATTGAAGGATTTCATATCTACCAATAGGGATTGGGTAGACATAGACTTCACTAGGAAGTAGATCATAGAATTGGTCACTTTTGATGAATTTCTAATCTATCATTCAATATATATAGTACCCAATGGTTGTAGTTCAACCAGTGGATGTTTCCTCCTTGGAGGTTTTACCACGTTAAAAAATCTCATGTGTCAATTTTTTCTATCTCTCTCTTTTTTATTTGTATATGTGTATGTTTTTATCTTGTTGCATAATATTCACTTGTGATATATTTTGAGAAAAGATTTTGTTAAGTGTGATTTGTAAGCAATTCATTTTGATCACAGTTGTATATATAATTCTTTTGTACATTGATTCTTTTGTATAATTATATTTTGATTGACACTTGTAGCACATTGAACATTATTGAAAATACAAGTATTCTTTATTATTGTTTTTTTAATGGTTATTCTTCCTCTTGTTACATGTTGGTATATAGACAATGGTTTAATGATCACATGTTTATCTTGTCTATACATGTATATATGGTTTATATGTTGTAATGTAAGTTATCTTGAGGGACAAACTTGCGTTTGTTTCATGGGATTGAAAAATGTGTAAAAACCTATTCACCCCATCCTCTATGCAATTTAACTACGATTGTATATTTCAACCTAAGACCTAACTTAAATGGAATATGGTAGAAATATGTCCAACCTTTGATCGACCAATCAGCATGCTCAAACGGCGTCGCGACTCGCAATCTCACTGAGTCCGGAACCCCCAGTTTGAACTCTAAATTCTTTACATCCTGGTACGTCATCCTCGAGGCAAGGTTTTCCTTTAGAAATCGACCCGCCTCGCTCTCAAAGGTCGTTACTGGCTTCTTATTTATCTCGCCAGGCGTCGCTAGATGACCTACTACCGTAGTATTTGGCAAGTTTACACCTACCTCACCCACACCTATATCAGTAGGGGGTCCAGCAATAGATACCCCACCATGATCACTCGACCCAGAAGTCATGTCAGACTACTCAATGTCGACCTCGCTCTAATCGCCTTCATAGTCATCGATCATCTTCTCCAATGATGGGTTCAAATAGTCATCACTTTAACTCGATATATCTCTAAATGCTGTCGAAAAAACAAAACCCAACTTTAGCGAAAAGAGATCGAGCTACTTAAACAAACGATCACAACTACAAGAAACTATCTACTCGACCATGACCATTTAGAAAAATGATCGATCAACTATCTAAAGAAAATTGTCCAATCTACCTATATCGAATACCTAGTGAAATAAACAAGGCATGTCGGTCGAAATCGAAAATCTAAATCTTAAAGGATCGACGTAATCATCCAAGTCTCTATTTCTCACTCAAGAATCACACAAACAAGTTTCCTAAACTAAAAGTTATAAAATACATATCAAAACACAAGAAGAATTCAAAAATATTTTAAAGATCAACAAGCAAAACCAAAGCAAAATTTCAGGAAAAAAAGCAAACGCAATTAAGTAGAATCAAAAACAGCAAACAAAAGTAGAAAGTAAAAAGTAAAAAGCAAAAAGCTTACCAAAAATGAGCAAAGAAATCGGAAAACTTACCAAAAAATGGTCGAAAAGCTTGAGAACACTCAAATACCACACCTGCAAACTGTAGCAAACGAGAGAGAGAGAGAGAGAGAGAGAGAGAGAGAGAGAGAGACAAGTGATGCGGTTCAAAAGTGAAGAAAAGAAAGTTTTCTTCAAAACTTATACAAAACCCAACAGACACGTGTCATTAAATGAACGAAAATGTCTCTTCAACTGAAGCCACTTGAAAAGACGTTTTTACAGGTCTTGGAAACCCAAAAAGCGCCAATTCAAAATCTCTCACTTCGATAAACGCGCCCACCAGGAAAAATGCCACGTTAGCCCTAGTAAAAATATCAGAGACCAATGATCTTGAAAAAAACATAAAGATCCAATCATACATCACCAAACACACCGTTTGATATCACCTAGGGCCTAACGACACTTTTTGTCGATCAAATCTCGAAAGCAACAAGTCCCCTTCGAAATTGTTTGACAAATCGAGGATCGTACTTAAAGAGGACAAGATTGACATCATCTAAATGAGATTTGGTCGATACTCACCATCTAACAAAACTCGAAACGATCATCATTTCAACATTTCTTGATATCTACCAAAATCGAATGAATATGATTACGAATTTAAACCCGAAAAATACCCACCTTGACTCTCAAACAAATCCTCAACTCGAGAACCTCGAGCTTGAAGAGTGGGGGCAAACTGTAGTGGCCAAAATCAGGTATCAGGCCCAATTAGACAAGCACATTATCAAAAGTTGGATATTATTAAAAAAAAAATAAAAATAAAAAAAAAATAAAAAAACTCATTAGAAACAGGCCCCAAAGCCCAAAAGTTGGCCCTCAAACACATGGTCAAATCAAGTAATAAAATCAAACAATCATGAAGGGACGTTACACATATCCCAAACGTCTCCATTTAAGTGTCAGGTTCAAACGAACCATAACGGGCAATTAAAACCCTTGATCCACGCTCTCTCTTAAATAGATCGATATGTTAAATACACCTGGTCTCCACTATAAATAACACGCCCTCTCTCAAAGGAGAGGGTCCTGAAATTCTCTCTTGTATGCGCAAGCTCTGAAATTCTTTCCAATCTCTTATTAACTCATCGCATTAATTACGGTGGTCCTCCGCCATTAATTGTTCGATCATCGATAGTTCGATAGTGGACACACGCCTCGAGCATTGCTGATCCCGACCGTTTATCGACAATACTCAAAGGGATCCATCCAACACTCTTCAATTACATCGAGAAACCAAATTGCTCAACCATCAATATTGGCCAATTCTTAATCGATCAATTGTTCGACTCAACTGTGTCGAACAAACACAGTTTGTCATTCTCAACCCCTTTTATTTCATTTGTTTCAAGCAATATAATGACTTGAACGTCGAAGAGTCTTGGAAAGGGAACACCCCTTCCTGTGGTTCGCCACCGCTCCGTTTATTCATTATTTTACAGGTTGTTAATGCCCACCTCGAAGATTAGAAAATCAATAATAGATCCGATCGACTACACTATCATTAGCAAGTTAATTATTGCAATCTCACAAAGATAGAGAAGGAAGGAACTTTTTTTTTTTTTTTTGCATTAATTAAAGAAAGGGTATTTTTGGTATTAAGTGGGGTTTAAATACAAATAACAGATTTTTTACATTTTTTATAGGTATGCTTATGGAAGGGAGTACACACTGTTTTTAAGGGTTGCCAATATCGTCGCTCTTTCCTCAATTTGATGCTAAGATTTGCTTGACTGGTGACCATAGATTTGTATGTTTTAAATCTGACATAGACATGTATTCGATGTCTATAAGTGGTTACATATCTGGGCCTTGATTCAAAAAATAAACCCACTTAACCGACATTGTAGATAGTTCTACCCTATGCTTGTCGTTTCAATATGGGCTGGTTGCTAGGCCCAATATTAAATAGCCGAATAGGCATGAAAACCTGCTTGTGGCCCAAACTGGTAAAGAGATCGAGTTTCACGAGATGGGATCAAACCCAATGAAGAAGAAAAGCTGCTCACTTTGACCGTGTTTGACCGCTCGTACCATTTGTAAAATGAAATCCACGTGTCAATGTTGGATTCGTGGAGTACAAGTCATCAGACTTCTCCTTATCGGAAAAACTTACATGCACCTGATCAATAGGTATATGCCTTGCGGTATGGAAAACTCATTTGATTGGTTTTTCTTACCGCATGGCATGCACCCATTGGACGGATGTATTTCATCGTGTGTATGCAAACAGTTGACTGGCCCCAATCGACCTGTCTTTTGGTCAAAGATGTAACATCCATAACCATGAACATGTGCTATACCACCGTGGTCTATCAACCACCTGATGCCTCTTCTCAAACAGAGTAACAGGTCCTAGCTAGCACGTGACTACATCAGTGCATCACCAGTTGTTTTTAACTCACAAGTGTGAAATTCAAAGCCCTTTTATCCAGAAAAAGAAAAAGAAAAATTAAGGAAAAGACCCTTTTCAGTTTGCACCCCATTAAAGCTGTTTTGGTTCCTGTGCTCCCGCAACGTGCTCTCTCTCTCTCTCTCTCTCTCTCACAGATAGATACCCACTGGCTCCTCCTACACAAATCTTCACGTTCTCTTCTAATATTTATAAATATCTAAAATTTGATATTTTTAATAGAAATGCATAGTTGTTGACGTACTATATAATCTGACACCTCCACAATGAGTGTCTAGATATCGCCATTAGATTATATTGAATCTTAGCTATACAGAATTTTAGACGTCACTTGTGGTGGTGGACTATGGGACTGGTTTTCCCTCTGTTACAAGCTATTAATTTATCAATCTCTCTCGCGACTCACTGTGCAGTACAGTCAAACAAGCGGGCACACCAGTATTTTACAAATTAGAAAGCAGAACATAACCCATCGTCTTTTACATCAAAGATCTGGTTTTCTCTGAGATCAACCTTTTCTTTTTTTTTTTTTTAGAAGTATTTGCTGTAAATGCAAGCTGGATTTAACCACCATAGCTTTTGATGGGAAAGAAGGGAGGTACTTCATGGTTGACTGCTGTGAAAAGAGCTTTCAGATCTCCTACTAAAGATAGTGACAAGAGGTGCAACAGACAGAGAAGGGAGGACCATGAACAAGAAGAAGATGAGGAAAAGGTTTGTCCTTTATTATTATTATTGTTGTTGGAAAATCTCTTCTTCTTTTCAATCTGTTTTTGTTCTCTGTGGATCTGTAAAATGGATTTTGATTTCTGCAGAAGAGGGAGAAGAGAAGATGGCTTTTCAGGAAAACCACCAATCAAGAAACAGTGACAGTGACACAGCAAACCCCAACGATGACGGAGAGGACTGCTCGTGCCGCAGGTAATGGTGGTCACTCACAAGATCATTCAACGGCGGAGCAAAGGCACCTCAGAGCGGTGGAGGTGGCCACCACAGCGGCCGCTGAGGCTGCAGTGGTCAGTGCCCAGGCGGCGGTGGAGGTGGCTCGCCTCATTAGACCTCGCACTTTCAATGCCAGAGAACATTATACTGCCATTGTTATTCAGACCGCATTCAGAGGTTATCTGGTAAGCAAAAATCAGACCTTTTTTAGCAGATGAAAATTATATTGAGCTAAACATTGTTGTTAAAATTACCTTCTTAGACAAGTAATTGATTCAAAATTAGTATTTATTATTGTGATTTATTTGCAATTGATTGGTTGTTAAAAGGCGAGGAGAGCTCTTCGTGCACTCAAGGGACTTGTAAAGCTACAAGCTCTAGTGAGGGGTCACAACGTGAGAAAGCAAGCCAAGATGACCCTTCGATGTATGCAAGCTCTGGTGAGAGTGCAGTCTCGGGTGCTTGATCAACGCGTTAGGCTTTCTCAGGAAGGCAGCAGAAATTCAACGTTTAGTGACACCAACAGTGCTTGGGAATCGCGGTATCTTCAAGACATCTCCGATAGAAGATCAATGGTGAGTCTCGTTGTTGTTATTAAAGGCAATGTTTTATTATTACCTTTTGAGATTACTCTTTCTGTCCTTTTGAATTCAATAATTATATCGAAAAGAAAGCTAAATCAAGGTTTCAAAAGCAATAGTGAAAGGAAAACAAATTAAAGAAAATTGTGTACTTTTGAATTAAAGGCAAGAACATGCTTAGCAAATAATCATTCAATGTTCTAAGTTTGTACTTTATGTGTTCGACTGGCATGTTATTTGTATGATAGTCGAGAGAGGGAAGTAGTGTAGCGGATGATTGGGACGATAGGCCACACACAATTGAGGAAGTAAAAGCCATGTTGCAACAAAGAAAAGATGCCGCGTTGAAACGGGAAAAGACTCTATCACAGGCCTTCTCTCGACAGGTATTTCATATTAGTACTTTCTGTGTGTCAGTTCCTCTGCTTTTGAATTCATAATTCCCTAAGCTAATTGGTAATTTGTCATTGCAATCCGTATAGAAGATATCAAGAAATGGTAGGAGCTCATCAATGGGCGGTGAAGAAGAGCTAGAAGATAGGCCCAAATGGCTCAATCGATTGTCGGCTGGAAAATCATGGGATAGCAGAGGAAGAGCCTCAACTGATCAAAGAGACTCTGTTAAAACAGTACAAATCGACACTTCCCAACCTTACTCGTATTTAGCACCTAATTTTCGAAGAACAAATCAAAATCAATATCACCAACAGCAACCGCAACACCAACACCAACGACCTGCTTCTCCAATCCATAGAGCCCACCAAAATGTATCCATCCATCACTCCCCAGTCACGCCCTCTCCGTCCAAAAGCAGGCCTCTTAAAGTCCGCTCTGCAAGCCCTCGTTGTGTTAGAGATGATAGAACTTGCAACACATCTCAAACACCAAGCTTAAGGTCTAATTACTATTACACAGGCAATGTGTATCAACATAGCAGAGGTGGTCCAAGTAGTACTAATAGTAGTAGTAATACGTTGCCTAATTACATGGCAGCAACTGAGTCCGCTAAAGCTAGAGCTCGCTCTCAAAGTGCGCCAAGGCAAAGGCCTTCGACGCCCGAAAGAGAGAGAGTTGGGTCAGCTAAAAAACGACTTTCATTTCCGGTGCCAGATCCGTACGGTGTTGGGATGGGATATGGAGGAGGTTATTCACAGAACTTGAGAAGTCCAAGCTTCAAAAGCATTAGTGCATCACATTTTGGATTGGAGCAACAATCTAACTATTCTTCTTGCTATACTGATAGCATTGGAGGTGAAATTTCTCCGTCCTCTACCGGCGACCTTCAAAGGTGGCTGAGGTGATTAATATTAATATGATCAAGTATTTATGACAATGTGTGAACAATAACTTTATTAGGTTTTAAATTGCTTGTGATTAAGGGGTTGTTTGATTGCAATTTAGAGGCCATTGATCGATTAGGTTAGTGATCTGATATTTCGAGTGTGTGCATCACTTTTCTGTTTGTTAATTTTGATTGAATTTGAAGCTACAATGATTAACTTTGTAATTTTTCTCTCTTTTATGCTATTAAGATAATTCATGAATCTGTATATATAAAATTTTGGTTGGATATGATCTCTTCTATTCCCATAAATGTTTCATTTAATTAGTGTTTGGTCTGCAGCCAGCAAAATAAAGAACCAACCACGAGAGCCATCTTGCTTTTTGCAAATAGCTGATCTTATCTGACCCTTAACTTTATCATAAACGGACCCCCAACAATCAACAATAATAGTAGCTTTCTTTCCTTATCTTTTTGCTTTATTAAAGGTGGCACATCACAACACTCATGATTTTTCATGTCAATGATAAATGCAACCTATATATATATATATATATATATATATATATATAAAATAAAAAAACACAATCTGAAACCAAACCATGTGGTATGATTTATCTCAGTCTTGTCTTTAACAGAAACTCATAATGGTCATGAAATTGATGATTACTCGTAGGCTGCTCCTTTTGTACAACGAGAACATTCTTTGAGCTTGTCTTCTGATATCTGATTTATGATGCGAAAGCTAAATGATGACTTGGATAGATTTTATAAGAAATTGAGAACGCCATCATGAAGAAATGAAAATCAAATCTTCTTCAATCCCACTTCACCATTATTGAAAGTTTGAAACGTTTTAGAAAGGAAAAAAAAAAAAAAAAAAAAAAAAAAAAATAAATATATGTTTTTATTTTTTAAATCTGACACCGATAGATCGATCGAGCTCATATATTACATGTAGGGGCGGATATAGAGAGGGGTTGATAGGGACCATGGCCCCCCAAGAAATTTCAAAAAATAAATTCAATTAAAAAAATTGCAGAATAAGAAGTTTTGAGTAAAGATTAGAGTTTAGAAGGGGCTCCCTAAATTCCATCTTTAACTAAAATAGGGAGTTTTTTTTATTTATTTTTTTATTATTATTTTTTTTATTTTTATTTTTTTCTGTTCTACATTCTAGGAGGATCCCTAAATGACTCCCTATTTTAGAGAGCCTCTCGGTGGCTCTCCAAATGTAGGGGTTTCCTATCTTCTCTCTCTTGTTTTTTTTATTATTTCTAAAGAGCATCTCCAATATTTATCTTCTCTTTCTTATTTTTATAATTTAAAACAAAATAAATTTATTTATATTTTAAATTTAAAAAATATTAAAATATTAATGGCTAGCTATAATATGGATGATGGTTGGAATGATTTCATAAAAAGTTGTAATAGTTTTAACTAAAATAGCTAAAATTTAGAAAGTATTGTTGAAGATGTTCTTAGAGACGGTGAAAAAATAGAGTGAATTAATAGAGAGAACCTGTGAGTTGTGACTTGTGACTTGTGAGAGAGGAAAAAGAAAGAAAATATTGGGTTGTGTGTCTTTGACATTGTAGTTGGAGTGTTGGACATTAATTTTTATTTTTTTTAAAATAAAACTTAACTTTATTATTATTTTTTTTTAAATTAAACTTAACTTTGTTTTGACCATTGGATTATCACTAAAGATGTATATTTTTTTTCCGGGGTCCCAATTTTTCGCGTCTCCATTCCTATTTTAGGATTTTTTTTTTTGGAAAAATGGGGATGGGGATGGGGGGACCCCTCCCCATCCCCATTTCCCCATTTTCCCTACAATTATGTTGAAATGGGGATGGGGATGGGGATGGGGGGGAAGTCTCCCATCTCCATTTTCCCTAAACATATATAAATATAATTATAGTATATATATATATATATATATATATTTTTATTCTTTGAAAACTCTAACTCCCTAAGTATATATACCCATTTTATATAAAATACACTAATGAATTTTATTTTGTATTTGTAATAGAATGTTTATTTTTTTAGTTTAATTTGTAATTTTTAATCAAATTGGGAAATGGAGGAACCGGGGAAACTAGGAAATGGGAAAATACGGGGGAAAACAAGAAAAATGGGGAATTAGGGATGGGGATGGATATAGGTCCCCCCAAAATTCCTCATCCCCATTTTCCCCAAATGGGGGGGTGGGTGGGTGGGTGGGTGGGTGGGATAGGGGAAGGGTATAGAAAGTGGAGATGGGGATGGGGGGACCTATATCCATCCTCATTCCCCAAACGTGCATCTCTAATTATCGCACATTCTTGGAAATACACTTTAAATACATACCCTTATTAGTTTTCATTTAAATATTTATTTTAAGTTAATTTGATTTGAGGTGAATATTATAAAATTAAATTATAAATATTTAAATAATTATGATTTAAATATATTAATATTACAGTGGTATTTTAATATGTTACGATGAATATATTTGTTTTATATCTCTAGTCATTTAAATTATTAAATATTTATTATCAGTCTATTTTAATGTTTTAAAAAAGCTATTAAAATTTATATTTTATTTGTTGGAAACTATTAAAAAAAAAAAAAAAAAAAAAAGAACACCATTCTCAACTATGTTAAGATTATACATTGGTTTTGTAAAAAGAAGAAAAACATTTTATCACAAACTAAATCATTATGTAATTGAAATGAAAATCAAAATGAAAATTTAATAGATTTAGTTATAAATGATTTTCGAGATATAAAACTACGACCAGTTATAATTTGTCTGGCGTGACATTGAATATTGGTTTTTATCTTGATCCCACTAAAGTTAAAATCCTGGTTTCGCCCCTGATTACACGTATTATTTTCACACACATTTTATAATGCGCAAGAATTGAACATGCCGTTAACATGTGAGTAGAGGTGCATGCCGCTTAAATTGAGCGGTAATGCACACAAACAATTCAAGTTGAAGTTAAACAACTTTTGGGTCAATTCCATTTAATCAACATAACGATAAAACTTTTTTAAGGGTTAATTGGTGCATCTAACATAGTAATTCTATTAATGGGTTAGCCCAAATGGGGTCCGGCCTACTTTAAAAAACGCAATTGAGAAACACTGCGCAAGCCTAATTCTTCCAACTCTCACCATCTTTTTAATGAGCAACCAATATGACTTTGACCAAAAACATCAAATAAGAAGATTGAAAATCAAAGGCCCATAAATTATAGAATATACCATCAATTTTTTGGAGGCTTTAATGTGGTATGATTGAAGAAATTTTAAAGTTCAACCAACCCATTTTCAAAATCTCAATAGTTAAGTAAAATTATTGAGAAAGTATTTCATTTATCTATCATTATAAATAATACCAGCCATATATAATCTACGGAATTCAGATCTATACTTTATTTTTGATTCATAATTTTTTACCCCTTACTTCTTATTCTTATTCTAGCATATCAATTTATGACTTACTTGCTATCATGTCATTGTTTTTATGATTCACTGACTTAAAAGATCTTTAGCGGTTTTTAATTGGTTCTTAAATAGTCTTGTTTATAGCAGCTTTACATTAGTTTACATCTGAGATTTTGGTTTATGTTCGACTTTGATTTCAGGTAACATCTGAGATTAAAAGTAATCATATAAATTATTGAATATTTATGCGTTGATAACAGGTATTTTAGAAGTGTGGATATGAAAAGTTAATGGGGATTGAGAAGTATGCTGAAAACACATATTTTGATATTTTAAAAAGGATATTTGTTTTTGCATATATATTTTCTAAAGTATTTTTGCCTGGTATTTGATTCGAAGGTGTGAGCTATTTTGGTGATAAAAAAAACTAATGATATCTGTTGAGATTTCCAAGTGACTTAACTTATTTAGGTTTCTTCTAAACTATTCATGTTAATTTTAAGGGAAATAATCATTTTCCCCTATAGTTTATCATATTAGACACTCTGCCCCTTCTAGTTTCAGTAATGACCATTCCTCTCCTGAAAACCAAAATATTAGACATTTTACTCACTCTAATTTCAATAATGACCATTTTTTTCCTCCTGAAAACCAAAATATTAAACATTTTATCCCCTAACCGTTAGTTAATCCGTTAATCAACAACTTTGATCGTCAAAAAATCAATTAAAGGATCTTATTACCCTTGAACGCATTAATTATGCCCCATAATGACATCACTAATTGTTTTTAAAAAATCAGAAATAAAAATAATTAAAACTAATAAAAGTATTTTAAAAAAACATAATTGAAAGTAAAAAATTATAAAATTTAATTAAATT
Organism: Acer negundo; assembly: GCA_035582765.1. Lineage (NCBI taxonomy): Eukaryota > Viridiplantae > Streptophyta > Magnoliopsida > Sapindales > Sapindaceae > Acer > Acer negundo. The sequence goes on from CM069236.1 coordinate 27,046,233, forward strand.
TTTTCAAAAAAATTCAGTATTTCAAAAAAATATAAATTAATGTTTCTTACATTATTTTTACATTAATTAAAAATTTTAATTAATTTTACATTTCATTCTTTATATTAATGGTATCATTGTATCTACTGCATTCTATCCTGTGTTTCTGATTTTTTGCAAACTTTTTCTGTTGTGTTGATACAACTTGGTGTCACCTGGAAGAAGATAGTAAGGAGCGTGGACATGAGGGATTCAGTGCGGGAGTTTGCCAGAATGTATGATGGCGAGATGAGGATGATTATCTTTACACCATTGGCATTGTTATCACGATTTCCATTTATTTCGATTTTTAAACTTCCAATCTCGTCTCCTCTTTAATCAAGCATTTAGATGTGGGCTGGAAATCTCCCTCATCCTTGCTGGAAACAAAGCCAATGTTGAGTCGTTATTATTGTCTCTGTTCTCGAAATTCATGGGCTGCTCCTGCTCTAACCCTAGTAGAGAGTGTAGATTCGAGTTAGAAATTGTCCTATATTACTGTCTCACACTAAGATCCAAGATGCAGTTTTATAAATAGAAATTGTCCTATCTTTGCTTTTTATGATGGTGAATTGATTTTTAGTTATTTTTGCTTCTTTTTATCGTTTGTCTTTTTTACAATTTGATTATATATATATATATATATATATAGGAGTCTAAAGATGAAATTATAAAAAGGCTTTTACCACCAAAAAATAATAGTCACAAATTAAAATAAATATTAGTCACAATAACATTTATTCGGTAACCAAATATATATTGGATGCTAAATATTAAATTCAAATAAAGTTTTTACCACTAACTAAGTTAGCCATAATTCAAATAAATATTAGTTATAGAAACAAACAATAGGTAACCAAATTATTGTAGCAAAATGTAATATTCATTGACTTTAAAGCATATCGGCATTAAATAAAACAATACTCTTACAACCAAATATCTGGATGTTAAAACTAATATTTCGTGACTAAATTTGTTTAATTGTAAAATGACTATTAAATTACATGTAAATATTTGGACGCAGAAACACACATTTTGTGACTAAAATTGTTTAGTTTCAAAATGACTAATAAATTACAACCAAATATTTGGACGCAAAAGCTAACATTTTGTGACTAAATTTGTTTAGTTATAAAATGACTATTAAATTTATTTGGTCGCGAAATATAAGTTTATGTATCGAAATATAAGTTTTTGTACATCCAAATATTTGGTTGTAAAATACTATCAATAACTATTGATTTTGATTATTTAAAATCTTAAACGACCAACGTAAATATAATCTACAACTAAATAGTTGGTTTTAGAATGTTTATCTTTTTGTATGTAACTTAAATGACGGTTGGTTGCAAAATCCACAAAATCCTTTTACGTCCAAATTACTGCTAGTCTGCTACTGGCAGGTGATCAAAACAAATTGGTTTCGAATAGTATTTGCTAACCAAAAATAAATAATTTAGCTACAAAATATGTGTTTTCTTGTAGTTAGCAAAATACGTCATTCAAAAAGTGTATATTTCTTGTTAAGTATAAGGTTACTTTAAGATATATCGTGTCACCTAGTGTTTATGCATCTAACATTTTTGTTAATTGGATAGAGCTCTTGACATTATATTATGTTGAATAATTGAGTTGATTGTTTATCTTGATTTCGTTTTATATCAGTCATAATATTCGTACAAAATCATATCACAAAAACCACAACATGTTAATACTAACTTATCATTGTAGACACAGACAAATTCACAATTAAATTAGATCGTCGAAGTGGGTACCGGCAACCTGTAGAATAGACAGAAAAGGAGTGATCGTTGAGCCACAGAAGGGGGTGGTCCCTTTAGGGGACTCTCCGACGCTCAAATCAGTATATCGTAAGTTAAATCGAATGAGATGGATAAGAGTTTGAAATGACAAACCGTTTTGCTTGATATATTGAATTGAGTTGTTTGCTAGTTATCGATCAATCTGATGGGTTGAAGGGGATGGGTCTCAGATTCAACGTCGCTCGATCTAGGATTGGGTCGATATTAGGTATCGATGACTATGATAGGTCGATGTCTAGGAGTTTCCTTGACTTGATGTGGATCGAACATGGATTATGTCGATCGACTTTAGATGACAACTTGATCGATGCCCTAGTGGGTTCCTTGACTCGACGTGGGTCGATAGACTTTAAAGAGCGAATGGGTCGATCTCTGTTAGGTCATGGAGTAGCAATTAATAAATGGAAAGAATTGTGGAGCTTATTGTTTGCTCTAAAGCTTAAAGAGCTCAGCTCCCTTTTGTGAATGAGAGGATGTTGCTATTTATAGGAGGAAGGGAGTGAGCTAAAAAGCGACTCACTTAATAGCATTGGAGTAGATGTTATAGAATTGGTGGCATTAAGGGATGTCAAAATTACTCATTGATCTGGGGACCCGTGGGGATCCGTCCAGTTAGGGGCGGTTTTAACCGTACCATTTAAGTTGTGGTATGTGACTGATATTTTTTGCAATTCCCAATTTAATTTCAGTACGGTTACGGGATTTCAAGTCCCCACCCTGTCCTATCCCCGTAGCCGCTATATATATATATATATATATATATAAATTTTCCCTCTCATTAACATAATTTTCCCTCTCTTTTTTTTCCCATTTTTTCCCTCCATTAAAACACTACTCCATTCCAAATCATTATATATAGTATACCTCTCACACTATTATTTTCATATTATTCAATGATATTTATCAAAACGTTATAAAAAAAATACATTAATGGGATGAGGATGGTATGGGGCAAAAAACCAATCCCTTAATAGGGAATCCCTGTACCCGCACTGCTTATTTTAAGGTGGGTATTCATTGGAGAAGGTATATCTCATACAAATTGGTATTGGGATGGTAATGGAAAACCCATCCCCGACCCATACCATTGACATAGACGTTATAGACTTGATATCATTGATGGAGATGTTATAGAAATGATGAAATATTCTCCAACGGTTTGACCTGGTCCAAATTTGACTTTGACTGATGTAGGTCTCTTATTGGGCTTTGACTATTGGGTCATAGGCTTTATTAGACCTTAGTATTTACGCTATTTTTAGCCGCTACAATCATTTAAAAAAAAAAAAAAAGGAAATGGTTTTTAATGAAAATATGGATGAAATGGCACCAAAACATCATCTCTGTTGTAATTAATCGGTGGCTTTCCACCAAATTCTCAAGTCTTCAACAATATTCTTTGCATGTGAAGAGAACATGTGGGTTTCATTCTTTGTGACACGCACTCTTTGTGTATCTTCATTTTATTGTATATGTTTGCGTATAAATAGGCTTTACATTGTTTAGTAAATCGTAATCCGAAACAATCAATAAAAAGCAAAGACAGTAATTCTTCTCCCTTTCATTTTATCTCGTTATTTTACTTCCTTCGTTTTTATCTCATTTTTGTTTCCATTATATCATCTGCTCTTTTAATTTTATTTTAACATGTTATAAGCACGATGCTGTTATTTCTAGAACCTGAAGCTTATGAATTTATTATCACTAAAACCTGAAGTTTCTAGATTTATTTCCATAACCTGAAGCTTCTAAATTTATTATTACTAGAACCTGAAGCTTCTAGATTTTTATTTATTAATACCAGAACCTGCAGTTCTGAATTTACTTTCCTGCATTTTATTTGTTTTTACACAATTTACTTTCTCGCATTTATTTATTTTATACACTTTTATGAGATTGGCTAGGCCAACCTACCAGAACTTGCAGTTCTGGATCTATTTATTATGCACTTTATTTATCCGCACCTATTTATTTATTTATCCGTAATTTATGAGATTGTCTGGACCAACCTACCATTACCCGCAGTTTCTAGATTTATTTATTTATATGCTATTAATAAGCTAAGTTTGGTTATGGCAACCGATCTAGAACCTGAAGTTCCCGGATTTATTTATTATTTCGATATTAAAGTTAGCATGGTTTTGCTAACCGATCAGAACTTGAAGTTTTGAATTTTAATTTTCATTAAGAACTTAAAGTTCTGGATTCATTGTTATATACATACATATCGAAGTTTCGAATTCATTGTTATATACATTCATTGTTATTATGTATTTTATTTATTTATATACATACTTTATTATTTAGAACATGAAGTTTCGAATTTGAATTCAAATTCAATATAGAACTTGAAGTTCTGAATTTGAATATAAAGGATTAATCTAAACCTGAAATTTTGAACCTGATTTTCTAAATAAATAAGTGATTTAAATATGGGTTAATTGCAATAATATACCCTAATATTTTCAATATTACAGCTATATTGTACTTTTCCTGAAATTACAGAAACCTACCCTTGAGCAGTTGGACCAGGGTTAGATTTAACATGGACATAACAGATGAAAGGGCAAAAATGTCTTTTTGATAATAAGTTAATAAAAAATATTTTAATTATTATCAAATTATTTACAAATGAAATTTTTTGTTTTTTTGTTTTTTTTGTTTTTTAAAATAAGTTGATTATCTTTAAAATTATACATTTGGATCTCAATAGATCTTCATGCATCAATGGAGATATAGTTGAAAACAATGGATGAAAAATCTTCCAATGTCATATCTCTCTCACCTCTTCCTCTGTCTTCACCTAATAGTCTCTCTCCCTCTCCACCGCCTCTGCTACATTCGACCATCTTCTTCCCCACCATTACAACATTAGGTCGTCTTCATCCGCCGTCGCTACATTATCTGATCGTCTTCCTCCCTCCTTTGCTTATGCATCGCCCGGTCGACTCCCTCTCTATTCTGCTGCATCACCATCTCCCTTTCTCCTCTGTTCGTCGCCTTTACTTCTAACCTCTATTCTCAGTATCCTCCATGGCAAATATCACATATTCACAGTAAATTCCTAAAAAGTTGATTGCTTCGATTTTTCAAAAGTCAGATGTTTCTTTGTTATTGTTCAAGCACAAATAATAATAATAATAATAAATAAATAAAATAAAAATAAAAAATAAAAAATATTTAATCTAATCGATCAAAGAATGGATTTTGTTTGTTCAATTTTTAATAAAAAAATCTGGTTTGATTTTTTTTTCAATGGAAAAAAAATTCTGGATTTTGCTTGTTTTTTATTTTTGTTTTGAAGAAAATATATAGATGGAGTTGATTTTATTAAATTTTGGATTTTGTTGTTGATCTTCTATATTTTATATTGTTAATTAGTTTATTTTTAATTATTTCAATATTTACAGTATTTTTTAAAAAGAAAAATTATAATAATTAATAAAACATTGAAGAAGGGCAATTTGGTCATTTCATCATTTTGTGTTGTCAACTTTTAGTCAAGTGTCAGTTAATAGTTAGTCAAAGGTATCTTCTTGTAATTAAAGGAAAACTTCAATATAGCTATGTTATTACCAAACATCAAAGTATTTTATTGCAATTAACCCTTTAAATATATATCGTTGGATGAATATTTGGTAATCCAAACCTTGGAAAAGGAAATTACACAGGCCTGAAACCCTATATAAAGTTCTGCCTATTGATTATGTTAGAACATAATGTTATCAATTTCAAACTAGTCGGACTTGAAGCTCTGAATTCAATTTAAATTGTGAAATTAAATTTTTAATATCAAAGTTTATCAAAACCAAAAGTTCTGAAACTAATCAAGCTATGATTATTTTATCTGGAATAATAAATTGTAATTTCCATTCAAAACCTAAAACTTTCTGAATTTTATATATGAACTTACGATTCATGGTCGAACCAGAAGTTTGAAAATCAATATGATTTATGATTTTATTTTATCTCATATTCATGAAGTGATATGTTTACATGTCATTCATTTGAGGAAGAAATCTACACATCTCAATAGGATGTTATAAACATCATAAAAGAATTTAAGATCATAATATCACGTATTTTATCCATTTTATACTTGTTCTTGAAGGAGCAATATCAAAAGAGATTTTTATCATTTCAAATGAGATATAAAATGACATTAAACACAATGCCCATAAAATTCCTAGAAAGAAAAATACATGTATTTACTAAGTGATGTGAATTTGAACAATGAATTGTTTATCATTGAAACACAATATGAATATATACATATAATATATATATATATATATTATTGATAGTGCAACGACATATATGATTATGCGGAATCATAAATATTTTCTAAATTTAACATTGCTGAAAACAAATGTTAATACAATATTAGGTCGAGCAAATTTGATAGAGGCTTTGGTAGAGCCATGATATTGTTACCAAATAATACCAAAAAATGTATCAATGATGTTTTATATTCAAGCAGATCTAGAAGAAATCTACTTACTTTTAAAGATATATAGAATAATGGATATCACATAGAAACTTTAAATGATGAAAATATTGAGTATCTGTGCATTACTTCTCATGATTTAGGCCAGAAACTCATTATGGAAAAGTTGCGTGCTTTATCATTTGAATTATATTACACTCTTATAAGAGGTGTAGAAGTTTATGCAGTTATGAACCAGAAGTTCTCAGACCCAAAATATTTATGCTTTGGCATAACCGTTTTGGTCACCCAGGATCTATAGTGATACGCAGAATCCTTGAAAATTCTCATAGACATCCATTAAAGAACCAAAATATTCTTTTATCCCATAAAAATTTATGTACTGCATGTTCACAGGGGAAATTAGTAATAAAACCATCATATTCTAAGGTTAGCTTTGAATCCCCGTCATTCCTACAAATGATTCAAGGGGACATATGTGGACTTATTCATCCACCAATTGAACCGTTCTGCTATTTTATTGTCCTAGTTGATACATCTATCAGATAGTCACATGTTTGCTTATTATCAACATGTAATGTTGCTTTTACAAGATTACTTGCACAGATTATCAGGCTTTGGGTGCATTTTTCCTATCATCCGATTAGGTCAATTCGCCTTGATAATGCTAGTGAATTTACTTCCAAGACATTTGATGAATGTTGCAGATCAGTTGGGATTAATGTTGAACATCTAGTGCCACATGTTCATATTCAGAATGAGTTAGCATAATCACTTATCCAACGTCTCTAGGTAATTGCAAAAACTTTATTATAGCGAACACAATTACCAATTCATGTTTAGGGACATGCTATTTTACATGCTGCTACATTGATTCGTCTTCATCCCACTGCTTATCATCAATATTCACCAGTACAACTTGTACTTGGACATCAACCAGATATTTATTATCTGCATACTTTTATGTCCTAATTGCACCTACACATAGGTCTAAAATGGGACCCCAACGGCATTTGGGAATATATGTTGGTCTTGATTTACCATCAATTATTAGATGTTCGATTATATTTTATATGCTCTTATTGCATATTTGACATGATTTAAGATAAGAATTCTATATCATTATGAGATTAATATTGATTTTGATTAATCTTTCAATTAGATCATTTAAAACTTCTGATAGTTTATATTTTTACACAATTAATTTTCAAATGGAAAATTTCTCCAAAAAGAGTAAATAAAAAATCACTCTTATACAAAATAGAGATACCAGTTTAATTCACTCTATATATAAATGTGTCTCATTTCAATCTTTGTATCACTCAAATATGAAAAATAATTGATCATCAAATAATTATTAATCAGTTACTTGTATATTTAAAGTAACAAAATTTTATAAGTTGTTATCTTACAAACCCCGACCGGGTGATTGTTCCTAAAGAACGATCTGAATAAAATGTAACAAATAAATCATCTGATGCATATCATAAGCTTATGAACCTTTGAAAGGTATTGTTATCATGATCCTAATGTAAACAAAAATCGAGTTATAAATAAATCCACTTTCTCTAAATTAACCCAATAAGAGTCTGATATATCTAAAGAGACACAAGTCTATGAAATAATTAAATCCATTGAAATAGAAGAAATCACAACCGAGATTCAAGTATATTGGAATTGAGAAAATTTCTATAAATCATATGAGAGAAACATGGAATCATAAAGAAACAAACATTGATGATGTATTTTTATACACAGTAGCGATAATGAAATTATAAATGATAATTATGATATTTATAATATCAATGATTTTATACAAAAGGCATGATTGGCCTAAGTGAAAAGAAGCAATAGAATTGACTTCATATGTTAGACATAAAGTATTTAGACCAATAGTACTCTAGACACCTGAAGATGTCAAACTAGTTGGATACTAATGGGTATTTATACGGAAGCGTAATGAGAAAAATGAGGTGATGCGATATAAAGCACGACTTGTATCACATGGTTTCTCATAGAGACATGGTATTGATTTTGATGAGACATATTCACCAGTGATGGATACAATTACATTTCGATTTCTGATAAGTTTGGCTATCTTAGAAAGACTTTAAATGCTTCTTATAGACATAGTAACTGTCTATCTATCTGGCTCACTCGATTCAGATATTTATATGAAAATCCTTGAGGATTTAGAATGCCAGAAACATACAACTCAAGACCTCGTAATTTATATTCAATTAAATTACAAAGGTCTTTGTATGAATTAAAGCAATATGAGCGCATGTGGTACAACCGCATCAGTGAATATTTGATTAAAGACAGATATATTAATAATCATATATGCTCATGTGTCTTCATAAAGAAATCAGAATATGGATTTGCTATCATTGCAGTTTATTTTGATGATATGAATTTAATTGGAACTTCTGAAGAGCTCCTGAAAACTGCTGAATATTTGAAAAGGGAATTTGAAATGAAGACTTAGGAAAGACAAAATATTGTCTCAGCTTGGAAATTGAGCATAAATCAAACGGAAACTTATCCATCAATCATCATATGTTGAAAAGATTCTGAAAAGATTTAATGTGGACAATGCTCATCCGTTAAGTACCTCTATGATTGTTAGAACTTTTGATCTTAAGAAAGATTCATTCCAGCCAACTGAAGATGGTGAAAAGATACTTGGTCATGAAGTACCATATATTAATGCAATTGGTGCTTTATTATATCTGGCTCAATGTATGACCACTCCTTAATGAGCACCCGCAATAGTACGGAGCCATGGAAGTAGCACAATAATAAATAAGATTCGTTCCATGATGATTGATGTATTGATTATCACAATTGATTAATTAAACTACTATTTAGACAAACAAAGATTTGACAATAGGATTACACTACTCTAATATAAACTAGAACAAGCTATAGTTATAATGCAATAAATGAAACTAAACAAGCAAACAAACTCAAGCACTTGGATGTAAATATATGTGAATGAGGCTAAGACCTTGAATCCACCTATCCAATTATCACCAATTTTAGGCATATCATTGAAATAAAGTATGCAAGTGTGTATGTAGATTCGTATGCCCTTAATCAGTCTCTAACCTCTCTCAAGTGATAAAAACAATATTCATATGCACCAACAACCTATTTCTCAATGGTTATCCGAACTATACACAAATTCATTAAGCAAAGTTGCAAACAAATGGAATCCTACAAGCTAACACCACATATTTCTATCTTACTATACTTGTATCGGGCATTTTATCGAGCACATTGTGTGCTTTTCCTCTCGATGCTTCACAAAACAACCAAATATCAAGTAAGTGTTAGCTAAACACCTAGAAGCATTAAGCAATTGAAATACACATATATAACACAAGCATTTATGATAAAATGATGACTTTTATTGATGATTCATGGAAAAGGTTTCATCTTGGCCTTATCCAATATGGTTTTAGTTCATATTACAAAATATGGCTATAAAAGATAAGAATATTATATAAGTCATCTCAAATACAAGTAAATAAATTAATAGAGAAGAGTGTAGAGAAAACTATAGTGAAGAACTCCTCCTCGGTGACTTGATGTGCTTGGCTTGCTTCCTCTCTTGATGCTTCCCTTTATGCTCCAATGTTGGGTTTTGATGGTGGGAAATGGTGGAAAAGTTGGATATTTGGTGTTTGGTGAAGTGGATTTAGAGTTTGGATGTTGGATGATGGATTTTAGATTGGATGTAATGATTTTGTGGGTTTGGAAGGTAAAAATGTGTTCTTGGAGAGTTTGGGATGTGGTGTGGGAGTGTTTTGGAGCTTAAGAGTCGTGCAAGAGGTGGTTGAAAAGAGAGGAAGTGGAATATATATAGGGTGTGGGAGTTAGGGCACGAAAACCTAAAAATCCTGATGTGGAAGTGATGGACGTTGTACATACAACGCTTTTTGTACAGCGACCGTACAACGCCAATTCTCTTGAATGATTTTTGGGGCTTGGCAGCCGTTGGGCGCTGTACAAACAACCATTTGTACTGCACTTTTGTTTTTTAGTGGTTTCCAGTATCGCGCACCGTTACGGAAACAAACATAACTTCTTCTAAAAACATCGGAATTACGATCCGTAAAAAACATTGGAAAGTAGACAGCTGAGGCTTTTCAAAAATAGGTAGTATGAAACCTATTTTAATATAAGATGGGAGATATGGCCCCTGAAATATAGGTGTATTGCACGGTTTATACAAATCTTTCCCATTTCAGCCCTTTTAACTTCCAAAACTCATCAATTAAGCTCAAATACCTTATTTATGGCAAATAACCTATACAAAGCTCACAAAACACATTAAATATACAAATATGCTTGAAAAACGAGTACAATTGATAAGAAATAGGGGCTACACCGAGTGTACAAATGAGCATTGTCAATGTACTAGACCAGATATTGCATTTTCAGTAAATTTGCTTGTTATATTCAGTTCAGCACCAACTAGAAGACATTGGAATGGAATTAAACATATTTTTCGTTATCTTTGTGGAACGAAAGATTTAGGATTATATTATTCAAAATCTAACAACTTTTCAGGTTTACTTGGTTATGCTGATGCCGGGTATCTATCTGATCCCCATAAAGCTCGTTCACAAATAGGATAAGTTTTTACCTATAATGACACAATAATCTCCTGGTGTTCCACAAAGTAAACTCTTGTTGCTACATCCTCTAATCATTATGAGATCCTTGCGCTTCATGAAACAAACTGAGAATGTGTGTGGCTAAGGTCAGTTATTTATCATATTCAAAATATATGTGGATTTTCAGTATCTAAAGAAATGCCGACACCGATATTTGAAGATAATGTGGCTTGTATCGCTCAAGTTTAGAGGTGGCCGCGGTTCGGTTTCGGTTCGGTTTCGGTTTGAAACCGGCGGTTTCGGTTTGGAGATCCACTAAAACCGAAACCGAAACCGTGGCTCACGGTTTGGAGGCGGTTTGGAACCGTCGGTTTTTCGGTTTCGGTTTTGGATGGTTCCGGTTTCGGTTTTGGACGGTTTCGGTTTCGGTTCGTTTTTATTTTTATTTTTTATTTTTTTTATTTTTCAACTTTTTTTCCAAGTGAGATAAATCATAAAAATTGGTTGTAAATATAAAATCTTGCCAAAAAATAATTACAATTGAACAAAGTTTAAAATAAAAAAAAATAATTACAAACATTTTCATTGAAGTACTTAAGTATTTAACAATGTTTAAAAGAAAAGAAATTCACTTTTATTAATAAATACAACTTTACAATTTCACAAAAAAAAATAAAAAATAAATAAGAGATTGGCCTTGAAGGCTCAATTCAAAGAAACAATATTACAAAGTAACAAAGTTAAAATTTAAAAAAAACAAAAAACAAAAAAAAAAAAAAAAAACCGGCCTTGCACTTAATTTTTACCACAATTAAGTTGCCTACGTATCCTCCACCAATGTAGAGGAATCAAAGGCCACGTAGTTCTTTTACCTTTAATAAGTTGCTCAGTGTTGGAGTTTGGAAGTTTGAACGGAATCTAGTCGCTTCCTTCCGTACCGGTGGTTTGGTCATCTTCAAAGAAGTCGTTCACTATCTCCGGCTGAAGTTCTTGTTGTCTGTATTTTGCCTTTGTCCAATCATCAACACACGCCTGCATTTCAAGTGATTGTGGAGACATAACCGACCGTCTTGGTTCCAAAATATTTCCACCTGCACTAAATTCTTGTTCCACAGCAACGGTAGAAACCGGTGTTCCAAGAATTTGTTTGGCAATAATAGCCAAAATTGGATAATCTTGTTGATGAGTCTTCCACCAAACCTGGAGACTAAATTTTTCTTCTAAAAATTCATGAGTGTCTTCTAAATACCGGTCAAGCTCAGAGACAGATGAGGATGAAGATGTTGTTAATTTTTTGGCTCTTTGGGAAAACAGTCGATCCCCTAAACCCTTTAATTGGAATTTTGCGGAAGTACTAGTACCACCAGATGTGGGTGGGGGTTGTGAAACCGGCAAGTTCAAAGACGGACCATACATTGTAAGATATTCATCGTATAATTCATAAAGCAAAGTCTTAACGGAATCACAATAATGAAGAACATCAATTTCTAATCCTAAACATTTGTAATAATGAGTCAAATAATCCTGTAAACTTTCTAATTTAAAACGTGGATCAAAACACGGTGCAAGCAAATAAATATTTGGAATCTCCCCATAATAATTTAGCCATTTTGTTTTCATAGCTGCAACACATGGACTCAATTGAATATCGAATTCACAGTCACTAAATGCACCAGCAATATTAACACTTTGAATAAGAAATAAATGAGTAGTGGGATAGTAAACACCAGATAAAGCATTGGTAGCATCATTAAAAACACGTAGCAATTCAAGAATTTTTATACATGCATTCCAATGGTTCAATTGAAGAGAAATTGAAGGAACGTTATAAGTAATAAAAGAAACTAATAATTCCTTATATTCAACACTTTCATTAAGCAGCTTATAAGTAGAATTTCAACGAGTGGTAATATCTCTAGAAAATTTTTTGGGACGCATATTATTCTGAGAGCAATATTTTAACCATTGTTTCTGGATTTTGTTATGCCTCCAAATATAATTAATACTATCTCTAATTGGTCTAATAAAAGCAGAAAGCTCTGTTAATCCAGCTTGAACACACAAATTTAAAACATGACATGCACATCTTTGATGAAATAATTTACCCCCAAAATAGGGATTGCACAAATCTTGTAACATAGGAATATATGTGGTATTACTTGCAGCATTATCAAAGCCAATAGCAAAAATTTTGTTTAGGATATTATACTCTTGAAAAATGATTTTAAGGAGTTGAAAAATATTTTGAGCTGAATGTGAGTCATCGAAAACACGAAATGCAAGAATTCTTTTTTGCATGTCCCAGTCATTGTCCATATAATGACATGTGACACCCAAATATGAATGACTACCATAATTGTCGCTCCATATGTCGGCACATATGGAAACGCGACCTTGAAATTGATAAAAAAAAGATTTCAATATGTTTTTTTCTTTTTTGAAAATGGCATTTAGTGTACGTGTGAGAGTGGATCTAGGAACACGTTGCATTGCAGGATTTAATGCATTTTGACAATAATTAACAAAACCTACTTTCTCACCAAAACCAAAAGGTAAGTGTTCTACTGCAACCATTAATGCTAATTCTTCCCTATTTTTTTCAGACGTATAATGAAATAATTGATTACCAGAGGTTGCGTACCTGGCAATTTGGGCTTGGTTATTGGATTTCTCAAATTCGGACGGGTGACTTCTTTTGATATGAGCCCAGTACGTGCCATATCCAAAGGATTTGGCAGTCTTGTATGATTTGGAGCAGTAATTGCATTGTATATGGAAAAATCCACCATCTAACTCCGTTTTCTTCATATGCACCCTGAAGAGGATGGACTTCATCTGCTTTTCTTCACCTTCACCTGCAAAAAAATCATTTGAAGGGGGTGGGGGGTTAGATAGATTTTCATTAGTATTTGTGGTATTGGGATCGTGGTTGAGTCCGTCGAATTCGGGAATTATTAGAGGAGGATTAGGACTAGAAGGGTGATCGGATCCAAATTGGTCTTGAAGGAACTCGTGGTATGATCGGTCGTAATTAACATCACCGCCAACGTGTTCCAACAAGTTGTGTATTGGACCCTTTTCTTTGTTCAAATTTCTTGAACTATTTCCCCCACTAGCCATTGAAAAATTAATAATACAAAAAATATTGATATATGTAAAGAAAATATTGTTGAAATAATAGTGGTAAACAAGTAAAAAAAAAATAGAATATTGTAAAAAAATATATATTGTTGGAATAATAGTGGTAACAATGTAACACTTTCAAAAAAAAAATAGATGTTTGAAAAAAAATATTGTTGAAATAATAGTAGTAAACAAGTTAAAAAAAATAGAAGATTGTAAAAAAAAAATATTGTTGGAATAATAATGGTAACAATGTAACACTTTCAAAAAAAAAATAGATGTTTGAAAAAAAATATTGTTGAAATAATAGTGATGAAAACAAATATTTTAATAGTAAAAAATAAAAGAAATAAATATTGTTAATCAATTTGATAATTGAAAAAATAGATAATAGTAAAAACTAAAAAATACAAGAAAGAATTTATATGTGAAATGAAAATTAAATAAAATTGTAGATTGTAAAGAGAATTGAGAATTTGAGATTGAGAGAGATTGAGAGAAGTTGAGAGATTGAGAGTGGTGTGAAGAATAATGAAGTGTGGGGGGTATTTATAGGATTATAGAGAGGGGTATGTTTGCAATTAGGAAAAGTTTAGGGGTTAAAAAATGAATAAACAGTGGCCGTTGGCCAACGGTCACCAAGCTGCACGCCTGTAGCTGCCAGGTGCCGTTGGCCAACGGCACCTTATTTTTTTTTCAAAATTTCTGCCACGTGTCACACGTTCATTGGGCGAAATTTTTTTATTTTTTATTTTTTTAAAACAGGCGGTTTAACCGCCGGTTTAACCGTTTCGGTTTGGTTCAACGGTAATTTTTTCAAACCGTATGCCACGTGTCATCTTCTGATTCGTCCATAATTAATTTTTTTTTTTAAACCGGCGGTTTAACCATGGTTAAAACCGCCGGTTTGAACCGCCTCAAACCGAAACAGTAACCGGTTCGACCGGTTTCCGACCGGTTTTGGAACCGCCGGTTCCGGTTTCGGTTTTATTGCGGTTTTTGACTGTCCGGTTTCGGTTAAACCGCGGACAAAACCGTCGGTTTAACCGAACCGCGACCACCTCTACTCAAGTTAGAGGGGGATATATCAAAGGAGATAAAACCAAACATATTTCTCATAAATTCTTCTATACTCATGAACCTCAATAGAGCCGACAGATTGATGTTAAACAAATACGGTCTACAGATAATCTTGCAGATCTATTTACCAAAACATTGCCTACATCAACCTTTGAGAAGCTTGTATATGGGATTGGCATGTGTCGACTCTGTAAATTACAGGATTGATGTTGAAGTTTTGTTCAGGGGGGGCGTTCAATCAGGGGGAGCAAAATTGAATATGACATATGTGTATTGTACTCTTTTTCCTTTTACTGGGTTTTATCTGAAAGGTTTTAATGAGACAGTTCTGAACACATCTACACCACTTGATCCAGAAATCATTGTATATACTTTTACTAAGGTTTTTTTGTCTCACTGGGTTTTTTTCCTAGTAAACTAAAAGATAAATGGTAGAAATCCAAGGGGGGCTGTTGTAATTAATCGGTGGCTTTCCACCAAATTCTCAAGTCTTCTACAATATTCTTTGCATGTGAAGAGAACATGTGGATTTCATTCTTTGTGACACACACTCCTTTGTGTGTCTTCATTTTATTGTATATGTTTGCCTATAAATAGGCTTTACTTTGTTTAGTAAATCGTAACGTGAAACAATCAATAAATAGCAGAGACAATAATTCTTCTCCCTTTCATTTTATCTCATTATTTTACTTCCTTCCTTTTTATCTCATTTTTGTTTCCGTTATATCATCTGCTCTTTTAATTTTATTATAACAATCTCTACAATATCAAACTAAAAAATTATTGGATGAAAATTTTGCCCTATGTAAGATTTCATATTAGATTTATTAAGAGTAAGTGGATGGAAATAATACTATTTGAGTAGTATTTTCTCCGCAATTCTTGTGAAGTTTTAATACCACAAAAGTATGATGTGAAACAAAAATGCTCTCACTATATTTTTTGGTATTTGTTTTTACTATCTTTTTCTCTCTCATTCTTCCTCTAATCCTCTCTTGTCGACAACCACTTCTATCTCACATTTTCTCTTCTATATATATATTTTTTCCTGATGTTGTAACTTCACTCGATTAAAAGATCTGTACCCACTACCCAGCTATCTCGCTTTCCAATTACTGAGGTTCTACACAAGCTTTTAATGAGTGAACCTGCTCTTCTGAGCGGAGTCGACGAACACCATCAACAGCAGTTTCAAGTGATTTTGCGATGCACCAATAGCTCCATAGATATCAAATTCAATCGCTCTTTGAACTCGTATTTTTTTTTTTTTAGTTTCAGGTTTGAGTTTTTAATCTGCAATAAAAATTAACAATTTCTTTTGTTTTAGAATTAGAGCATGTTTGTTGTATTTGGTGAACCACGTATTGTGTGGATAATGTTTCACGTTCTTGTGAGTTGTGATCCAGGGATTGTTGTTTGCAAGTGATTGTGTATTAGTGATGTGTGCATGACATTGTGTGTCTATGAGTGCAAGTACTGTATGGTAGCGTAATTTAAAATTTTTGCGTGGATTTGTACATCGTCGAAAACGGTGCATATTGTTCCGGGGCTTGAACTGATAGAACGAGTTTAATGATCAGATAAATACTTTTAAATTAGTGGGGTTTAAATATTAATAATGATAAAAGTTTTAAAAAAAATACCTGATTTAAATAGATGAATAGATAGATATTATAATAAATAAATAAAAAAGTAGGTTTCATGTTTCATTAAAAAAAAAGGAAAAAAAAAAAACGGTGCATATTAAAAGTTTTGATTTATGATATAATATAAAATAATTATTTTCTGTTAAAGTGCTCAATTTTCTTAAACACAAGCATATATATTGAACTAAATCTTGATTATCTATTTATTTATTTGTAAGTTGTAACTGAGACTTCAAAGCCAATAACTTAAGTCTGGATCACAACTCACAAGAACAGGCTGTCAGCTCACAATTCAAAGAGAATCTCTAGACTTAATTTTTTACCAAGTATGGAGACTTTTGTCCCCGAATTAAGTCATGATCTATTGGACAAAGTATTTATTTATATTTATTTTCTAAATCGAGACGTATTATTATTATTATTATTATTGAAAACATCTAGACTTAATTACTCATTTTATCCGAAATCAATAAATAAGACCCAAATTATGTGTACGAAAATACACTTCTAGGCCCCGCCTAGGCGTTAGGCAGCCGTTGGCTGTCCCGATTAGAACAAAATCGTCCGTATTAGGTGGTGGATAAAAAAACAGACGATTTGATCAATTTATTGGCCGATTTTGTTGATTAATGTTTAGACGGAATCAAAGTCGTTTTTATATCCTAGTTACATCATTTAAAATTTGAATATTGAATTTTTTTAAAAGAGATTGAGTATTTGTTTTGTATGTAGGAAAAATAATTATAAAATAAAATAAATTATCGACCGTCTAAGTGCCGCCTAGGTGCTACTAGGCGCTGGGCTGTCGCCCGACTAGCACATAGCTAGGACACTGCCAAATTTCACCTAATTCTATCTCGTTAGTCTACCAGCTAGAAATTACTCATTTTCGCTAAAAACCGCAAAGTGATAATCATGATTCATGAAACTATGAAAGATTATTACTCATTAGAAAATGGCATTTGATAAACTTGAAGCCCACCGTCCACCGAGGTTGCACAAAAACGATTCATTACAGTTTTTGCCACTATATATATAATCATAATGCGGAGGCAGATCCACTAACTAAATTCTTTTTATGTGTGGCACCACTTCATGTGTGAAAACTTGATCAGTGTCAATAATATATATTGTCTTTCAAGTTTCAACACATCACATGGTACGCACTCATTTATACAATATCCTAACTCCTGAGTACTTCTCAGAACATCTCACCTTCCTCCTCCACTATTTATCTCTGTATGTAGTATATGCAACAACAAGTTTTCTTCTATAATGCTGCAACTTCTGACACGTCGAGAGATGCGAGTTTAGCTCAAATCAAAGTCCACCAAAACCCTTCGACAATTAGTTATTTTAAAAGCATGGAAATGGACACCAACCACCGTCTAATTATATGTTTTGGTTCCAGAAAGAAAGCTAATTCAATCTACAATATTCTAGATTCAAATAATTGTTACCGCATGAGCTATATTATTAAAAAAGAAAAGCATCGAACTCAAGTTAAAAACTGACCCACTTGTCACGAGAGCCGACTACATCCTTGGAAATATGTTTTCTCCAATTGAATAAAATAATTAACCGCATTGATTCAACTGATCAGAACAAAACACAATGAGAGTATAAAACATGGAATGTCCACTACCAACAAGAAGCTTCAACGAAATAGAACTAACTACTATTAATAACTATCATATATCAAAGATCTTGACTTCGAAGCATTTATCTAGCTGTAAATGCTGCTATTAATTAAACCCCTTCTACGCTACACAACTATATAAACATGTGTGTATACACACAATGACTGTATGTACAAGCCACAACTTTTTTTTTTCCAAAAAAAATTTATAACTATCACCACCAAACCTAATTTCCTCAACCATGGCGATCATGCTACTATTTGGTGATCAACACAACACATTTCGACATCTTTTCAGATCAAAATGTCTTTTTTTATTAGTTTTTATAGTAAGTTGCACTCCACCAGAAGACCCCATCAAATGCTCATCGTCAAACACTTCAAGCTGCACCATCACCAACTCTTATGGCATGTTCCCGGATCGCAGTGTATGTAAAGCAGCCAAAGTGGCATACCCCACCACAGAACAAGAACTCATATCAGTTGTATCGGAAGCAACCAAGGCCAAGAGAAAAATGAAAGTAGCTACGCGTTTCTCTCACAGCATTCCAAAGCTAGTTTGTCCAGACGGCGAAGATGGTTTGCTTATAAGCACGAAATATCTCAACCGTGTATTGAAAATCGATGCTCAAGCTATGACAATGACTGTGGAGAGTGGTGTGACATTGCGGAAGGTTATAGAGGAGGCAGCTAAGGCTGGACTGGCGTTGCCGTACGCACCGTATTGGTGGGGTCTAACCATCGGTGGTCTAATTGGCACGGGTGCGCATGGAAGCACATTGTGGAGTAAAGGGAGCTCAGTTCATGATTATGTTTCTGAATTGAAAATTGTGAGTCCAGGAGGACTTGAAAATAATTATGTTAAGGTGAGAGTCCTCAATGAGAATGATCAAGATCGTCAAGATCTTGATGCAGCTAAAGTTTCACTTGGAGTGCTTGGAGTTATTTCTCAGGTACGTTTTCGTGTCCTTAATTGTTTTGTCTTGTTCTGCAAAAGAGTTTGGCTTCTTCTTGATGTTGTTTTTATGTGGTGGTTGAACTGGGGCCTCTGAGCCTCTCTTGATATGATATCACTCTACAATTATTCCACTTTTTAAATAGTATTTATTTGGATTTATTGCCTGATTTAACACATTAGAATTGGGAAACTTTCTGGTGCAGCAACAAAGAAGCAAAGGAAAAAAAAAAAAAAAAAAAAAAAAAAAATCAAGTAACGAAGAAGAGGCAGAGTATATTCAAAATAACAATAATGGCATTCTACCATTTTTAGAAACAAGGTTCTAGGGATAAGTCGGATAACATAACACCTTGAAGAACAAAACGATAAAAGAAAAAAAAAAATAGAAACAAAAGAAAATAGGCAATCTCAAATAAAGTCCCCAAACACAACTGGACTTGGCCAAGCCTAAGTTCTGCATCACTTTCACTATATTCTTGTTATTTTAATAATTATCAATTTAATCCCTCTTAATTAACTTGCATCAAACGAATTGCCATAGTCATGTTACTATCATTTTTTTTTTTTCTTATTTCAATTTATTTCAAAATAGTCATTTTGGATTATAAATGTTAAGTTTGATATTAGTGCAAAATGATAGTTGGGTACTTTTAATTTTAAATGTTATTTAAAATAACTAAATAAAAATAAATTAGAAAAATTAGAAGAAAAAAAAATAGTCCTTAAAACAATATAAAATATGAAAACAATTGGATGTAAACCACTTAACAAAACAGATATTATATTTTCTAAAATGTCAAAATATAAAAAATTAAAAAAAAAAAAATTGAGAACATGAAATCTAATTAAACAACATAATTTTTTTTCCATACATTTAAAAACTAAAACTAAAAATAAAAAACTAATAAAAATTAAAATTGGAAAAATCAACAAAATATTAATTAAAAATTATTTAATATGTTATTTTCTTTTCTAAAATATTTTATATAATTTAAAATAAATAAATATTTGAAAAATAAATGGAGGTTGTAGAGCTTTCCCTATTTCCAATATATATATATATATATAATTTTGTTTTTAATTTTATATTATTTTAATGGATATTATTAAAAACGTCCCTCTAGTTTGAGGTATTCCCTATTTGGTATTCCCTATTTGGGTCCCTTTAGTTTGAATATTGTCTCTTTTCATCCAAATTGTTACTATTAATTGTCATTTTAGTCCCTCCTGTCAGATTTCATTAGGTTTCCGCCAATAATGTGAGGGTATAATGGTAAATGCATGGTTAAAATTAATAAATATTATTAAATTAAATAATTTTAAAAAAATAATTAAAAATATATAAAAAAATCTCTCCCTCTCTCTCACACACACATTTGGTGGACCTCCACTAGAGTGTAAAATAGTATTTGCATTACAAATTCTAATGAAAGTTAACATAACGATGAAAATAGCCTCTTTTTTTTCAAACTAAAGGAACCAAAACGAAAAATACCTCAAATTAGAGGAACGTTTTTAATAATATTCCTTATTTTAATCCTATTCATAATGGAAAAATTTTAAATTCTGTATAACAAAAAGTTAATGAAAATAGCCTATAAGGCCTTTGATACAAATTGAAACAATATAGACGTTTTGGATACTCAATGAAAAATAAGGACTAAAATACTCAAAGCCTCAAACGTTTGGACTAAATTGATATTTTGCTAAATAATAGGAATGATTTTGATATTTTTCCATTACAACATAGGTAACTTTGAAGCTGCAACCCCTCTTCAAGAGATCAATTAGGTACATGACCACGAATGATTCTGACTTGGGAGATCAAGCGGTTAGTTTTGGACATCAACATGAGTTCGCTGACATTGTTTGGTACCCGAGTCAACGCAAAGCAGTCTACCGAATCGACGATCGCATTTCCTCCAACACATCTGGCAATGGTCTATATGATTACATCCCATTCCGCTCCACATCTTCACTTGCTTTGTCACTCATCAGAACTACAGGTTTCCTAGCTCTCACTACTTATTTGACTATATAAATCAATGCAGTCAACAGTCAACAAAATATCTTTCAGTCTCTTATGGGTATTGTGTTATATAAAACATGGACAGAGGAGAATCAAGAAACTAAAAGCGATGCTGATGGGAAATGCTTTATTGCAAAGCTTCTTACATCAACGCTCTGGACCTCTGCATTTGGTTTGACAAATAATGGTATTGTGTATTTTTAATTTGGTGAAAAGATAGTAGATAATTTTCAATTTCAATTACTTATTAAAATTTGTGATCTCTCTCTAATAGGTGTTACATTTACGGGCTATCCTGTGATTGGATATCACAACCGTCTTCAATCATCAGGGACCTGTCTCGATAGTCTAGACGACTCGATGATCACATCGTGCCCTTGGGACCCTAGAATCAAAGGCGAGTTCTTTCACCAAACTACATTCAGTATTGGATTATCCGTTGTTAAAAGCTTCATTCAAGACGTGCAAAAGCTAGTTTCATTGGAGCCTAAAGCATTGTGTGGCATAGAACTCTACAATGGAATCCTCATGCGTTACGTTAAAGCTTCTAGCGCTTACTTGGGCAAACAAGAGGATTCATTAGACTTCGATTTCACTTACTACCGAAGCAAGGACCCAATGACTCCTAGGCTATATCAAGATGTGCTCGAAGAAATAGAGCAACTCGCGGTGTTCAAGTATGGAGCGTTGCCACATTGGGGCAAGAATCGGAACGTAGTGTTTGACGGAGTGATCAAGAAATACAAAAATGCTGGAAAATTCTTCAAGGTGAAAGTGGCTTATGATCCATTAGGGCTCTTCTCTAGTGAGTGGACAGATCAAGTTCTTTCATTGAAAGCTGAGGTGACCATAGACAGACAAGGTTGTGCACTTGAAGGGTTGTGTATATGTTCACAAGACAGTCACTGTGCCCCCGAAAAAGGATATTTATGTAAACCGGGCAAAGTTTATAAACATGCCAGAGTTTGTGCTTTCACGAGTTCTAAAAAATATATGTGATTACATACAACATCACGGGCTATTTGAGA
The DNA here is from genome assembly GCA_035582765.1 of Acer negundo. Lineage (NCBI taxonomy): Eukaryota > Viridiplantae > Streptophyta > Magnoliopsida > Sapindales > Sapindaceae > Acer > Acer negundo. The sequence continues at coordinate 27,068,649 of CM069236.1, forward strand.
ATTGAGATCCAATAGATGTTGATACCGTTGATTATTCTTTTAATTGGAAAAGAATTATCAGTTAAAATAAATTAGTGACCTAATTTTTTTTAATTTTCGTATATACTAATTACGGTACGGCTATTCCGACTTGAACTAGGAAAAGAGTGGCCAATTTTTATTTATTTATTTATTTAAATTATAGTGACCAATTTTTATAGTTGGAATTTGGAAATTTTACTAGCAAGTCAAAGAATATCACTGACATATTTTCCATGGGTTGGGTCTCGGTCGACCTTGAGTTAACACTCCTGGTCCATAATTTGGTTCTTGAGGCCCTAAATCTTCTATTGTTATTGAGTTACGATATTTACACCCCTTAAAAACTGTATGTATACCCTTATCGTAAGAATGCCCCAATAAAAAAATTTTAAAAACTCTAGTTTGTTAATAAACCCCACTTGATGACAAAAATACCCTTTCTTTATTTCTATTATATTGTATTTTTGACTTTTTGTAACCACCTCATCTACACCTATTTTATTATCTAATCAATTTTATTATTATTTAAAATTTTATTATTTTATTTCTTGTTTTTTCAAAAAAAAAAAATTCTAACTCTTAAATACAGAAATTATAACAAAATGAGTTTGGGTTTGTACTAATTTTATTTACAATAGTTTATACAGAAATTTTTCTTAAAAAAAAGTTTCAGAAATTCGTCATATATATATATATATATATATATATATATAATGAAGGGGAAATTGAATAAAATAATCCATTTTGTTAAAGCTTATTAATTAAACAGCCATCCAGTTAAAAAGAAAAAAAAAAAAAAAAAAAATTAAAAGGTGCAATTGCCCAGAAAGCAAGCAACGCACAGGCTAAGCAAACAATCAATGTTTTTCTTTTGCTATGCATGTGTTTTGCCAGTGTAATATACAAGCACAGAAAAAATACAGATGGATAGTTGTAATATAAACAAACAAAAAAAATCTCTTTTCTTTATCTAATAGTGTGGGTTCTTGCGGTGTGAATTGAGAAGACTTTTCAAGTTCGTAATTGTTTTCTGGTCGGTTCTATAATCCACAGACAATTTTAAATTTCCAATTTGTATTTGAAAGTAACATTTAGAAAATAAATTAGAGTTTGAGAAAATGGAAAGGGTTTTGGAATATAGAAAACTGATTAATAATTTTTAGGAGTTACAAATTATTTAGTCATTTTAGTCATTTTAATCAAGGGTAATAGTGAATTTTTGAAAATGTATTGATTTGAGGTGTACATGCAGTTTTTAAGGGATGCAAATATCGTCACTCATTGTTATTTTGGGATTCCATACCCAACCCATTATCAGGTCTGCTAATTGAGCACTTTAATAACGTTTAAAAAATAAGAAATAAATCAATAATTAGTTTTATTTAAAATAAAAATAAAAAACAAATATGAAATAAAAATGACTATTTAACGTAAATTTATTTGACGATACGAGGTTGGTCCAGTGGTATGCTTCTCACAAGTCACACATATATCAATAGGTTGTGGTTTCGAGTCCTGCCCCCTTCCAAACGTTGAATTAGTGTAATATTTCAAATATATATATATATATTATATATTATATATGAGTAATGCTATTTTGCCTAAATCTGGTGTTCAAATGATGTGGTATCAATGTAATACATTCATTTAAATCATGCAAATCTAATACAATTTAAATAAATGGATTATAGTAATACAACATCATTTGGACAAAATAGCATTATTATATGTAGTCGATCGAATCTACAATTAATTATCGATCTTCAAGGTAAGCATTGACAACCTGTAAAACAAAAAAAAAAAAGAGCGGTGGTGAACCACATGAGGAGGTGTTCCATTGGGGGGGGACTCTCCGACACTCAAGTTAGTTAAATTATCGAAAATTGAAACAGATAAAATGATAGAATTACAAACCGAGTTGCTCGATGTTTTTGGTCGAGCTTTATGGATTGACTGGATATTCATATGGTCATCAAAGATTGAACAAGGATTTGGGTCGATATTGGATATTGATGTATTTGATATATCAAAACTCTAGTGAGCTCCTCTGTTCGATGTGGATCGATCGTGGATTTGGTTGATTGATTTTCCAGTATGATTGGATCGACCTGATTTTGGAGGTGAATGCAATTAATGCAGCACCGCAAATGAATGCTTAATGTTTCAAAGTAGAATTGGGATATAAAGACAGAGCGAGCTTTCATGTAAGTGCGTAAGAAATCAGGACCCTTTTCTTTGAGAAAGGGTTTCGTATAAATAGTGAAGGCTAGGATCCTCTCAACATCTAGCCCATTCATGCGAGGGCTTGGATCAAAGGGGTTATAATTGCCCATTTTGATTCGTTTAAATATGGCAATAAAGTCTGACGTTGTGATTTGTGAAAATCCAATCATGACTTAACTGATTTATGATTTGATTTGACCACGTGTTTTGATGACTCATAGACCAGATTTGGGCCCTTAGGGCTATTTCTGAGGGGTTCCACGAGGCATTCAACCTCGTTTGATAATGGGTGTGTTTAATGGGCTAGATGCCCACTTTTTGACCACTACATTATATAAAGAAATAATAATATTATTTGAATTCGGTGACCAAATCTGGTATCCAAATCATATAATCTAAAACCGTATTACTTAAATATATATATATATATATATATATATCATTCTTTATTACCGTAAATAATCCAGAAAATATCTGTACATATTTTATTAAGTTGTGCACGAGAGAAGCATGCAAAGATTTTGGTGCTTTCGAACTTACGATTAGCCGCACAGAATTGGCAAATCCTCGGTCTAGAAAGGGAGCTTTTGGTAATTGCACAGTAGAGAACAGACCAACTCAAAATGACGTGGCAGTGTTTTTTTGGATCGACTCTACATACCAAAACATACACACGACCACATAGAATTATCGCATTGTCCCAATTAGGGTCTTCTGGGAAAATAAAACCTCTCTTCCTCTCTTGGTTCGTCGGATAAAATCACGCATTCGACACCACCGGAAACAGAGAAAGCAAAAACAAATAGACCCCCAAAAGCGATTCTCTCTCTCTCTCAACACACAAAACACAAAAACAATTACTGGTATGCCAAATATCTTACTTGTTTTTTCTTATATTTTATATCAGCTATATTTTTCCTGTTTTCTCTGTTATCTTTTTCGGTGGCTCCAGCCCCCAGATGATATTGGCCTCCATTTGATGAGTTAACTCCTAAAAATTTGTTTTGGAGCTTATTAGATTCGAATCTGTGTATGTTTAGCATGTAATCCAAGTCCTATAACTAACAAAAAATTAGCTTTAGCTTTACAATTAATCACAGTTAACACTCGACTTCTCTTAGATATAGGTTTTTTTTTTTATTTTGATTTTTTTTTTTTTGGTCTCGACCCACCTAATTGTACTATATTAAGTGTGTCCGATTTTCGGAGAAAAAAGGAATTCCTGGTTACCGAGTTTGTTGTATAATAATTTAGGTTAACTAAGTTTGTTGAGAAATTAGGATTTGGGCATCATCGAGGTTCTTTTGTATTTAAAGCATCTTTTGTTTAAGTATGCATTTCGTGAAGGAATTGATACTGTTTTATTCCGAAAACAGTATACCAGGGTTGCCGACATTTTCAAGGAAAAGGTTTTGATTTGTTACATTTTTCGTGTTTGCCCTTCGAAAAACGAAAACATTGGTTTACCTGTTGGAGTAGATACTATGGGGTTGTGTTGAGGTGATGTGAGGTGAGGTGATATTTTCTGTTTGTCTTTTTTTCTTGGGAACCAACAGTTGACAAACTCAAAATGGATTTAGGGTTTGTGTTTGTCTTCATTTCTGCTGCTTCTCAGCAGCTAATGTGAGTTACAGGAATCGCTTGTCTTTTCTATAAGCATTTCTCAATGCACAAATCAAAAATGATGTTCCTCTTCACCACTGCAAATCCTGTTGACCCTTTATTTTCTTTGTCATCCAAAAGAGAAAATAGATAAAACACAACAAAATATTCTTGCTTTACTACGTTTTGTTGATTGTCCTCTTTGACATAAACCATGAGTATCCAATTTCACGGTTGGATATCTATCTTAAATGCATGGCCCCAAAACAAAACAAAAAAAAACAAAAAGAAAGGAAGCTCTATTCTTGTGCATTATGCACATTCTTTTGAGCTGCTTGAATTTTCCATAATAATCATGGAAACTTGAAGGTAATTTCGGTGCTGTTCAGGCACTGTTATTTGATGATAATACTTGGGGCGTGAAACAATCATGACGGAGAACACAGAAGTTGAGGAGCGGGTTGATCTTGAAGAGGACAATTACATGGAAGAGATAGATGATGATGTCGAGGAGCAACTAGATGACGATGGAGAAGATGAAGGTGGGGATGGGGATGGTGAAGAGAATGATGAAGAGGAAGGATATGAGTACTCAAAAACTGGAGATAGTGGAAAAGATGGTTCGCCGGAAGCAAATAGAAGCCATGATGACTCTGAACATGTGGAAGATGAAGAAAAGCCCACTGCTTTCATAAGTGAAGAAGAGAAAGAGAAGCATGCCCAACTTCTTGCCCTTCCTCCTCATGGTTCTGAAGTTTTTATCGGTGGTCTTCCTAAGGATGCAGTGGAAGAAGACTTGAGGGATCTATGTGAACCTTTAGGCGAAGTTTTTGAGGTCAGAATTTTATCATCTGTGCTTGTGATAACTAATACTTGTCTTGTTATTGTCATATTCTGAACGGGTTTTAATGTTAAATTGCTTTACAGGTAAGGCTTATGAAAGACAAGGACAGTGGAGAAAGCAAGGGTTTTGCTTTTGTAGCATTTAGATCAAAGGAACTTGCACAAAAGGCCATTGAAGAGTTACATAGTAAAGAATTTAAGGTAAATGCAGCTTAGTCATTGGGAAATACAGAAGATGTTTGGCTTGACTTGGTTCAGTATCTTCCATGTCTCCTTTACGCCCACCTGATTGTTTTCTCGTCTTGCAGGGTAAAACATTAAGGTGTTCACTGTCGGAAACCAAAAACAGATTGTTTATTGGAAATATTCCAAAGATCTGGACCGAGGATGAGTTCAGAAGGACCATTGAGACTGTTGGTCCTGGAGTTGAAAATATTGAGCTCATAAAGGTGAAATTATGAATTAAATAATGCTTTTATCTTAGTAAGGTGACGTTGTATCTGCTTGCACTTCTAAGTGTTATCCTTAATTACAGGATCCTCAAAATCCTTCTCGCAATCGTGGTTTCGCGTTTGTTTTGTATTACAATAATGCCTGTGCTGATTATTCGAGGCATAAAATGACAATTGCAAACTTTAAGCTGGATGGCAATACTCCAACTGTCACATGGGCCGATCCAAAAAGTACACCTGATCATTCTGCTGCTGCTGCTCAGGTAAATTTTAAAGTAAAGAGAACAGAGTTTTTAAGTTCTTGAATTTTGTTTCGGAGGGGGTCTATAGGTTTCAATGTTTACTTCTTTCTCATTTATATCTGTATAAACTAGAGTAATGTATTGCGATGCATTATACTTCCATTTGTAAAAAGTGTCATAAGGGCCTGGCAAATAGGTCGACTTTTCTTTTAATTAAAGTTTCTTATATATACTGTCATTTCTACGTTTATCTATTCTCTTGCTAAGATTTATCTTTAATGTGAAATAAGGGAACATCTTGGGCTACACCCTTATCCTTAAAACCCAAATGTAATGTAGAAAGTAAGGTGATGGGAGCAAGTTAACAATTTACAAGATGCTGGCCATCATGCAACAGAATGGCTGCATACTTCAGTATTATAGGTATCTCATGGACAGACCAAAAGCAATCTTAATTATAGTCTGGACCCTGCTTGAATAAAAGTACATCTTATGTACACTTGGGTTCAATAGTCCAATGCTAGTGATAGAGTAAAGCACCCGTTCGAGTATTATACATAGTCTGCTGCATGTGTCAAAGTAAGGTTGGCAGCTTTCTTTTTGGGCCATATATTCCAATTTGTTATTAGTCTGGAATCTGGACATCCAATGTTCTTATAGAAGGCCACTGGTCCATCAATTTTCAATAGATGCTTAAGACTTCTTGGAGTGATTGCAAGCGGGGAACCAAAATATTGAGTTAATGATTACTGGTTTATCCTTGATTCAAAAAGCAATTCTTATCTGTCTATGAAAAGTTGTTGTGACCATATTTGGTTTTACTCAGTTTTCCTTGTTACTGTTTAATTGTAGATTTTTGACTTATGGTATGTACTTGTTTTGAGATTCCCAGGTAAAGGCCCTTTATGTGAAAAGCATACCTGAAAACACTTCTACTGAGCAACTAAAGGAACTATTCCAGCGTCATGGGGAAGTGACAAAAGTTGTTATGCCTCCTGGAAAATCTGGCAAACGGGATTTTGGGTTCATTCATTATGCTGAAAGGTCAAGTGCATTAAAGGCTGTCAAAGATACAGAGAAATATGAAATTGACGGTAAATCTCTCACACATTTCACTCACTTTATTTAGGACGACTGCAGGACACAGCTGGAACTGGTAATCGTGACTCCTGCAGCTTAAGCTGACTAATTGTTGATGATAATAGTTGTTGAAAATAGAAAGGGAACCATATATTTGCTAATGTACATTTGTTCAGGTATTCCACATGTCAGTAGGGATGATTAATGAAAGCATGTGGTTTCTTCCACTTTCGATTTGTTTGTTTTGAAAAGAATTGGCTGTAAATTGTAAAAACAAAACATAGTGAACTTTGAAGTTTTCCTTTGTCATATCTGCAGTGATTTCTAGATTAATATGATCATTGAACTTGAACTGCAGGCCAGTTGTTGGAGGTTGTCCTTGCAAAGCCTCAGACTGATAAAAAACCGGAAGGGGCTTATCCCTACCCTGCTGGGGTTCATCCAAACCCCCTACCACATGCTGGCTACAGTGGTGGCTTTGCCGGGGCTCCTTATGGCTCTGGATTTGGTGTTGGTGCTGGTTTCCAGCAGGTTTGTTACTTTGTTTTTTTATTTGCTTTAATAGAGTTCTTTAATTGGTCTAATTTATCTCATAAATTTGAACATATGAACAGCCCATGATATACGGTAGGGGGCCAATGCCAGCAGGGATGCATATGGTGCCAATGGTCTTACCAGATGGTCGAATTGGCTATGTTCTGTGAGTTGCTTTTTATTTTTTATTTTTTTAGAAGTGATGTCATTATACTTGAAACCTGAAAGATTTTCAACCATTGATTTTGCTATTTGGGGGATTGTGCAGTCAGCAGCCTGGAGTACAGATGCCACCTCCTCGACCTCGGAGAGTTGATAGGGGCACAGGACGAGGTGGAAGTAGTGGTGGTGATGAAGGCAACCGTGGCAGAAGATATCGACCCTATTAATAGGAGAGTGTAGAAACATGTAGAAGTTTTCCTGGAAATGGGACGTGGTAGATGGTTGATGGACGATTGATTAAACAACACAAAATAACAAAAACCATACCTATCTTCACCCCCTCATTTTTCTTCCAACTTCCTCCTCATAGCCCCACCCTAAAATGAAGGGAATGAAGAAGAAAAAGGAAGTTGAGAGTCAGGAAAGTAAGTGCTTTATAACTTAAATTTGTTAGGAGATGTTTGACAGCCCTTAATTATTTCATAGTTTGGTTTTGTTTATGTTATTGTTTTATCAACCCTGAGCAGGAAACAAAACTTAGCTTGTGTTTTGAGTGGTACAATCTCTATTTCGCAAGCTAGTGCAAAACGATTTTGTTATTGTAGGGATCCTTTCATTTATACACTGATTGCCTTGAGTGAAGTTAGTGAGGATTATGTTCATTTACTTAAAAAAGGACCATAAGCTGTTTAGTTAATCGATAATGTTAGATTATACCAAATTGTCAGATATAATTTCTATTAATCGCCCATGTGACAAGTGGGATAATAATGTCAATTGCTAATAAGTTGACAACTCACATGGGATGTCGTCTAGCATTATTATTGTTAGTTAATTCTAATTAGTGAATTGGATCGTGGATATAGCTGTGGTACAGTTGGAAGTAATTAGTCAAAATTGAAATGAAAACTAGAGAGATATGCCATTGAAAACATTTTATTTAAGAGTAATGCAACACTGTGCTTGAACATTGTTAATGGCTCTAGTGCCGAAAAACATGGTTGCCTATTTTAGTTGGTGATCTCCAATAATTGTTGCTAAACTTGTTAGCCAGAGATTACTTCTCCTCCATTAATTTAAGTAGAAGAACCTTGTACGCAATACCGCGAGAAAATTGAAGACAGACGATTACACCGCGTCGACGAGATTGTTGGCGCACACCTAATCAAATGCACAGCCATTATTGTTGTTACTTGAATCTTCAAGAACACCATTGCAGTTGAATAATAAATTAAAGTCTTCCATGCATAGATTTTGCTTAACCAAAATTCAAGAAACCTATGGAACAAATTCTAACACACTTCAAGTTTAACAGGGATCAACTAAATTGACATCACACCCACTAGAATTTATTTATTGTCAGGAAACTTGCCAACTTCGCTAAAAATTTCGAGTCATATTATAACAAAAACAAAAGTAACGCAATCCAATTGAACACCACAAATCAAGATTGAAAATTTTCAAATAAAACCAAGTCAATAATAGCAAGTAAAAGCAGAGACATTAAATGTATGATTAAAGAGAGATAATCAATCAATTGATATCTGATAGCTCCTGGAGACGCTTTTCCAATTCATGTAACTTGACAGCCCAATCAGTCTTTATGGACAGAGGTTTGACATTGCTATAATCCACCACATCATCATCCTCTTCTCTGTGGCTGTCCGCAGAGGATAATTCCCTTCTCTTCTTGTTCTTCGTTTTCTTCTTCGCAGACGACGCTTTTTGTAAAGCCCAGAGCACGTCCGACCCACTTAGTTGTTTTGGGTCTGGATTGCTGAGATTGGTCAGGTTGGTGTGACCTAAGCCGCCGATTTCCTCGCCGTAAACGTTGTCATTCTGGGGTGGAAGAGAGCGCCACGAGTTACGGAGAAGTGGACGAAAAGTGGGTCTGTTGGGTTTGGACAGGAATGGTGTGATTGGGATTGGGGACACAGCCCACATGTTGCTCATTTTTTGGATTTTTGGTTTCGTTCCCATTGGCTTTGCACTTGTATCTTGCTATTTCCATCATAAAAATAGATTACTAAAATATATATATTTTACCAAAAACATTCTTTTAATAAATTGTTCGATTGATGAGAGGAGGTTGGTCCAGTATTAAACTCCTCACATCTGTACCACGAGATTACAGATTCGAATCATCTCTCTATTTAAAAAACCCTAAAATTATGTAATACTTTAATATATATATATACATATAAGTAAATATAAATTGCTCAATTAAATCGAAGATTGCTAAATATAACTATTCTTATAGCTATGCACATACTGTAGAGACGTACAGTAACTAAATCTATATTTGACCAATAATAGTATAATACATGCAAGGCAAAACCAACTTCAGAAATTTGAAGACCAATTTGAAAAGCTATAAAATATTAAATACAAAAACGTAAACAAACAAAAACATTTAGGTAAAATTTAAATAGACCTTCAACATCAATTGTGGGCCTAGGCCCTATGGTCATGGCCCCTCACGGCCTAAGGTGGCTTCTTCCACTGTTCCACACTGAATACATGTGACTTTGTGAATCAGTAACGTGATTGGGTGATTGAACACTTCTACGGAGTTCTACTACATTCTATTGCTGTAATTTCAATGGATCAGGATCCTCTCTTTCTCTTGTTTTTCCTTAACTTTTAATAATCTAATGACATTTAAACAAAATAAAAAATATATAGTCAAGATTTGATTATTTTTTTCTCTCTCATATAAGTTGGTGTTTTAATTACACTTGAAAAATATCAAAAAAAAACAAAGACCAAGGAGAGGATCTTGATCTAATTTTAATATCGGGACAATCTTTTACATTCTTCACGTGTTATCTAACTTTATTGCATTAAATTTTAAAATTGTCCCTGTATATTCTATATGGAATAATGTTTGAGAATTGATCGGTTAGTACCTAAAATACTGATCTCATCAATAAGAATACATCACGTGACCCAATTTATGAACCGGTTTCACTTATCACAATAAATAGGCAGTTTACAAACGGCTAACCATAACAATGATCATAAATCACAACTCAATCATTTCTACGTACAAACAATTTCAACGTATAATTAATATATGTTATACAGAGAGAGAGAGAGAGAGAGTACTACAAATACCACATTGGAGAATTAAACTATAGCAATACTTCAATGGTAGTAATAAATAGAATTTTGGGTATTGCAATATTAAATTTCTTGCTTCTTTAGTACTCTCATTAAACTTGTTAAAGCTTCTACCAATAATATATAATAATATATAAAATAAAAAAGATTACATAGAACCCAGCTTATTCATGCCACGTTGGCAATCAAGCAACAGAAGAAATGTTGACCGGATACTTTTCAATAGAGTCAACCCAGGGATTGCCTCGCCAATCACCAACTGGAATCTCCCTGAGTGCTCTCCAAACGGCACTATTACATTTAAAACCCGACCCGAATGCGATTTGCCAGACCCGGTCTCCACCCGTGACCCGACCCTTAGCCTCCGTGTAAGCCAACTCATACCAAAGCGAGCTACTGGAGGTATTACCAAAGCGGTGAAGAGTCATCCTCGACGGCTCCATATGCCACTCACTGAGTTGCAAATTCTTCTGTAACGCGTCCAAAACCGCCCTACCACCTGCGTGTATACAAAAATGCTCGAAAGCGAGTTTGAAGTCAGGTATATAAGGTTTGACTTTTGCTTTGAAAATCTTTTTTCGGACAAGAGTAACGAAGAACATCAATTGTTCTGTCCACGGCAAAACAAGAGGGCCCAAAGTGGTTATGTTTGTTTTCAAAGCATCACCAGCTACAGCCATTAATTCTCTGGCAAGTGAGACCCCAATAGTCCCTTTATCGTCCTCTCTTTGGTACACACAATTATAGCTCTTCTCATCAGCACCTTTATGTGTACGGACTACATGAACCAGCTCGTACTTGGACCGGCTCCGGTCCCGGTTCTTGTTTGATAGAAGAACGGCGGCTCCACCCATACGAAACAGACAGTTGCAAAGCAACATCGACTTGTCGTTACCAAAATACCAGTTTAAAGTTATGTTTTCGGTGCTCACGACGACTGCTAACGAGTTTGGATTCGCTTGGAGGAGATTTTTAGCGAGGTCGATCGATATAAGACCAGCACTGCAACCCATTCCACCAAGATTGATACTTTTAATGTCGGTTCTGAGTTTGTAATGGTTGACTATCATAGCGGAGAGAGATGGGGTTGGGTTAAATAAGCTGCAATTCACGATAAGAATATCGATGTCTTTTGGATTTACACCGGTTTTTTGGAAAAGTGAATCGAGAGCACCGAACATGACTGCTTCTGCCTCTGCACGTGCTTCGTCCATGCAAAGTCTTGGTGGTCTCGATGTTATTCCTCGAGGCAAATATGTCTCGTCACCTACACTGGCCCGACTCGATATCCTTCTCTGGAACTGGAGCGTGTCTTCTTGAAACGAGCCACTGTCTTCGCTCATTTTCAAGAACGACTCGACTGATATTTTCCGCTCCTCTTCCGGTTTATAACACGCGAAATCGACGAGATAAACCGGTCTGGACCGCTTCGATAAGTAGAGGGCAAAGAGGAAAACGAGCCCGAGAGAAACTGCTAATTGGGTGACTTGCATCGATGCTGCTGAGTAAAAATGCATGGTTCGTAAACAACTTGAAAAAAACCTGGTCTAGTTTCAGACCAGTGAGTTGAACCACGGTGGATATCGACAAAGGTACGATGAGAACAAGCAAAAGAACAGTAGTGAAATTACATGAGTACCCATATCCTAATCTAACATACTTGAGCTTCACATTTTGCAAGAAATCCGGCAACCCTTGTCGGATTTTGATGACGACGGAGGATGAGTCCTTGAAGTCCATCTCAGCCGTCAATCTCTCCTTCTTATCTATCTCAACACGATCCATTCTTTCTTTTTTTGGTTGATCTGAAAACGAGAAATCAAGAGAAAGAGAGTGTATAAGAAGATGAAACCAGAATGGGCAGATGAAGAGAAGCAAAACCCTACACGCCTTGAAATAGTTGGTTAGGTGGAGGGAAATTTAAACCCGATATACAAAAACTAGACCACTAAAAGTTGACGTAATATATTAGCTGCAAGAAAGCTGGAATGATATGGTATGGCCTTTGAATTTATGATGGGTAGTTCCAAGAAAAGATGGATAGCTCAACTACCAACGGAATTCTATACATTTTTTTTTTAATATTTTTTTTAAAACTAATCAAATTCAATCTCATGTTCACAATTCAAAATCTGGTTATGGCAATTTTAATTTGACCAACAAGTTGCTTTCAAGCAAGTAGAAGAGTAATTAAGATCTTTCCATTATCTATTTATATTATATATATATCTAGGATTATAATCCTTGTTGTCATGTCATGTAACCATTAACCAAATATATTGAATTGGGGTCCTGCATGGCCTACTGTCGGGGTACCATATTTCACTATTTATTACAAGTTATCTGCATTCTACTTTTTATTTGTATTTGTATTATTATTATTATTATTATTATTATTATTATTATTATTTTATTTTTTTGAGCATAAAAGCCACCCATAGACAGAGCCAAGGGCAGCAGAAACAGAGAAACTACATTAATCCGGCATATCAACCTGGATAGCAGATGCAGCACAGCAAGGAAATTCTTCTAACCAGAAGAAATCTTCAGCATTCTTGAACACCTCTGCATTCTACTTTTGGATCTTATTTATTTATTTTAATTTGGTTTATAGTTGACCTAGAGTCCTAGACATATATATAATATTGGGAAATATTTTTATAAATGTGAACAAAAAAAATAGAAAATAGAAGGGTACATACGGAAAGCCATAAAAGGGCGGTAGGATGTAGGTGACTGCCCATCGGACAACAATGAATGAGAGAGTCAAAGATGGTAGTCGCTAACCTGTCTAAATCCCACCACCACTGCAAATCCAGATAATTAATTTTTTAGTAGTTGTTATTAATATGTAGCTGCCTAATTCGTAACATAAATTATTTAAATCAAATCTTAGAATTCCTTTTTTTCTTTTTTAGCTCTTTTTTTTTTTTTTTTTTTAAGATTGTTAGCAACCTCCTAGCGAAGCTCATTCTTATTAATGAGTTGTGTTCAATGGATGGAACTATGGGAAAATAGGTACTTAATTGCCTGGAAAAAAAAAAAAAAAAGTTCCCAAGGGTAGAGATGTAGTATAGCCGATAGATAGACGAGTTTGAGTTTCGGTAAATAACTCCCAAATTAGACAATCTACTATGCATATGCGAATGCAAATACCAAATTTAGCAAAAAAATTGGGTGAAATATTATATTTGGTACATCAATTTAATATTGTGCTCCAATGTATAATTCTATTTAAAATATTATTTTTATTATTTTATTAATTAAAATTATAAAAATAAATACTTACCATTAATACATTCATTATTTATTTTAATGCTCCAATACAAAGTTCTATTAATGCATTCATTATTTCATTAAAAATATATATATAATGGTATTTTTATAATTAAAAAAGAAGCATTTATTGTTGTACCAAATTTGGCATATCATTTAGCACCGTATTGGAGAATGATTTTTGCACCATATGCTAAATTTTAGCATTGACACAGCATTGGAGATACTCTTAGCAGCTCGAATTCTACTAATGGCAAAAAAACTTCAAAAAAAAATATCTAGTCTAAATAAGTGGATGGATAAATAGTGTAAAAAAAAAAAAAAAAAAAAAAGGAAACAAACTCTTTACCAAATAAGGGGCATGTATTAATGTATATGAATTACAAATTCACTCTTACTTTAGGTAGTAATTCAGGAGAGGAGGGCTTTAAAATCCTTTTAAAAAAAATTATAAAATTATTACTAAATTTTAAATCTTTTTTCACTTTGGCCTCTATAATTCTTTTATTATTAGTTTTTTGGTACGATAGACCCTCAAACATGAATTTCTACCTCCGCTTTAAGTATTATATACTTAACCAATATGTGATTATATAGACAAAGATGAGATTCAAACCCTAACCATAGAGAAAGAAAAAAAAGACAAGACAAAAAAATAGCGAATTGATAGTGATTACTGAGTTGTCAGCCAAGAATTTACACGATCAAATGAAATAAAGAAGAGAGTCAAACCCTAACAACAGAGGAAAAAATAAAAAGATAAGACAGAGAGAGCGAATTGATAGTGATTGGTGAGTTGTCAGCGAAGAATTTACACAAGATCAATGAGGTGAATATTGAGAGGGAAACAGAGTTGTCAAGAGACGAAACAGAGAATGGGAATTGATAGTGATTAGTTAGTAGTCAGCCAAGAATTTCCACAAGATATTTAGATAAACAGAAAATCAAATAAGATGATTGGTGAATATTGTCAAAAATACAAAATTGCAATATATTAAGTTATTTGTTCGTGCCCAATTGAGGATTTCCGGATATTAAGCCACAGTAGGCACATGTTATGATCTTGTTTATTTTAAGTTTAAAATGTTTGTTTTTGTTTTAAATTCAAATATAGGATGATAATATCTTATTTTAAATAAGATTAGATAAGATTTGTTTAGATAGAATATCTGTTATTTCTTTAATTTGTAATCTCTATAAATAGAGACATGTTTTCAATAAAAAGTATGAATGAATTTTTAAGTATGATGTGTTAGTCTTTTTGACTTTTGGGAGGTTCTGGTTTCCCTCGAAGCAAACCAGGTTTCTATTTTTGGGTCTATCAAATCGTGTTCATATCATTTGGTATCAAAGCCGGTTATGAAGCACTTCCGCTAGGTTTGTGTTGACCTACCATTCCGTTGTTGGGAGCAATGAATTTGGTCGGCAATTTATAGACGAGATTAAGATGTATTATGTATGGGCATAATATTATCACATTGAATACTGATAGTCGGTGACGGGTCAGTGTCGATATGTTGACCAACGAGGACGTTGGCTCGGAAGCGTGGTGGAATATTATGATCTTATTTATTTTAAGTTTAAAATGTTTGTTTCTGTTTTAAATTCAAATAGGATGATAATATCTTATTTTAAATAAGATTGGATAGGATTTGTTTAGATATGATATTTGTTATTTCTTTAGTCTGTAATCTCTATAAATAGAGACTTGTTTTCAATAAAAAAAATATGAATGGATTTTTAAGTATGATGTGTTAATCTTTTATAATTTTTGGGAGGTTCTGGTTTCCCTCGAAACAAATTAGGTTTCTATTTTTGGGTCCATCAAATCGTGTTTATATCATCAAATCTGATTAATTTACCAAATCATAAACTGTCAGGAAAACTTATTTATATTCTTTAATAAATTCACAACCTGAATAACATATAATACATTAGCAAATATTTTATTCTTATAAATAAACCAAATTCGACTTTTTTATTGGCAGTTAAAATAATAGTACCACCTATCAAATCTAAAATCACGTATACCAAGAAGAGATTTCTCAGCCGACTTGGTAATATAGTTTAAAAGTCAAGGTTTATTAGGGGGTTGAATTTTCTTTGGAGTCTACCAACATCTTAGTTTTAAATCAAATATGTAATCGAGGGACCAATCTGATAGAATATCATCTGATTTGTTTTTTATAGCCCGAGCTGTTAACCAGAAACTGAACCAATCAGTGGTCAAAAGAATCGAACATAAAATCAGGTACGGATGTAGCATACGAACCCCTGGTATATATTTTTAATTTATAGGACTAATTGTACAAACGTCCACTGAGTTTAGGTATAATTGTATGTATATAAAACTTTTACCCATAATTGCATAAACATCCTCTGTAATTAGTTAACTTCGTTAAATCTAACAATTGACTACAATTTTAACCAAAAAATAACTAAAGTGCCCCTAGTTACCTATTTTATAATTGATTATATATTTTTTGTTTTGACAATTTATATATATATACTTAAAAAAATAATTATATATATACTTAAAAATAATAATTATATATAATACTTAATTAATCTATTTAAAAAAAATGGATTATAAAAATGTAAAAAATGGATTATAAAAATTATTAAATAAATAAATTAAGTATTGTATATAATTGTTATTTTAAGTATATATATAAATTGTCAAAAAAAAAAATAAAAATAAAGTATATATATAATTAATAATAAAATAGGTAACTAAGGTGGTCAATGGTTAGATTTAACGAAGTCAACTAATTACAGGGGATGTTTATGTAATTAAAGGTAAAAATTCCATATATATACAATTATATCTAAAATCAGGGAACGTTTGTGCAATTAGTCCAAATTTATAAGCAAATTAAAAATTTACAAATTTGCTTATATTATAATTTAAATTTACAATTTTGCTTATATTATAATTTTTATTATATCCTTAATTCTTAAATTTTTATGTTTTTACTATAATTTCATTTCTAATTTTTCTATAAACAAGATATATAATTTTTTTTTCCCATCAAATCACATAAAAAATATCTTTTATTTTATATATAGTATTTATTTCGATGTATCTTAAATACAAATGAAAATCGATCATAACATATATGTTATATCTCAACTAATATTATTCTCATTCAAATAATTTTGTTCTCTGTTACCATATTAATTATCTCACTCATCACTCTAATATCATATTATACTTTTGATATGTTATTTATTTTTAAATAATCAATATGTTAATTCATATAATTAAAACATATCAACCAAACATATACATATAGCAGACAAGATGGGGTTGATTTATTTGTATGCCCTCACACCCATATCACGAGATTGTGGGTTCAAGGAAATTTTTCATAGTGAATTGCTTGAGACTGGACAAGGTCCCATGGTTTTTCCCAATTGGGTTGTTCATGGCTATAAAAGATAATTGAAATCAAGCATGGTATATGAACTCACTGTATTCCCATGTGTCGGTTTGAGAATCTTGTCCCGAGCTAGAAGAGCTGGTGTCACCACCAAAATAAGAGAAAGGATTCACATACGACAAAAGTCCTTTGATAAATGCAAAATAACCATCTTCACTATCATTTGAAGAATCAGCTTTACTTGTAGAGTTTGTTTGCCTAAAGGACAAGGATCCCCCTTCATGATAACTTGAAGCTTTCTGGCGCGGAACTGCTATCAATGCTTGTTTGTTAAACAAGCTCAACTATGACAAAGATTTGCTTAAATCACAACTCCAAATTATTATAATATTTCAAAAACATATATACGTATTTTTATGTTTAACTATTACGATATTTTATCAAACAAACTTTTATAATTTTTTTTTAAAATTAAAATAGTTTTTGGACGTTAGAAAAATACAATTAGTACAATTTAAATTTTAATTAGTTTTTTAACTCCTAAACAATAAACACTATTATTGAATCTTGAATAAAGGGTCATAAGATTTTACTACATTATTTTTAGAGTAATTGTAAACATTTTAACTTAATAAATCAACTTGTATTTCAATTACTGCTTCAATTGACAAATAAATACACATTAATGGATTTTTTTAAAAAAAAAAATACCCTCTGAAATACATTATATAACTCATTATATTTTACGATGTCTCCGCTGGAAACAATTTTTGACTCCGTCCCTGCATAAAATCAGAGGTTTTGATAAGTGGAGAGAGGTTACCAAAGTCTATTCGATGGTAAACACTGCTCAATCCGTTCGGTGATGTCCTAAATTCTAATTAAACATATAAACGAGGGATCAGTTTGATGTAATTTTCATAGCCTGAGCTGTTAACGAGAAACCGAATCAGTAAATGCCAAACGAGTGCATCTTGGTGGCTGTCACGTCTAACAATAGTGAAAGACTGAAAGAGGTCCATATGCCGTTACTGGTCTATTGTGTCTTGTCATTATAATTAATAAGTAATACACATGTGAGAAATAGCTTACACATATTCAGCCTTCAATAATTATTGTACTACTCTTAATAACCTAGCTTTCAGGATTATTATTTTTACCGAGTGGTGCTAAACATTCCAACTTTAAAGAATTTTACCCTAAAATTCTTATCACTAAAGATGTCACATGTTATTGGTAATTGTTGGATTACGTGATTATGACATGTGATATCTTTAGTAGACAAAAATAACACAATGAAAAATAGGATCTAGGCCCAATACGAAAGTCCACCCAAGAGTTCAATCCATAATTCAAACTTAAAACAATTGTAACTGTCAATTTAATTTGGCTTTAAAAGACATTTATGGAATCCCATAAAATCAGGAAATAATCATGAAGACTAAATGCACAGAGGGGCCCCACTTGAGGGTTTAGATTAGAACACTACAAATAACACCCTTCTCTTATTCTTCTCATTATTCTGGCCACCTGAACCTCATCCCAAATAATCTCCACGCTCAGCCTAAGCGAAAATAAGGCTATATGAATGACACCACCCAGGACTCGACAAGCCTTATTTACGGTTTGATTTAGAATCTACATGGTTTATTTTTTGATTTGAATTATCAATTTGTTCATAAATTGTCTAACTTGAATGTCGAGTAGACTCCTATAAGACTCCCCTTCATTTAGCTTTTTTTGATAGGGAATCCAAAGCATTCAACAAAGCACTATTCATAGATTGCCGGTGCCTTGAACACTACGATTTTGACCGTAGGATTTTCTGGTTCTATAATATCAATGAATAGTTCTGATAAGCACTTAGACTATCTCCAACCAAAATAGTGTTTTTAGTACAACTTTTACATTAAAATAATTTAACTATCACACTATTTTACTATTCCATCTCCAACCCATTGCACCAAATCTTATACTATTCCCTTATTTATTTATTTTTTATTTGTCAACAAATGCTCATCTCCAACCAATCAAAATCCATTTACAATTAAATATATATATATTTTTTTGAAAAAAGAAAAAAGTTACGCTAAGTGAATAGTGTCATGCAATATATTGTTCATCGGAGCAAAAATTGCACAGGGGATACCGTTGGGTCGGAGGAGATTTTTGCTGGAAATTGAAGATGGCGCAGGGGATGTAGCAGGGTTGGAGATGCCCTTACAAAAGAAAAGAAGTGATATATCAATATGCACATAATTTATTTATTTATTTATTTTTTGGATTTATGATAAAAATGGTGGATTTCTCCGATCCGATCCAATAACATGAACCGTAATCTATTCGAACGATTCATGGAAGAAAAACCCCACACTTTGTGGGATTCCAGTTCTAGTTGTACTACCGCATATGATATGCCTCTTCAGAGAGCACTAAGACAAGACAAAACAAAACATAAGTTTCTTACGGAGTAGATAGAGACCCATCTTCACCTCAAGTCTTACGGAGTTTCTTCACTTTTCCAGACTACATCTTTTAGTCCAGATGAGAAATTCTTGTAGAACTGCAAAATATAACACCTTGCTTCATTTTCTTGTATTAGAAATTTGATTTCCTATGCTATATTGCTAGATTTTCTCAATAATCAAAAACAGTAAAATGAAAATGTAAACATGCCTTGTGAAACTCTAGCGTGTCACCGCCAGTTTTCCGGACCTCTACCATGTGCAAGCAGGGAGCCACCTCAAACACCTGAAATTTTAAAATCAATATTTATATATTAATGCAATTGGGGTAGAAAGTTGTTCATATTAATATAATCAGTCTAGAATATAATAAAAACGGATAGAATTAAATGTTAATAAAATCAGACTGAATCAAAAACTCCCCAATACATTTGAACTCTATTGGTTGTCCTAATTAGCTACAGTTCAGAGGAATGACCCTCAATAAAGCATCCCAACAAGAAAGGAATTCGTATAACTAACAGAAAGTTGTCAAAATTTTAGGATTAGCTCCTGTTAGCTGAAGCTGAATTCTATAAGAATCACTATGTGGATATGTGTAATAAAACCCTGTGAATACAAGTTTTCCACCTGCAAATCTCAATACATGAATCTGTACATCTGGATGAACATTTCAGTATATATCCACACCATTTGAAGTCAAATGTATTAATCACTAGCAAGTTGCAACCTCGAAAGTGTGACCATCATAGATTAAAAAAAATATAAAAATAAAAACTAAGAAAAATATCCATTCATAATATCTTTCAATATTCCCTATGCAACAAGATACTTACATGAACATGTACTTACTTGGTACCCTTGATTCTTTTGTCATTTTCCCCCAAAGAAACAATCATTAATTGTTCAAACAAGCCATATATAAATTGCATATCCATAGCAGGTCATGAAGCTAGCATTGCATATCCATAGCACAAAAAGTTCAGTACCTCAGTAGCTACAGAGAGCTGGCCTTTCCTTCCACTCTTGTCCCCTTGCAACTTCATCTGCAATGGTTTCATATAAATCAAGAAACAGTATTTTCAAGGGCATTAAACATAAAATCTAGCAATTTTTTTGGAAAAAAGTAATGAAGCAAACAATTACAGAGCAAAGTAACTCAGTGGGTACAAGAAGATCAAGAGACAAATTTTACCTTGTAATTTCCCTTGCGAACATTGAAGCCCAGAGGCTTAGCAGCTTCCTCAATTTTAGACATGATTACATTTGCAGGACATTGGGAGGTAAAACGCGTTTCTCGTTTCACAAAACCCTACAATTACAATTTCCAAACATGAGATGTCATATTAATGTAATTGCAGGTTCAGGGTGACAACATTGGATAAGGTAAATCTATTCAATCATTTATTTGGTCACTAGGAAGATGCCTGAAATCAGACACAATTAGAGAGCCACAGAAATGTATTTTACCCTGAACATATAAACCAATCAATCCCACAAATATCATAATGGCAAACCCTTGATTTTCCAATCTTGAAAGTTTGGCAGGGCCATATATAAGACATTGGTTTTCCCTAATAATGAACAAACCATAAGAATAAGAATCTCATAACACATACCGTGTCCTTCTCAAACAAATTTTCAAGGTTGAACCGCTGTGACCTAGAGATTAGCTCGAAAGCATTCATTGTTACAGGTTTTTCTTTCCTTTCTGTCACAAGATGTTCCTGCCATAATAAGCAGATTTATAATTAACCATAGGTTGAACTTTTATCAATATTCTTCTTCACAGTTGACTAAACTGTTAACATACAAATCACGATCACAAACAACAGTCACTGACTCCCAGTCTCAATTTTGAACAATTCAAAAACTGATGGTTCGATGTGTCCCACAAAATAGCATTTATAAAATTTACTTTCGATTAGGGTTTTTGGTCAGAGAAACAAAAGAAGAATGTCATTGAAATTTCTTACCTTCGAGTTATTGAAAACGGCATCTACATCATCAAGATTCACACCCTCTTCCTGGTCAAACTGTGCTGGTTTGTACCCTTTCATGAACCATCCATCCTCTAAGATTTCAGGAATAGTTATCCTCTGCACAAAGGAAACCAGAAATTAACAGTGA
Source organism: Acer negundo (assembly GCA_035582765.1). Classification (NCBI taxonomy): domain Eukaryota; kingdom Viridiplantae; phylum Streptophyta; class Magnoliopsida; order Sapindales; family Sapindaceae; genus Acer; species Acer negundo. The sequence continues at coordinate 27,090,185 of CM069236.1, forward strand.
TACATGGATTACAATATCAATACATCACGTTCAATATATCACAAGCTCATGTTCACAAACAATCCAACCATGATCCTAAACGGTAAAATGGAAGAAATAGAAAAGATAAAAAGCAAGTATTTAATGAAGATAAAGGTTTGGCGCTTACGGTAAGAGGGTTTGGGTCAAGAATACGCTTGATTAGTTTCTTTGCACCGATTGAAAACCATGAAGGACATGAAAATTCAGCCTTGCAGATCTGAAATGTGTATGCGGATTAATGCGTTTTATTCGGCTCTAATCATCTATAAAAAGGAAGGAAATAAATTATACCTACTTTTCTATACAATGCCATAAGATTTGGCTCATCAAAAGGCAAGAAACCAGCCATAAGTACAAAGAGAATGACCCCACAAGACCAAACATCAGACGATGTACCAAGATAACCTTTGTCATTAAGCACCTGATGGAAAAAAGAAGACAAAACTCAGAAACTATAAATAATTGCATTCTTGCAGTCTCCTATTTCCAGAAAATCATAGGTAATATATTACCTCAGGGGCAACATAATTTGGAGTTCCACATGCAGTGTGAAGCAGCCCATCCTCCTACAATGATAATAATGTTAGCGAAGTCTGACTTCATCGTGTATTACTCAGAATACTTTCCCCATTTTTTTGTCGATTAAGTAATATTCTCCACAATCAAAAAGAAATGGGTGAGCCCTATGCAGGCACATAAAGTATAGACATCCACAGATAACAACCATAATCATGAGACTTCAATAGGCATTAGATCAGACGATAACAATAGCAACTTTAATAAGGATTTCATTAATTCTTCTCTCAAGACCAACTAAAATCGAAACAAAACTTGAGACCTAAACTGGTTGTAACTTTGAGCAAGTTAACAAAAGATGCTAGAATAAACTAAGGATGAGAATTTCGGAGATTTTATCGATGCTGTCTTTGAACTGATCATTGCCTTGAATTAGGCAATTATCTTATAAGTAACTTGTCCAAAGCTACGATGGCATATTCGGGTGCTACTAATGCATATCTACCAAGCGCGTAGACTTTCTTTCTATACATGACTATAAACACATTAATGTATATTATGAACTCCAAAACAGGAATCATGTCAACTCATAAACATTCACAATGAAGACATACTTCCTTAACAACTTTGGTAGTAATTGACTATCCCTTACCCGTACTTGCTTTGAAAAAGCACTCAAACCAAAATCCGACACTTTAAGAACACCGTAAGAGTCCAAAAGCAGATTCTCGGGCTGCAAAGAAGTGGACAACAAAGGAATGATGATAGTGTTCCGAGTTAAATCAATGCCCTGCATACAAATCATACAAACCAGTTCATTAAAAAATAAAAAATAAAATAAAAACTTGTTGAACCTTTAAATCTCTATGGTACACCCCTCTACTATGACAGTAGTCCACAGCATTAATGAGCTGCTGGAAATATCTCCTGGCTTCGTCCTCTTTGAGTCTCCCATTCTTGGCCTAGGAATCCAACAGCCAATAAAATAATGTTAGGTGACAATCTGTTTATAACAAAGACTTGTGTATTGAGAAATGCAGGTGTAACACAAAAGATATGTAACACGAAGAACAAATCTCTTACAATTTTATCAAAGAGCTCACCCCCATCAACAAACTCCAGAACAATATAGATCTTTGTTTTACTTGCCATAACCTATAAAACAATGGACAAAGAACGTAGATTCAAAAGTTTGACAATCAAAGAAGTCTTTCATGAATTGCTGATTTGATGCTGAATATTTGATGACTCTTATAAAATATAACCACACGTTCAATTAATAAACATGTTTATTCATTCGAAATCTAATGCCGAACACCGAACGGGTCATGATCTGTTGGCACCAGTCAAGATCAAAAGCAGTGTATGGGCAGCCGGATATCTAGTCTTATAAGCGTGAAATATGTACTTCAATTCCACAACACTAGGGAATGAACTCCCCGTAAAAGCTTATAAAATACATACAGTAAGACTCAAACCATTCATCGGGAAGGAGAGGGGATGTGCTTATTGAACATAGGCGGAACTTGAAACATATCAAGTGATAAATGAGAAGAAACACAAAAATTTTTATTTCATACACTAAATTCAACCAACACACAAAATTAATACAAAATAACGATTGGGAATAACCCAAAAAAAGAAAAATGGTACCTCGAAGATTGTAATGACATTGGGATGTTTGATCAGCTTCATTGTTGCTATTTCTCTTTTTATCTGCCAATAAGAAAGACAAAGGATGACAAAAAATTAAAAGCATTCATTATAAGTCAATAACTAAATTCAAACAGTAAATAAATTAACTTTAAGTACGAGTTTATGGGTTCCAATCATATCATTCCAAATCCCAAATTAATTATAATAATTCTAAAAAAAACTCCACGGTCATGCCACATCGATCATCAATGGGTCCCATGAGGACTTATAATTTCATCTCAACCGTGATAAAAAAATCAAAAATCAAAACATCAATTGTTAAATCTGAATAAATCAAGTTGTACCTCCGGCCTAAATCAGAATAATTTATTATTATTTTAAAAAATACGGTGGTCAAATCAAGGAAGACCATGCCACATCGATCATCAATGGGTCCCAGAAGAACATAAAATTTCTTCTCAATCATGGTAAACAAAATAAATAAATAAATAAATCGATTAAAACATCACGTTAAGTCATTCTTTATTTTTTTTTTGAATAAATACTATCCGAATCTAAGTATATTCATACATATACGTTGAATCTGTATATAATACCTGTTCGACCATCTTGTGACGGAGGACTTGTTCACGGTCGAGAATTTTGATGGCGACGGCGTCACCGGTCTCAGTGTTCTTAGCGAACTTGACCTTAGCAAAACTTCCCTCGCCGAGTGTCCTACCCATCTCATATTTCCCTACACGCGTCCTCGACGCCGGTAGTTTCCCGCTCATTTTCACACCAACGTTTATCAGAAAAATCAACACTGATAAAAAAAAATCTAATGTAGTCGAGTGTTTAATCAATCCTATGCAGTTTATTGGACACGAGATTGGGATGTTATCGGGTATTTCTGTCTGCCGTCTTGTATCTTAAAGTCGCAAGTGGAAGAGCAAGATTGGTGGTAGCGGTGGCTTGGGGGGTACTTCTTGTGTTTGTAGTAGAGAAAATGGGTCCTACAAGGTGCTGTGTGGGTCCCAGTTTGGGTTTTTTGTTTTTTTAAAGAATAAAAAACAAATATGCCCGTGTTATTTGCGTGGCTACCAGCGTGCGATGACGCACATTTTTTTAAAGATAAACATCCATTATTGTAAAATGAATTTACCAGATTAACCCTACCGATTACGGAGTATAATCCTACCTCTTATTTCCGGATAACATTAACGATTCTCTAACGAAGATATTTGTGCAATAAATCGTGTTTTTAGTTTCAAAAGTCAATAAAAGAAGTAAAAATTGTAGGCTACTCTCCCCATAATTCTCTCCAAACTTCTTGTTAAACCAATAATTGTTGTCGTTAACTAAACAAACAACCTGCACCGTAAAATATTATATAAACATTTGACACCTTATATCATAAGATAATATAAATACATTACAAGTGAGTTACGATACATTTGTCATATTTTTAAAATATAAAAAAAATTAGATAAAAAATTTGAGTTAAGTACCGTTGTTATTGATTAATCAATCCATAAAAATATTATATATTATATCCCTATAAAATTAGCACCAAATAGTGTTAATTTTGTAGGGATATCACCGAATTAATAATTCTTATAAAAATAGAACCAAAGTATGTGGTGAAACAAAAATGTCTCAACTTATTTTTTTATTTTTTCTCTTTTTCTTACTCTCTCCTTTATTTTATTTTTTTTCAAGAACCTCCATTGATTTAATAGCAGTTACCTCTATCAATGAAGATCGAAAAGGCCTTAATTGGAGATTGAAATGACCAAAACCTCCATTGAAGGTTGAGTTTGGAGGTAGATAAAGAAGAAGATAAATATATATATATATATATATGGAAATAATAAATAAGTCTCAGGTAGGGTACCTGAGACTTATTTCCACCCTACCTAATACTTATTTTTATATCTATTTTTTTTTTTTATATATAAGAAAAAATTTATCATCTTCTTTTTCGACCTCCATTGGATCGAGTTGTTTCGACGACCTCCAATGTAGGTCAAACCCGACTTTCTTTGGAGTTCGTTTCGATGACCTCAAATTTAGGTATGTTCTACCTCCATTTATTGACCTCTATCAATGAAGGATTTTGAAAGAAAAAAAAAAAAAACACATAAAAGAATAAAAGTAAAAATATGGATATTTTTATCTATCACCATACTTTGATATCATTTAAACTTAAATTATTAAGTTGATGATAATTTCAAAATTCCGTCTACTAAAGAGTGCTATTAATTTAAAGGACCTATTTGCTTTTCAAGGAATGAAAGGGTAACAATGTAATTTTGAGTATGGCAAGGTAGAGAATATACAAAATTCATATAGATAAGGACGAAAAACAAAGAAGGAATCATAACCTTTCTTCAATAATTGAGAACGTCCAAATATGAAAGTTGCCATCATTTAATTTTGTCAAAAACTTGTGTGTGACGGTTTCATCATTGACCACCCATTTATATTATGCCACGTCTCATTATTCACATACAATAAAATTAAGCCAAGTGTCAACATATCATAATCTAATCGGACAACCTCACCGTTCAAATGTGACACTGTTGCTAAGTTTTTCTCTTTAATTTCGCATGAGAGACTTTTGGTTGACCGGAGAGCCTGCACAGCAGCTTCCTATTGGTCCGCGGATTGACGACTGTACCCCTCTATTTAGAGGCTTGGCAGGCTTTTCCTGTTCCTTACGTTCACGTGGCGTTATAAAACTCTGTCCACACATTCTTCGAGTGGAGAGAAATCAGATATTTCTCACATGGCAAGCATGGGCTACTAGGGTCTGTGGGTTCCACTGAAGTTATGGTATGTGACTATGACCTTAGTTGGTGGACCAATTCTAGCTTTGGGCTTCACGGCACTGCTTTATCGAATATTGGGCATATATATATATATATTACTTAAATTCTTGGGCTAGCCCATATTTGAATTGGTGACTACACTGTTTGTTCATTATCGATATTCGATAAGATTTCTTAATTTTAAATTTATATTTTTGAAGAATTATTAGTATCTAAATTAAATCCTTTATTCCAAAGAATTATATTTTATCAACCTTACTTATAAGGCATGCTTTTAATTACAAGCAAATTCTGACCGATTTCTAATTTTGTTTAAAGTACAATGCATTAAGGGTGTGTTTACGGATCGATAATTCTATTTATAGAAATGAAATTTACATAATTTTGTGATTATAAAACAAATTACGTGTACTCCACACATAACTACCGCTGAAAAGGGGACTTAACTCCCCCCTATCACCCTCACCCAGTCTTTTTATTTTCATCCAGGATTAATAAAAGTGTTCTTATAGTTTACAAGCACATGTACTTTCTGAATAGGTCAATAAGGTTCAATATTCCCTAAATCAAATGTTCTTTTTTTAGGCTTCACAAGTCACCATCGATTCAGTGTAAGAAAAAAAAAAAAAAAAAAAGACGTTGAATGCTCAATTGCCTCACTTATCATTTGCCGTATTAAGATGGGAAAAGGTTGCATATATCCAAGCTAAAATAAAACAATATGTGCAATACATACAGAAGAGAGAGTAAGAGCATTTATGATGCAAAGTGAATTGTATATAAAAAATCGTTTGACATGATAACAATGTTAAGAGATTTACTTTCTATGTAACATAAATATAGATTTGATAAATAATCAATTCTAAATTTTAGTCTCCAATGCTCCTGTTTAAAACACATTTACTTTTAATGATATATCCAATTTTTTTTATTTCCTTACCAAAAATAGATTAAAAAAAAATTAATATCAATTTTAAATATTTGCTAAGTCAATCGAAAAAACAACTGAGCAATATGCCGTTTGAAAATACGTGGTCATGTTGACAATGTCTGATATTTATTTTGTTACATCTGTTTGAATATAAGGTTGAATATAAACAAATGTATCGAATATACTGTATATTTATTAGTAGACTATCTATCTATCTTATGTGGTATTTTTTTTTTCATAAACCCTTTTTTTACAAGAGATGCTCTAAAAGCTAATAATAGATCAACAAAAGCCACTTCTTTTTCAACTCAAAAGTAGATTATCAAAGTTCAAAGTGTTGGTTCTCATTTGTGTTCTGTCTGAGTTACGACCTGTTTTTGGATTACAGCTGCACATCTTTTCAGACAGAAGACTTGTGGTTTGATATATCAAGTATAAAAATATGTATATGTATCTAGGGCAGAACTAGACCACTCAACAGGTCATTTCCTACCCAGCAGTATCATATATCATCACAAAAAGAGTAAATTTTAATTTCTAGAATACTTCATTTCACTTTCAAACCCAAATTTAACAATTTGATTAATTTTGGTCTCGAACGAGATGTTTCTATTTATGTTAATTTCCTAAAATTTCATGGACACGACCTCATGGCTGATGATCTCCTTAAATTAATTTATAATATATAATATATATATATATATATATATATAAGGCCACTTGTCAGATGAACTAGAAGAAAGCAACATTTTAAAATAATAAAAAATAAAAACAAATGGAAACTACCCCAGATAGTTGCATCGCGTTAAATATTACATAAATAGTGTTAAAAAATTCTTATAGAGAGACGTAATCATTTTCTTGTTTAAAATTTATTCTTCTAACAAACAACAACTTTGATAAAAAGGCACGCCTGATGGGTAGCTCAATCAGTGTACTAGTGTTTTACTCATCTCATCGATGATCAGTAGCAAAATCCAAGGCATGAGTCATGGAAAACTCTTCTTCCTTATCTTCTAATTATCTCCCTGTGGTCACAGTACTCTACACATCTTCTTCATTTCTCTTAGGTATATATATTTATATCTGCAGTACATCAATATCTTCTTCGTCTCTTCTTCGAGTATATATATATATAAATATATTTTTTTATGTACTCTTAAGTATATATACTATTCTGGGATTTTCAGGGTTATTCTGAGATGGGGATTTTTTACAAGGAAGAGAGATTTGAAGCGAAGCAGCAGGAGGGCTCACAGTCACAGGAAACAACGAAGATCACATGCTTGGTTTGTTTGTGGTCGTTACTGGTGAGCATGACAGGAGGATTGATATTAGGGTTTTGGGTGTACCATTACCACCAGACAAATAGTCAACTGTGGATGGTTCCTTTTAGTCTTATCATGTTAGTTACTCCGGTTATGGTTTGGTTCGCTGTTCTCGTTTCTGATGTCTGTAAGTTCAACAATAACGATGATCATGATCATGTCTCGATGCTGAGTCAGTTAGGTGACTCAGTTCATGATCCGGAGAAATGATCAAACAAGTTACAGTAATATGATTGGTTTGGTTGTGCCAGAGCAGACATTTTTTTTAAAGCTTCTTGTTCGTTGTTTCAATTAATATATCGCATATATCATTATATATATATAACTCTCAGCTTTTATATAAACAGATACATTGTCCAAATCACACGAATATTATTGAGCATCCACTCAACAGTTTTTTTTTTTTTTAAATTCTTTTTAAATTTTTAATTTTCTTTTATTATATATATACCATTAAGCATTAGGTCTCGAGACTTAAAACATTAACGGACTCAAGGAGCACCTCGACACCGATCCACATAGACTCACTCAACCGTTTGAAGAGTCATCAAGTTGGTTGTGCATGTGTTAATCAGCAGTTTTGTGTGTGGACATGCATGATGGAGTGTATCATAAAGATTCTAGCTCATCGTTTGTTTGGGTTTGTTTAAAGTACAAATTATATAAAAAGACCAATTATCTTTATTCTAATTTTATGTTATTAAAGAGTTGTAATTTATAATTAGAAAGAATGAGCTAATAATATTGATAGTTAGCGATTGGTGCGGTTTAATTGTGAGTATTTAAATAGCAAATTATATGCGGCCGAGAATTGGAATATTGCCTTCACTGGTTGACGATGTCTGATGAGGTCCATCCATGCATAAGATGATAAGAGTGGCATCCAAGTATACTGTAGGTGTAAACTATATATAAATATATAAATATACAGGGTAGTCACTAGGGACACCTTTATCTTTGTTAATATTTTTAATATTTTTAGTTTTTATTTTTAAAATAATTATTTGGACCATTGGATTCAAAAATTCAGTATAAAGTTTTATTTTTTTTTTATTTTTAAATATCTGTATATTTTCAGATGCTTTAATGGTAGTAGCCAACGTATTGAAATTTACAATTTATTGGTTATACTAATGTACAATAATCTGTATAGTTATTAAATTCTAATCCAACAATTCACATAAATGATAAATCAAAGGAAATCTCTCGTAACTACCACGTAGTAACTTAACGTGGATTTATTGCTAATTGTCAACCATTGAATATAACGTTCATACAAATTGTAAACAGAAGGCAACAAGACAAACATCGGAATATTTTCTTTCATTTTCATTCTTTTCATTATTTTTTTTATTTTTTTTATTTTTTACATGAAAAAATAAATAGCTAACAAATAACCAGTTTATTAGGGTAATCCAAAACGAAACTGAAACTAGTAGGCTCCAATTAGCATGCCCAACATGAAATCAAATGTATTGTATTTTATATACATCATTTGTCGACAAACATCAAGGAAAAATCAATAAATAAATACATTTTACAGAAAGAATACATTATGATGCACACCATCAGTAACCCCAACAAAGTGTAAAGTGTAAACTCTAAACTCATCAAGTCTCAAGCCTAAACATCTGACCGTATTGGAAATTCTATGCCATTAAGTGCGGGTATGTTGTCTAAATCCTCTTTCGAGAATAACGGGAAGAACCATAACACCTTCTTTGTGCCAAAAACCTACAACAGAGCAGGAAATTTGACACCTTAAGAACCAAACCAAACCAATTATGATCTGTCTATTTGCCACTACAATCAAGATCAATTGCATTTCTAAGCATTATATTTAACAAAATTATGTATAATTCCTCAAAAATACTGGATAGTGATCCTAACTTTTCTGTTCGTTTTGCAATTCTTGCAGTCAGAGATCAACACCTTCCTAGGTGCAGTAAATGGTAGAAACCTATACTATTAGTAGATTAATGGTTATTGAAGAAACTAGCCGATTATGTTCATTAATGCAGCACAACATTTGTGTTAACGGATAAATATTCTGAGCAACTCGAAAAGAAAAAAAAAATGTATAAATCAGACTTATGCACATATAATAAATTCGGAAAACAGCGAAAATATAATTATCCCAAAGAGGATGTCACCTGCTCGAAATTCTTCTTCCTGCCTATGTCATATTTCCATCTGACTGCTCTTTTCTTCTCATGAACCTGAAAAAATTGGTTTCAGAAGACAATACATAACAATCAAATGAGGCCTTAACCAGCAACAAGAAGCACAGAGTGATCCATGCTCCCAAGAGTGTAATTTCCAGTTTTCCACAGTAATTAACTTATTAGTATGAGGCTATTGTTAAATTTGCATGTCATTTAAGGGAATGATGAATGCATCGACCATGCATTTCCTGGAAAATACTATCAGACGTGTCGATGATGATGTCATGACATGAGCTAACTGCATTGTGATTCAGCTATCATTGTCTCAAGGAACAGCCCTGGGTTTTAATGTAGCACGAAGCTCACAGAAGTGAACTTAGTGACAGAGAAATTGAGAGTATCTATTGTATTAATTACCTCGATTGATGTGGTGTTGCTTGATAGAAGCGATGCATGCATAACTATGAAACAGAGAAGACTCAAAGCAAAAGCCATGTTAAGAACTGCAATAAGGTATACGATCTGTAAGAAACATAAAAGCGATAATGCAAAACTAATACACGGATATGGAAGATAAACAATTTTCTGAGCAACTCACTAAAAGCCAAAAAGATGACTGCTAGATTGGAAGGAGAAGCAGAATGATCCCTGGCTTTGCCAAAGAATTCGATGAAATTTGGCAGCAAAACTAGAGTATCCAATGTTGTCTCTAGAAATGTATACAGCTTTACAGCAGAGAAGAGAGACATGAAAGAAAGAAAACAAAGTTAAAAAGCCAATTACCTCTGCCATACTTATGCACCATGAAGAAATACATAAAGGGGCACCATTTAAGCATACATAAAATGTAAAGAAAAGCATCTTAGAGTTGAACTGTTAATATGGCATTGAGAACCAACAATGCGTAGTCATTTGATCAACGTCCTAACTTTGTAATGCATAAACCTATTTTTTACTTCTTAACCACAAAATACTAAGGAAAGTGAGACCTTACCAAGAAAAGAAGAAAAAACTTGTAATTACGAGCTCCAACACAATTCACCACCCAAACGCAGTGGTGGTCCATCTTAAGAACACATCTTTGACCTACAGAAACATAAGCTAATGATTACTGAACTACTACATTTCATACCAATATACCATCAATTTTCAGTCATTCAAGACATTTCCAACTGTACGAGCTAGCTAAAGCTATAGCAGATGTTAATGATATCCAAACAGATAGATAGAAGCATCCCAAAGGTATGGAAAGACGCATAAACTTTCGGTTAAGTTGTTAACTGTACAACATGCTGCAAATGTCCAACATTATTAAGGCTTAACTTTATATCAACTTCCATTAAAAATAATACAGAAGAAACATCCCAAACATGGTATAATAAGCAAATCCTCAGTTACTCAAAAATGGAAAATATCATCACATACAATTCGACTTCTTTAGAAGTATAAATAGAATTGAGAAGCAGAGAAGGAAAGTGAGGGAGAGATATAAATTCAATAAGAATTCATCTTTCAGACCTGATGGTATTAAAAGACATACTGATCCGGTTTAAACTAAATCACTTTCAAGACCACGGGATGACAATAACTCCTTCAATAGAAACACACAAACGAATTGTTTAGAAGTTTCCACTCCAAAACAACCTTGTACCATAACAATCTCAACTGACTACTAGACTCAACTAAAATTAACTTGTTAAGACAAAACATAAAGTACATGCTAGTTGAAGAAAAGATTGAAGTCAGCCTTACAAACAGAGCAATGATGGCAACGCGGCGGTTTCCCATTTCGGCATTTATCACAGTAGCCTACCCGCTGTCGTCTGTTCAATTCCTCAGAAATCGACAGCGTTGAATCCAACCCCTCTGTTCCCACAGTATCTGATGTTGTTATTGAAGAACTACCAGCCTCCAAACTCTCCTCTGATGACAATACCGGCCTCCAATTTTCAGGCACGGAACCAGGGTCCCAAAACACTACCATAACATAGCTCCAAGTCAACAAAGCAAGCTATAAAAAAAAATTCAAAATTCAAAATCTTTTGTCTTCCCGCAAAAATATAACATTTAAAATCATACACAGCTGATAAATTAACAAAATTCAAAATTTAAATTACCAGAACATGAAACACAATGATTAATAGAATAGCGAAAAACGAGTGGTGTCCACCTCCACCTCGAAGCAACTGCGAGCCGCAGGTGACTACAACTACGGCGTAGTACGATACGGCGATGATTGCGGCGACTAAAAGGACCATTAAGTAACCAAGCACTCTGAGGCCGGAGCAAAACTTGAAGAGGTTTATGTCCATGTCTATATTGATTGGGAGCTGCCTTTTGGATCGTCGCGGTGGGAACAAGCGCTTCCAGATATGCGAAGCCAGGTTTATCTAAAATCTCTCCACTGGAATCGATGTTTCCGGAAATCGGTGACCGGGAAGCAAAATTTTAATGATTGTTGAAATTAGGGCAAGGTCCTGAGATTTGTTTTCCACTCAAAAAACGCAATCGAAATTCGGATTCGGACCCCCTTTTTGGTTTTCAGTTATTACTATTACCTCTCTTTTTTTTATTTATTTATTTTTTTTTATAAAGCACATGGGTTAATATTAAAGTCCTCCCCTCACCTTTAAACTATTATTGTTTGTCTCGCTCAAAATGCTTTTATTTCAGAAACATCCCCTATGGACTAACAAATAATGATTCAATTGATCGATTTTTGATGTTAAAAAGTCTATAATGTCTGTATTTAAGCTCCAATTATATTAATTGAATATTATACCCTCTGAATCTTACCAAATAAAGTATTGTTTGTTGGTCCATAATGGGTGTTTCTGAAATAAAAACATCTTTATCTAGACATCCAATAATAGTTCAAAGGTGAGGGAATGTTTTTAATATTAAACCAAAGTATAAATATAAAAATAAAAAGCAAAGACCCTTGGCATTTTGCCAATGTGGTTGGACACTCCCAAGCGAGCCTCCACCACTAGGGTTCAACGCCAAGAGTGTGTATATAATTGTGTAAAAAAAGTAAAAAATATAAAAATAAAAAGCAAAGTATTAGAAATAAATTAATTAAGTTTCTTCACCGATTCCAGCAGTTGTTGTATTATCAAAAAAAAATTAAAAAATATAAAAATAAAAAGCAAAGTATTAGAAATAAATTAATTAAGTTTCTTTACTTGTTAAGGTTTTTAATTTAATAATTAAGTTTATGCTACAATATAATTTCTTTCTCAGCTAACAAACCCGGCGAGATGAGTCTCTGTAAGCAGAGTCTGAAATACAGCTCCCCATAGTTGGAAGAGTACACCCTCACTTGGGAGAAAGTCCAAGGAGGGACTAGAGATATATATACATAAATATATGCACACAACGGGGTTTGAACTATGGTGGTGGGGGTTCCCAGGGAATAGCTCCACCATATTGGCAAGAGTCCAGTGTGTGAAATTTTTTTATTTTCTTTCATTTTTGAATATTTTAATTTGTGTTTTCATTTCTAAGTCATTAAATTCTTCCTTTTAGGAAAACTGGTATAAGGTAAATCTTTGTCTACATCGTTCATAAACCACTAAAAACAATTTATCTTTAATTTAATTTATTTATTTATTTTTTTTTTTAACTAATTAAAAAATTTCTATCAAAATATGATTATTTTGGTTATGGCTATCTCGGCTGGTTTCGATCCTCAAATTGTTGAAGCAATGGCGGTTTTTAGGGGGTTAAAGCTAGCCCTTGATGCTAGTCTACCGTGTGTTATTGAATCTGATGCCTAGGTTGTTGTGAATCTGGTGAAGGAGAATCAAATTGTTTCCTCAGAAATTGGCCTGAACGTGAATGATATTACCCAGCTTTTGCTTCTTTCTCTTGGTTGTAGTGTCTGCTTTGTCATCGACCTTCTATCTAAGATGTTGAGGAATTAAATTCTTCCTTAGTCAACTTGGTCATAGAATTAGTTTGCAAAGAAATCTATTGAATTTATTGACGAAATCGTTCCACTTTTCCTTCCTTTGTATCATGTGGAATTCCGTACAATCCATTTAATTGAAAAACTCATTGATTCGCAACTTCCTTATTTATGAATGAGGCACTTCTCTCAGGAAATCTCAAGTTAGAAAACTATTAGAGTAATGACCGGGAGCACCGTTGTTCTATGTTCCCTTGCAGGCTACGTTCTCAGAGGCTATCCTTTTTGCATGATTTTCTCCGCCACATTGGCGATGGATTAGCTTTCCATGACAGCCAATAGCTGCTCATAGTCTTACTAAGCTTAGTCTGTCTGTTATTCATGATAGATTTTGGATGAAGAAGGTCTCACCTAGTGTGGCTTTAATTGTTTTGGGTGATCGCTCCATTTCTTTGTAGTTCTTGTTTCCTAGTTAATGAGTTTTATCTTAAAAAACTATATGTTTATTTCGGATGTACAAAATATATATTTACATTTACGATTTGGATAACTACACATGTAAGGAGGTACAAATTGAACTAAAATTAAAACTTATAACTAGAAAATGATTAATCTTAAATAAAATTAATAAAAAAAAATATTATAAGTAGACATGAATGATGCAATGTACTTGACATATTTACAAAGACTTTAATTCAGACAGCATTCATGCATCTGGAACTTGACTTGAACAACTTGAACAGTATTGACAGATAGTTGATAAGCCCAGGCCCAATGAAACACAAACCAAGTGACTGTGACACAAGTATCCGTGCAAAAAATTTATAAATTAGCTAAAGCTGAGGGCGTGTAAACTAAATCCAGAGCGGGTTCTGTCTTAGAAGGACAGACCAAATCTAGCATTGTTTTTTGTTTGGTAAGAGATTTTATTTATTTTTTTAAAAATAGTAGTTTTTATTATTACGCGAAATTTTTTTTCTTTAAATATTTAAATAAATTCTAGAAAACTCGTTGACATCTAAAATACCTTTTCATTTACACCTACACACAGGTATTCCGCTTTTCTCATACTTGTCTTCATTATTATCTTGTTCTCTCACTCTCGGTGAAATAATTGCTTGTGTTAGGGTTTTATTTGATTTGGGGAATTTGTGGGTGATTAGGGTTCGGGTTTTTGTTACAAGATGCAACAGCCACAGCAAATGATTCCTGTCATGCCTTCATTTCCACCCACAAACATCACCACCGAGCAGATTCAAAAGGTATATTCTTTTCTTCTTCTTTTTTTTTTTTTTTTTTTATAATTATTTTCTCTGCCTTTTTTTTTTATTACTTGTATATGTATGCACATATGCACAGGAGTATATATACACAGGAATTTTTTTTATTAAGGGAACTGAGTATATTCAGTTTGTTGCTGAGCTTACTTTATGAAGCAGATTATTTGGTACAATAGAAATTAATTGAATGTTAAAGAAAATGGAATTAGTTATTAGTTTTAGAAGAGTCTATGGTAATTAATTGTGGTGGGTGAATTTTAGCTCTTGTGAAGTATTTTTGAGCCTACAACATATTTGTTAGGCTGGTGAGACTTTAATTATGCTTGCAGTGGATAGATTATGAGAATCAATGTTGGGTTTAATGGTTCAATGTCAGTGACATATTTAGTTTGAGGGAAACCTGGTGCAAGTGCAAATTGTCATTTCAATTAATGTTGTGTCTTGAGTGTTTAGTCTTACAAGTTATGATTATTATGGAAATTATTAGGCCTGGGAATCCCGCACGTATTTTTACTTGCAGGATTCGTTTCCACAACGTTTTGAAACGTGATCCCACACCTGTTCAGTTTTAATGATTATTATTAATTCTATCATTTATATATGTAGTCTTAGATCAAAACAAGAAGACATGCCCTTTGTTGTTTGATTATGTGCATGAGCGCATCATATGAGATTGTGATCTGTCTCGTGGCACGTGATACATGTAGCTGTGCTTTTGGCTTGAAAACTTATTAACTTTAATTATAAGCGGATCAAGTAAACAATTGCAGTCACCGAACCAACTCATTTATATCAACAAAACTTTGCCTCTCCAATTGGTTTCTTCTAGATTTCAGATCTCAACAGTTGTCTCGTTAATTGAATTATGTTCCCTTAGGAACTTTAACTTAAAAGAAAGATGGGTAATATATTACTGTGGTTTTGGCACAAATCAGTTCCAGAGTTGGTCGTACAGGTTGGTGGAGCAAAATCTGTGGACTACACAATGAAAGATCAATGTCGATGGATTTTATAAGGTGTCTGGGGTGCATGAGAGGTTTTTGTGGGTAATACTCAAGGAGGATTTTCAATAAAAGAAATTTATGGTTATACCAGGGGGTTTTTGTTGATCATTTGATGGTTGGAAGTTGTCGCTTGAGTCACCAATTACTCTTGATAGTATGATGGTTTTTTCATTTTTTTCTTTTATTGAAGATCAATATATTTTCTGGAATCTTATATCAGAGAAAAGTTTAGATGACCTTTGTACGTTCCTAAGGATTTAAAAAAAAAATCAGGAAAACAGGATAAAATATCACCGGGTTCTGGAAGAAAGTGTGTATTTTCGATTTATAAATTACGGTTTTCTTTTCTTTCCTTTTTACCCGAACTCCGGGATGGCTTTTCAAAGAGGTGGGAGGTTCATTCTCTTACTAATTGCTGTTTCACTTTTTGTCACTTTTATCCTCGTACATCTCTATCAGTTGCTATTCCGTGTGATCAAAACTTAATAATGTATTATATTCTGCTATGGGTAAATAGATGTTTTACTTGTCTTTGTTGATGCTCTCTGCAGTACCTCGATGAGAACAAAAAGTTGATTCTGGCGATTTTGGATAATCAAAATCTTGGAAAACTTGCAGAGTGTGCCCAGTAAGTGACTTATCAACTCTGCATCTCTCTCACTGTCTCTCTGTGTGTAGCTGTTTTCAAATTCAAATGCTGTAATCATTATGGAACTGTTCACATTTCGTATTGGCATTTGTGACATAAGTTTAACTGTTTAGATTGCTTATTGTATTAAAAGGCCATAGTGAGATATTTATTGCTCCATTGTACTGTTTATATTATTCATGCTAGTGTTGAATTGGCCATAATTATTTGTTTTGAATATGGAACTAAAATTTGTGTATTTTACGTGATTAAAATGTGTACAATACTGCCTACATTGATGTTAATAAATATATTCATTAAAAACCCAAAACAAGTATGCTCATCTTATATTCAAGAGACAAATGACGAGAACAGAATATATTATCAGAGTACTGTTGAAGCCATCAACAATGTCGTGAGAGAAACATATATAGATAGCATAAAAAGATTACTCTTTGGCAACAACACTAATTTCACCCTTCTTCTGCTTACATAGATGTTACAGCCAGCTACCCAGTGTTGCGGAACTGATATTGTTTTTCTCGCCCAATGTTCTCACTTGTTTTTTTTTTTTTTTTTTTTTTTTTTTTTTGGAAATCCAGATTGTTATAGCTGATGAATATGAGTGAAATTGTGTCGATACTGGGTGTTGGATCCAATCTGCATTATCTGTGTAAACAGTTCAATCATCATGGTTAGCATGAAAAATACAGTTTCAAGAAGCAGAATAGTGCATATTGGAATGCGGGGGCTTGAAATCTTGAACTTTGGATTATTTCTTGTCCAGGTTTTATTTGTAACATGCTTTGGTTATTTCTATTTTTTGTTGTGAGATCTAAGTTATATGAATTAATCGATATCCCCAATGAAGTGGATAATGGGATTAGGATTAAGCTGAGACTAAGGAAATGAATATTAGAAGCTAAAATAATTAATTAAGTCACGGGTACTTATAACCTCAAATATGAAGTTCTGTTGGTGAAGATTTTGATAACATGTGTTGGATGATTGATCTGTTGTGAATGAGTGCACATCTGGAGCGTGTTTGTGTTTAAATGTTTGACAGTTGATGTTATGTACTCACAAAGTTCTGTGTATTTAGGTACCAGACACAGCTTCAAAAGAATTTGATGTATTTAGCTGCAATCGCTGATGCACAACCACAAGCACCAACAATGCCGCCCCAGGTAGGCATTTAACTTGACCGTCTTTTTTTAATTCTCTCTATAACGTTTTCCGCTCATCTATACTTTTAACACTTGCAGATGGCCCCACATCCTGCAATGCAACCCGGAGGGTATTACATGCAACATCCTCAGGCGGCAGCAATGGCTCAGCAACAAGGACTTTTCCCTCCTAAGATGCCGATACAATTCAATAATCCTCATCAAATGCAGGATCCACAGCAGCATCTGCACCAGCAACATCAAGCCATGCAAGCACAAATGGGAATGAGGCCTGGTGCTGCAAACAATGGCATGCATCACATGCATGCTGAGAGCGCTCTTGGAGGTCAAAGCAGTGGTGGCGGGGCCCAACAATCAGGAGGCCCAAATGATGTACGTGGTGGTGGTGGTGGTGGAAGCAAGCACGATGCTTCTGAGGCAGGGAATACTGGCGGCGATGGCCCCAGTGGGCATGGCACTGGTGATGGAGAGGAAGCAAAGTGATCAAAGCCCCATGAGTAGTACCGGTTGGCTACCTTTGGCTTGTTAATAGTAGATGACCCTCTCTGACAATAGAACCAGTGTTGCTCCAATGATGTTTTGTTAGTCGGAGCTTAGGATTGAAGCTTTCTTGTTGCTGTTTTGGTTTTGTTCGTTTGTTTGTTTGTTTGAACAGATTAGGTAGGTAAGTTTATGTTGCAAGAGTCTTGGCATGGCGATCAATCAGTCGCAAACAAAGTAGTGACATGACAGTCTTTAGCTTTGCAAGGAAAAAGCCGAAACATGTGGTCTCATACTTGATGCCTGTCGTTTTTAATAACTTGAAATGCATGCCTTGTGCCGAAAAAATCTTCAAGTCACTGCATTTTCATTGGTACCTGCTTCTTGTTCGTGAAGAGGTTCAAGAAATTAAGCCACCAAAGTCGTATGAAGTTGGAAGACAACGTGAAATTCACCCAACTTCGATCCTTGTACTTAATTTGCGAAAAGTCTTCGACTTCGAATCACATTTATGGAAGAGACAGCTACGGTCACTTACTTGATAGTGAACCAAGCACGAGCTCTCCATGCTTTCGGATTTATAAAAAAAATAATAATGTAAATAGTAGATTTTTGTTGAAAAGAAAAAGGAAAAGATATAAAAAAAAGAAAACGAAATAAATAGATTAAAGATATTTTCCAAAAGCATCTATAAAGAATAGACTATATAGACTATAGAGTGACATTTAGAGGAAATGTCAATTAAAAATTTACAATAAAAGTTTGTTAATTTTTATCATATATTTATTCTAGAAAAAGAAAATTCTTCTGTATGATACCGTCTAAAAGGGAGAGGATATTTAAAGAAGTTCAGGTCTCCTCTGTACTGTTACTGATAAGTGAAAATTAGAAGGAATTAAGTTTCATCAAGATTTGATTCCTTAAATGGGAGGGAATTAAGTTTTTTTTCCCGGTTAGACCCTCGTATACAAATTTGTAATAAAATATTAGGTTTTTTTTTTTTTTTTTTTAATATTATAAGAACTATTAGAATAAGACTATCGGATCTGCCGATATCAAACAATATATATACGGTCTAAATATCTACTTTTATAACGGGAGATAATTACTTTCCACGTATATTTGTAAAATGCATAAGGTGAGATTTGAACCCCGGGAAGTATACTACCAACTCTACTAAAAGGTGATGTGAAATCAAATTATAGGTTTTAGTCTCAATATCCAAATTTGTGAAAATAAAACAATTTTTAATTCCAACATTTTAAAAGCTCAGCTACCCTGTTAATAAGGTTGCTTTACTCAACACCCGCGATGATTAATCGAGATAATCTTTTTATTCAATTCTACAAATTAATTTTATTACGAACTTGATGTTTTCATTTTAAATAAAAAAGAAATATTAAATTCTCATAAGAATAATCCAAGATTACATCATACTCAAGACACATGATCCGAACTTCAACACTATTTTTTTGGAAAATTAAAGAATATCTTGAACAAATATTTAAAAAAACCATAACCGGAAACTGAAGAAAAGGTTATACAGAATTTGACCTTAATTATTCCCTGAAAAAAAATAAAATATATATATATATATGCTTTTTAGGAAATCTGGAAAAAAAAAAAAAAAAATTCAAGTTTCCAGTCTTTATCAGCACCTCATCCTTGTATTAAACACAACCGACTCGATTGTCACTCACCACTCACTCGCCCTACTCTCTCAATCTACCTTGTTTTCGGTTTGTAAATTTTTTTAACGAAGACACGAGATCGTTAAATCAAAATCAATACTAAATTTCACGAGTCAGTTTTTTTCTTTTTAGAAACTAAGAAATTTCTAACGACATGAAAGAAATAGAAGATCAACGTTCTCTCCATCACAACCAGAAAAATCTTGTAAACGTGACCATGAAACTTTTCGCTAAATCCACGGCGTATGTTATCCTCCTCTTGCTATCTTACGCCCTGGGTTACCTCTCCTCCACAACCTCCTACTCATACACTCCTCCACAGCCACTCACCGATGACGTCCCTCCAACTGTTCCCGCCAACCAACTCGACAACTTCCGAGTCACGACTCGCTGCGCTGACTCACTCCCTTCTCAACTCGTCCGTCAAACCATCGTTGACCGTATCTTCAACGCCACCTCTCCTTACGCAAATTTCCCTCCGCCACACGTCAGCCAATTGCTACGGACGAAGCGCGTCAAGGGCTGGGGGTCATACGGCGGCGTTTTCGAGCGCCTGATCGAGAAAGTCAGGCCACGTGTCGTCGTCGAAGTCGGCACCTTTTTGGGCGCCTCGGCACTTCACATGGCGAACCTGACTCGACAACTCGGACTCGAGACTCAGATTCTCTGCGTCGACGACTTTCGTGGATGGCCTGGGTTTCGAGACAAGTTCAAGGACATACATATGATAAACGGCGACGTTTTGCTGTATTACCAGTTCATGCAGAACGTTATTTACTTTAATGCCACTGATACAGTTTTGCCTGTACCGTATTCTAGCGGGTCGGCTTTGATGAAACTGTGCGAGTGGGGAGTGGTTGGTGATTTGATAGAAATCGATGCAGGTCATGATTTTAACTCCGCTTGGGCGGATATAAACCGGGCTTGGCGGATCCTTAGACCCGGTGGGGTTATTTTCGGGCACGATTATTTTACTGCGGCTGATAACAGAGGCGTTAGAAGAGCGGTAAATTTGTTTGCGAAAATTAACGGTCTTCAAGTCCAAACTGACGGCCAACACTGGGTAATTGACTCTGCCGTTAATGTGTAGATTTTATAGAGATTATGTGATATGATACTTTTTTTTTTTTTTTTTTTTTTCTAATTAAAAATAATGGCATTCAGTGAAAATTAAAGACAGTTTACTTGAAAATGAATAGGTATGAGAAACTTGGTTTTGTTTCACATGGTTGTTGGTATATGTGTGTCTGTAATTATATGCTGTCATGAAAAGTAACTACTATAATCTAGTGACGAAATTGAACGATTTTTATTTGTTAGTGCGTCATTGTTTAATTTGTTAGTTTTTTATTTTATTTTATTATTATTTTTTTTTTTTAAAGTTCAAATTAGTTGGATTGGTTATAGTTGTATTTAGTTTAAATGGAGAATGGTTCATACAGTCTATTTATATTATAACATGTTGTATAAATATTTAATCATATATAATTTTCATGTGATTTCAGAGAAGGCAGATGACAGACAAATTAATTTTATGCAATTAAGGTTCCAGGAACATTAATTGTCTTATCAATATTGGATCAATAGCGAATTGAAGTATGATGTAGTAATTTTACACCGAAGACATTAAAAATAAATTAGTTGTTATCAATGAATTTTTGTTAACCAGAACTTAAGAAATGTCGAGGTTGACCTGCAAAACGAACAACGGGTGAGTGCGATGCCATATACCTATGGGACCGGTGGTCATTCTCTGATGCTGAAGTCAGAAAAAAGAAAGACCGTATGCCCGGGGTTCTAAGGGAAAACCATCTAAAGGTTATACAGAACGTAATCGATGGCTAATTTTAATTTATTTAATCGTAGAGTACGGATATTGATACACATAAAAGTTATTATTATATCCATTTTTATAAATACATTTATGTCTAAAATTTTAAAAATAAATATTGCTCTAAACATCCATCCTAACGTCAATAGTACCCTTATTGAAATAAATATATTTATTTTACTACATATTATTTATAATCATTTTTTTAAAATATTATCACACCCAATATATAAAGAAAATCATGTTATTTTTATAACCAAATCCTCTTTTAATGATGTCCAATTTACTTTTGAAAATATTTTGAATGTAGGAGCTTTGTAAAAAAGAATATGTGGAACAGTATATAGGGTCAAAAGATTTTTTTTTTTTTTTTTGAAATATAAAAAAGTTAGAAAAAATTCTCTAACTTCAATAGTAATGATTTTTTTTTTATATAAATATAATAATTAATTAATTGAACATTAAACCACCATATAAATGCCTTTTGTTATAGGGAATATAAAAGGACCACAATCTCCCTAAAAAAAAGACCATAATCCAAAATTTTAATACAACAATAACTTTAAATACTATGAATTTAAATCATATTGCCTCTCTACTGCTTTCAGTAATAATATCAATAATTAATGAACTAAATTTTAATCCATCATATGAATATATGAATGAGTTCAGGGAATACAAAAAGAACCACAATCCAAAATTTTAATACAACAATAATTTTAAATACTTGGAATTTAAATCATGTGGCCTCTCTAACTCTCACGATTTGCAAATATTATATTTTTAATGGACCTTTAATTTTGTCCCTTCCTTTCATTTTAATTCTATGTGCATTCCTCCCTTTCAATATATATACTATATTTCCTTCGACCATTCATTGAAAGGTACATTCTTTTAGGTTTATTTATTTATTTATTATTTTATTTTATTTTATTTTATTATTCTATTAATTTTATCTTTTAAAATAGACAATCTTAAAAGTTCAACCAAACAACTCTGAAAAAAACGTCAAATATATATTTGTAGAACTTTTAAAGCATTAAAAAGATCAACCAAATAAACACTAAATCCAAAATGTTTATACTTTTTAGGAAATCACTTAAAGTTCGTAATTGTTTTTGGTCGACCAACAAATTGCAAAACTTAAACGAAGACACGAGATCATTAAATCAAAATTAACACTAAATTTAGACTAAAACTTGGGTGCAATGGGATACACCATGTATCCCCCACCCAAATATTACCACATAAACCCCCACCTGCCAGGTAAGCTAAGTTGTTTACACGGTAACATCTGAACGAGGGATGCACCGAGAATCTCTCCGAAAGTTTACTAGTCTCTTGACATTTTAGAAAGGGTTAATATTAAAGACCTCCTCTCATCTTTGAATTATTATTGGATGTCTTGCTAAAAATGCTTTTATTTCAGAAACATCCCCTGTGGACTAACAAACAATGATTCAATTGATTGATTTTTGATATTAAAAAGTTTATAATGTTCGTATTTAAGCTTCAATTATATTAATTGAACATTATAATACCCTTTGAATCTTACCAAATAAAGCATTGTTTGTTGGTCCATAAGGGGTGTTTCTGAAATAAAATCATTTTTATCTAAACATCTAATAATAGTTCAAAGGTGAGGGGATGTTTTTAATATTAAACCTTTTAAAAACCAAGAAACGACATGAAAGAAAAAGTAGATCAACATCGCTCTCTCCACCACCTACACAACTGGAAAAATATTGTAAAAGAAATTACTCTTCGCTAGCACCACATCGTATGTTATCCTACTCATGCTATCTTACGCCCTAGGTTACTTGTCCTCCCCAACCTCTAACTCATGGATTTGAATTATCTCCTTATCTCATCTTTTTCCTTACCTTTTTAAATTATATGATTGGTTGTTGATATTATGAAAATCAATCACATCTTAACCACACATCCATTACAATGATTATGTGTCATGAGATTAGATGATGTTAAGATTATATGTCATGAGATTAGGTGAGGTTAGAAAAAAGAGAAAAAGATGAGATTAGGAGAGCATCCAAATCCCCAACACATACACTACTACACAACCACTCACCGACGAAGCCCCTGCAACTGTTCCCGCTAACCAACTCGACAACTTCCGAGTCATGACTCGCTGCATTGACTCACTCCTGCCTCAACTCGTCCGTCAAACCATTGTTGGCCGTATCTCCATGCCACCTCCTCTTTACGCAAATTTGCCTCCGCCTCACGTCAGCCAATTGCTACAGACGAAGCGCATCAAAAGTTGGGGATCATACAGTGGCGTTTTCAAGCGCCTGATCGAGAAAGTCAGGCCACGGGTCGTCATGTCATCGTCGATGTTGGCACCTTTTTTGGTGCCTCGGCACTTCACATGGTGAGCTTGACTCGCCAACTCGGACTTGAAATTCAGATTCTATGTTGACGACTTTCGTGGCTAGCCTGGGTTTCGAGACAAGTTCAAGGACATTCAGATGATAAACGGCGACGTTCTACTGTATTACTAGTTCATGCAGAACGTTATTTACTTCAATGCCACTGATACGGTTTTGCCCGTACCGTGTTCAAGCGAGTCGGGTTTGATGAAACTATGCGAGTGGGGAGTGGTAGGTAATTTGATAGAAATCAATGCGGGTCATGATTTTAACTCTGCTTGGGCGGATATAAACCGGGCTTGGCGGATCCTGAGACCCGGTGAAGTTATTTTTGGACATGATTATTTTGCTATGGCGGATAACAGAGGCGTTAGAAGAGCGGTAAATTTGTTTGCAAAAATTAACGGTCTTCAAGTGCAAACTGACGACCAACACTGGGTCATTGACTCTGCCGCTAATGTGTAGATTTTGCAGAGCTTATGTGATGTGATACTTAGAAGGAAATAAAAGTTAAAAGACGATTTACTTGAAATTGAATTCGTTTGAGAAACTTCGTTTTGTTTCACATAGTTGTTACTTGTTAGTTGTTAGTATATGTGTCTGTTTTTATATGATGTCTTGAAAAGTAACTATTATAATCTAGTGACGAAATTGAACATCTGTTAGTGCATCATTGTTTAATTTGTTCCTTTTTTTTTTTTTTTCTTCCTTCTAATATTATAAAATTTTGGAATTTATTGGAGTAAACTCATAGCCTCTTGATATAGACGTAAGGGGCAAACCATTAGATTAATCTCATTTTGTCTATTTAAATGGTTAGGTTTGTTAAAAGTTCAATTAGTTTGATTGATTATGGTTGTATTTAGTTTGATAAATTTTATCCGAAATTGGAAACTTTTTTTTGTATCACAACATGTGGTATGATTTTTATTTTTATTTTTACTACATTATAAAATATTTAATTATATATAATTTTCATATTATATAGGGTTAATAGCACCATTGACCCCTAAACTATTTGCGAGTTTACGATTTGTCCCATAAACTTTGTTTTTAGCAAGTAAACCCTGTGAACTCTCTGTAATGGGAAAAATAGTTTGGTTTATTGTCCCTAAACGCATGTTTGAGGGGGCATCTACAGTCATGTTTTGCTAATTACAGAGATTTCAGGGGGTTTACTTGCTAAAAAAAGTTTAGGGGGCAAATCGCAAACTCGCGAATAGTTCATAAGGCAATGGTGCTGTTAACCTTATTATATAATGCAGTTTCAACGATCAAATGTATATGTTTGGGGTTTTCTTGAGCATTATTTCTAGAGTATGGGATAAGATCAAGGGATGGCGTGACAAATTTCTTTCAACTGGAGGGAAAGAAGTGCTTATCAAGGCAGTACTACAATCCATCCCTACATATTCGATGAATCATTTTCAGCTTCCCAAAAGTTTACTGAATGAGATTTATTGACTTTGTGCTCGGTTTTGGTGGGGGAAGAGCGAAAATTCCAGAAGAATTCATTGGTGTAAGTGGTTTAAGTTGTGTGAGCCGAAAGGAAAAGGAGGGGTTGGGTTTCAGGAATTTGAAAGTGTTCAACAAATCCTTTTTAGCAAAACAAGGTTGGCGTGTACTGACTAATGCTAATTCCCTAGCTACTCAGGTGCTTAAGGACTGCTATTTTCCTAATACCGGTTTTTTGGATGCTGAAAACAAGCCTGAGGCTTCCTTTATTTGGAAGAACCTAATACGGGGAAAAGATATCATTTCAGCTGGCTCAAGATGGAGAGTCAGAACTGAAGCTAGCATTCGAATTTACAAGGATCAATGGATCCCAAGGCCCACTACATTCAGTTCTCTATCCCTTCCTATTTTAGGCGGAAATGCAATGGTTGAGCAGCTGATCACACAATTTGGTAAGTGGGATATTGAGCTGATAAGAAATGCATTCATGGAAGAGGATTTCACAGCTATTCTGAGCATTCCGATAGGGAAGAATTGAAGGATGGATACCCTACAATGGCACTGTGATAAGAAAAGAGCCTACACTGTAAAAAGCGGTTATTGGTTGGGATGTTCCATTCTCTCGGAAACTAGTACATCAAACTCAGACCCTTTCTCCATCTCTTCAATTTCTTGGTGGAAATCATTATGGAAACTCCAAATTCCTACTAAGATTAAGGTTTTTGTTTGGAAGGCATGCAACTATATGCTTCCTACCTTTGGGGCTCTGGTCAGACGTAAAATTTCAGTGAATAATCTGTGTCCTATTTGCAAATGGAAGATCGAATCTATTCTCCACAGTCTTTAGGGTTGCAGCTATTTGAAAGAGTTGCGCAATTTCTGGTTCCCTAAGTTGGCTGACAATCACAAGAGTAAGCCTCACTTATTTGCTTTTATTCTTGATTGTGGTGGTAGATTAAATTCAGTTGAGCTGGGCTTATTTTGTGTCTGCTTATGGAAAGTTTGGGCGATTCGGAATGCTAATGTCCATGAGTTGACAGTTGTTAGGGGTCTCAATGTGGTAGAGTGGGCTGGTATCTTCTTAGATATATTTCTTCAGGTGGGGATGGGGATTAAGATGCCTGCCATGTCGTCGCCGAGACGTCCTGTCTGGATCCCTCATGATCCAGGTTTTTACAAAATAAACTGCGATGCCGCTATGAATGTTACGGGTTGCATGGTGGGTTTTGGTTTGGTTATTCAGGATGAGAAAAGATTGGTTATTGTTGCTAGTTCGCAAACGATTGAGGCTTCATTTTCTCTGCAAGTGGCGGAAGCGGGAGCTATTCTTAGGGGCCTTCAATTGGTAGCTGATTTGAGTCTGACTTCTTGTAAGATTGAATTTGATGCGGAAGTTGTCATCGGCTGGGTTAATAGTAGAAAACATTTGGTTTTTGATATAGGTGTTTATATTGATGACATTCATATTTTATTAAAGCAAGTATGTTGTAACTCGGTGTGTTTTGTTCCAAGATTAGCTAATCAGGTAGCTCATATGTTAGCCTGAAACGGTCTCTCCTGTGTTGAGGACATGTTTTGGTTGGAGGACTCCCCTCCGTTTGTTTGTTATTTCCTTTCGGCTGATCGTCGTGGTTATTTGTAATCTTAGTTTGCCTTCAAAAAAAAAGTTTGTATTTATAAAAAGAATGGCCAATGATAGACAAATTAATTTTTGCAATCAAGGTTCAGGAGCATTCATCGTCAAATGTTGATTATAATTTTTTTTAATTTTATAAATATCACAATATTTTGGGATTAAGAGGGCATGACTCGAACCCACAATTTCATTAAGGCTATGTTTGGTAGGAGAGATGGAGAGTATGATGGATAGATGAATTAAGAGGGAGAGAGAGTATGAGGGATGAAGATGATAATATATATCATCTATGTTGTTTGGTATTAAAAAGAGGGTTGGATGGATGAATTGGTATATAATTTATAAAATTACTATATTGCCCTTTAAAAAAATTGGAGGGTAATATAAAATGGAGTGTATTTTTATCTTTGCTCCCCCCATCACTCTCCATTCATTGTGATCCACCCATCATTGGAGGGATCCAATATGGTGGGCCCAGAGGGAGAAGCTCTTTCTCGTCTCCCTCTCTCCCTTCACTCCTCCCTCCAACCAAACAAGAGATTTGCTCTCCCTCCCTTTTAGTCTCCCTCCAACCCTCTCCCTCCCTCCATCTTTCCCTTATATCAAACACAGCCTAATGTAGAAGTGAGGGACTACTATTGAACCGATCTCATTTAGTAAAATGCTTATCATACTAGGTTCAATAGCAAATTGAAGTATTATGTAATAATTTTACTCAAATGATTAAAAAAAAAAAAACTTATAATTTAAAAATAATTTTAAGAGCATTATGCTCATTTTTTTTAATTACATTTAATAATTATTTAATTAATTAACTTATTTATTTTTACTACTTAAAAAAAAAAAAAAAATCGAATAAAATGGATGCTAATGGTTTAAAAAAATGGAGTAAGTTCACTAAAGCCTTTATTTTATTTTTTTTAAACGAAATATCATATTTAAATGTCTTTGTTATAATAGTAACTCCAATCTCTTGTCTTTGTCATTCTGTTAGTCAATTGTTAATTTTGATTAACTATGTTAGGGGTAGTTTTGACTTATAATATATTACTTTTCAAAATGTAGCATGTGTCAAAAAAATATTATAATAAAAAAATATATTCAATAAATAAGAAAAGTTTTTTTGTTATAAATTAAATAAAAATGGGAGATCGCACCACACCACCATATTTGGTGCAATCTCTCAAGAGCTTTGTAGGGACCGCAGGTTGCAGGCTTGCAACCCATCCATAACTCCATTTTGTAGTTTTTGTTTTAGTTTTAGTTTTATTTTTATTTTTATTTTTATTTTTTTTTGTTTTAATTTTTGTTTTTTTTTTTTGTTTTTTTTTTTTTTTTTAATTTTGTTACTCCATGGATCCCAAATCTCTTCCCTTCTATTGATCCCAAATTCTCAAATCAATATGTTTTGATTTTATTTTTACTTTGTTGGGTTGATTTTCGTGATTTGGGTGATGGATTTAGAGATGTGATGAAGTTGGAAATGGGGATTGGGTTGGAGATGTTGTTTGTGAAGGTGATGTGGGTGGAGATCTACTTTCCTCCATTGCTATATATATATATATATATATATATATATATTTTTTCAGTTTTGTCTAATTTTTTATTTTTTTTTCCTTTTTGGTTTTTTGGTAGTTTTTATTTAATTGTAAAAATATTTTTAATTATATATAATTATAGAATATATCAGATAAAAATGTTATCTTGTTTTAAAAAAAATTTAAAAACTAAGGAAGAAAAAAAATTCAAACATTTTTTTATAAATTTTTTTAAATGAATTTAGAATTTTAATTTTTTATTATTAACTTACTTAGTTCATTACTACAATTATTTTTTATTTATTTTAGTTAATAATAATTTTTATATTTTATCTTTTAGTGAAAATTTTAATTTTCTTATGTTATTTTCTTAATATATTTTTAAGGTGTGATACTGTAATAACTAATAAGTTTGAGGGTGAAATCATTATTTTAGCTTAATTTAAAGATAATAAGGGCAAATTTGTACTTTAATATGTTCTGTCATAGTTGACTGTTACTAAATTAGTCCAATGAACTAAAGGTGATGTATTTTGAAAAAATAATGAACTAAGGTTACTAATATGATTAAAACATTTAAAAATGTGATATTTTGTGAAAAAGTCAGGACTTCTGTGAAATTTCCCCCCCAAAAAAAAAAAACTGGATGCTAATAATTTGGGCCTTTCAAAATTCATGTATAGGCCACACTTTAATTACTTATCACAAAAAAAAGCATAAAATAAAAATAAAAAAAATAAAAAAATAAAAAAATTGGACTTGGGCAGGTGATTGTATATTCACTCTCAGCCTTTTGTTTTTAGTGTTTTCTCTCTTTTTTTGTGGGCCACATCGACTGGGCTGGACGATTGAATTGGCACTGTTGGTTAACCAAAAACTAGTGGGCTGAGCCCATTACCAGACCAACCTTGATGTCATTAATTATAAGAATCAGGATCCTCTGCTGTGTTGATATTTTTCCTGACTACCGTGAGATAAAAAATCTTCTTTCTAAAAAGATTCTATTCAGAACTATTATATGTCCAAGGTCCAATATTGAAATAATTTTAGAAGTTTTCTCAGACACAATTCAAAATGTCTTGACTTTTTTAGAACAAGTCCGGTTCAAATAGCAATGGTTCGAAGCACTTCTTTTTATACTATTTCGGAAACCAAAGGATTCAATAATGAATCGTTGACCATACTATTATTATCGGATCTTAGAGGCTACTGCGGATTCTAGTCCGTTCATTGTATTTGGGAAATTGAAATTTTTTTTGAGTTCTTAAATCTTTGATAAGAATTAAGAAATCAAGTGTAATTCAAATTAATCACTTTAATTACATTGACCGACCGTTTTTACATATATTATAAGTAAAAAAGCAGTAGGAGCTAGAATGAATAGTGCAGTAGCTATAAAATGCGAGAATATTTACTTCTATAATCTCATCGTTTTTTTTTTTTTTTTTTTTTTCACTTCGTAATAAGTCAGGATTTAATCCCATAGAAATGATAAATCTTTCGTTTGTCAATTCAATGTGATCGATTAGATTTCAATGATATTGATCCGATTCAATATCATGAATAACAATATTTGAGCTATCACGCGACATGTCAACATTATATAAGTTAGGATAAAGCTCGGTAGAGGATCCAAATTTTAATTATAAAATTATATTCATAAAACCACATTCCAATCACTAATCAAGATCAGTAGAAGATCCAAATTTTAATTATAAAATCATATTCATGAAACCACATTCCAACCACTAATCAAGATTTGCCTAACTTGTCAAATTTATATGGTTGATTTCATTTGTTCTATCTATTGCATCTCTATTAAATTCCCTCTCCTTTGATTTTTTTTACCACAATTTTGTTCCCACAAAACAGTATTCATTTGTTACAAGTCTAGTTGAAATCTCATTCAGTTTATCAATATTTTAGGTTCGAACCTCCGCATAGCAAATGATATAAAAATATAAAATAAAATAAAATAAAATAAAATCTGACCCGAATAGCTAATTCAAAACAAAGAAAAAAAAAAAAAACATTTGTATAATTCATCTACGATCAGTCGATCATAATAGATAAGTTGTCAATTGATACTGATCATGTCATACTGACTAGTAATGCTATTGAACCAATTAATGGTTAATGAATCAAATCCCCCCAAAAAATTTAAAAATGGAAACTTTAGAATATATAGCTCAGTGAATTCTTTCAATATAGAACATATAAGCATACATTTCTGTATATACACAGAATTATCTAATTGCAACAATGTTTGCATGACTCGGGGGCGGCTCAAGGGTATCCAGGGCCTTAGGTGAAATCATAAAATGAGACCTTGGATGTATATTAAATATACGGTAAAAATAGTTTATTTAAAATTATTTTTTCTTGCTTTTTAGGATGCAAGAAATACCTACAATTTTCATCTTTTGGGAAGATTATATTGTTCTCTCTAATTGTGCCCTTTTCTATTATTAAATCTCTTATTTTATTATCAATGTTATCCCAATTTCCAGGATCATAGATATTATCAGAGATAACTATTTCTACATTTGTATTGTTTTCCTTTGTATTTTTTTTCATGTTCTTCATTAGAGAGTGTGATGTTGCATGTTTTGTTATCATTCGTATCCGGATTCGTATTTTCTAATAGAGATTTCTGCTTTCTTATATCCAATATCACTATATCACTATATCACTATATCAAGTTATCAATTATCAAAGCTTAAAAAAAACTGAAAAGTAAATAAATAAAATGACAAAAATAAAAATTAAAGTAATAGAGTTTGAAACAATAAAACCTATAACCCTATAAGGTTGGATTGTTGGATTGTTGGAATGTTGATGAAAATAACTTCAGGAGATATTGTTACTTGTCAGAGAAATTTGATTGCAATTTGCAACAGGCAACAGCAAGCAGCCGTTTAGAAAGAAGTCAAGAACTAAAGAACTTAACATTTTAACAATATGAGTATTTGAAAGAATGAAAGGCAGGGATGGGTGTGGGGTAACGGTAAAGCCAAGCATTGAAGCATGGGTATTGGTGTGTAGAATAATTGTTTAAAAAAATCAAGGGGGATCTAGAGTCTAGAAAGAAATCATGTACAGGCGGTAAAGCCAAGGTGTAGAATAATTGTTTAAATATATATATATATATTGGACTCTAAAGTTAAGAAAGGCATGTGCAGGGGATGGGTGTGGGGAAATTATACACATAATTTTTTTTTTTTTCAATAATAAAAATTTGGGGCCTTGATTAGAGCTGGGACCTTAGGCAACTGCTTTAGTTGCCTATAGGTCCAGCCGGCCCTGGCATGACTGTATCACTAACATTAATTATTTCATCTATAATTTATTTAGTTTTTTTCCTCTAATCTCATCTTATAATACTTGCACTGCTACATACCAAACAAATGCAATACGAGGACTAGAAGAAATTAAAATAGTTTTATGCAATCAGGATTCAGGAAAGGCGCATTAATTTTGGATTTAGCTAGCATCTATCAATTCACCGTTCCTGATGTGATTAGGATATTTATTTATTTTTATTTTTTTCGATTATTACATAATTATATAAATTTGGGGTTTTTTTTAAACAAGAAAAAAGACTTGAACCCGCAATTCTCAGCTATTCGAACTTAAAATATTATCAGATTGAATTGATGTTAGCTCTTACCACATTGGACGATGATAGCCTATGTTATTTTGTGCATTAATTGTGAGACTAAAAAAGCTGTGTTAGTATTTCAAAAAATATATATATATTAAAAAAAAGCTGTGTTAGTTTTTTTTTTTTTTTTTTGACAAACAAACACAGAAGAAATTACAAAGGCATGTCCGCCTGCATCGCAATAGCAGCACAATACGGGTACTCTTCCATCCGATACCTATATCCTCTATAAGAGCAAAAGCATTTTTACAAGGTGGTGAGCAACCCAGTTGACTTGCCTGGCGGCAAAAACAACACACAAACCATTCATATCAACAGAGATAAGACTAATATCAACAAGAATATCACCATACATAGAATCCAGATGACTCCTCATGTTGATCCAACTAACCACAGTTTCCACATCAGATTCAATAATACACGGAGACAAACCACAATCGATGCTAAAATGAATGCCTCTTAGAATGGCAATCGCCTCTGCAGCTTGAGCAGTTAAAAAACCTATCGTCACTTGAGAGCTAAAGGCCATAACCTCTCCCAAAGAGTCTCTTATAACTAGACCAAACCCAACGCATCCTCTACTACCATCAATCGCAACATCACAATTCACCTTGAAGGCACCAGTAGAGGGTGGAGACCACCTCACATTCCTTCGCCTAGCCCTGCATCTAGTCAGAATCATCCCAACTTGACACTTCTTGTACTTCGCCAAGAAGCTACCGGCCCACTCCAACACTTCCTCAACTTCTGCAGCTGGGGCCCTAAAAACCATAGTATTCCGTAAAAACTAGACTCTTCATATGATAACACAAAACCGCTCTAACTCCACCTCATTCAAAGAGTTCGAAGAATCAAGAATTAAATCAAAGAAAGACTTTATACTTATCTCTAATCAAAAACTTGTTGGAGATCCAATGATCACTTACGACTTTGAACATTTTACAGTCCCATAGGGCGTGCATTGTAGTCTCGTTACCTTTGTTACACCAAGGGCAGTGGTCCACCACCTGAATTCTACGACGGCACAGATTATGCCTTGTAGGAATCCAATCATAGCACCCTTTCCATATAAAGATTTTAATCTTTTGTGGAATTTTCAACTTCTATAATTTCCCCCACCAAACAGTGCTAGCATTGGAGGTCGAATTGGAAGAGCAAGCCTGTATCACCATATCTCTAGCAACTCGATACTCGCTCTTAATACTGAAAGCCCCATTATCATCAAAATGCCATACTACCAAATCACCACATCTGCCAGAACCAATAGGAATACTTTGGATGGCTATGGCATCATCTCTGGCAAAGGACTGCTAAATAAGACTATTATTCCATCCATCGGAGGGAGAAATGAGTTGGTTCACAGTATCGTTAACATCTAGTGAAGGCGAAGAAAGAATCTGAAAGGTTGACTGTCTAGGAATCCATTTGTCTTTATATATAGAGATTTTTGTACCATTCCCAACTCTCCACCTAGTAACCTTCTCAATAATTTCCTTCCCCCAACATAGGCTCCTCTATGAGAATGAGGCAGACGATTTAGGTTTAGCATCCAAGAAAGAATTGTTTTTGAAGTAGCAACGTTTAAGGACAGTAGCCACAAGGGATCCAAGATTTTTGAGAATCCTCCAACACTGGTTAGCTAACAGGGTTTTGTTGAATGTCTTTAAGTCGCGGAATCCTATCCCTCCTTCCAATTTGGGTTTGCACATACGTGACCAAGTGCACCAATGAATTTTCCTGTCTTTGACACTACTCCCCCACCAGAAACGAGAGTAGAGCCGATTAATTTCATTGATAAGAGATTTAGACAGTCTAAACAGATTCATCGCATACGTAGGAATTGTCTATACGATTGCTTTTATAAGAATCTCCTTTCCTCCAACTGACAACATCTTCTCGCCCCCAACCTTTTATTCTGTTCCAAACTCTGTCATTGATATCAGAGAATAACTTTCTCTTACCTCTTCCAGAAAAACATGGAAGTCTCAAGTATTTGTCATGACACTCAACTAATTTCATACCCAGGATTGAGGCAAAGCTTGAGCACTAACCCTCAGAGAAAGAAGGACTTATATACACCGTAGACTTGTTGTAGTTGATCAACTGGCCAGATAATCGAGCATAGGTATCTAACACTGTTCTGATCTCATGGCAATTTCCCATATTGGTTTTAGTGAAAATCAAACTGTCATCGGCGAACAGGAGATGGGAAATGGCTAGGCCTCCCCTACTACATATGAGCCCGGTAACTTACCTCGAGACTTAGCTTCCCCAATCAAACCTGAGAGGCCTTCAACACAAATTAAGAAAAGGTGCGGTGAGAGTGGGTCACCTTGCCTCAATCCTCTAGTAAGGGTTATGTTCCCACATATATCACCATTTAATTTGAACGAATACGAAACAGAAGAGACACAATTCATTACTAGCCCCATCTATTTATCAAAGAACCCATTCTTGATAAGCATTTTCCAAAGGAAACACCACTCGACTCTATCATACGTTTTTAACATGTCGAGTTTAATGGCCATAGAGCCATTCTTACTCTTCCTTCTCTTAAACCATTCATAACCAACAATAGTATTATCCGTTATCCTTCGACCTAGGATGAACGCGCATTGATTTTCAGAGATCACCCAATCCAAAACTCCTCTAAATCTATTCGATATAGTCTTCGCAATGATTTTGTAAAATACATTACAAAGGCTTAATGGTCGAAACTCAGAGGTATGCCTCGGTTGGTTGACTTTCTGAATAAAAGTGATGACTGTTTTGTTCATCCCTCCTAGTAACGCCCATTTATTAAAGACTTCCATACATGCTGTTACAACACTGGCACCAATTTTGATCCATAATTTTTTGGTAAAAAAGTGCAGGAAGCCTGTCCTCCCGAAGGGCTTTCATTGGACTCATACTAAAAACTGCCCTACGAACTTCCTCACCCGTAAAATCAGCATCAAGCATTCTGGACATAGTAGCTGGTAGCATTCTCTGTTTATCACCTAACACATTCTTCAAATTCACATTCGGAGGGTTATTTGATTTGTAGAGAGTAGTAAAGTACTCATTAAAAACTCTAGCAATATCAGTATTGGACTCCCACCATTTGCCTTTACTGTCAAAAATACCATGTATCCTATTCCGGGCTTTCCTCATTGTAGCCTTGGCGTGGAAAAATCAGGTGTTCCGATCCCCTGATTTGAGCCAATCCGTTCTAGCTCTCTGACACCAATATATCTCTTCCAAATTCAGCGCTTCGTTGAGTTGTCCTTCCAACCCATTTAAAATTTTCCAATAATCAAGTCTGATGTTCATACCAGCCACCATAAGCGCCTCCTTTTTCTTGTTGATATCTTGCTTTAGCTCTCTTCTTTTCCTATTGTTCCAAACTAATAATTGTTACCCACAATCTTTAATGATGCTGAGGATAGACTCAACCTTCCTAGAGCCCCCATTATCCTTCCACAAAGAAGTGACAATCTCTGCACATTCTTTGTCATTCGCCCAGCACTCCTCAAAGGAGAAATTCCCACCCATTTTCTGCCCTTTTTCATCCATAAGGTAATTTCCCGAAGCTTCCATAATGATTGGCCTATGATTAGAGCCCCCAAAATTCCAGGTGCTTGACCATAAACTTTGGAAAAATCTTCCTCTAATCACTAGAACAAATACTTATGTCTAATCTTTCCAAAACTAGTGCATCCACATCTCTCTTATTACTCCAAGTAAATTGTGGCCCGCTATAACCCATATCTTCCAAACCATACTCCTCTAGAGCTTCACGAAAGTCAGACACATGCTTCCAATTTTTCCTATTGCCGCCTAATTTTTCATAATCCCCCAAATTTTATTGAAGTCTCCGATACACAACCAAAGGAGATCCACCATACCAGCTAATCTTCTAAGCATAGTCCATGAGTGCATTTTTTGAGCCTGTATTGGGTGGCCGTAAAACCTTGTCATCCTCCACTTAGGCTTATTACCTTGACTAATTCTCACATCAATGTGAGCTTGAGAGAAGGATAAAAGATCAACATCAACTTGATTTGACCATAATAAGAACAACCCTCCTAATCACCGAACACTGTCAACCACAATTTTCCCCTGAAACCCAAGTTTCACCTGCCACTTCTCTAATTTTTTCTTATTACGTCTTGTCTCCATAATAAACATCACATCCGGATTAGTATCCCACTTATCACTTTGCAGGATATTGAACGCCCTTGGACTCCCCAGCCCCTGAGCGTTCCAAGCGAAGATTAACATTGGTCTCGGCCGACCGATAGAAGAAGGTTTGAATTATCAACCGTTTTTGATGAACCTTCTGAAAAGGTAACACTTCCAACGCCATCTACATTTGAATCTTCCTTACACTGTTAACCATCCAAGATAGATTCATTAGATTGGATGGTCTCTGAATTATCCCGCTTTCCTTTATTATCCTCCACCTCAGCTGTAGTAGAACCCTTCAGTTGAGCATCCTCCACTTCACTAATTTTCACCTGCTCTCTCTAAAAACCAATGGAATGCTCATTCCATTCCAACCTAAAAAATTTATTCGATAAATACCCTCATATGTACAACCTATATTCCAAAAATACCATAATTTCCAAAAATAATATGTTAATCGCCAAAATCGACAAAGGACCAAAGAAGAATTTTCCACCTAAATACAAGGAAGAGACACAAGCCAAGATACCACCTAGCTACTCTTAGAAAAAAGAATGCTAAATTAATTCTGGATACCTACCTCTTCCCTCAGATCAAGCCAGCAAGCCCAGCAACCCTGGTAACCTTTAAGTAGCCCGATGTGAAGTTCAACTCAGAATCCTATCACATAGCTCGGCAAGGTACCCCGCTATTGCACTAGACAGGTATCCCGCTACTAAGATCAACAGATTACCCCGCCATTACGTTAGCAGGGTACCTTGCTGCCGTATCAGAGAGGCATCCATATACTACATCTGCTAAGTACCCCGTTTCTACATTCTGCTAGGTACCCCGCTGCAAGAACAGTCGATATCAGGATACCCCGTCAACCAAACACCTAACTAGGAAAACATCAAACTAGCAAGAGGCGGGGTACACGAGAACCCAGATGAACCCAAATACCTTCAGGGATCCTCTCGCCGGTTAACCATAAGAAACATTAACAGAATCTGAAATTCGTATGTCCATACGGACAAGTCTTAAAACTCCAAAGCCATGGGGATGAAATGCGGTGGTTCATGTCTCGATAATAAGGTAGACTCCACCCCGCCATGCAAAAAATCCATTGGAATAAGGAGTCCACTCTTATTAGAATCCTCCCTAAAAGGAATCACTTAATTCGGAAAATAAAAGCTCCTACCAGATCGCCTCATAGAAGGAAAGAAAGTCTTGTGATCGCCAAAACCCTAGACTGAAAGTATAGGAGTGCATGGCAAGCAGCGTGACCTATATCTATGACACTACATTCACAAAGAAGGGGATCGGAAATTGGCCTTCCCAAACCCTACACTCGTTTTCAGTTCAACTTATCGACAGGCACGAGCATGCCATCTCCATCACCTAACAGAAACCTAGAATACCGTCACATATCGCCACCGCCCTAATTTCATCAGTTGTATGCATATTTTCATCAATAAAATCGCACCAGTTAATCTTTTTTTGTATCAGTTTTATTTTGCTTTGATAGAAGTCATGTCGGTATCGAACCATGTGATACCCCTCCGACTAGGATCTATCTCGATCTTGGTCCTTAAAGTTGTTATTTGGAGATTTTTCTCAGTGATAATTTTTCAATAACACTTTTGGCATCGTCTGTGGGGAATATCTTCCCAACATTTATAGAGAAGTTGTCTTAGTTCTACTCGGTGAAGCAGAAAGATGAGGCTATGATCTTCTTAGGCCCATCCGGCTCCATCCGGACCCTTGTCACGTGCTTCCACCGAAAGAGTTCAAAGACGGGGTAGAGGATCCAAGAATGACAATCCGGCACTAATACCTCATCCAGTAACATCTGCAGGCCCCTTGCCTAGAGATCCGATTAAGCAGGAGATCAATTGGGATATTCTAGAGCAACAAGCTGCTACCTACGTAAAAGCCATCCGACTCAGAATGATAGCTCAAGGAATCCCCTTCGTAGCAGTCGGGATCGCATGAGACATTGGCCTAAGTATCCGGGTACTATTGTTTGATCGAATAGGTCCATCTCCACCAACCCCGATCTGTCAGGTTAATCTCAGACCCCGACTGGTGAAATCTGCGATTAAGATTCCACCAAGGAGAGTCCAGCCCCCGACAAGGCCAATGGGAGAGAAGAAAGATCCACAGCCAGACTCAGAAGGAAGCACCAGATCCCGAAAAAGTCCTAGAAGTAGGCACCGGAAAGCTAAGTGGAAGGAAATGGTTGTTGATTCAGAGACCTCGGATGAAGAAAGGTCGGTGGCCCGATTCGGAAACATTAAATCTCAGCGTCTAAAAGATTAGATGGCTAAAATGGCTAAGGAGTTGGAGGAGTTAGAGAAGGGAAAGCATCAGGGAATCTGGAAGAACCCCCTAGGTGAGATGAATGCACCATTCTCTAAAAGAATCAAGGAGGCGGGGCTACCCCCCAAATTCAGGATGTCCTCTGAAAAGTATTCCGGAACAGAGGATCCTATCAGTCACTTAGAAAACTTTGTCCACCAGATGGAAGTCCAGAATGCAACACGGTCAACCATGTGCAGGATGTTCCCCTCGACCTTGACTGACTGTGCCAAAACGTGGTTCAGGAAATTGCCATCAGGTAGAGTTGATTCTTTTTCAAAACTCACCACGGCTTTCTGTGCACAATTTCAGGGAATCAAGCCTCATCCTAAGGACCATATCTTGCTTCAGTATATGATCTAGGAGCGGGGTGAAACATTGAGGTCTTATGTGGAGAAATTACATAAGGAAGTGATCCAGATAGAAGTATTCGACGAAAATGAAACCTTGGCTAATTTTTGAAGAAACTTGTGGACAGGCAGACTATCTTGCTCTTTTGCTAAGCATCCATCAGAAACTTACCAGAAAGCCTACAATCGAGCTTTAGAACAAATAGACATAGAAGCCCGGCTCAAGGATGAACATGATGAAGCCCGGTTAGCCCCGCGTCCTAAGAAAGAGGCTCCAAAGCCCGCTCCAATCAAGAGATTCAAGAATCAGCCCCCAAAAAGGTCAATCTACATGCCGCCTCCTATTTCCTTGATCCAGGAAAGGTATCAGACTAGAAGATCGCCTCCCAGGGCGGCCCCTCTGAAAGAAGTTACCCGGGTAGAAAGAGAGGAAGATGGATATAATCACTACACCCCCCTTATTGCTTCAAGAGAAACCATCTACCTCGCCATCCGGACAAAGGCCTACTTAGGAAGCCGTGTCCCATGAAAGTCCCAGCTGATAGGAGGAACCAGTACAAGCATTACGATTTCCACGAGGATGTCGGACACAACACTTCAGAATGCTACAGCCTCCGCAATCAAATCGAAGGATTGGTAAGGGGAGGCCTGCTGACGGAATTTCTACAGTAGATACGAGATAACATCAAGGAAGGGAAACAGGTACAAAGCGGGATGCAGGAGGTGGCAGATAGAAGGAGGAATGGAGAGAAGGATTTGATGCAGTAGATCCAGGTGATTCATACCATTAGTGGAGGCCTCACCTTGGCTAGAACTTCCAACAATTCGAGGAAGAACCACGCAAGAAAGATTCCCTGGCTCAATGCAGGTCATGAGATATTCAAGGTCAGCAATGGATTCCGAGATCCATACCGCACTACCAAGATTTTCTTCACAGAGGAAGATGTCTACAGTACAGTTCAACCACATAACGATTCCATGGTAATCTCGGTACAGATTGCCAACTACCGGGTTCACCGTGTCTTGATTGATACTGGAAGCAGCATCGGCATCCTATTCAAAGGAGCTCATGATCAACTTAACTTGAAGAATTCTTGTTACAACAGCTGCACCTCGCTTTTGTATGGATTCACATGGGACTTTGTAATGCCTATAGGATCCAAAATCCTTTTGGTGATAGTTGGAGAAGCTCCACTTTAGTAGAACGTGATAATGGAGTTCATTGTGGTGGATACCCTGTCTGCCTACAATGCCATTCTGGGTAGGCCATTCCTCTCAGGGATTAGTGGGTATTATCCGTCTACCACAACGTCCTAAAGTTTCCAGTGGGAACAGAAGTAGGAGAAATCAGAGGGGATCAACAGACAGCGCGCAATTGCTATGCGGTATCTACCAATCCCGCCGCGCTTGTTAGATAATGCGCATATATGGCCAGTGAAGTAAACTCGGGTACGCTGAAACAATGTCATTATGACAAGGAAGAATGAGAGGTACCAGACATAATCGTAGAAGAGCAGGAGGATGAAGAGCGGGGATGGACTAGTGGTCGTCTCGTGGATCAGTTAGAAGAAATACCCATTATGGGAGAAGATCTCACTAAGGTGGTGAAAGTTGGAGGGGGATTGGATCCCGAAGTCAAGGAGGACTTGATAAAGCTCCTCAGAGAATACAACAATATTTTTGCTTGGACCCATGAGGAAATGCCCGACTTTCCTCTTAGTTTGGCCACTCATAGGTTGGCAATAGACGCAACCGTCAAACCAATGAAACGGTAACGAAGACATTTCAACGCCAAACGGAACGCTGCAGTCCAGAAAGAAATGGACAAACTCCTAAAGGTTGGGTTCATCATGGAATCCCGATATTCCGAATGGATCGTCAATGTGGTCATGGTAACCAAATCTAACGAAAAATGGCGAATGTGTGTGGACTATCCCGATCTCAACCTGGCTTGCCCTAAAGATAGCTTCCTATTGCCTAAGATCGACCAACTCATCGATTCTACCGCGGGAAACAAGCGCCTAAGCTTCATAGATGCCTTCTCAAAATACAATCAGATCATGATGCATCCCTCAGATTAAGACAAGACTAGCTTCATCACTAGGCAAGGCCTTTACTACTATAAGGTAATGCCATTCGGACTTAAAAATGCAGGTTCTACATACCAGCGTATGGTGAACAAATTGTTCAAGCAACAGATAGGAAGATCCATGGAGCACATAGATGACATGATTACAAAATCTTTAGAGGCCGGGCAACACCCAGAAGATTTACGCCAAACTTTCCAGGTAATTAGGAAGAACCAGATGAGACTGAACCCCGCAAAGTGTGTTTTCGGGGTAGCGACAGGAAAATTCCTAGGGTTCATGGTACATGAAAGAGGAATCAAGGCCAATCCCGAGAAGATCAAGGCCATCCTAGACCTTAAGTTTCCCACAACACTTAAGCAGGCACATGGATTGACAGGTCGAATAGCAGCATTGAATCAATTCATATCCCATTCCACCGATAAGTGCCTCCCGCTCTTTAAGATTATTAAGCAAGGAAAGAAGCTAAAGTGGGATGAACAAAGCAAGTTGGCTTTCCAAGCCTTGAAGGAATACTTGGCCAGTCCCTCTCTACTGGTCAAGCCCCTCACAAGAGAAGAGCTCCAACTTTACCTGGCCGTCTCAGAAGCTGACACTAGTGGGGCCTTAGTGAAGGAATGTAGTAACGAAATACAGAGACCGGTGTACTATATGAGCCGTGCTTTCACTAAGTTTGAAAAAAATTATACCATCCTGGAAAAGCTCTCCTATGCCTTCGTAACTACAGCCAGAAAGCTCCGACCCAATTTTCAAGCACACACTATAGTGGTAATCATCGATCAGCCCTTACGACAATTCCTCTAGAGACCAGATGTATCAGGCAGGTTGGTTCTATGGGCCCTAAAGCTCACCCAATTTGACATCAAATACAAGCCAAGGTACATGATCAAAGCACAGGCCATAGCCGACTTCGTAATGGAGTTCAGCGTAAATCCAGACATAATTACCAAGCCCGACCCCAATCCGGATCAGACCGATCTGAATTGATCTAAAGACAACAAGACCTGGATTCTATACACAGATGGGGCATCAAGTCAATCAGGATGCAGAACAGGAACAGTTGTGATAGACCCAGAAGGGGTCGAATGCAGTCACTACTTCAAGTTCAAGTTCAGGGCTACTAATAACGAAGCAGAATATGAAGCTTTACTAGCGGGAATGGGAGTAGCATAAACCTTAGGGGCTGATTTCCTCATAGTCAAAAGTGATTCCCAATAGTGGTCAACCAGGTGTTGAAGTAGTACCAGGCAAAAGGTGAGAATATGGTAGCATATCTGGCTAAAGTCTAAGAAGCAATATCGGGATTCAAAGGTGTGAGGATGGAACAAATACCCCGAGAGAAAAATCACCGGGTAGATGTTCTAGCCAAAATCGCAGCAGGTGAGGAGCCTACTTTACCAAGAGGGGTACCCCTCCAACTGATACCCTGTTCCAACATAGTCAAGGAGGTGGAATCCTACCAGTCAACCGATTCCCTTGTTGGATGGATCCAACAACGGACTACCTCCAAAGTGACACTCTCACTGCAGATCCAAATCAAGCACGCAAGCTGAAGAGTATCGCTACCTGGTACTGCCTTGTAGACGGATACTTTTACCGCAAAGGGAAATCCCTCCCCCTACTTAGATGACTTCACCCAGATGATGATTAACGAGATACATTCGGGGGACTGTGGTAATCATGCAGCAGGCGAGACACTAGCCTACCAGATACTTAGAATGGGCTACTTTTGGCCGACTATACATCAAGATGCAAAACAGTTCGCACAATCATGCGAGGCTTACTAGAAGACAGTAAACCTCTATCACCTCCCCCCGAAGAGGCTCTCCTCGATCAGTACACCTTACCCCTTTGCTATCTAGGGACTGGATCTAATCGGCCCGCTTCCTAATGCACCAGGCCAGGCTAAACATGCAGTAGTAGTAATAGACTACTTCACCCGTTGGGTGGAAGCTACGACACTTATCAGGATAACTGAGAAAAGACCACCAGTTTTGTCAAAGAGAATATCGTTTGCCGCTTCGGTACCCCGATGGCCATCATAACTGATCTGAGAAAGCAATTTGATAACGTAAACTTCAGAGAATTCTGTGAAGATTGAAACATTGATCTCAGATTTGCATCAGTGGCACACCCTCAAACTAATGGGTTGGTAGAGGCTACCAATAAGAATATTAAGAAGCTATTAAAGAAAAAGCTCCAATATAAAAATGGATTATGGGTTGAAGAATTACCCAATGTGCTATGGGCGTACAGGACAACCAGAAGGACTGCAACAGGGGAAACCCCTTACTCATTGGTATTTGGAACTGAAGCAGTCTTGCCCATCGAACACAAGCTTATATCTTTCCGGATTCAAAATTATAAACCAGAAGATAATGAGGCTAAGTTAAGAGCCAATCTGGACT
The DNA here is from genome assembly GCA_035582765.1 of Acer negundo. Lineage (NCBI taxonomy): Eukaryota > Viridiplantae > Streptophyta > Magnoliopsida > Sapindales > Sapindaceae > Acer > Acer negundo. Next base: position 27,133,661 of record CM069236.1, read on the forward strand.
TACTCGAGGAGAAACAATGCAGGATCACCGAAAGAGTAGCAGTGTACCAGAGTAAGATAGCCCGACACTTCAACAAGAGAGTAAGGATTCGTCATTTCAAAGAAAGAGACTTGGTCCTCAGAAAGGTAACCCATAGCACACGGAAAAGGTCCGACGGGGTACTAGCCCTTAATTGGGAAGGCCCCTACCTGATTAAAGCAATGCTCCGGGGTGGCGCCTATAAGCTGGAAGACCTAGAGGGATACATGGTAGATTGCATATGGAATGTTGATCACCTCAGGAAGTTCTACCATTAAGAATTCAATTTATATCGGCTGGAATACACACCCCGATTTTATATTATACTACTTGAAAAATTCAATAAAGTCAGTTATCTCTCCTACATGATTCTCCAATGATCACTCTGCAAGCTCCCCTACATAATTCTTCTATAGCTCATCTTGCTACCTTGGTCTGGGTATACCCTCCTCCGAGAAGCCTGGTGCTAAAGTGGCCTAAGTTGCCTACCAGGACAGATAATTTTCGCCATTAATGAATCACCTCAAGACCAGGAAATAGCCTTATGGTGCTCCTACTACCTTAGTCGGGGTATACCCTCCTCCGAGAAGCCTGGTGCTATAGTGGCATAAGTTGCCTACCAGGACAGATAATTTTCGCCATTACTGAATCACCTCAAGACTAGGAAATAGCCTTATGGCACTCCTGCTGCCTTAGTCAGGGTATACCCTCCTCCGAGAAGCCTAGTGCTAGAGTGGCCTAAGTGGCCTAAGTGATCTACTAGGACAGATAATTTTCGCCATTACTGAATCGCCTCAAGACCAGGAAATAGCCTTATGGCGCTCTTGCTATCTTGGTCGGGGTATACCCTCCTCCAAGAAGATTCTGGATTATTAGACTAAGGACCTAGACTCGTGGCCTTAGTTGCCCGCCGTACCCTCAAGACCAAGAAATAGCCTTAGGGTGCTCATGTTGCCTTGGTCAGGGTATACACTCCTCCAAGAAGGATCTGACACACCAGACTAAGGATCTGGACTCGCGGCTTTAGTTTCCCGCTGTATCCTCAAGACTAGGAAATAGCCTCCTACTGCCTTGGCCGCGGTATACCCTCTGCCAGAAAGTCTGGTGCTAAAGTGGCCTAAGTTGCCTACCAGGACAGACCATCATAAGGATCGGGATACTTCACTAAGGTAACTTATACCTTACTTCTCCATCTCTCCAAGAAGAAATGACCTTATGGGCACTTCAGCTACCTCGGTCGGGGTATACCTACCTCTAAAGCAATCTGAACTGCCTATTGAGACAGAATATAAGAGGAAATATGATACCTTACCAAGGTACCTGATTACTTGCTTCTTCCGAAGACACTTATAACTGAAGTAGGCTTGATTATCAATCGGGGTATCTAGAACCTCAAACTACTACATACTCATTAAAAACCAATTAAAGAAATGGATGTGTTCACTTGCTAGATCCCATTGGTGTTTACAAAGACTAGGTACAAGATTGTTATATGGCTATCAAGTATCCCGATCAAATAGCAGGTCTCCAAATTTAGTTTCATTCGTTTACAAGTATGAAAGCTGCAGGATTTCTCCTAAGTCAGGATTTCTCCTAAGTCAGGATTTCTCCTAAGTCCAAATTTTTCTAAGTTAGTTTCTTTCTAAATCAGAAGAGCAAGCGAGATATAATTTATTTCAACAGATAAAGATCTTTTATTAGACTGACGGGGTGCCTAACTCCCTATTTAAGGCTATAAAAAAAATATATGAAAGACAAGTCAGGCGTTCTCTTCCTCCTCCAGGTTTTGTCCCTGACCGGCTGCTCCTTCCCTGATCACCTCAACCGCAGTATCAGGCTGGGTCTCCTCGACTGTTGGAACCATAGATCCAACTGAAGCAATGTCCTCTCCCTCGACTGCTAAACCACTCTTGTCAGCCTCAACTTCTAGAACCCCGGTTCCAACTGTATCTTCTTCTCCCTCTCTACTAGAATAACCTCTGAAGAAGGTACAAGGTCCTGTGTTTGTCTTTCCTGAGTAGAAGAAGGGACAATCTAAGTGCCAGTAAGGAGGCTAGACCTCCAACTTGGATGGGCATCATCATATGGAGAATCTTCCTAAGCCTGATCCTCACCCGCATGCTGGGCAGCCTTCACCATGATTTGTTCTCGGTCCCAGTTCAAGGCCGCCTGAAGATCAAATGGAGGAGGCAAAGTTGTGGCCACCTCATAGCAGACAGTGAAATACCCATCCTCAAAGGAAGGACCTTCCTAGGCATCCAAGTTCTGCACTGTCTCTCTTAAAAGACGGTTTTCATCCTGTAGCAGCCTCTTCTCCCTCTTCGGGCATTCCCTCTCCTCACGTCGACATAAGGACCGAATTGTCTCGGTATCCAAGCAGCGTAGATAGTGTTGAGCCTCCACCTTGGCAGCCTGCCTACCTTCTTCAGATGTTTTAGCAACCTGAAGTAGAGGGGCCAGGCTTTGCTGGGCTGAGGAGCCAACTCATACTGGGTATCCTCTAACTTGGCCTAAAGCCCTATGTAGGCTTCCTTCAAAGTCATCAACTATTTCTCTATGGCCAAAGCAAATTTAAAACCCTGCGAGAAGAAAAAAAGTCAATACATGTAGAAAAGAGAGGAGAATAGCGAGAGGAAAAGTAGAATGCTACCTCAGCCAAGATAGAAGCCCCTATGGCCGCCAAAATTTTAGTAGGAAGCTTCGTCATGCTCATTAAGCTCCCTCCAGGGCAGGATGCTTTGAACCGAGATACCACCTCGTCGTGGGTAACACCTCTTGACCCCGATCCTGAAGGAACATCAGCGGCGGGATAAGAGACAGAAGCAGCTTCCCTCTCTGAAATTCCAGGCTGCTCCCTAGAAGGCAATAATGCTGAAGGAGGATTAGGAGGAGTGCCCACAGCAGGAGGAGCATCAACCTTTTTAGTCTTCCTTTGAGATTGTTCTGATGAGCCTTAGGCTTTGGCAGCTCGAGCTAGCATTGACCTTATGGATTGGCGTCTCGGGGTATAAGTAAAGGGACTAGCAGGAGTCCTGACAAGCAATCCCATAGTAGCAGGAAGAGGTGAAGGGATCTTGGCAGGAGGTTTAACCAAAGTAAAAATAGGGATAAGGACCGCGTTAGGCTGAGTAGTTGTGACCTGAGCAGTATTGGAGGGAGAAGAAGGAAGAGATGGAACAGGAGAAGTAGAAGGAGGCAAAGCCACACCTCTTGTCCTTGTCCCTGTCCTAGAGGAAGTAGGAGAATCGGTCACCAACGGGGTAGCAGAGACTGTTAAGAAGAAGATAACATAGTAAGGAAGGGAGAGTAGAAAATGCACATACATAAACAAAGAAGACAGATGAAGTTTTTATACTTGGAAGTACAAAGGAGATCCTTAAAGACTTCTCCAACCGGGCTCCTTCAAAGGGATCCAGAGTAGGATATTGCACATTGATGTACCCCCTCTTTAAAATCTTTCCCAGGATGTCCCAGGATTCTGGAGAAAGCACCTCCTTCACCCATTTGTCTTTAGCTGTGAATTGGGTTGGGACGGGGTACTCAGATCCCCCAATATAGGCTGTATTCCCCCATTCTCCCTTGACAACGAACCACTCTTGCTTCCATGGTGCAGCATATTTCACATTCGCACTAGGAACGATGAACTTCATCTCATTAGAGGCCCTCAAATAGAACTGACCCCGTGGTACTAAGTTCGCTATCTGGAAAAAGCAGCGGAGCTCGTCAAAGCCCGACTCTCTGTCTATGTTGTCTCACGCACACTGCTCCTTCCAGAGCTCTAAGAAGCCTGTCAGATTTTTCCAGAAACCCGACGAGATCTGGAGGGGTGCCAGTTCTAGGGAGACCAAAGCCCGGTGAAGGGTCGAATGGAGAGGGAGTCGGACTCCGAATTTAAAAGCCGCTTTGTGGATGAGAATGACATCCTGCGGTAGGGTGTAGACGTCATATCCCCGATGAGGAAGGGAGAGATCTATGTCATCCGGGATCCGATACTGCTCCCGTAGTTTAGCCAGGGTTTCCACCGTGCATACAGAATTGGGAATGATACGCCCATCATAAAAAAAGGCGAAAGAATCGGCATGCACCCCTGTCAAGGTAACGACTGGCGCACCACCAGCCTCATCTACCTCGCCAACGATCCCGGTGTCTTCTTCATTAGTGAGTTGAACCAAGTCCTCTGACCTATTATGGAAACCCGACTCAATTCTTGGGTTCCTTATAGAACGACGGCGCAACGGCATTTGTTCATCGTCAGAATCATCCATTTCGCCTCGACCTCTCTTTTTCCCCCTCAGTATCAGAGAACCCGCCTCTAATCCCCCATCAAGAAGATCATCAATACTGTCGAGTGAAGGGGGCAAATCTGGACGAAGTTCAAAGGAAGTGGGAAGAAGACCTGGGGAAGGAGTTGGAAGTTTTGAAGGAGATGCCATTGAAGAAGGAAAAAGAAAGCTTGAAAGATCGCCAGTAAGAAGATGAGAGAAAGGAAAGGCCAGGTATTCTTTTTTCTGCTTTTGAATTTTGAAAACGATGAAGAAAAGAACCAGGAATTTCGGTTTATTTATAGATAGAGATATGCGGTTACACACAAGGTAACCATAATTTTGAAGGGTTGATGACCGGCAAAGTGCTTGGAAGATGTGTCAATGACGGTTTCGCATTAATCGCGCCAAAACGGCTCATTTTTGAAATTCGTAAGCCAATCACCATCTAATAGGTGGTACAATGATTATCAGCTTATCTATGGGGATTTCCTTCCCAGCAACAGTACCCAGCCAAATAAAAAATAAGCGGACAAGGCAAGGTAGAAAATCCTTCAAGCAAAGGTAGAATCCTAACTCCAACCCTGATAAGACATCGATGTTCAAGTCAAGGGGGACTTCTGTTAACCACCAAAATCGGCAAATGACCAAAGAAGAATTTTCCACATAGATACAAGGAAAAGACACAAGCCAAGATACCACCTAGCTACTCTTAGAAAGAAGAATGCTAAATTAATTCTGGATACCTACCTCCTCCCACGGATCAAGCTAGCAAGCCCAACAACCCTGGTAACCCCTAAGTAGCCCGATGTGAAGTTCTACTCAGAATCCTGTCACAAAGCTCGATAAGGTACCTCGCTATTGCACCAGAGAGGTATCCCATTACAAAGATCAATAGGGTACCCCGCTATTACGTCAGCAGGGTACCTCACTGCCGCATCAAATAGGCATCCATATACTACTTCCGTATACTACATCCGCTAAGTACCCTGCTTCTACATTCAGCAAGGTACCCCGCTGCAAGAACAGTAGACATCAGGATACCCCGTCGACCAAACACCTAACCAGGAAAGCATCAAACTAGCAAGAGGCGAGGGTACACGGGAACCCAGATGAACCCAAATACCTCCAGGGATCATCTCGCCAATTAACCATAAGAAACATTAACAGAATTCGAAATCTGTATATCCAGGTGAACAAGTCTTAAAACTCCAAAGCTAGAGGGATGAAACACGGTTGTTCATGTCCGATAATAAGGTAGACTCCACCCCGCCATGCAAAAAATCCATTGGAATAAGGAGTCCACTCTTATTAGAATCCTCCTCAAAATGAATCACTTGATTCGGAAAATAAAAACTCCTACAAGATCGCCTCCTGGAAGGAAAGAAAGTCATGTGATCGCCAAAACCCTATACCGAAAGTATAGGAGTGCATGGCAAGCAACGAGACCTATATATACGACACTACATTCACCAAGAAGGGGATCGAAAATTGGCCTCCCCAAACCCTACACTCATTTTCAGTTCTACTTATCGACAGGCACGAGCATGCCATCTCCATCACCTAATAGAAACCTAGAATATCGTCACATATCACCACCGCCCTAATTTCATTAGTTGTATGCATATTTTCATCAATAAAATCGCACCAATTAATCTTTTCTTGTATCAGTTTTATTTTGCTTTGATAGAAATCTTGTCGGTATCGAACCACGTAATACCCCTCCGACTGGGATCTATCGCGATCTTGGTCCTTAAAGTTGTTATTTAGAAATTTTTCCCAGTGATAATTTTCCATTAACATAATATATTATCATTATATATATTATATTATTTATTAATATATTAATATATTAAATATTAAATATTAAATATTATATATATATTATATATATTATATATTAATATATTATATATTATATATATTATTCATTAATATATATATATATATATACAATTTTTCTATTCTTAGTTCGTCCTATATAAAATATATCATAACAAAGAATGTGAACCATTAAATTTACGTACTTTGACTCAAAGTGTATGCACTTGTTAAAACTTCTCCGTAATCTATTATCCACAATCTTCGTCTTGATATATTTTATATTATGACGAACTGATAGTAGAAAGACTGAATATATATATATATATATATATTACATAAATTCGGTTTTTTCAAGGGAGGACTCGAACCCACCATCTCACAACCTCGTTACCTCGTAGTGTAGGTGTGAAGGGTATACATCAGACCAATCTAATCTTGTCCGTGTTTTTATTCATATTTGGGTGAGGCTAATATGTACACTAAGGCATATGATAAGATGAAAAATTGAATCCTGCACTTCAAATTTTTTTGTTTGGATTTTTTGTTTGTACTTTTTCGAAATTCACAATTAATATCATTCAAAAGATTTTGTCAAAGCTAGGATCGAAGTGTCTAGTTCCATCACGCACATACATTAGATTGCACAATCTCTTTCATCTCTCATACAAATAATTTCTCTTATATAAGAATAATCTAGTTTATTACAAAATGAACATGAGTTACTTTTTCCTATAGATGTTTCCCTTGGATTTTTTTTCCTATAATCAGAAATCTACCTAGATTTGTTGAGACCAAAAACTTCATACACTACCCAAAATTTACTCTCACAGTCATGAAGATATTTACTCCCAAAATACTAGAAAGAAAAAAAAAAAAAAAAACTAATTACACTTTTTTATATATGTATAGTAAGACTCGAACCCCACACAAAATCTTCATGTATATGTCATATGTGGTAACTTCTTTCGAATCGGTGTCTATCCATTTTTTAAAAAGTCTTCTCTCAATCTCATTGTACCACTGTCCATATATCTTGCATGCAATAATATGGATGATATATTATCATAATGTTTCATGATACATTTTATTCCACTAAAAACTATTATAAAATAAGCCTCCAGGAGCGTACTAGAAAAAACACAATAGATGACATTTTTAAAAAACTGTCATAAATTTTTTTTTTTTTTTGACAGTTTTTGTTCTTGATAGTTAAACTGTCAAGATATGTTTTTTAATTTTATTTTTATTTTTATTTTTTTATTTTTTTTTAATTTTAATTATTTAATATTTAATTATAATATTTAATTAAATTACATTTCATATATATGTGTATTATATAATATATATTATATTATTATATATTAATATATTAAATGATATATATTATATATTTATATATTAATTAATATATATATTATATATATAATACATATAATACATATATATATATTATAAAACATTCATAATATAAATATATATCAATATATATTATATTGTATATATTATATAATATATATTATATTATATTATATTATTATTATATATTATATATATTTACATTATATATGTATTATATATTATTAAATAATATATAATTATATATATAATATACTTTTATATATATATTTTTTATTATTATCCATAGTAATAATTGAAAAGACTCGAGCCTTTGTAAATAGTCTTCGAGCCTTTTCATTTAGTCTCCGAGACTTTTCATTTGTTCTCTAAACTTATTTACAAAGTCTTGGAGAATGCTTGGAAAAGGCTCAGAGACTATTTACATATACAATATTTCTCTAAGAGATGATTAGCAGTCTGTAATAATTTAAGTATGCTCTGTGCTTGCCTCTAGTTGAGGATCGTGCACATCAGAAAAATGATTTTGGTTCATTGGCTCAAGGTCCTTGTCTGTCTCAAGTCAGTTACACTGTGAGTATCCCGTTTAGGCTCTGGTTCTTGCCACTCTAAGGAGAAAGCATTAACAATGTACGGAGACAGTTCAACGCTCCCTGCCATCCGCCATGGTATTAGAGCCTCTTTCTCCTGGAGTCCAGGAAAGAGTTAGATTGTTTTGATTCAAATAGAGAATATTGAAGGAAAGATTTACCACATATGGCAAACACTACTCCTACTTCTTTAGTCCTTAATAGATTATCTTATTCTATCTCTCTTCTTCCTTCCGTTCAACGAACCAATTCCGCAAAAATACACTCATATTCCTGAGTCTGCCCAGATTAATGAAACCTTCTTACCTCTTTTAAGTCCATACACTATCTTTAAAAGAGAAAAATCTTTTGCCCGACGAATGGCCCGGCTCGTCCACCACAGGTCTCCTCCTATTAAAGAATATGTCTAATCTATAGCCATTGACAACTGTTTGATTTCAGCAACATCTGCAGAGTAGTATGTTGATTTTGAAATTGGTCAACTGCTAATTGACCAATGGATCCGAGAAGGCTATTCTCATCTTCATGTTAGAGTTGTTCGGATCATACTTACATTACATGGCAGAAAAAGGGTTACCTGTCACTGCTAGAGTTGTTCTTCTTAATACCATCTACCAACAATATGAGCATGCAGTAATCGGTACATATCTGTCCACACTCCACACTGGTAGTATCTTTCTTACATACTACCCCAACTTCAATATTACCCTTAGAGATACCAACCTTCACAACTGTCTAAAGATCCAAGTCCAGATCTTAGGAGCACCCATGCTACCAAACTCTTACATGGCCACTCTCCACCACCAGATCGCCTACAGACTCCAAGATCATGCCCTTGATCTTCCAATCCTTGGTCATACTGGAGACACGATTTTCATCAAGGCACAAAGGGAAGACGAAGTCCCTACAATCATCCAAATTCCAAAACAATTGCCTCGAGAGAAACTCTAGGAAATTATGCCCTCAGAATGGATTATTAATTATGAGAAGGCTTTTTAGAACGCTACTCCGGTAGTTGCCTCTGACACAAAATATGTTAGGGAAACAGATGTCTCTATCAAAACAATTTATGAGCCTATCCAAAATTCTGATGCCTCTTCCAGTCGAGACACTCCTCCTGTTTTCCAGGCTCTCATGATCAGACCAGTTACTTTTGAAGATGACATTCCAATTCATAGCTTTGATGCTAATGGATCCCTTATCTACATTGATAAAATTCATGGTCATTTCATCTGGGATGTTGATCCCAATATGTGTGATGTAGATTGCGAATGCAAGGACTGCTTGAAAGATTACTACACCCCTTGCAAACCCTCACACAAACCTCACAAGCCTGATGCTCATGACAGTTCTAGGATAGGACTTCACACTATCAAGAACAAACCTCTGCCCATCTATGACCCTACCTTACAGATCTTGAGGTCTGAAGGATTACTTCCATTGGTACCTTATACACCTGTTCCTCCTACTCCATCGCCAATTCCATGTTATATGGCTTCAAATTACGACCAGGACTTCCCTCCTCTAGAACCCTCTTCAAATCCAGAAAAGAACCGCTTTTCTAGACATTTCATCCAATCCACTAAAGTCCCCCCTGACGGATCATTGAAGCATCCTACCCAGGCTGAACAGGTTCTTAACTGGCAATCTCATAATGCCAAGATCCAACATAAAGTCATCCACTCTATCGACCAGAAGATTGACCGTGTCACCCATCATGTTTCTCAACAAGATCATCGTCTTGACAGTCTTAACACGACTTTCAGAGATTTATTCTCTAACCTTCGAAAACGAATCACAAAGTTAGATGTTGATCTTCATTGTTTCATCAACCACGGATATTTTGGTCCTGAGTTCAATCAAAGGGAAAGAGAAATCAGACAACTAAAAGAAAAATTTGAGCAGATAAATAGAGATCGTATTGTTAGGATTATGCTCAATAGCAAGAGTGTAATGTTGTAATTAACAATCTTTTTCATATTAATAAAGTGATTTCTGATTTAACAAATCGTATAGCATTTATAGTTTGTATTATAATTGTCAAAGTAAATAATCATAAGGTCTAAAGACTATGGGAAAAGAAGAATTGTTCGTACATCTGGATATGTATGTGGTAGACACAATTCTTTAGTTAGTCTTGAATATTGTTCACAACTTAAGTTAAAGGTTGGGCACCTTTATCTTGTTAAAGTTGTAGAATTCTTTTGCTAGCATTTGAGTGGGATCAAATGAGATATGATGAGTCTAAAATCATCGGAGTGTCTTCGAGCAAAAGGATCTAGTGCACTGGGTGCATTGAACTGGATCACAATGAAAAACTTTATCTAGAACCGTCAATAGATAATAGTCTTTTCATTATCAGGACAATCGGAGAGTCTATCTTAATCTGAGATAAATGATGGACTTATGGTTGCAAGTGATATCATTTGAGTTATCAATGAGTACGATTATATCGCATAGTCTATCCTCGATAGTTTGGTGATATTCATTTGTTAATCGATAGAGGACTTCATTTATAGATATGGACATCGTAGGCTCCATTTAATTAAATGAGAGTATAATATCATCATATGGATGTTTTGAGGTAATTGGATATTAAATCTCAACGTTGAGTTTTCGATAGTGTCTATTGAAAACATGGCTTCTGGACAAGTCAAAATATCCAAGTTCAAAACGTGGTCATATGAGTAAATATGGTAACTTGGAGAGTTATAGGCGGTCTATGAACTCTTGGCGATTACTGATATTAATCACGAGGATACACTATCTCCAATATGATTGTCTAGGGTATGAATGAGGAGCATCTTCCTTTTCTATCTTTATTTAAGAGTTCAATTTTAGCTCTTTAGTGGAATGAGTTAAAATTAATGGATCGGACCTAAGTGAATCATTTGTTGATTGTGATTAGGTTATGTCTATTGAAGCTTAAATTTAGATGGCCCGCCAAGATCCCCAATCCACACGGACTTGCATGGATCACTTGATATATTCTACCGGACCAATTTAAGGGTCCATCTAGAATTGCATTTAATATATTAAGAATATAATTTGCACATTATTTAAGTAATGGGCTGCTCAATTATATTAATATATTAATGAAAGACATGTGGGCTTGTTTCTTTTAGTAAGAATGGGTCTGGTTCACATGTGGGCTTTTTTATTTAAAGTCCAATGGATTAAATGAAATAGGAAAATAATATTAGGCCCATCTTATATATAAGTGGGGCGGCTAGGTTAAAGTTTTGACCTAAAAATATTATTTTGTTTCATTTGTTTTAATTAAATAAGAATTAATTGATTTATTGATTAATTGTTTAATTAAAGAAACAAATCTTTCCTAAAAGTAAAAGACTTGTTTGATAAGTAAATAAATAAATTAGTATTATTTATTTAATCAAATAAGGAGTCTTTTTTTTAGTCAAATAAAAGAATAAAAATAAAAGAGTTGGATTAGGTTTGAAGTCTATAAAGTTAAAAAGAATTAGGGTTGAATTTCAGTCACCCTATATAAGTGACATGATGAAATTCGGCCAACCCTAATTAGATACTACATAGAATTCGGCAACCCTAAAGGAAAAAGAAGAAAAATTCGGCCAACCTATATATATGTTCTTATAGGGTTCGGCCACATCAATTAATTGGTGCTTGAGTTTTTATTTTCTTTCTTCTTCTTCTTAATTTTAAGAGAGTTTTTATTCTAGAGAGACAAAAAGGAGTGAAAAATTATTCTTTGATAGTATACAATTGCTTAAACATCAATAAGCTTGTGTATACGATATCGATCTAGGTTCACGCGAGTTTCGATCATAAGATTGTGAACTCAAAAGTGACCGGAATAATTTTGACATTCTTTTGATTGTTTTGTGACTAACAAAGAAAAGAAAGTATTTGTTTGGTCCATTCACAGGTTTGCAATTCAAAGGAAAGGGAGACCACGCTCCTAGGTGATCCACGTTCGTGCTCGGATTGAAGGTCTTGCGGATTACCATCGACGTAAGTCAATCGGATCACGCGACAAGAGGTAATTTACTTTTGTTGATATATATGCATGTTTATTGATTAAAAGGGTTTAAGGTTCATAAAGGAAAAATTTTAAAAGTCACTAAATCGTCTTTAGTATCGCTTCCGCTGCGTGTAACACTTTTATTTGTTTATTTTTTCCCCTACACATACAGCTTGTGTACCTCCTTCGTTCATCCCCACACCATATCATTCACCTCAATCATTGTTTTTCCCTTCGTATTCTCCTTCCACCAAGCCTCCTAACACCTCCCAATACTTTAAATCTACTGGTGAACTCTTCAGAAAGTACCTTCTTCTCTCCTTTACTTTACAACAACAACCCAAACGGTCTTCCTCCTCTCGAAAAGACAAGCATCCTTCCCCAGATCATTGTCAACCTGTTTTATTCTCATCTTGACAAACTCCCTCATCCTCAGGTCATGAAACAAATTCTATATCTAATGACACTTCCCAGTTTTCATGGGATACAGTTCCTATCACCTCTCATCAAGGTTCAGTCTCCTCTGATGTTGCTGACCTCACACAAGTTTTTATGGCATCTCGTACAGACCCACAACCATCTTCTAGAACTTATGATCCTCCTGATGACGCATCCACTGGTCCAACTCATATTGTTGAAGAACCTCTGGATGACACTATTCCTCCTGGTCGAACCTAGAGCTCCAGACCAACCAATGGTCCATGATTTGATCTAGGAAGTTCATCCCCTGATACCTGGAGAACTAAAATTTCAGAAATGAGTGCATGGCTTGATTTGCAAATGGCAAAGTCTGAATAGAATCTTGAAGCAATTCTAAGAGAGTTTGCCTCTAGGTTCACTGGTACGCTCAGAGATTGGTACAAAGCTCTTGGGGAACACAGACAATTACAATTTGTCAGGGCTCCCTCTACTTCTCAAGCGATGGGAGTTATCTTTAAAGAATTCCTTGGTGATCCCGATCAATATTACAAACAAGCACGCCAATAATTTTTTGAAATGCGTTGTTGCTCGCTTAGAAAAAAATGATATTAATTTTCACTTTAAATGTATGTCAGGCCGATTCCATACTCTTGGTGAAATTAATAATCCTAGTCTGAAACACGTTTATGTAAATTCTTTTCTTATCGAACTTTTGGATGACATTCAGAGGAGAATCGATACTTCGGGCAGAAACTTCCAAGACTGGTCCTTAAGCGAAATCCACATGTTTGCCTTTGGCGCTCTAGAAAAACTCTGTGCTACTCAAAAAATCTTTTCCAAAATGATTTGTGAAAGAAAGAAGTATGAATCCTAGTGCAAGCAACCTTCATTGCAAATTAAATGCAAGTCTACTGAGGTTTGTACTTGCAAACCGAAGAAGAAACACCATTTTCACTCTCTCAAACAGAAGCAGTAGAAAAAATTCAAGTTTTACAAGAAAAAGTCCAAGAGGGCATGGAATAAATCACATAAGTGTTTCATTCGTGGACAGAAAGGACATTATGCAAAGAAATGTCCTAACAAAAAGGCTAAATCAGCCAAACTAGTTCATCAACTCAAAGAGATAGCGGATGAGGTTTCATCTGACGCGGACATTAAATCTATCTTCTCAAAACAAGAGATCGTTGACAACAATACCACTTTTATTCTTCAGGACACAGACTCTACATCTGGCTCAGAGTATTCTGACTCTTCGGATTCTGAAGCATTCCATGATTCCTATCACGCAACACATGTTGATTCACAATCAGGACCCTATGTCTTCATCCAGATCTTGTCCAACATATACTCAAAACCAGTTGATGTCATTGCCTATTTTGACATTGGATCTCATAGCACCATGATGAATCCTAAAATTCTACCTCCTGATATCTGGAAACCCCATGTCCGTTACTTCAAAGCTGCTGATGAAAAGATATTTACTACTAATCTAATTTCCAAGGAAAAAATTGGTATTAAGATTTTCCCGTCATACACTCTCTAGACCCAAGTTGTTGGAACACCTCTACCAAACAAAGATATTCTCATCGGATGGGATATCTACTGCCAGCGTAAATCTCTCATAATCCTTCCTACTGGAATTCGATACAAACGAGACTTCAAGGCTTTCTGCAGCGTTCTCAAAATTTTCCCTCTTTCGGATATGCAACCCCTATTTGAACACATACAACAAATGTTGCTCCAATTCTGCACCAACAGCCACGCTGATTTCAAACACTCAGCACCACCGTGGAAAACCCAAATTTCTTTATTAAGCTTTCTTTTAAGCTCAATGAAGACGTCAATCCCACAAAGGCTTCTCACTCGGGCATGTCTCCCTCTGATCTTCAAATGGCAAACAAAGAATGTGATAAGTTACTCCAACAGATTTTGTTGGAACGTACCTCATCGTCATGGGCATGTCAAGTCTTTTATGTTGATAAACGTTTAGAACAGCTCAGAGAAAAAAAAAACGACTTGTCATCGACTACAAACCTCTCAACCTCTTCCTTAGAGATGACAAGTTTTCGGTTCCCCGAACTAATACATTATTCTCTCAGCTCTCTGGCGCCACAATCTTTTCAAAGTTCGACCCCAAAAGAGCATTCTGGCAAATCGGCATCCATCATGATGAACAGTACAAGACGGCGTTTTGTTTTCCAAATACCTAATACCAATGGACCGTCATACCATTTGGCCTCAAAACAGCCCCTTCCCTATTCTAAAAGGCCATAATCAGTCTCTTGTATCTGGATACTTCATGGACCCTACCGGTTCAACCCTAACAAATCCCTCATTCGGACCCCAAACATCTGTTATAAGTGGCATAACACTTATGATTATCCAAAATCTTTTCCATAGAACCTCCAAATGTCCTTACTCAACTTCCTTTGTGATGTCAATGGCGTTTCTCCACGTGAACACTTCATAGTCCCTGAAATACGTCGGGACTCCTCCCAGAGTTGGCACCATTTTCAAGATTTCATCCCACTTGTTCCACCAAACCTAATGGATCAAGACACCTGGCCTTATACTATTTGTGGAGCCCGAGACTCAGATGATGAGGATCACGCCAACTGCAACCTGAACAACCCGTGACCTTATCAACATCCTGTGCATTCTAATTATTGTATGCTTTAATAATTTGGTTTGAACTGTATGTTTCAAATATTATGTCGCTTTAATTATTATGTTCAGTCATCTGTTAGGCCCCTTTGCATTATTACTCATATCCTGTCGGCCACCTATTTGGCACGACCCTGTGTATTGTAATTATTACTCTTATCTAGTTAGCCACGTGTTTAGCATGACTTTATATGTTTTCTTCCTCCCTCCTTTTATATAAGGGGTCGTTCTGCTTTTGTAAAAATCAGAAGTTGAAGAAGTTTTAGTAAATATATAAGTTTGTAAAATCCTCTCATGGCATTCTAATTTCTCTCATTCTCCTTCAATATTTCTCTAAGAGATGATTAGCAGTCTGTAATAATCTAAGTATGCTCTGTGCTTGCCTCTAGTTGAGGATCCTGCACATCATAAAAAGGATTTTGGTTCCTTGGCTCAAGGTCCTTGTCTGCCTCAGGCCAGTTACACTGTGAGTATCTCGTTTAGGCTCTGGTTCTTGCCGCTCTAGAGAGAAAGCATTAATACTGTACGGAGAAGGTTCAAGGCGCCATGCCACCCGCCATAACATAATATATAATTATATATATAATATACTTTTATATTTTATTATTATTATCCATAATATATCATGTTATTATGAATGTTTTATAATTGGAGGTATTTTGGTCAAAATACAGTAACTCCATTCATTTCCGTTGGTAACTAAACAAAATAATACTGATTCAAAGACTAATTATAAAGTTCCAACCAAACAAAAAACTTAGTTTTCCTTTTCTTTTAATTCTCATTCACATTCCGATTACCATTCCACAATGTAACTAAACATGACCATAAAGTATTAACAAATAACTAAACTATATATGTTATAAAAAATATAATTTTATAAAAATTTTCATTACGTATTTTAAAATATATGTCGTCTGTCGTATAAATTAAATTTTTGATTTAGTTGAATAAATTTTAATTTATTTAACAAGGTTAAATTTCTAACAACTTATATAGTTTATATAAATAATGTTCAATAGATAACACATTAAAGGTTGTAGTCTAGTGGTAAAGACTTTTAACTTTTGAACTTGAGGTCTCAAGTTTGATTCCTATTAATGACAATTATTATTATCAGAAGTGGGTGGCGCTAGACGGTCCAGCGTGGCAAACGGTGGTTTGGCGCGGCGAGGTTGCTCAGTTGATAGATAGACGATCCTACCAATGGCTTTTAAAAAAATACATAATCTAAATAGATAGATAGATAAATATTGTTAAAAAAAATTAAAAAAAAAAAAAAAAAACTATTACAAAATAAGCAAACTCAGCAAAAATAATCAAAACAAACATGAAAACAATGAAAAAATATAATGAGATGGGTACGGATATTAACACCCATAAATATGATAAGTACAACCATATTTACAAGTATACACATATCTAAAATTTAAAATTAAATCATTATTATAAACACTCATCTTAATGCTAATAATACCCTTATTTAAATGAATGTGTTCATTTTAATACATTTTATTTATTTATTTTATTGTTTTCAAAGTGAGAAATGATGAGTTGCCAAATATGAAAATCGATTGGAGTCAAAATTCTTTACATTAACTAGTTGAAAGATAAAAAATAGTTCGCAAAATTCACTCAAAAATAAAAAGTAACATTCCAACTTCAAATAGAAAACTATTATGCTGCTGCATGTTTGGCTTAAGACCTTGTCTTCTCCTTCTTCTACTTGAAGAGGGCCAAGAGGGAAACACTAGAGACCTTACCTTGAACCTAACTCCAGGCACACTAGAGACCTTACCTTGAACCTAACTCCAGGCATATCACCGACAGCAACACTCTTACGACCAAATCTAGCAATCAACACCTCATCATTCTCTTCAATGTAGTTAAAGCAACCATCGTTAGGAACAAATGCCCCAATCTTCTATTAGGGTTTATTATTTATAAATTAGGGGTTGTCATTAAAATTAGTGTTTATCATAATTATTACTTTTAATAAAAATATATGGGTGTAATTAATGAGTATACATAGTATTTGATTTATTTTTAATTAAATTAATTTGTCCTTATTAATAAATTTCTATTGAGATATTTTTATAATTAAACTTTTTATTAAAATATTGGTGTGTTTATCATATTTATTGGTGTCAATATCAACACCCCAAATAGATACGAGATTTTATGTTATTTGGCGATCAATGTGATTCCTACATTCACGTAACTCCTTTATTCTTAATTTAACTATCAAACCATTGTTTACGATGGTAAAGTAAACATAGTTAGTGTCGGCTCTCTATATTTTTATTCTTCATGTCACGCATAAAAATTCTAAAATATACAAGAACTCAATCCCCTTATTGTATCTATGTAGTTTTTTTTCTAGAAATAACGTTCATTCAATCTAATAATATTTAAATAATTTTGATCAATTGTTAAAGACTTTACCTAATATCATGATATATAAGCATTGCAATTAATGTGTGATTAAGATATGAATAGTTTCCACAACCAATTTATCAATAAACAATCACATATTTTAAAAAGGTAATGATAAAGATCAGTTCAATAGATTACCTAAATATAAAAAAATAAAATCGTCACGTTGTGCACAATTGGTTCATTGCATTTGATTTTTTTTTTTTTTTTTCCTGAAGAAAAGATGCGATTGATTCCAGAAGGTATAAAAGTCGATTAAAAAACATGGAAAGCCGATGACTTACTTATATCCAAAGAAAAATAATTTTACCCACGTGTTAAATATGAACTAAAGACTAAGGTCAATTTGTTGGTAATCAGTATTCCTTTTTTTTTTTTTTTTTTTTTTGGTTTTTCCGTTTTCGGACCCACTAGAATTAAATTATTTGTTGTCAATTCTTATAAAATCAAACTTGTTGGCCGAATCATTTGATTTAATTGATCCGTCACGTTTTTATTTACCATGCATCGCTTAAAATGTCAACCAAGAGAGAAAAAAAGAAAAGCAATAACAGTGTTAACATTTAACAATAATCAAAATGAAAAACAGAACAAAGTTCCATTAAAAGAAGAATTAAAAAAAAAAAAAAAAAAGTAAACTTATTATCGGAATGAGAGAAAAATTAAGATTCGTTTTCATAAAACTGATTCCTAATTTGTACTTAGAGCTTAATTTTATTGTCAGTAGTATTAAGATGTAAACACTATAATCATAAATTAAGAATTAATTACGTCAAAAAGATTTATATTTTAAAAAAGATGAGTCAGTGGTGACAACTTTGAATCAAGACTCAAGTTGAATAATTGATGTCTTATGATGGATATTAAAGTAAATTTTAAAAATTTCCGTAATCACATTAGATAGTCTCACTATACAAAATTTAGGCTATGTTTGATTTTTCCACTTAACATTGAATGGTATTCAATGTGTTCTATTCAGTTATTTTGTTTGATTTTTTAAGTGTTAAAATCACTTATTGAACCCCTAAAACCACTTATTTTGAAAACTTTTCACTTAACATAAAATCTAATAAAATTTAATGTAAAGTTTTA
The DNA here is from genome assembly GCA_035582765.1 of Acer negundo. NCBI lineage: Eukaryota > Viridiplantae > Streptophyta > Magnoliopsida > Sapindales > Sapindaceae > Acer > Acer negundo. Next base: position 27,152,326 of record CM069236.1, read on the forward strand.
CTTCCAAAACTATCCTCACTAATTTAATCTATTTCCAAAACTAACCGCTTATTCTATAATTTTTTTTTTCTTTTTACATTAAATCTATAAGTTATATAATCTAAGTTTATTCCAAATCAATTAAAAAATAAATTATACACATCAAGTAGATTGCTAATAAGAACATATTGATGAACTTCATTTTATCCGTAATATATACATGAAATAGTCCATTAGTTTTATAATGCCACTAGCTAAGAGCTTAATAATAATTAGATTCTATAAAATAATATAAATTTGAAATATTATTAATAACTAAATAAATTTATTTTAGAATTAATTTATATGTTAGAGTTGTCCGTAATATATTAAAACATAAATATATAGCAAATAATAGTTAAAATGGTATAGATGTAAAAGTATTTATTTTCATATATTTATAACTTAAAAAAAACAAACAACTTATCATTTATATTCGATTTTCATTGGAAAAAAACAAACATGTTTTTTAGTTTTTAGTTACTATTCAGTTTTCAGTAACATTCAGTACTATTTAGTCTTCAGATAAAAAATCAAATGGGGCCTTAGACCATTCGGTACAAGTTTTTCCTAAGATGTTACAAATTTATGACGTATAAAGAGATCAATGCGGTATGTTTATTATTTTTTATTTTTTTATATTAACTCTGTAATGGGCCACACGTTTAATTCATGATACTTTTATACTGGACATATTTTACTTACTGTAGTTTGTTAAATTCAATTCAGCTCTCAGGGCTGCTTTTTTGATTTACCTCGCATATTCATCATGTTAAATTAAACTTGATTTTTATCCTTTAGTCATGGGGTTTTTTTTTTTTATTTTTTTTTTTAGAGAATTTAAATTATATATGTACCGGTTAAAACAACTTATTTAGTTCATATTCTATAAGTGTGTTATTGTCAAATTATAATAAAACTAGAATAAAACACAAAATTCATTTTGAGAATGTTTAAGGTTCGAACCGACACATATAGATAGAAAAAAAAAAAAAAAAAAAAAAAAGTTAGGGAAAAACACAAAATTAAAAGTAATGCTTTCATTTGTAATTAGTGTCTAAATGCATGTATGTATAATCTATATGTCTTTATTCTAATTTATTGATTCTAATCAACTTCGTTTTCCTTCATTATTAGAAGGATTAAATTTTGGATCGTAGTGGTTCTCTTTTTGTCATGATCAAAGTATAAATTTTCATCAATATTTTTATTTTTTGTTTCTATTTTCACGACGCTTGAGAATTGCATCAATATTTTTCAAAGAAATATGGTATATAGCCAAACTAATAAAATTATCGTTGTCGAGAATTTTATTCATTGATCGTCTACTTATATTGTTTATTTTTTTTCTTTCATAAATATTAAGTTTTGGGTTTTGCTCCACATCCTCTTTCGTCTTTGGAAGGAGAAAAAAAAAATCTATAGTTTCTGTCAAGTAATCATTGTCAATATATCAAAAATTTTAAAGATATATAAAATAAAAATAAAAATAAAAAACACTTGGATCGCTCCAGGGACGGGGCTCAGCTGGTAAATGGACGAATTTAAGGCTTAGACAAATGACTCTCAAATATACGGCTTAAATCCTACCAATGACAAAAAAGGCTTCAAAAAAAAATATCAGGTTTCTGTAAAAATAATAATAATAATAAATAAATAAATTTGGATCATGGAGTTGCACACATAAATAATACATATAATGAAAAGTCTAAAAGATGAAAATTTTTATTATCCATATAATGAAAATTTTTATAATACATATAATGAAAATTTGGAAGGAAACATAAAGGACGGATTAATTGAAGAATGTGATTGTAGTGATGGTGTTTTCTTTTTCGTTTCCTTTTTGCTATTGAAGAATATAAAGACGAATTTATTGAAGAATGTGATAGTTGGAATGAATTGAAAAATGTTCACTAATAAGAAAGATGAGTTTTATTTTTAACTTTATATTATACCTCGCTTGCAAGATAGACAAAACTGTAGTTTTTCGGCTTTACCCTACAAACTTTTAACATCGAACTCAAACATCAAACTCACATAAGAGAAAAATACTTTTTAATTTCAATTGATAAAAGCTAATACCTATCATTAAATCATAATTAAACACATTATTAAACAAATAATTTAATTTTTTTTTAGAAAAACCAATCACAATACATACATGTTTTCTAATAAAAATTGAATATCCAAGATAATCAAGTTCCATTGAAAAAATCAATCAAGAAAGTTAATTTCATAATTACAAATGATAAATTAAGTTAGGATAAAACACTATAAAAGGAAAGTTATAGTGCATTCATTGTCTACAATAAATATAGTGTATATCTTTAATATTATAGTGTTTTATCATATGCTCATAGCGTACAGGTTTAACACTAATACATTAACATTTTTCTACATAGGTTCTAAATAAGAAATTAAGGTGGTGTTCGGAGCCAATTTTGAAAACTGTTTTTTCAAAAACAATTGTAAAGTGATATGTTAGCTGTTTTTGAAAAATCGTTTTCAGAAATGAAAAACAATGTTTTTAAATTTATAAATAAAAAGTTGAAAACAAACTATAATTTTTCTCTTAAAACAACTATTTTACTCATAAAAAAAAATATATCAAAAACATTTACATCGTTTTCAATTTTTTTTTTATTTTTTTTATAGATAATATCAAACACATTTACGATTTTAAGTTTATCTGTTTTTAAAAAACGTCATTTTAATTTTAAAAAACGTCATTTTAGGAATGTTACAAACCCACCCTAAATTAACTTTTCTCCAAAAGGGTTCCTAAAAGAATCAAATTTCTCTCAACATAATTCTGTAAAGGTCAATTTCGTTTTTAGGAAGACGTTTACCAACGTGTGCCGTGTGCGACATTGGTTAACAATTAGGAGGACCATATATTTAACTTATCCTTCTGTAATCTGGTCCAGGCCAGCCCAGCCGAGGATTTCCATATCACCAGAAACAAACAGAGGAGAATCTGTATTCATCTACAGATCTATTACGATCTGGTACAATTTGATTGGCTTTGATAATCCAAATATCCAATAGAAGCCATGGCTCAAAAGGGGCTTTAATTATTGCATACGTTATACGTAGCAATTAGTGGGTGGGGTCCAGGATTTTTCTTTTTTCCCGGATTCCCAGATCCCAATTTTTGTCATCCACTAAAGGAGGAACATAACTAGATATTTTGGGCAAATAAAACTTTATCAAATAAGAGTAGATACGTGTATATATATATATATATATATTTTTTTTTTTTATTTATAGTTATAATATACATATACAGATAATAGAAACGTGCGTGAATATGAACAGGTGCCAATTGACTTGTAACTTCGCTTCATTAAGATCTTGGCTTCCTTTCATGTGGCCAGTACTGTACTATAAACTTGGGGAACAAACCCTAAAATGTTATGTGCAACAGTTTTCACTTAATTATTCTTATTATCCGAACAACATCGAGACTCCTACAAGCTTCAAGTTAAATACATCGGAAATGAAGCTTTTTAATTACATGAGGTGCGTGCAAGAAAAATAAAAATAAAAAAGTGACAGGAAAATTAAGAAAGAAAATTAAGAGATTAAAGAACATAATTAAACTCATATGTGATTAGATATTGATAGTGGGTACGAGTCCGTACGTAACGATTTGCCGTGGTGGTGATGATGATGGTTATTATTATCTTACTGCTGATCTAGTCTACGAAGAAGTGCAGACTTGAGACCATCTTCAGTTCTCAGTCCGTCAGGAACCCTAACAACGATATCTTGAAGCATGAGCTCGTTCACGCACGACATACTCGCATGGTGGACCTGAAACTCAAGGTCCCTTACAGCACTCATGAGTCTTGCTGCTGGGTAGTTCACATTCTCAGATTGGACCCTAATCATAGCATCCGAGCCCACAATTTTGACTTCGATTTCCAAGTTGACCCCACCAGCGGTGCTTGAACTAGACCTTGTTTGATCTACAGATGTGGTGGTACTCTGATTATCGGTGGTATCAGCCACCTCTAGCTTCACTTTCTTTGAGTCTCTTTGCACTTGTGACTCCAATTCATCGATCTTGACTTTGAGTTCGTTTATGTACGACACTGCGTCGGAGAGCAACGACGCTTTGTCCATTCTTGACACGTTTGGTACGACAGCTCGTAAAGCGTAGAAGCGGTGGTTGAGCTTTTCACGCCTCTGCCTCTCTGCTTCGACATGGTTGAGAGGAGTTTCTCTGCCCAGACCCGGTTTTCTTCCTCTTTTCTTCGGCGTTCGTTTATCAGCTATGTTGTTGTTCACTGCAAGTAATGGACAATCCGAATCCGAATGTTCAGAATCCACATAAGATTGACCCGGTTTGACCGTACCGTCTTTTTTCGACTGATCTTTGTTTTTCTCATCTGGGGTTATGTCTTCCTCTTGAATACCGGCGATTATGCCGATATCGGCGAAAGAGATGTTTCTGTCTAGGAACTGGAGAGGTCCAGGTGATTGTTTGGGGATCGACCCGATGAGATCCGAGTCAAAAAGAGACTTGATTTGTTGGACTAGATTCCAGTTTTCTCTGATGATATCAGAGGAGCCCAATTCAAGAACACCACAAGAAGTTGGTACGCAAACAAAAGTCTGAATACCATGCATTTGTGCTTCTTTAGCCCTTTCACAGTTGTAAAATTGCATATCGTGAGACCCAGTCAACCAAACCAAAGAGCCAGTGCTGAGAGCTCTACCTGGGATACCACCATCTCCAGCATTGAAAGATCTGGGGAGTGACATAACGTAGAACCATTCAGTGTCGGTGACATCACTGCCGTCCAACATGGACATACCCATGTCGTGTTGATCTCCGATGAAGGCTTGTTGGATTCCTTTGATGACCCTTTTCCTCTCCAAGTTCAAAGCAGGAATGTAGTTGTTGGTTGTTGTTGTTAGCTTTGGGGATGTGTCTTTGTTGCCTTGAAAATGGCCATCCCCCCAAGTTAAGAAGATGTGACCATTATCGTCATTTGTTGTCTGCCAAAAAATGGCATATGACCACCAATCTGGTTGGCTCTGGACTATGAATTGAAGCCTCTGTTGGAGAGTCGATGATGGGGTTTCTGGGGTCAAGACTAAAGATGAGGACGATGATGGAGAGATTATCAGATCTTCCATAGCTATAGCTACCTCCTCTGTTGTGTGTTTTTTAAGAGAGACTTTGCTACAATGAAAACTCTGCTACGAGAAACCTCTTTTGTCTGAAAACAGAGGTGAAATAATCGCCAAAAAGCAATGATATACTTAAATACTTGGACACAATGAGTAGCTGTGACTGTAGCAGCAGCAGCAGCAGCAGTAGCAGTAACACAGAGAAGACCGTACAAATGTTTATTAAAATTAATCAAGATGAAAAGTATTAATACTCTGAGATGATAGAAAAATTCCAAAAATTGATGAATACTCAGCAGTGACTGAGCTAAGAGTGGGGCACATAAGCGAAAAAAATAAAAGGAAGAAATTACATGTAAAGAGAGAGAGAGTTTGTGATGAGAAATGCAAGAGAAGAGTGAAGCAAAGGAATTATCCTATGTTATATTAATCTTTTTTCTAATTTAAAATACTTGATAATAGAAATTTATATTTAAATGAGATAAATAAAAAAATAAATAACAATTATTTATTATACATGTCAATATACCTATTTAGAACAAAACAAAAATCAATTCTTAAAAGATGCCGATTCTTTTTTATATCATAATTTCACAATTCACAAATATAGGAAGTGAGAAGTTTGGTGATGGTGGGGCCTTAACTGTCCAAATTTGCGTATTCAGTGTGTCACTATTGGGCACCACTAGCACGTGGACCGAAAGCGACATGCTCCAGTGGACTATTGATAGGTGGCACCAGGCCCTCGTACTCTCCTGGGCCCTCCCTTTTTGTACATGAATCAATCATCTTTTTTTGTTTTTTTTTTAATATATCTTCTTTTTAACAAAAAAAAAAAAAAAAAAAAATAGATGATGTACAGTATCTCTTAAAAATTTATTTTTAATTTACTCTCAAAACTTAAGAATAAAATTTTCAACCCTAATAACGTGTCATGTGGTAGATAAACGAGTTTAGAAATCGAACAAATAACTTATAGATAGATGAGTGGGCTTGAATTCTATTAATGACAAAAAGCCTGATACATGTATACACGTGGTGTATTATCTTAAATCTTATGGACCTCATGGAGATAAGATTTGCTGTTACTTATTTATATTATTAACTTATAAACTGATTTTGATTTTGACTTCAAGAAACCCCTAAATGACAAGTCAAGATTAGTTCCTGTTGTTTGATAGGGGGGCTTCCCACAGCTAGTACCGATTGTCCCACAAGGTACTGTACATTTTAGTCCATCGAGACACGTGATTTTGTCCTTAAATTAGTTTGTTTCTTTATACTATACACTAATCTTAACTTCAATTGATACAGAGAAACTCCTTATATATATATATATATATATATATATATATATATACTCACACATCCTTGTAAATGATTCTCTACAAACCCTTTATATTAAAATCTTTGAAGAGTTTTAGGAAATATGATTGCTAAAAACATTTGAAACACTAAACTAGTTTGTTCCCATATTTCAGGTTACGTGGTAACTAACCATTGGTTGGTCAGTATACATGGGTATTGACTAGTGTCGGTCCTGACTATTCTGAAGTCTATGAGCGAAATCTAAAAAAAGGGTCCTATACCAACAAAATCATCCCCACTTCATCCCAAAATAAAATTAAAAATTAAAAATTCCTTGATTTTTATATCTCCAATTGTCTGTTTTTTTTTTAGGTCTTTGGTGGGTGGAGAAGAAATGAAGAATATATAGGTAATAGATGATAGAAATGTATGAAATTTTAAAAAATTGGGTTTTGTACTAGAATAAAACGAATTTGGCCAGATTCTAATTTTTTTTGGTATTATTTAAGTTATTATTTTATTTTTATTTTTTCAACTCAACCCATAATAAAAACTCACATCATATATTTGAGGCTCCTAGGCATGACGGGCCCAGGATGGGTGCCCATCTCAGAGCTGCCCCTAGTGCTGACCGGTCAACACTCAAACAGTATCCTTTTAAAACACTTTAAATTCAATAAATTGAAAAAAAAATATGTATATAATCCCAGTGCTATAAAAAATAAAAATTATATTCATAATTATATTTCATTTATTTTATTATTCATTAAAATTGATTTTATTTCATTAAGATCACTAAATAGACACCTTAATATAAGAGATATATTTCCAAATTTATAATCGATATTTGTAGCGTGTACGTGTGTGCCCACTGCCCACTTCAAAAAGGGGCTGGTTCATATATATTGGTTTCAATTTATATATTAACCTGTGATGGTAGTCCATTAGAATTTGTGGTCCTTAAGCATAAATACATTTTTGGAACGTGCATTTTATAGATGAGGATGTAAAGTGGACTTTTTTTTTTAGTTGTTGGCTTCATAATAAATTTATGCATCTCTTAGATTCTAATGTTGTGGGTGTGTGTGTGCGTCTGTTAAAGACAAGTGAAAGAAAAAAATTTAAATTTAAAAAAAAAAAAAAACAAAGTACTATAAAGCTAGCATGATACAATAACAACAGTTTTTCAACTTTATTTTATTATCTTCAGTGTTGGCTAACCTTTTGTTGGTTTGGTCCCCCTACGATCCTTGGATTATTAGGCACGGTCGTTATCCACAAGTATTTATAAAATGTGTAAGGCGAAGTGCACTACTACCGTATTACCGTATATGTGTTTATTTTACATGACTTATTTTATTTGCGAAAGATATTAATATTATTCCATTCTTTTGTGGACGGCAGACGGCTGTCACTGCATTGAGTGCATGGTATTAGATTTGTTTTAAAAATGTTATATAATCACGATTTAAATCTTAGGATTAGAGTCTAGGAATATGATAATCATCTGTCACCTTTTTGGATTAAACGAATAAATAATTTACTAGTGGCTTGAATAAAATTAGTTTTATAGAATCATTAGGGGATTTATCACTTTAAGTGACAACGATCTTGTTGAAATTTTGCAAAGGTTTTGATAGGTCATATATAAAAATACTCAAATTGCAAGCCGATTTAGTAATAAAAAAAATAATCCACTGCATCTATTAGCACGTGTAGTTTTACATAATTAAAACAAATAATATATATTTTATTATGTAGTATATATATGCTTGCATTATGGGGATTGACATCATATAATTAAGAAATATTTAAGAATAGAAAATTATGGGAATAGTCTAATAGATTCGCGAAGCTACCAAATAGAATTCAAGATATATATATATATATATATATATATTGTGTTTTTTAAAGTGTAAAAGTTGAAAAATGATATAGAAAATAATTAATATATATATACGAAAATTTTTCTATGAGGATGTCATGATAGAATTATATAAGGACATTAAATGTGAGCCACTCGTTTTACATACCTTAACTTGATATGTATGCACTTATCAAATCACTTTTATAAATGAGTGGTTCATATTCAATATCATGATAAAGTTATATAAGGATGTCCTGATAGAAACGAGACTGTATATATATGTGTATTTGGATTTAGGAGCATATGTATGTACTTTATAGTATATATACATGTACATATACGGATATTGATGTAGAAGATACGAAGTTGATAATTATGACTGAGACAACAAGCTAGTGGGCAGAGGTTTGTTTCTCTCTCAACTCTCAAGAAAGAAAATATGGTCCTTCCAACTCAACAACCATGCAAAATAGCATAACTAGAAGCTACCACCTTCTTTAATTTTGATAGTATCTCTGCCTTGACATCTCACATGCCCATCCTTGTTAGTTTGCTCTATTGGACAATGTCTTATCCATGTTATTTCTTTATTTTATTTTTTATTTTTTAGAACACGAAGTGTGTTTCCTCTTTTTTAATGGAAAACCTTTTTTTCTAGCGGGAGAAATAAAGAAAGAATATACTTAAATTTCATGATCGATGAGAATAACGGGTATGTTTTAATCGGTATAGTTGGTCAATCTTTATAAATGTGTACGACTAGGGAAGAAGCCGGCTTCATTAAACTTGAAAGGTTTAGAGGTAAATTTGAAAAATAATTAAAACTTTAATGAAATATATATATATATATATATATATTTTTAAAAACACAGAAATCATTTATTTATAAATTAACGATGGAAATAAATTAAATTATGGTAAAAAATTGGGATGTGAGTGTAACTCTTATATATTATTTTTTTCCATATATATGATGATGATGATGATGATGATGCACGATTTTGATTTAACTTGTGAAGTTGTGAGCTAATATGTATAAGTATACTTATCAAGACAGCACTTGATCATAAAAGGTGGAGGCCAATCATTTTTATGCAAGAAAAATGCATTAGATCCAAGATGTTAGACGATACGTGTATATATTTATAACACAAAAAAATACGTAATATCAATATATCATATGATTTAAACGTACAGCCGTACATGGCATGTGTTATTTATGTAGAGAGAGATATAATATAGATGATATTAAATTGAAACACACGTCATTTTCGTTGTTATTGTTTTAAATAAATATATTATATATAAAACATTAATTCTTAAAAAATATATTTAATTAAGTCATATTCATGGTTAATGCAATATTATCAGTGGAAATTAACATAGTAAGTTATCGTCGTGGGTGCATTAATAAATTATGATAATTTATTAATAATATCGGACAATAAGAGAAAAGAGCAGTCCTTTTATTTATTTATTTATTTATTTTATTTATTTATTTTTTATTTTTAATATTACAAGAACTATTACGATAAAACTGTCGGGACCTGCCGAGATTAATACGGTTCAGATATCTACTTTCATAACAGGAGATGATTACTTCCACAATCTGGAAAAAAAAAAACTCCCTACATATGCTTTTAAAATACTCTTGGTGAGATTTGAACCTCTTATCACTTATGTGGAGGGAGGTGCACTGTCAGTTATGCTAAGAGGTTAAAAAAAGAAAAAGAAGAAGAAGAAAAAAAAAAAAAAAGACTCTTAGCTGATTGATTATAATTTAGGGATATTAGCACTAGTCCGTCCTGAACTTTATGGGGTTCAAAAAAATTTTGTCACTATTTGGGCCTGACTTTGTAAGAAAGTCATCAGTTTAATAACTTAAGTTTAAAATGCACATATTATGATGAACAGACAAAAATGCCCCCCCACAGTAACCTTCTTCACCAATTTGTTTTTTTTTTTCTTTCAAAATCCTCCATCAATGGACGACGGTGGACCACGACGGACCACAATAGTGACTTTTTTTATGTCCCAGCCTTTGTTATTTACATCTGAGATACAAACCGTCTTGTTAGTTGCTTTTTTCTTTTTCTTTTTCTTTTTTTCAATTTAAAACACTCTTTTGTAAACCTTAAACAGATTGTGCGAAGAAAAAAATATATTGTTAAAAAGGCTCAAAAAAGTCTCGGAAAAAGCTTAGAAAGGCTCGGACAGTTCATTAAAAGTTTCAGAGAAGAAATGAAAAGGATCGGATAGTTCATTAAAAGGCTCGGATAAAAAATGAAAAGGCTCAGAGATTCAAAATTAACAAAAAAAAAAATTGTTGAAAAGTCTCGGAGAATAAATGAAAAAGGCTCGGAGAAGTAATAAAAGACTCGGATAGTTCATTAAAAGGCTCGAAGAAGTAATGAAATTAACAAAAAAAAAAATTGTTGAAAAGTCTCGGAGAAGCAATGAAAAGGCTCGGATAGTTTATTAAAAGGCTCGGAGAAGTAATGAAATTAACAAAAAAAAAAAATTGTTGAAAAGTCTGGGAAAAGAAATGAAAATGCTCGGAGAAGAAATGAAAAGGCTTGGACAGTTCATTAAAAGGCTCGAAGAAGTAATGAAAGGGCTCGGACAGTTCATTAAAAGGCTCGGAGAAGTAATGAAATTAACAAAAAAAAAAAAAAATTGTTGAAAAGTCTCGGAGAAGAAATGAAAAGGCTCGGAGAAGTAATGAAAAGGCTCGAACCTTTTCATTTAGTCTCTGATACTTTTCAATTAGTCTCCGAGACTTTTCCGAGCCTTTTCATTACTTCTCCGAGCCTTTTCATTTCTTCTCTGAGACTTTTCATTTCTTCTCTAAGCCAATCATTTTTTTTTTTTTAATATCCGAGCCTTTTTATTTCTTCTCCGAGTCTTTTAATGAACAGTCCGAGCCTTTTCATTTCTTTTCTGAAACTTTTCAACAATTTTTTTTTTGTTAATTTCATTACTTCTCCGAGCCTTTTAATAAACTATCCGAGCTTTTTCATTACTTCTCCGAGCCTTTTCATTTCTTATCCGACCCCCGAATGCGTTTGCGTAGCTCTATAAAATTAATTATCCAAAGAAGATGAATTAATAATGTTATGGTGTTCAACCTCCATCCTCCATTGAAGATTTGTTACAGAGGAATATGAAAGAAAAAATCTCAGAAAACTTTAAAGTAAGAAAGAGAATGTGTAAAATAAGGGCATTTTAGAAAATCACTTACTTTAGTGCCTTTTAAACTTATGTTATTAAACCGGTCACTTTGTCACCAAGTGAGTTTGAAAAGGTGATATTTTCCACCATTTTCTCAACTTTATGCGAGCTTACATTTTACCCCTTGAATTTATTTTTTTAGACATTGAACTCCTTAAACTCTCATTTATTGATTCGATTTATTGCGTCCCCCACCCCACCCGAATGTTGTTTGAAGGGGTATCTACAATCAGGTTTTACCAATAAATAAAAGTTCTAAAGGTTTAACATCTAAAAAAGAGTTTAAGGGAGAAAATGCAAACTCACGTGAGTCGTATAAAGTTCAGGGGAAACTAGTACCAATAACCCTATAATTTATAGGGAAAATTGCACAAATATACCCTGACTTTAACATATATATGAGGCATAATCCAGTTTTGCCAAAATTATAAGAAAATACCTTTGACTAACCGTTGACTAATCGTTGACCATACTAAATGATAAAATGACCAAAATGCCCTTCTTCAATGTTTTATTAATTTTTATTTTTAAAAAATACTGTAAATATTAAAATAATTAAAAACTAATTAATTAAAAATATAAAATTTAGAAGTCAAATATTACAAAATGTCCAAATTATCCCTCAATATTATAATATTTTTAATTTTTTAATTGTATGATAACTGTTAATTATATATTAAAAGCCAACCAAAACAATTTAAATATATATTTTTTTTTTTAAAGAAAAACAAATCAAATTAAATGTTAAAAGTAAAAAATAAATAGGAATTGATCTCCATGGAGACCTACGAAATCTCCATTAGTGTAGGTCTCCATGGAGACTAATTGCTATTTATTTTATATGGACAAAACCCAGGCAACTCCTTGTCTTGGTTTATATATTTTGACAAAGATTTTCCCCTTCATATTCCTTTTTGGTTCTTAGAGTGGTGGGACAAATATGGTCCAACTATTGATCTCCTTCTACCTATTGTTTTTCTACGTTGGGAAGTTGCCAAGTACTTAATTCCTTATCAGTCCAATTAGTCTCATAATTTGCTATAGATTGTCCTGATATACTATCATCTTTTTCAGGTTCTAATTCGGATCTAGAACTACTAGCAGACATGATAAAGAAAAAGAATAAACTTAAATCAAAACTAGGTTTTAACTCACAGTGTGTCTGTAGGTCTACCTAATGCCTTCTTGGTTGATGGCTCTCCTGGTGACTGCTGACTGCTGACTTTTGCACCTAGAAAATTGATATAAATCAATCATTCTTCTTCAAATAGTCTCAAGGCTCTGATATCAAAACGTAGAACAAACAAATATGATAGTATAGATAAGATAATATATAACAAAAGTAGAAACATAAATTGGATTAAGATATGAGTAAAATAATCAGCATAATAATACTTACAACGTTAATATAAGTCTGAAAGTAATTGATGTACAATGAAAATATAAGAAATAAGTCACAAACTTTATTGTAGATTCAGAATTTTTACAAAAGAGGGGAAAGATTACAAAGGAAAACTTGAGAGAGGAAATTGCAAAGAGGGAGAATGATCTGAAAACTGAACTTAACTTAGACTACCCCAAGCTATCCTTATATAGGATAGTTAACTCGGGTTACAAGATTGACCATGGTAAAACTGACCATGGTAACTGACATCATTATTACTATATTTGAATTATGATAGATTCTCTGGTATTCTCTGGTGCTGGTTTGTTTTCATGCTACCGACACAATTTCATTGTCATCTTCTGCTGACACATTTACATTTACTTTTTACTTTTTACTTCTTCTTTTTTTTTTTTTTTTTTTTTTGTCTTCATATGCTGATATTTTGTCAATAACCGATATAGTAGGTTATAGTGAAATGAGTCACGAGAACTGGTAGTGGATTCCATGTGCTCTAAGAATAAGTCTGGTGAATCTGACGAGGTTAAAGCCTCTGCTGAAGTGATAAGTCATGTCTAAAATAGCTGTTTGCTTCTATAGGGTCGTCTTTATTTTCAAGGAGATCATCATCATCATCATCATCATCATCTTGATTTTCTGATCCCGAATCTTTTTGAGATATGTCTGCCATTGTCTTCTCTATTTCACGAGCTATTCTTCTTAATTCTTCAGGGGTGCTTGCAGCAGCAATCCTGGCTTGATATTGAGCTTTGACCATTAAGGATTGGGGTTGGTGAGGTGATTTATTGCATAAAGTGAGATTTTCTTCAAACCAAGTGGCAATCCGGTTTTTGCCATGTTGAGCAATATTCATGTCACTCCACCATTTGACCTTTGTCTGCCTACTGAAGTAAGGAATGTTGACATTTCCAATCAATTTATCATTGAGAGCATATTCAAGCATCAAAATCCAAGTCAGACTAAAATGTGTGAAGAAAAGTAATAAGTGTGGTATGAAATCTCAATCTTTGAGTTTTGAAAGATAAGTCGTCCAATAGGTATATCCCTCTTTAACAATAGGTGGAAGGAAATCAATAGTTGGATCATATAATAATTAAAAACAAAATGGAAAACAAGATCAATGTTAAAAGTGGGAAATTTAAAAAACAACTTTTAGATGTTTTCCATATTTTTCATTTTAAAAAAAAAAAAAGAAAAAAAAAACTCACATTTTTTTAAACTTTTTTTTCTTCTTCTATGACATGTTCTCCGTCACTCTTCTTCTTCTTCTTTTTTTTCTTCTTCTTTCACTATACAAATTTAAGCAAATTTCACCGATAGTGGTATGAAATCTCAATCTTTGAGTTTTGAAAGATAAGTCGTCCAATAGGCATATCCCTCTTTAACAATAGGTGGAAGGAGATCAATCTTCTTCTTCTTCTTCTTCTTCTTCTTCTTCTTCTTCCACCATACAAATTTAAGCAAATTTCACCAATAGTGGTATGAAATCTCAATCTTTGAGTTTTGAAAGATAAGTCGTCCAATAGGTATATCCCTCTTTAACAATAGGTGGAAGGAGATCAATCTTCTTCTTCTTCTTCTTCTTCTTCCACCATACAAATTTAAGCAAATTTCACCAATAGCAAATGAAAACAAAACGAAAAGTCTAAAATCCAAGCAAATTTCATTGCGATATACGTCATCATACAAGAAAAACAACTTGAATTCTTCTTCTTCCACCATACAAATTTAAGCAAATTTCACCAATAGCAAATGGAAACCCTTCTTCCACCATACAAATTTAAGCAAATTTCACCAATAGTGGTATGAATCTCAATCTTTGAGTTTTGAAAGATAAGTCGTCCAATAGGTATATCCCTCTTTAACAATAGGTGGAAGAAGATCAATCTTCTTCTTCTTCTTCTTCTTCTTCTTCTTCCTCCTCTTCTTCCTCTTCTTCCACCATACAAATTTAAGCAAATTTCATTGCGATATATGTCATCATACAAGAAAAACAACTTGAATTCTTCTTCTTCCACCATACAAATTTAAGCAAATTTCACCAATAGCAAATGGAAACAAAACGAAAAGTCTAAAATCCAAGCAAATTTCATTGCCATATACGTCATCATACAAGAAAAACAACTTGAATTCTTTTTAGTTTATTTTTTATTGATTCAATTTCACACTTTGTCTCAAAGATGAGTCTATTTCAAACATTAACCCACACTCTTCTTCTCTGCCTCAAAACCAAATAGAATTGGAATACTTGATTCGCACTCTTGCCCTTTTTTGGGAACTTTTGGCATGCTTGATTCGTCAAAGCTTCTAGACTCAAGTCAGTCCTGAGTTTCAAGATCACATGACAACATTGTGAGAGGACTTGGTCGAGGTCAAAAGTGTTGAGACCCAGAAACTCGGGAGAGCGAGTGGTGTGGAGAGTGTCTTGTAGACACACAGGACAATGTTAGATCGGCGGAGGGATTTGTCTTGAGCCGTGGTTGGTGGTTATGTAGGTGAAGCCAAAAGAGTCATGGGTGGTGGAGGAGGGAGATTGAAGTCTGGATGTGTACCGGGGACAATCTGGAATGGTGTGATTGTGTGAATGTGGAGAAGGAGATTGAACAATGTTTTTTTAATTGTAATTATATTTTAATTTTATTAAATTTAAAAAATTACAATAGAAAAATACACCCTATGATAATAATAAACTTACTAACTCACTTTTTATTGAAATTAAAAATTACAATATAAAAATAATAGGAAAATAACAATTTTTGATATTCTTTAGTTAATCTATCATATGTGTTTTTATTTTCAAAATCCAGCTTCTATCATATGTTACTAGACGCGTTTTCAGATTTCAAAATTGAATTAAAAAATACTATTTTCGTTTCTAATTTTCTTTTTGAAAAACAATAAATGAAAAACGTTTACAATGCGTGTCCCAAGATTGGTATAAGTTCTTAAATTTTTAAAAACTTATTGGTGCATAGTTCTTAAATTTTTAAAAACTTATTGGTGCATATTTGTTTTATGTAACTACCGTGAACTTAATAATTTAAGTTTTAATAACATTAAAAATGTATTCTTATAAAAATACCGTTCAAAGTTCAAACTCAGAATTTCATATATATATATATATTTTATGTAATTGGTTGAGACTTATTTAATCCTGTATTTTTTTTTCCATGCATTTGGTCATTTAATTAAGAAACAATATTTTTATCAGTGTCATTACTTTGATGTTATTAAAACTTAAAACTCAACTAATTAAGATAGTGACAACAAACTCAAAATACAAAACAAAAACAAAAAAACAAAAAAACAATAAAAAAAATCTTGTCTTTACATTTCTTTTGCGCTTGATTTTTATTTTCTTTTTTGTTAAATCTTCTGGTACTCTTGAACTTATAATCAAACATCAAGTTGCTATATGGTTTATAATTTTATTAAGAAATATCCCACCTAATACATATTTTCAATTAATTATTAAATCTATTCAGATCTCGGTGATCTAGTTTCCAAAAAAATTTAAAGCTGATATTGAACCCAACCCCACCTCAATTATTTCGGATACTAATGGACTCAAATCCGTTTTCTAAAAATGTTATCTCAATTTGTATCTAATTAATTAAAATGAGATATGTGTTTAAGTTTAATTTCTTTTTTTTTCTTTTCAACTTCTTCAATAAACGTAGACACATATCCTAATTTGATTGGTTAGACACAAATTGAGACACAATTTTTAGATAGATAATGCTTGGGTGATGATCAGTCATCACCAAAAATACTGACGTATCAATTGAAGTGTAGCACGTGGCCTTTTTTTCTTTTATTTTTTTTTACATTTATGTCCTTTCATTTTTCACAAGTTGGGCCACATGCTACACATTAATTGGTGGGTCAGTATTTTAAATGCTGACAGGTCAGCACGTAAGCATTATCCTTTTTGGACAGCTGATAGTCCATTAGTCATGGTTCAATAAATTCAGATTATATTTACAGGAGCTTTTAACATCAATTTTTTTTTTTTTTAAGTATTATAATAATTCAGGATTTGGGGAAGGAGAAGAGACTCGAACCTATAACCTTATTTTTGGCTGTCAGTTTTTATTACTTTTTAATTTGTTTTTAAGCATAGTGATCTATGAATCTTATTTTTGAAAGGCTGAACACGTATGTAAGTATGTTTGTTTTAAAATAAAAGTACTATTAATATAATAAATAAAGAAATGTTCAATTTTATCTTTAACTAAGAAGGAAAAATATTCCTTTGTTCCTATATGTCATGAACTGGTCTAACCTATATATATATATATAGTTATATATACATTTTTTTTTTTTTCCAGTTTTTCACTTAAGTAATTTCATTCCTATCACTGCATTTAATTTTTCTTCAGTTCATCTATCTAAATAATTTCATGTACGTGATTACTAATTAATAAATATTTTGGGTTTGTTTTCATTTTTATTTTATTTTTATATTTGTTATTTTCTTAGGCTATTAATATAATTTCTTTAATGAATTCTTCTTTCAACCAAAAAAAAAAATGATTTTGCTACATTTATTATACTACTTTGTTATTTAAACGTTTATTTATTTAAATTAGTTCGATTTTTTTATTTGATTTTCAGATGAGAAAGCAATCGACAATTGATGAATTTTTCAAAAGAATTAAAACCTCAGAAGCTGATTTATCTTTGTCAACATCTAATATTAATATTTTAGTTTCTGAAAATCAGTCCACGAAATCTCCAACAAATGATATTAAACAAGATAATAAATCTTTGGAGCGTGATGCAGGATTACGTCGAAAAATATGGGGTTATTTTTCGACGTAATGAAATTCGTCAAGCTTTTATAAAAGTTGGTCTATTCCAACTCATTCTTGACCATTAAAAAAATCTGGACTAGATTTAAAAGAGTGACGAGTTCCATATTGATTTTATAAAGCTAGTGTCTATTTTATTTATTAATTTATTCGATATACCATTACATATGAGATTAGATGCTATTACATTTGTTTTTTTTTTTTTTTTTAATAACTTAGTTTTTAAATATTAATATATTTGTCTAGCGTTAATTTGAACAAATGATATGAGGTTGATCTGTTCACATTTGCACAATGAGGTTGTGGGTTTAAGTCCTTTCCTTAAATATATATATATATATATATATATAATATAATATAAAAAAAAAACTCGAATTACATTGTAATACTTAAAAAAAAAAAAAAAAAAAAAAAATTGAATATATTTTTTGGTCTCGGCCCCTCCAACACCAAAATCCTGGCTTCGCCCTTGGACGTACCATTAAATTTGTACACCACATTTGGTGAAAGTAGTATTGAAATAATCATATAACAATATGGTCCGTAACATTTATTTATGTAATTATTATATTTGTTTAGACAACGTATATAGACCTGAATTTTGTGAGCTCTACCTTTCTTGTTCTGTTCTTTGTTTGTGTTTTAAAAAAAAAAATTAAAAAAAAAAAAAGAGACCTGAATATAATGGAAATAAATAATTATACTATATAATTAAATCAGTATCTGGTGAGTGGTGACAACATACAAAATCTTTTGCTAGAATTTAGTAGAGACCAGCCAACATCTCTCATTTTTCATTGTCAATGATTTGAATAAATGAACGATGGAAACCTTTTAATTATTATCATTATTATTTTTGATACACCACCTCTAATGTGACAAACGAGAATCCGAATATGAGACATTTTTAAACTGAATGAATGTATTTATCAAATGACCGGTGGTGTTTTAATTACTTGTTAATGACAAAAACATTGTCTAATTTTATTGTTGTCAAGTGTCAACCAATGGAATCATAAGAAGAGTCACAAACTAATTTAACCTTTAACTCTTAAAAAAAAAAGGGTGTAAAATAGACATCAACTTCAAAGTAAAAGATGTTATGACTATAATTAATATCGGATTAAAATACAAAATAAAATAAGATATAAAAACTGCATAGTTTAAAATTTTATAAAGTTCTCTTTGATAATGGAAATTAACTATAAGCCTTACACAAAAGTGATGACTATATATATATTTTTTTTCTTTTTTGACAATATATATTAATTCCGGACCATGTATTTTTTAAAAGCTTTCGCCATTGGTAGGATTCGAACCGATGATCTAAGAGTCATTTACCCAAACCTTAAGTTCAACTATCTACCAACTGTACTACGCCCCTATTAATGTATTATATTTTATTTAACTCTTTAGTTGTATTTTACGTATAAATGCAATACTCTAATCTTAACATGTTTGACTATAAAAATCTAATATCTTCTTTTTGTGACACCAATCGAGGGTTTAGGAAGCAGAAGTACCACAACCTAATCCTTAATTTGAAATAGGATATTGTAAATTGCACCGATAAAAACAAGTCTCTCATTTAATTCAACAACGTTTTGGTTCAAGATACTTGCTAAAACTAATAATGTTAAAATCAAAAAAAAAGTAACTAAAACTTTCATATTTCATAAATATTGTTGCTTAGTAATTTAGTTATCAGTATTTTTTAATACACATTTTTTTAATGTACGTAACCTAAGCTATCATCGAATCACTAATCTACCATTTGATTTTGTAAACAAACCTTCAAGATCAGATGGTATGATCTACGTAGTACATACCATTGCTGCAAAACTCTCTATCGTGACAACAAATAGAATTGATGACAGTATCAATAATAAATTAATTACTAATGCATGCCCTTTATTTTTATTAGTTTCACCCCTAAAAAGTCATAGTACTTCATATTTAGTCATGTTTTTTATCAATAGAACGGTTGTTCACCGTTAAAGTTGCATGACAAAAACATCACAAACTAACTCAATTCGAAAATATAGTTTACTGTGACATTTAGATGTTTCCGTCGCCGTAATCAACCCATGAAAGAAACATATCATCCATGATGATGGGGATATCAATATCAGGATTCACTATATCCGCCCCCGAAATTTATATCCCCCAACCCACCAGCCATCATCGAAGTTCATTGCAATAAATTCATCAAAAATATGAATTATATCTCAACAAATCATTTCGTTATCCAGCCCATCTCATAACAGACAGATCGTTATACAATTAAAATGTTCTTAATTATTCACTATTAAATTCCACATCACTTCCTTTTCTCTGTACCAACATTTCCCATTTTCCTCTCAATTTTTCTCTATTATTGTCTCTTTAAACGGAGAAAAACTCATATGGGACAATCATGCCATTACGAGACATTATACAATAATATGGCAGGATTGAATTTAATTAGAATCTTTATACATTTTAATGTCTTGTAAAATGAGTATTGTAGAACTCGAACCTACGACCATCAGGTGTGGAAGGATAAATGGTTAAGAGGTAATTATCATTAATCATTGCTTCTTTGGTGTTTTGTATCAGAATTTTTAATTATCATTTATATTTTGTTTACTACGATTAAAATTTTTGCATACGTCGAAGGAATGCCTCATTCATTATTTTAATTTTTACTGTGATTACTAATTAAACCAAATAGATTTTACTTATAACTTATTGTAGTGTACGTGAGTGCCTTTAATTAAAAAATTGTTGATGGGAATTGCGGCCAACGCCCACACCACGCAATAATTGAAAACATTAGCTATAAAATATTGGTTCAAATTGCTAACCCCACAAATGTGTTGATCTTGTAAATCTTCGCTTTATTTTTTTATTGGTTGTAAATTGATTATTTTTTTGAAAGATGTTGTAAATTGATTCGATGAGAATAATCTAATGTTTCGATCAAAGGTGAAAGTAACTTGAGCTATTTTATATTGATAAATTTTGATTTTGGAGAATGGAGGAAGACTTATCAGTTTAAAATAATGCTATTTTTCATACATGAATCGTGTTTTTAATCATTGTTTAAAAAATTTAAAAAAAAAACCTTCCTTCAAGAAACTTCCTTCATGAATCATGTTAATAAAATGTGACTTTATATATAGATCATGCGCTATTTGAATGATATGGAAAAGCTATTATCTGAAGAACAATTGATTAAAAAATTTAAATCAACACAAAGCACAACTTTCAAGTGCTGTTGTTTCAAGTTGAGACAATTTTAGAGGTGTTAAAAGGGCAGGAAGGATTTGATCCAATCCGATCTATATCCGATTTTGTAAAATCTAAATCGGACCCAACCTAAAGCCTTTATTATTATTATTTTTTTGAAACATATCTATACCAGGTATTTTTTTAAAAACTTTTAGCCATTAGTAGGATTTGGCTATTTGAAGCTTTTAGAGCTTAGTAGGATTTGAACCGTTGACTTGAGAGTCATTTATCTAAACTCAAGTTCGTTCATCTATCAATGAAACCCTTTGATCTAACCAAATTATATGAAGATATTTTATTTTATTTTATTTTTCAATTTAAAAATAAAAAATAAAAATGGATGAAACAGAACTCTATCAAAGATCTGTTTTCTCTAATTCCAGCCCAATTTGTTCAGGTAGTTTTGTTAAATAAATTAAAAATAAAAAAGGCATAAATCAAGTCAAAATTGATTTTTCATGTTCGTTGCTTCACTGGGTCCGACTAAATCCGATTTGTACAGTGATGAAGTCATAATCTGACCCGGTCCAAACAATAAACAGATGAAAACAGATGAAAACATTTCAGGCCTGTACGGCCTTGTATGACCTGATTGACAGAGACAATAAGTTAATAAATAGCAACCCGATCCACGAGAAATAGAGAGATCTAAACCCAATCAAATCAAGTGGGTTTCCTGTCCTGTTCATATTTGAAGCTACCTTTTGGTTAATATTAGGCCAAGTAAGCCATAGAACCAGCTTGCCTCCATTTACAGACGAAATGATCGTATGGGTTCACATTCTTCTTTGAGGACTATTTATCTTTGTAATAAGGACCTAATTTTACCATTATACACCAAGACCTAAATATTTACAAAGAAGGGGACTGCACACTGGGATAGAACATAAAATACAGACAGGTCTTTCAAAAGTAAAACACAACGATTTTTGTTTACTTCAAGACGAATTCTCATATCTCCTAAAGTCCATACATGCCTGTCACCGGACTTAACCAAGGAGGTTTTCAGTTTTCTAGAAAATTATGAAATCTTGTTTCAATAAAAAACGAGATTTTTTATAGTATAGTATTCAAACACTTTGTTTACAGATGCAATCCGACCTTTCTGCGATGCTACAAGGAGCTCGTTACTTTAAAATTCCTCTTATACTTTTGTTAACCTGACTAGACTTCTAAGTCCTTGGCTCTATAAATAAAACAAGGGAAGAATAGAAAATCCTGAAATATTCACACTTTTATTGATTGCAACCATACAGAGGAAAAAATGAATATAAAGGAAATTGTGAGTGCAAAGGTATAGCTATTATGCAAGTTCTTCGTGTTATTCTTCATGGAGAGAGCAGGGTTCTAATTTATACAAGGAATGAGAAAGAAAAAGGCTAGTGGCCAATAGAGAGATTAAAAAAGTTAACGGTGGACGAATATCTTTACGATTTGTCACAGTTGTACAATAAAAGTTAGCTATTTATTATTTGTTAAAGTAGCCGCTGTCTTTGTCGTTTCTCGATTATTCCTTACTTTTACTATTATGTTTTTTCACCGGCTTTAAATAATTCTATTTTAGCTTATGTAGCTATTCTTGTCTTCTTTTACTGACACGAATCTTTTCATCTGTAGCTTTTCATAGCTTATCTAGGTATCCATGTTATAATAGCCTTCATCGTCGAGATTAGGATCATTATCCTCATGTTCATGGACATAGTCTAGCCCGGTGGTTGGAGATTTCAATGAGACTACCACCATGTTCGAGTCTTGACTTGTAGACACGAACTTCATAATCAAGCAACTCCAAAATCACATATTCTTCAAACCTTGGGTTGCTATTACACTCAAGTAACTTTTACAGAGAACCCTTCAATCTGGAGCACACCTCAAAAATCAATTTTAACATATCCATCATGAATGTACCATTTATCCTTACAGTAAAATTTCCAACACTGTTATTCAATGACACAAGCTATAGCATGAACCTTACAAGACTAGGTCAATCGCTCATGGTTTATTGTTCATTTAGCTAGAGCTTCAGTTAGTGCTATCAAACATATAGCAACTCCAATAATTTTTTTTTTTTTTTTTAACCTTTTCTGACTATGAAAATTAACCAAACACTAAAATCTATACTAATAAATTTTTACACAAACCAGGACTCAACATCACATAAAATAGTACTGATCAGGACACATCACACAAGTGTATTATATCATGCCCATGCTTCTCCACCTTCTTCCCTAGTATTTACTATCTCAAGATTTCGAGTCTTCTTAGCCGGTTTACTCAACTGAAATACAGGATGTCTGCATAGCCTCCTCACTCCTCTTCGTAAACTTAGCCAATCCCCAGCTTCGCAACCACCTCTAAACCCGTTTTCTAAAGTCCCCGTCTCATGTAAAGCAGGCGTGCTGCTACCCGATCCAGATTGAAATTCCTCTTCTTCATCGCTCTTCTTCTGAAAGCTCCAAAAGTTCTCTTCAGAATCAGATTCCAGCCTACCTAAAGTGGCAGCCCTCAAGATCTTGCTCGTTGTATGCCTTTCGGGAGTCGATGAATCCAGAGTTAGCTCAAAGGCATTCTGCTCGTTTGTGTTTGTTGAATGTGTATTATTCTCGAGGCTGGGTGATTCTGAGCATGATGAGAGCAACCTAGCCTTGGCATCGGATTCTTCCCTTTCTCGGAGGGTCTTTAAGATCAGTGTCTTGAGAAAGTTCATTACTTGCACAGCATGAATTAAGGCAGTTAAGGGATCAGCCATCTGCATCGAAAGAGATATACCATGTATTAGACCGTAACCATACATGAGTGATTGCAAATAGAGAATAAAAATTCCTTGATGCTTGTTATCCACAAACTAGAATGTCGTTAATGGTTATAATCACAAGATCAGATCACCTATACTACAGAAAGAACATAGAAAACTCAACTGAAGATAAAAAAAATTAAGACCATGTTAATATGTTGACTGAATTGCTAATTGCAGTACAGCAAGAAACTAGGGACATTGACATGTATCAGAATGATGAAATAAAATACTGAAATAGTGATCGAGGAAACAGAAGTTAAGAAACCTGAGTCATGTTTGGTGCGAAAACCATAGCAATGTTGCGTGCATTCATCTTGTTATACGGTTCATGTTGCACAACATCAGCCATCAAATTGATAGCCCAATCAAGCAGAGCAGCTTCCATTAGAGGAATTAACATCACAAGTTGGGTGCAGTCATCTTCTGTGTTACAGTGCATCACCTGCTCTGGTGTGAGAGAATCAAGCACCCCAGTTGGAAGTTCTCTTAGCCATGCCTACAGAGTATCGGAGAAAAACATACACCACATCAATTAAAAGACTAGGATTTTCTGTTTTTAAGCTCTCAATTTTGAAAATTCTCTAAGCTATGTTAAGTTCTCAAAGTTACTTGTCATTTTATATAAGCAAAGATACCTCTATAAAAAAATTATGAGATTCTATAAGCATACCTTTATCAAACCTGCCAAGCAGTGGACATCAATTCCACAAGGAACCACACCTTTGTTAAGCTGGTCTCTCACGTATTCTTCTTGGCTATTCTCTGCGTTTATTCGGAATATTCCTTCTGCCTTCATTAAACACAAGCAAGCATTGAACAAAACCATTAAAAATTTGTATGCAAAAGGAGTAGAAACCAGTTTAGCCAGTAATTTAAGGTACAAGCATAAACATACTTTAAGGCCTCCTTCTGAATATAAACGCTTTTGCATCATGAGAAGAATCGTTGGAACACTGTTCCCTCTGTCATCATACGAACACTGCATAGACTTTGCGGAAACTCCAAATACACGTACACTAAACCAGAAAAAAAAAAAAAAAAAAAAAAAAGGCGCAACATGTAAGTTAGATATAATATGGACAATTAAATCAGAAGCAAGATAAAGATAGCGATGCAACACAAGAATACACAAACAATGAACTAGAAAATGACTTCTTGCATATTCCACAAATACATTATGCACAACAAATTACTATCTGCTGTTTGGAATCAGCCGAATTCAAGAATGTACTGAACTATATCATATTCAAACTCGAAACACAGAACATAGCAGCTTTATACAATCTTTGCCTCAGAACACAAAAACTTTGGATACACAACAAATTTCGTTGCCCAACCGGACTAAAGCTGTTAGCAAGTCTAGTTAATTGGTGGTTGACTACATTGAAGACATTTTAAAAAAAAAAATAAAAAAAATAAAAAAATTAATTGGGTTACAACCAGATGTCCCACAAAAAATTAAATGGTTCCATTGATGTTTTTCTAGTACTCATAGTTGGAATCTATCTTTAAAAGCTTAATTAATATAAAATAAATAAAATTTGACAATTTAGGATCTTTATCACATATAATTTTGTCTTTCAGTTGTGACGACAAACTAAACTTTTAATGGTTGATTTTCATGAAAATCCTGTTTAAATGATAAGAATTGAATGGAGCATATCACTCAAGCTACCTTAATGTCCCTAAAAAAAAAATACATATATCAAAATAAAATCTAAAAATCAAAAGTGAAAAAAGAAATACAAACCTGGCACTGGGGACTTTTCTTGGGACCTCTGGCTCGAGCTCAGTAGGCAAACCGAGAAATCCATTGAAACGGTCGAAAGTCACGTGCGACACGTGTCTTACTTCAGTTGGCCAGCTAATGTCCATGGAAGACACGTCATCTCTCTCAACACTGCAAGTGATCAGCGACTTCCTCAAAGCGGCAGCCAAAATATCCAGAATCTGGAACTGGTTGTTGTTATTACTCGACGATGTTGAATTACCACTTTGCCCCTCCCCCGGGTTCCCTCCTCCAAATCTCGAACCGGGACTTATAAACGGTGTAGATATCGGATTTCTCCAAGCATCGTAACCGTGATCATTGTCGTCGTCGTCATCAGAATCCAACTCTTCTTCCTCTTCGTCGTCGTCGTGGTTGTTGTTGTTTTTGTTGCTCTGGTGAAAAATGGGACTCGGAGGAGCCTGGTCGAACTCACTGAGTCCGACCAGTCCGCAAGATTTGGATCGAAAGAGTCGAGTCATCGTTTATAATTTTTTTTTTATAAGTTAACTGATAACAGAAGTATCAGTTTATTGAGATGAGAAAGTGAATAAATTGTGAGGTGGAATATGAATAAAATAATGAAGGTGCGAATAATGAGATAGTTATTAATAAGGGAAACTATTTATTAATATTGAAGAAAAAGAAAAGGTCATGAGGTGGTGAGAGATGGTGTTTGGTAGAGAAGAAACCGAGAGAAAATGAGAGAAACGGATGAGAAAAAAAACACACAAGTGAGATTGCTTGAAGAAGAGATGAAGAATGAGTTTGGTTGAGGAGATACTACTGGATAGTGGATACGGACATACGGTAATGAATGATGAAGACATTTGGCTTGCTTTAAAATAAAAAAAAAATGATGATTATTATTATTATTTTTTCCTGATTTTTTGCTTTGCTTTTGGGTGAGTGAATTCTCGAATGTTTGCCTTGTGACTCGGAAGTGAAAAAACTGTTGACAACTAGATACTTCATAGTTCGTACTTAGAAGTCAATACATGAGAAGAGACTTCGTGTCGTTTTTAATATACACAGAGAGACTGAGAGAGAGACAGCGTCAGTTAACAAGTTACTTTTACACGGGTACTCTCTCTCTCTCTCTCTCTTTGGATCCTTTATTTCAGGTGGTGGTTAAAATGAGTGGTTTTTTCTTAAAAAAAAAAAAAAGAAGAAAATGAGTGGTTTTTAAGCTAGGATTTTTGTGGATAAACTTTCGTTTTATTTGTTATATATAAAAATAAAAAATAAAAAGCTAAAAATTGTTAAACCTATCATAGGTGATAATGTGGTACCTCAACTTTCACGTAAGCAATTTTGTCTTTGATATTATTCAAGTAGATTTATTTTTGATGTTTTCGATTATATAAATAGATATTCGATCCGTATTATGTTTTATATTATTAGGGCTCAATAAACTTCTATTTAAATGTGTGCGAGAGTTTAATATAATACTTTCAAAATTAAAAATTAAAAAATATTATTAAAATAATAATATTCCTTATTTAAAATATACTTTCAAGTTAGACGAGATTAGATTTATTTGGTGGTAAATTCCTTACACTTACGATATAAGGTTGCGGGTTCGAGTACTCTTCCTTTCTAAAAAATCATAAATTTATATAATAATCAATTGTGTAATACTTATAAAAAAATATATATATATATACTTTCAAGTTTAGTAAGACAATTATAATCTTTGATCATTAATTTATTTGAATCTTTATATTTAATAAGAACCAGCTGGTATTCGAGGAATATTATATAATTAATTGTATCAAATAAATATTATCCTAGTCCTATTTATGAAGGTTATCTTTAACTTAAAGAGAGTCATGAAGACCCTCAATAATTGTAAGAGAATTGTGTGGTTTTTCAGTGAGACATTTTAAAGATTTAGCTAGTACTTTTTCTTTCTATATATATATATATATATATATATATATAGTAGGGGCACAATTCTTGCTTTGGAAACAGAGGTTTTGGAGATATATATTATGGACCTGAATTTGCATGTCTCTCATTGTTTTGTATTTTAGTTTGAAAATCCTGACATTAGAGTCACATGGGCGAGAGAATCTTGCATGCACCCGGTGCATTGCACCCATCCAATGGGTGTATGCCATGTAGCAAGAATAGCCAATTAAATGAGTTCTTCCTGCCACGTGGTATACACCCATCAGTTAAGATGCATTGCACTGGATGCTTGCAAGATTTTCTCCACATGGGCACATGGGAACTGTTCCTTTCTCGTTACAAAAACCAATTCATTGTGGGCTCTTAAGACTTAATGTCCTTCGCTAATCTTAGCTACCCTTGCAAGTGTCACTAAGACACCAACTCCTAGGGCACTTGATAGAACCATATAATGCTTATGGTCCCAACTCCCAAATATTTGATATTATTCACTATCTTTCAAACACATGAAACGTTAAGAGATTTCCAACTTGAATTAAAGTTTAATTCTTGTATTAGCATTCTTAATCATTTGTCATGCATCAAATATACATATGACATGTGTAACATACAGTGTTCCCATGTGTTATCCCAACTGCCGAGGGTTATGCTGTGGTCTTCAAAATGACGAGCTTCATCATCAGAGTTCAAACCCTAACATTGTATATATTAATTCACATTTACCTATAAAATCGTAAACTGTAACAAGACCTTTTCCCTGCAGTTGGAGTAGATACCTCCCGTTTATGTGAGTAGGTATCTAGGGTGATTATCGGCAGTTCTCAACAGATCCCGATCACGAGTCATATATTGGGACTCTTATTCTAGGGCTGGGGTCAAATTCATTGGGAAGAGGCACACAGTTAATGTATACACAGTAGAAGAAACTAACGAGCTAGGCCTTTCACGTGAATACATTTCCATGCACCCAGTCATGCATACACAGCTATGCGACATTAATATACCTCCGCTTGATGTTGATCTGACGGTGTAAGGCTTTACATGGTCCCCTGCCCCTGGCCGATCGAGCTGGCCTGCCACCATTTTCGACGCTTCACATGTCTTTAGCTTGCAACAGTACTCGACTCTTTACCGTTTAATTTTGCTTATAATATTTCAATTATCGTGTATAAATTAATTTAAAAGGCTTTCACTCAAAATATTAAGACGATAGAATACTACTTGTAAGTTGTAGTCTTCGGCTGTATATGCATCCCAAAGACCATGCATGTTAGTTTGTCTGTTTACTTGGCTTGTTTTTGTTGGAAGTTCTCATTGTTGCTTTTTAGTTTTTACAATAAATCCAGTTGTACTTCCCAAAATCTATTAAAATGTCTCCAAATGACTTCCTAATTCAAAACACACTGATTACAAAATGACGAGCAGGCACAACCTAAAAACACCAGATTATAATTATATAATAGTACGATTAGCAAAAGCTGAGGGGAAATAGTAAACATTTTATCAATGTATTGGCACCCATAAATATGATAAGTATATCTATATTTTAATGAGAGTTTCTTTTGACAATCTAATTTTTTTTTTTTTAACACTTATTTTCTAAAAACACTCCATTCTCAAAATTTAAATTTTAAAAAATTCTAAAGACACTCATTTTGTTAAAAGATTATCCTTTTTATCATTTTTGAATTAAATTATATAAAAAAAAATTATCCCTCATAAATCATTATATTAATTATTATATATTAAATACTCTTTTCTAAATTTTTAATTATCATATTAAACTCTCTCTCCTCCAATACATATCTCTAATTTTCTATCTCCATTTTTTTCTCAAGCAAGACTAACGGTTAAAGAAAAAAAAAAAAACTTACTAATAACCTTGATTTTAAGAACCATGTGTATGTGTATATATATATATATTTAAAAAAAAAAAAAATTCAAAAACAAGTACCTTGTTTTTTTGTTTTTTAAATCGAAATATGAAAATTCTTTTTGTTACTCTTGTAGGTATGTGATTGCCGAGAGAACTTTAATTCTTTCATTAGTCTTGGGAATTCTGAGTTTAATCGAATCTATTTAATATATTTTTTTTATAAAAAAAAAATTGACCTTTTAATATATATATATATATATATATATTACTGTTAGTAAAAAACTAAAATATTCATAAGTTTTATTTTTTTCCTTAACAATTATTTAATCTAATGATTTAGGAGATAATTTTTTTTTAATAATTTAATTAGTTTGGAGTGTTTAAATTTTTTGTCATGTTTAGTAATTTTAATTTAGGTTAAAATTGTCATTAATAAAAAAATTTAAATTGGATTGTGAATAGATAATTTATGGATTGTAATGAGAATCTTTCTATTTTAATAAGAAATTTAATTACAAAAATATCCCAATAAGGACAAATTAGTTTAATTAAAAATAAGAGAAAAATAGCACTAGACATCATTGATTGGTAGGTAAAATCTCAAAAAGGCAATTCACTATTTAAATTATTTCAAAATCTTCGACAAAACATTGTTCATTAGTAGCTATTCTTTTAAAATCTAACAGGAAACTGCCCTTATTTATAATATGGAACCTATAAAGAATTTTATGGACAATATTTTATACATTTTGATTATTTAATTATATATAAAGTAATGATTTGATGAATTTATTATTTTTATATTTTATGATTATTTAATTATATATATAAATAAATGATTGATTAATTTTTTATTTTAAATGAATTATTGACGTTAATCATTATTTTTATCTCTAACTTATCTTTCTCTCAACTTGCTATTCTTTTAAAATTTATAGTAACAATTTTATTATTTACTTCCTTTAAATTAAATATTAGAATCAATATGATCACAATGATCCAATAAAACTTTGTTTTCATAGAAAATTAATCCGAGCCACCCTTTTGCTGCGCCTATTTTGTTTTCAAAACCTACATGTTTGAGCCTTTTTGATGATTTTACAATATTGGCCTTTCTTGTTTTACTATTTTGACCTCTATTCTGACGGATTATGACATAAGTAAAATGATTTCAAATAATTAATAGGCAAAGTGGCAACAATTGATACTTTCTTTTTATAAAATGACTAATTTGAGTTATCTTGAAAAATTAATGATCATTTAGGGACTGCCTCACCAAATCAGTGGCTCTAGAAATCATTGACCATAAAAATAAACCAAATACTACGTACAATCATTAATTACACTCATATCTCTTTATCAGGAAAAAAAAATTAATCCTAATTAAATCCTAATTCTATTTCAAGTATCAAAATCCCATTATCATAAAACAAAGTAATGGAAAAAGAATTTTTAGAGAATTTTGATCATACAGATGTACTTTGGTTTTTTTTTTTTTTTTGTTATAAACTCTATCGATAAACAAAAAGTGAGAAATAATTTTTTTTTTTAAAAAAAAAGATAACAGTATATATTTGTGTGCATCCATGAGATCAACAGTGGTATGAAGATGTGAAATCTATTGTAATAGATATCAACAACTTGATTATTATCAACATAGACGATGCTTGAGATATTTAATGCAATTGTTGATGGCAAAGAACTTATTACAACTATACTGTGTTTTTGAGCATGGAGAACTTAAAAATTTATCATTTGTGAAATTTGGTGTGAATAACGTAAGATGGTTAATAAATAAATTGTATTAAAATGAATACATTAGTTTAAATAAGGTACTATTGGCATTATGATAGGTGCTCACAATAATGATTTATTTTTTAATTTTAGATATATATGTATTTATAAATATAGATGTGTTTATCATATTTATGGATGTCAATATCCGCACCCTTAATGTATATAGCGAGTACTGCTGCTTTAATTTGCTATTGTATTTTGATTATTTTCTCCTAAGTTTCCAATAATACTCCAAACAGACGGTCTAATGACGACAATCAAGTGAGTATTATATTATTCATAATAGAATTTGTTGTATATATTTTTGTTAGAGAATTCATATACATGTGATAGAGAGTTATTCACCACAACTCTGGCAAATATTGCCTCTCTCATCTTCATCCATGTTATATTCCTGAGTTGTATTGGATAGCATGGCTTCAATTCAATCTTCATGTCACCGGAAAGAGTATATACAAGGCGTTAATTTGAAACCCTTATCCAATATATTAATGCGGTGGATAGTTAATATTATTACAGAAGATTTAGCAAAATTAAAATCATCACCCGGATATTATTTTGAAAAAATTAATTTCAACAAATATGTTCCCTTCAAACATACTTATAATTAATTTGCGAAAAGGAAGTTACAATGGGTTAGGTTCATTACTTCTCCTTGGTAGTAAAGCTCTTTAATGTACTTACGTGGCGGAATTATCCTCCCGGAAATTAAAGCTACCCCGTCCCGTACATATGTACATGCAAGATGTTTATTTATTTATTTTTGGATAATTGCATGTTAGCTCGTTAATTATAATGTTGCACCAAACATGACATAATAAATGGTGATTGCTACGATTATTCTTGATTTTCTATTCTACCAACTGATCAACTCCATTCAGTCAAATTGAACAATTTTGTCAAATGCTTGTTAACAAAGTATATAGCAGATAATGCAGAGCCATCCCATGCAAAAGAAAAAACTACAAAAGGGGAAAGGAGCCGAGGCACTTTCTATATGGTCTGCTGTGAGTTCCTTTCAAGCTACTCCACAAGCATATATTTATGGGGTGTGAGATATATAGGTTAGGTGAACCCATTTATGTAATGTCGCGCCTAACTTATAATAAATTACTAACAAATACCAACTAATTAATATATAAACTTGTGAATTGAATCATATATTGGTTTAAGTTTTAAGACATTAACATAAACAAGTTAAATTAGCTTCAACAAATGGATTTGTTTGCCTAACTTTTACTGATATTTGAAGGAACCGAGTGATCGATATGTTGTAACCTTATTCTTTGTAGTTTTATCGGCTAGTTGACATTAGAGCTGGTTAATGTCAGCTAATTTTGAAGTGTTTATTTTGCTGGATATTTTTGTACACTCAAATGAAGATTGTCCAGGAACATGACCATGCACATAATCCAAACCAGTATCAGATGAATACTTAAGCTTTTGTGAGACATAGAAATATATACTTCCTTAAAATTAACTGACATTCCCACCACTTTGTCTGATTTGGTTGACTGAAGGAACAAACCCCACTCTGTCAAGTTCCTTTTGATGGGCCTCTTGTCTCTGCCAAAATTCACAGCTCGGGGATGTCGGTGTAAATTTTTTATAAAATTATTTCCATGTGTAAAAAGACAAACCTCGACAAGATTTTGTGTTATTTGCTGAGACTGACGACAAGGTAGCATTGATGGGTACTGATAAGATGGGCCGATTTAATTGCCAACCAAACCGCAGCCTGCCCAAATGGGCCCATTCAGACACAAATGACAAACCTAAAAGCCCTTCAAAAATAGTTGTTTGATTAAAACCCATAACATTATTATTTTGTCACGACATTTTACCTTCTGCAATTGTAACCAGATTTTGTCATTTTGATATTTACACAAAAAAAAAAAAAAAAAAAGGGACCAATTTTATTCAAAATACAGGAGAGCAATTGTTGTGTTTCACTAAAATCACAATTGCTAAATTTCGTGGTAAAGAGATGACCCACCAACAACTACAATCGTACTCTTCTTCTGCTTGATATGTGCCAGTAGTTATTTCACTTCGGGACCATTGTTATCATAACTAGGACAGCTTTGGCAGAATTATCAAAAGCTTAATTGATTATATGGTCTCCACTGAATAAAAGAAATAGTACTATGCTTGTTAGCTAGTCTTGTTCAATGTTTGCGTAACAACAACATTAATCATATCTAATTTGGGCATGGGTCAATGATATTTTGCACACTAATCCCTATTTTTTAGTTTCATATCATCAATCTTATATTTCTTTTTTGTAAGACATAAATTAATAATAATGATAGTCGAATCCTGATTGTCTTGATGGCTGAAGACTTCACAATCTCTATCAACCCACTAAGGTTCAAACATTGACGCATTGTCCTACCTATTGTCTATAAAACCGTAATAAGTGCGAGGAGACCTTGCTCGTTGTTGGGAGCCAACTTCTTCCAATTATGAAAGTAGACATCTGAATCGTACTTTACATGTTTGATATTTTTATCGATTGCCATCATTAAAAAATTAATATACATATAAAAAAAAAAAAAAAAAACAAAACAAAACACATTTTACTATTAATGAACCACTATGGACTTAAAATGCCAGTTGGGCTGATTGTGGGCTATAACATTTGTAGCGGCCCAATATATCTTCTGCTGTTAATACTATGCTTCGTAAGTCATGCATACAGCATACTTGATGAGACCGTGTTTTTTTTATTTTATATATATATAACTTCCATTTCTTATATTCATCATCATACAAATAATGTTGTCTTTTTTTCTTTTTCTTTTTCTTTGTAAATACTAAATTGGGATTATAGAAAAATACTTGTATATAATTAGTCTTTCTTTAATGGATTGCAATTGATTTGAATATCCTACTCACCTGACTCACCTTACTTCATAGTAAGCTGTGAATGTTGTTACCTGTTACAGCCTTTTCTGCTCCTCAAATGCAATCATATACCACTCTGTCTTGTTATTTTTACTTTTTCTTTCAATTTTTCACTTACAAATTAATAAAACCTTTGTTTTGATTTCTATTGATTTACTTTTGAAACGTTGACAGAAGTCTATGTAATTTGTATTCATTATTGAGAACAATAATAATTCCAGGCCATTGGTTTCTAAGTATTTACTCAAAACTGGTTAGTGTAATTAAATTACATACCATACTAGAGCTGAAAGGGTAGGTTTTCAACCATGTTCTATTTCTTGTAATTTCAAGTAAGTCATTTTGGATTTAGATTCTCAACTATATGGATCTTTATGATGATATAAAACAGTTGATGATAATAAATTGTAAATAAAAATAATAAAAATTAATAAAATAAAATAAATAAGGTCCCCTAGGTACTTCTGTATACTGTAGGATTCATTATTGGCTCTCCTTCTTTCAATTTGTAATGTTTTCCAACTATTGCTACTGTGAGACAACTAAGCCTGTTTTCTTCAGAAGTTCATCAATATATCTACTATGAGTTAGGTACATACCAGCTTATTCTCGTTTGAATTATATACCAAGGAAATGATGAAGAGCACCCAGGTCTTTGAGGGCAATTAACATACTTGTTAAGTCTATGAACAAATTTTTGTAGAGACACTAAGTTGCTTCTAGTGATCACTATCATTCATCAACGTAGATTAGGACAAAGATCACTTGTTTGCAGTCCTTAAAATAGAATAATGACTAGTTTCCAGGTATTATTTCTCTCTAAAGCTTTGAACTCTTCCAACATAGCTGCTCTCCACTGCTAAGACTTTAAGGCTTCTTCTGTTTAATTCGGTTCACAAGGCAAGCTTGATAGGGTGGTAGTATAGAGCTGAAACTCTGCTGAATATTTCTTGGGTTTGTGAATTTCAGCTTTGGCTCTAGTCTGCATACGGTGGCCTACAACTTCTGACTGTGACAAGGCTCGAGTTGATACTATAGTAGGAACACTGGTAGGAAGAGTATTGTCCGACTCAGATTGAGAATACTTAGGTGTTCTAGTGGGTGATCCAGAATGAGAATTATTCTCATCTGGTTGTGAAGTTGCAGACCTAGCAGGTGAGAAAGATGCTTCATTGTCAGCTGTTTGGAAGTCTTCTCTGCTTGTTTGCTTATTGTTTTGACTTGAGACAATGGGATTAGAGGAAGAGGAGGCAAGAGGACTCAACCAATTGGTAATGGAAATTGTGGTTTCAGTTTGAGGTTCTCTTGTGTTGAGAAAGCCAGATTTGAAAGGAAATTCTGATTCATTAAATATTACATTCCTTGAATTATATAATCTACCTGTTGAAGTAAGGCACTTCAACCCTTTGTGAGAATCACTATAGCCTAAGAACACACATTTGGTTGAGTGAAACTGGAATTTGTGTGCTTGATATGGCCTTAGCCAAGGGAAACATGCACATCCAAATGTCTTTACGTGTTTGTAATATGGTATTTTTCTTGATAATTTTTCTAAAGGTGTAAGGCCTTTTAGAACTTGTGTGGGTAATCTATTTATCAGGTAAGTGCTTATTTGGAATGCTTCCCACCAAAATCTGGTTGGCATGTGTGCTTGAGCTAAAAGGGTTAGGCCAGTTTCTGTCATATGTCCATGTTTTCTCTCTGCTCTCCCATTTTGGGCTGAAGTGTGAGGACAAGGATGCCTGAATTCTACCCCGTGTTGCTTCACAAACTCACTAAACTCTTTTATTCTTCCCCCATATCAAATTGAAGGCACTTTATTTTCCTTTCAAATTGATTCTCAACAAAGGTTTTGAATTGAAATAAGATACCAAAAGCTTCTAATTTAAACTTCAAGGGGAAAATCCAGGTGTACCTACTATGATCATCAACGAAATACATATAATACCTAAAACCAAAAGTGGATTGAATAGGGGCATGTCCCCACACATCAGAATGTATAAGATTAAGGATATGAGAAGCATTAGAATCTGATTTTTGAAAAAGGAAAAGATGGGATTTTCCATATTGACATGCATCACAGAAAGAGAGTTCTAAATTAAGATCAACTTTTTCATTACAATTGTTCAAAACTTGGCACAATACTTTGCTAGAATGGTGGCCAAGTCTCCTATGCCAAGCTTCTTTGGAGGAAATAAAACTACTAGAGTTCACAGATTCAATTTGTTGGCGATTTAAAGACTCAACATTACAAACTAAGGCTTGAGATGTTAGAGAAGATGACTCTGGTTGCTTTGGTTTGACACTGGTTGGTAGAAACAGGCAAATCAAGCTGATAGAGACCATCCTTAAGCTTCCCTTGAAGCAACACCTCCCCTGTTAGCTTGTCCTTAACAAAACAGACAAGTAAGTTAAATTCAAGAGTAACATTATTGTGATAAACCAGTTGACAAATACTGAGCAAATATTTTTCAATATTTGGTACATATTAGATGTTTTTGAGCAGGAATTTCTTATCAGAATTAATCATTAAACTAGCATTACAAGTATGGGCAATTTTCAACCACAAGAGTTTCTTTAACAGTATGTTCATTTTTCTGAGTCAGGTTGTTTGTATCTCAAGTGATGTGGTTGCTAGCTCCACTGTCCACATACCATGTAGGGCCATTAAGGATCTCAGGAGATGCTATAAAGGCTGTCTGTTGTTGGTTGTCCTTGCTTTGGTCAGGTGGATTTCCCATGTAGAAGGTGTCGAGTCTGTAGTAAGTAGTAGTAACAATAGACTGCAGTGTGGCCAATTTTGCCACATACTTGAAAAATTGACCGCGAACCACCACATGATCTTCCTCCTCTGCCTCTGAATCTACAACCTTTGTAGTTGTTTCCTCTATGGTAACATCCCTGATTTTGATGTGAGTTGTTGTTCTGCCATTGTGATTGATTCTGCCCTTTATTCTGTTGACTAGTACTGTTCTTATTAGAAGCAAAATTAGCAGTTGCTTGACTAACATTCAGACTTGCCATGCCTCCATTGATTTGTTCAATACGCCTCTCATAACTTAATAGCTTTGACTAAAGTTCCATCCAGCTTACATTCTCCCTCTCATTGATCTAACAGACAATGGGATTATACTCCAAAGAATCAAGACCATATAGCACTTGAGACACAAGGTCATCAATACCAATAGGTTGACGACCTAGTGCCAGATTGTCAGCTATTTTTTTCATAGTTTTCAGGTACTCACTCATTTTCATCCCTCATTTTTGTATTCTTCTGAATTCCTTCTTAAAGAATATAATATTGAACCTAGTCTGCACTCCAAACAAAGTTTCAAAGGCCTTCCACGGGTCAAATGAGGTCTCATTCCCCATTACTTCATATGCAACCTCAATATCTATTAAGTTGTATAGCAACCCAAGTAGATTTTGATCTTGGGTAACCCTACTTTCATATTCTGGGTTGATTTGCACATCAACATTAGTGGAGTCACAACCCACCCTAGCTTTATAAAAAAAAAAATAATAATAAATAAATTCAGTAGTTCTAAGTACGCACCATTTAGTTCTAAGTATACCCCAGCTTGACTTAACTTACTATGTTTTTTCTTTATCTTAATAACAGCCTACATTCAAACCCATTCAAGCCCATTGAATTTCCTTAACCAAGTCAAAAATCAAATTGAAAATTTTAACCCTTTGCTAACTCAAAAATCAAATTGGGAAATTTTAACACAACTAAGCAAAAGTAGTAGATTTTTCATATAAATTAATCTACAAGTATCCAAGAATTTCAATTTTATAAGTTTTCATAGCTTTTGGATTTACAGAGGTATATATACGTCGGTAGGAGAAAATCGTAAGGTTTTTTTTTTTCTTAAGTTTATATTGTAAAATTAATTGTAGATTAGTGATGATAATTTTGATTTTTGTTGATTTAGTTGAACAACCCAGGTTTCGTTGTAATTGTAAAATTATATATACAGTAATTGATAGGACCTATCCGATTCTCATCTTGAGTACGAGGGAATCCTGTGAAAATCTTATCTTTTTCTTTCTTTGGTGGACTTGAGTTTGATATTTATTACTCAAACACCTGCATACCACGTACTCAATAAAGATCAAAGCCCTAGTAGTTCATTTAACTTTATCCTAGCAAACTTAAATTCAATCTGAATATCCGGTGCATATCTCCACTGCTGCACTTTAATTCTTCTTCCAAAATCTCAATCTTCTCTCTCTCTCATGCACACACCACATCTGATTTCTTTTTGTTTTTCTTCTCTCTTGGTCTCTCTCTGATTTTCAGATTCTTTCTCTATCGCCTATCTCTCTCTTTCCTTTCTTTCTTTTATTGTCTTCTAATTCTCTCTCCTCTCACACGCGCACACTCTAGCTAATCTGGTTCTTTTTCCTTTCTTCTTCTTTTCTTTCTTTCTTTGATTCTCTGTTTCTGTTTTATTCGCCCGGCATCCCCTCTCTTCTTACTTCTTACTTCTCATGCCTATTTCTTTTTTTTCTTTTTTTTCTTTTTTTAAAATTAGTTTGTCCTCATCAACTTTACACATGTCTCAAATGCATTTTAAGTCATCAATTTCATTACAAATTACATTTCCAACCCCTATAATATTTCTTACTCCCCTTAAATAGAGATACACATTTTTCCTAAGGCTCCAATTCCCCGCATCCTTATTCTCATTTGGGGATTTTTTTTTTTTTTAGAGGAAAATGGGGAAATGAGGGATGGGGATGAAAATCATCCCCAAATTGAAATGGGGATGGGGATGGGATGGGGGGACTCATCCCCATCCCCATTTCCCCATTTTCCTCACAATTATATTGAAATGGAAATGGGGATGAGAGGAAGTCACCCATCCTCATTTTCCCATTTCCCCATTTTCCCCAAACATATATAAATATAATTATAATATATATTTTTATTTTTATTTTTATTTTTATTCTTTAAAAACCCTAACTCCCTAAGTATATATACACATTTTATATAAAATGCACTAATGAATTTGATTTTGTACTTGTAATGGAATGTTTTTTTTTTATTTTTTTAGTTTAATTTATAAATTTTAGTCAAATGGAGAAATGGGGAAATAGGGGAAACGAGGAAATGCAGAAAAACAGGAAAAAACGGGAAAAATAAGGAATTGGGGATAGGGATAGGGATGGATATAGGTCCCCCCGAAATTCCCCATCCCCATTTTCCTCAAATGAGTGGGGAGGTTGATGGAGTAAGGGTCTGGAAAATAGGGATGGGGGGACCTATATCCATCTCCATTCCCCAAATGTGCATCTCTACCCTTGAGTCACACTAAATTTAGTTTTGGGCTTAGATTTTCAGACTTGGAAAAATTTTTGGAACTGGACCTTACAGTAATACTACACATTCTACCTAAAATCCCATATTTTTCATCCAAACATATGTATTTACTCACAATTTGATACCTCACATACCATATGCATTGGGATGAAAAATGTGGCATATTCACTTACAATTTGATATGTCACATGCCACATGCGTTGGGATGAAAAATGTGGCATTTTTGTATGTGTGTGTGTCACAATTTGATACCTCACATTCCACATACGTTGGGATGAAAAATGTGGCATTTGTGTGTGTGTGTGTGTGTGTGTGTGATAGTTCTCATATTAGGTCATCCTAAAATTTATCAGGAAGACCGACCACAGCCATATGTTTTAATAAAAGATTTATTATTTTTTTTAACCAACATTTGAACTTATTAAAATATGTGGTTATGGTCGGTCATTCTGAAATTATAATTTAAGAACGACCTGATAGGAGAACTATCTTATATGTATTAAGAACACTGAATATGGCGAAAGCCAGCAGGTCAAACTAATTGTATATGGCACCGAATATATATATTAATTCATTTGTTTGTATATTAGTATTCAAACAATTATATATATATATATATATATATATATTTTTGTTATTGTCCACACAAAAAAAAAAAAAAAAAAACAATAATATATATTAATACGATTGGATGAATGCGGATGCTTTTTGATTTACATATTGTAGTTGTGCCATATTCCTCATTTAGTTATTTCATATTTGTTTTTCTCTTCACATTTACATTAATTTTTCATATTTGTTGTGGTTTGTATATTTGTATTAAACTAATAAATTACAATTTACATGATCTTGTTTGGTCACCATATATATATATATATATATATATATGAGGAAATTTTCATATAAGAATGCTCTAATAGAATTATATAAGGACATTGAATATGAGTCACTCGTTTTACATATTTTGACTTGATATATATGCACTTGTTAAATCATTTTTATAAATGAGTGACTCACATTCAATATCCTGATAAAGTTATATAAGGATGCCTTGATAGGAACATGACCGTATATATATATATATATATCAATATACATTTAAAAAAAAAAAACAAAAAATTTCAATATTTTTTCATTATTGGTCTTAAAGACAAAACTATGTTGGTGATTTTATTTTTATTTTTTTTAAATTGAACCTTATCAAAGTATTGAATTTAATTTACTATATGTGCCAATTTTTTCTATAATAGGTTATAATGTTTGATCATTGTCAAACTACCAAAAGTAAACATAAAACCATTGAGTAATTTTTTAACAAACTTGGAGACCAATCAACGAGCAATACACCAATTGATAAAACAAGTTTTGATGAGTTGCATAGTTCTAAGCTTCATAGAGTTGAAACCAGAAGAATTGATGTTAGTTCTTTTGATATGGCATGTGATTCGGGATTACGTAAACCAATAAGGATGTATGATGTGAATCAACAAGATGAGGTTCGAAGAGCCAACATTGACATGGGACCGTGTCAACCTAAGTTAGATGAGTGCAAGAAGATATGTGATGGAAATTAATTTCGACGTTTTCAGTATCCTTGGTTTGTTCAATTTTTTTGGTTAGAGTACTTCATAGCAAAAAAACAAAGTCTTTTGTTTTCCATGTTTCCTTTTTGATAATAACTCATCAAATTTTAAGGTGTTTACGGTTAATGGTTTGATAATTGGAAGAGAGTTAACAATGGAAAATCTTATAAATTTAAGCACCATGAATGAGAAGATCATTCACTACACAAATTGAATGTGCAAAAGTGGGAAAATTTGAAATGTCCTTCTCGACAAATTGATCAAGTAATGAATGCACAATATTCTCACAATATTCACAACAAGTTGTAAAGAATCGTTTATTACTCAAGACTTCGATAGAGATTGTTAAATGGCTTAGCATGTTCATTTAGAGGTCATGATGAATCAAGTACCTCATCTAATCGTGAAAATTTTATTGAGATGATTAAACTTGTGGCAGGTTTTAATGAAGATATTAACAAAGTTGTCTTGACAAATGCTCCGGGAAATTCTAAGTTTACATCTCCAGCCATTCAAAAAGAGATTTTGAAGATTCTTGCAGATAAAATAAAGAAAAAAAAAATTCGAGAGGAAGTTAGAGATGCTAAATATTGTATTCTTGTTGATGAAACACTTGATGAATCGAATAAAGAGCAAATGGCTATCATTATAATATTTGTTGATCATAATGGGTTTATCCGAAAGTGTTTTTTTGGTGTTGTTGGAGTTGAAGACACCACTGCTTCAACTCTTAAAATGCATATAACTGAAGTTCTTACTAAGTATAATCTTCAACTTGCATATATGTGGGGTCAAGGGTATGATGGTGCTAACAACATGTGTGGTTCTCGGAATGGATTACAATTGTTGTTTCTAAATGATTGTCTATATGCTTATTACATCCATTGTTTTGTTCATCGGTTGCAATTAGCATTGGTTGCTACCTCAAAATATGTGCATAATGTCTAGCTTTTTGTTTTTTCACAAAGTTGGATTTGATAATCAATCTTGTTAATGCTTCACCTAAGCGATATTTTGAATTAAAATCTGCTCGGGAAATTGAAATAGCAGAATTGTTATCTTATTGAGAACTTGAGACGGGTATAGAGGCTAATCAGATTCGTACTTTAACACGGCTTGGAGCAACACGATGAAGCTCTCATTTTGATTATGTCAACATATTAATTGATATGTTTGGTCTAACTTGTATTGTTCTTGAAAACTTGATTAAGAACGGGCTCAACAACAATATAAGAGGGGAAACTAAAGGGGTTTTAAAAGCAATAAGAAGTTTTGAATTTGTTTTCATCTTACAATTGATGAATGAAGTTATGGGGATCATTGATATACTATGTCAAGCCTTGCAACGTAAATTTCAAGACATCTTGAATGTAGGGGAAAACAGTTTATAAGCGCAGCGGAATGCAAAAAATAGGTTTAGTATATAACAAAAATTTTCCCTTTTAAAAGATGAACCTTACCCCTTAATTTAATTAACATATAAACAAAAGTACCATACCTTTGTTGCGTGATCCGATTGACGTTACGTCGATGGTAATCCGTAAGATCTTTCAATCCAATCACAAACGTGAATCACCTAGGAGCGTGGTCTCCCTTTCTTTGAATTGAGTACCTGAGGATGGATAACAAAAACCTTTTCTTTTTCGTTAGTCACAAAACTTCCAAGAGATAATAAAGAACGTTCCGGTCACTTTTGAATTATCAATCTTTTGATCGAAAATCGCATGAACCTAATTCGAATTGTGCACAAAGCTTTTTGATGTAAAAGCTATAAGTGCACTATCGAAATAGAAACATTCTTCTCACTTTCTCACTCTGGCTGAATTTTCTCACACAAGTCTAAGAGATGGATTCTATTTTTCAAAACCTTAGAAAAATAATTATCTACCAAGCAATTAGGTCATGGCCGAATTCTATATTGTATAATATATAGTGGCTGAATTTCCTTGCTAAATATAATTTAGGGTTGGCCGAATTCTTCCCATAATAGGATAAGGTGGCCGAAATTCCTTCCCTAATTTAATTAGGGTTGGCCGAAATCCTCACTTGAAGGGGACTTATGTTTCCACCAATGACTCCTATCATTCTTTAGAATTCCAAACACTAATCCAACTATTTAGTGTATTTGTGACTATATGAAAGACCTCCTAATTTGACTAGATAAATAAATTCATTTTATTTATCTACTTACCAAATAAAGTCTTTTATATTTCTTATACTACCAACAATAGTATAATACTAAAAAATATATTTCCTAGTCAGAAAAAGATTTTGATTCTTAATTAAATAATTAAATAAATAAATAATTAATTAATTCTCATTTAATTAAATAATAAAATAAAACAATATAATAGGCTTTATATATAGCCTTGCCGCCCAACATATGTATATGGGCTTATATATTGTTTTTCCATTTTATTAAATCCATTAGATTTTAATAAAAAGCTCACATGTGAACTAGACCCATTTTTACTAAAAGAAACAAGCCCACATGTCTTTTATTAATACATTAATATAATTTAACAGCCCATTAAATAAATAATGTGCAAATTATATTCTTAATGTATTAAATACAATTCTAGATGGACCCATAATTGGTCCGATAGAATATATCAAGTGATCCATGCAAGTCCGTGTGGATTGGGGATATTGGCAGACTATCTAAATTTAAGCTTCAATAGACATAACCTAATCACAATCAACAAATGATTCACTTAGGTCTGATCTATTAATTTTAGCTCATTTCACTAAAGAGCTAAAATTGTACTCTTAAATAAAGATAGAACAAGTAAATGTTTCTCATTCAAACCCTAGACAATCTTATTGGAGATAGTGTATCCTCCTGAATAATATCAGTAATCGTCAAGAGCTCATAGACCGTCTATAGCTCTCCTAGTTACCATATTTACTCATATGACCACATTTTAAACTTGAATATTTTGACTTGTCTAGAAGCCATGTTTCAATAGTCACTATCGAAAACTTAACGTTAAGATTTAATATTCAATACCTCAAAACATCCATATGATAATATTATATTCTCATTTAATAAATGGAGTCACGATGTCTATATCTATAAATGAAATCCTCTATCGATTAGCAAATGAATACCACCAACCTATCGAGGATAGACTATGTGATATAATCGTACTCATTGATAGCTCAAATGATAACACTTGTAACCATAAGTCCATCATTTATCTCAGGATTATAATAGACTCTCCGATTGTCCTCAAAATAAAAAAACTTTTATCTACTGACGGTTTTAGATAAAGTATTTCATTGTGATCATGTTCAATGCACCTAGTGCACTAGATTCTTTTACTCAAAGACACTTTGATGATTTTAGACTCACCATATCTCATTTGATCTCACTCAAATGCTAAAAAAATAATCTACAACTTTATCAAGGTAAAGGTGCCCAACATTTATCTTAAGTTGTGAACATTATTCAAGACTAACTAAAGAATCGTATATACCTCATACATATCCAGATATACAAACAATTCTTTATATCTCATAGTCTTTTGACCTTATGATTATTTACTTTGACAATTATAATAATTAAACTATAAATGTTATAAGATTTGTTAAATCAGAAATCACTTTATTAATATGAAAAGATTGTCAAATACATTATTACACTCTTTCTATCGAGCATAAACCTAACATTGAATGCACTACATTTGGTGAGAAGTACAAAAATCCGTCTTCATGAATTAAGACAAGA
Organism: Acer negundo; assembly: GCA_035582765.1. Taxonomy (NCBI): domain Eukaryota; kingdom Viridiplantae; phylum Streptophyta; class Magnoliopsida; order Sapindales; family Sapindaceae; genus Acer; species Acer negundo. The sequence continues at coordinate 27,197,088 of CM069236.1, forward strand.
TGGTTAGGGTAAGTTTTTCATTACTTTGGTATCCTTTGGTGAAAGACAAGGAATTGATATATAAGATATGAGTGCTCGTTATATGGAGGGTATAGGTCGTTCGTGTCAACAATAAGATCATGTTACAGTTGATCATTAATACCATGTTGATATATTTAATGATGTAACTGATTTTCAGTTGATGGAATTAGGTATCGGATTTCCAGAACAGACAGTAGAACTTCTTACTATGAGTTCAGCTCTGGATCGTACTAAAAATTTTGAATCATTTAATGTTGATGATATTTGTAGTCTCACTGAGAACTACTACCATGGTGATTTTCCTTAAAAACATTTTGATACTTTGAGAAGACAATTGCAACATTATAAGAATGATGTTCTCATTCATGCAAAATTTCAGAATATAACTTCACTCTCTGAATTATGCCAAGTGCAACAAGAAATTAGCAACAATATTTCTTGATTGACAAGTTGATTCGTTTGGTGTTAACTCTCCCTATTTCCACAGCAAGTACAGAACATGCATTTTCGGTTATGAAACTTGTCAAAACGTTTTTGCGCAACAAGATGGATGACGAGTATCTTGAGAATTATATAGTTGTTTATATTGAAAGAGAACTTGCTGATACAATTGATTCAGATTCAGTAATAGATGTTTTTGCTTCTTTAAAGCCTCAAAATTAAAATTTAAGTAGGATCTTATTGTATTTACACAGAGTTGGTCCTGACTTTGTCGAGGCCCGGGGCGAAAATGTAAAAAAAAGGCCCTATGTCACCATGTGCATATTCATAGTTTTTCAAGACTACCTTGATGTTGGAGGGGCCAGCGGCCTCCTTGATGTCAAAGTAGTGTCGACCTTCACGAAGGAGGTCGATGACCTTTTCGGCTTTCCTTACCGTCGAAGGAGGAGGAGGAGGTCAATCATCGATGGTCTTCTGAAGAAATGAAAAGATTTGGAGAGTTTGCAGAGGCAGAGGAGAAGCAGATTAGTTTGCAAGATAAGAGAAGGAGAAGGAGAAAAATTAATGGATTCGTTTAGATCAATAGAAAGTGGATCATCGAGACATCCCAGTTTTGAAAAAAAAAATGAAAGAGATTTAGTCTTCTAGATAAAAACTTATCTTCTATATACTTCTAATTCTAATTTTATATACTTATTAAATCTAACCATTAATTTATTATATTTACTTGCTGCCTGAAACTCTGCCAAGCGCCAGCTTACACTTTTTTGAAATAAGATAAAGATACATTTTTTTAATGAAACAAATATTAAAGGATACTTTTTTTTATATCCACTAAACAATTATATGGGCCCTTGTTTATTAAAGTTGTGACCATTGAACACAAAAAAAATAGAAAGAAAAAAAAAAGGGAGGGCCTTTTTTAGCATTTTTCTTCTTGGGCCCTGGGCGGGCGCCCCTGTTGGCCCCTCAGGGCCAGCTCTGTATTTACATTGCATTAGTATATTCTTTTTTATTTTCTTGTGTTTTTTTCTTGATTAGAATATGTATTTAAGGGTAAGGTTCATTATGTCCATTGACTGGGTGTACTTTTTTATTTTAATTAATGAAAATTCTCTTCTACCACCGAGAATCACCATCAAAATGATTTTTTTATTATATAGTATAATTTTTTATTTATAAGAAATTGTCCGCATCCCACCCATAAAAAACATTTATGGTTTCGCCCCTGAGTGAAGTCTTCTACATCTATTGATAGATACTCAAGAGGACACTCTTTGGTACCATTAATGAAACCCTCAAGTTTGTTTCCTCGAATCACATGCAAAACCATACTTTCGACAACTAGTAATTTTCATGGTTAAATTTGATAGAACAAAAGGAACCAAATAGTTTCTTATTCTATAATTTGGAGGGATAGGTTAGTTCGGTGATAATCTTCAATGTGGTTGCGGGTTTGAGTCATTCTCCCTTCCAAAAAAAACCCTAATTAATTAATACTCCAAAAAAAAAAAAAAAAAAGAGTTATTGACACAAATGCCCCCGAAAGTATATATGAATTCTCATGTTACCCCATAATCTTTTTTTTTAGGCATTAAACTCTTCAAACTCTCGTTTATTGACAAAAACCCGAATGTAGATTCCCCCTCAAACAAGCCTTCATGGAGCAATAAACTCAACTGTTTGTCAATAAATGAGAGTTCATGGTGTTTAATGCCTAAAAAATATATTTAGGGGGCAATATGTGAATTCATATATAGTCGAGGGGGTACCTGTGCCAATTACTTAAAAAATAAAAAATAAAAAATAAAAACCAAGAGCATTACCTGAGTAAGTGAAAGGTTTGCTACCAGTTTGGTTTTCTGCAGATCCTTGAGCAGTAATTTTGCTCTATGCTCCCTTCGTATTCAGAGAAGGGGTATTCCTCTTTGTAGGAAGTGGTTGTGCACTTGTGCCTATGAGGTGTTCTTGTCTCCGGCATGAGACTCGCTGCCGGCACTAGCCACAGTGGCTCTGATACCAAGAGAAGAAATAGGGTTTCTATACTTTTATATTGATGACTCAATCTGAGCATTTACAGAGTTTACAATTTATAGTATGATAGGCCTTAATGTGCCCTACATGATCGACCAATTAAATGAAATCACAAGGCAAGATAAATACAATGAATAAATGTATAATAAAGACAAAAAAATCACCCTCTGATATGGTGACCTAATGATTGGGAATATTTTTGAAGTTTACCAAACGACAACGTATTGCTAGGCTGAAGTAAACGACCTGTCTTCTGGACTTATTTCTTAACATGGTTAATCGAATGTTTATGGTGGTTCCGCGGTTTTGGGTCGATGGTTTGGTCCCGATGAGGATGGGAGGGATGGTGATATGGATAATGGTCATGCGATTGATATGGTATGTGTGAATGGATGCGTGAATTGGTTGATGATGATAGAAATGAATTGGTGATGGATTTGAGATATTTTTGGGTCTCTGTTTGTTGCAGATAAATGAATTCAATGGGTTGATAGGTATGTGGCAGGTGGTGTGAAGATGGTGATGTGAAGAAAATGGTGGAGATGGAGGTTGAAGGTGATGAATATACCTGTGAGATGGTGCTGGAGAACGGATTCGTTGGTAGGCACCCCACCTTCGATATTCGTTTCTCCAGTCAAATGAATCTCTAACTTTGTTCCGACGAAGCTCTCAATCGGCCCAAAAGGTCTGCACTCCAAGTTCTTCAACATTGGAGCAGCTCTAATCGCCGACCAGGGCAGGGTCGGCCCTAACGTTTTTGGGGCTCATGGTGAAAATATAAAATAATAGGAAAATATGTCCTATCATATGTTAAATGAGGAATATGGTATTGGCATAAACCAGGTCCCGCGATTTTTTAAAAAAATATTCTATACATATAATTTTATAAAAAAAATAAATTGGTCCCTTTGGAGTCAATTTTTTTTTTTTTTTAATATATTCTATATATATAATTAAAAAAATGAATTGGATCCTTTAGAATTACATTTTTTTTTTTCTATGGCTACAACAATTCACAGCAGACCCAAACTTATGTACCCAAAACCCAATACCACATATTAGTTTTAATAAAATAAAATAAAAAATTGGAAGCCCGGGGCAGTTGCACTTGGTGCACCCGACCATGTCTACCATACCTCCCCAGGAAACAACCGAAGCTCTGATACCACTTTAACGCAGCAAGTATGGAGTATTCAAGCCAAATCCATGGCTGCCGGAATAAACCCAGAAAACAAGATCCGATAACAATTTTATCAAGAAAGTATTAAAATATTCAACTCCCCTACAATACCTAAAGAGACCCTATATATAGTCCCCTAACAAGCCCCATACTAGAACATTCTTACAAGTCCAATACCAACATTACAAATATGAGAAAACAACAAATACTATTAAATCTTCCTACATCAAAATTTAGTAAATAACGGCAAGAAAAGTAGCAAAGGACAAAACGAAAAGTTCTCAGAAATTCCCTGTTTAGTAAATAACCACCTCTGAACCCGTTTTCTAAAGTCCCCGTCTCACGTAAAGCAGGTGTGCTGCTACCCGATACAGGCTGAAATTCCTCATCTTCATCGCTCTTCTTCTGAAAGCTCCAAAAGTTCTCTTCAGAATCAGATTCCAGCCTACCTAAAGCGGCAGCCCTCAAGAACTTGCTCGTTGTAGGCCTTTCGGGAGTACATGAATCCAGAGTTAGCCCAAAGGCATCCTCCTCGTTTGTGTTTGTTGAATTTGAATTATTCTCGAGGCTGGGTGATTCTGAGCATGATGAGAGCAACCTAGCCTTGGAAGCGGATTCTTCCCTTTCTCGGAGGGTCTTTAAGATCAGTGTCTTGAGAAAGTTCATTACTTGCACAGCATGAATTAAAGCAGTTAAGGGATCAGCCATCTGCATCGAAAGAGATATACTATGTATTAGACCATAACCATACATGAGTGATTGCAAAGAATAAAAATTCCTTGATGCTTGCTATCCGAAAACTAGAATGTCATTAATGGTTATAATAACAAGATCAGATCACCTATACTACAGAAAGATCCTAGAAAATTCAACAGATAATAAAAAAAATTAAAACATAGGCAATATGTTGACTGAAATGCTAATTGCAGTATAGCAACAAACTAGAGACATTGGTTGTATCAGAATGATGAGATAAAATACTGAAATAGTGATCAAGGAAACAGAAGTTAAGAAACCTGAGTCATGTTTGGTGCGAAAACCATAACAATGTTGCGTGTGTTCATCTTGTTATATGGTTCATGTTGCACAACATCAGCCATCAAATTGATAGCCCAATCAAGCAGAGCAGCTTCTGTTGGAGGAATTAACTTCACAAGTTGAGTGCAGTCATCTTCTGTGTTGCAGTGCATCACCTGCTTTGGTGTGAGAGAATCAAGCACCCCAGTTGGAAGTTCTCTTAGCCATGCCTACAGAGTATCGGAGAAAAGCACGCACCACATCAATTAAAAGACTAGGAGTTTCTGTTTTAAGTTCTCAAATTTGAAAATTCTCTAAGCTATGTTAAGTTCTCAACGTTACTTGTCATTTTATATAAGCAAAGATACCTCTGTAAAAGAATTATGAGATTCTATGAGCATACCTTTATCAAACCTGCCAAGTAGTGGACATCAATTCCACAAGGAACCACACCTTTGTTAAGCTGGTCTCTCACGTATTCATCTTGGCTATTCTCTGCGTTTATTCGGAATATTCCTTCTGCCTTCATTAAACACAAGCAAGCATTGATCAAAACCATTAAGAATTTGCATGCAAAAGGAGTAGAAACCAGTTTAGCCAGTAATTTAAGGTACAAGCATAAACATACTTTAAGGCCTCCTTCCGAATATAAACGCTTTTGCATCATGAGAAGAATCGTTGGAACGCTGTTCCCTCTGTCATCGTACGAACACTGCATAGACTTTGCGGAAACTCCAAATACACTTGCACTGAATCAGAAAAAAAAGGCACATCATGTAAGTTAGATACAATAAGGACACAATTAAGTCAGAAGCAAGATAAAGATAACAATGCAACGCAAGAATGCAAGAACAACGAACCGGAAAATGACTTCTTGCATATTCGACGAATACATTATGCATAACAATTTACAATCTGCTGTTTGGAATCAGCCGAATTCAACAATATGTGAATGTACTGAACTATATCATATTCAAACTCAAAACACATAACAGAACAGCTTTATACAATCTTTGCCTCAGAACACAAAAAAATATACAATCTTTGCCTCAGAACACAAAAAAATAAAATAAAAATAACAGGTATTAACTTTGGATACATAACAAATTTCTTTGCCCGACCCCACTAAAGCTGTTAGTAAGTCAAGTTAATTGGTATAGCCGACTTCATTGAAGACATTTTAAAAAAAAATTAAAAAATAATAATAATTGGGTTACAATCAGATGTCCCACAAAAAATTAAATGGCTCCATTCATGTTTTTCTTGTACTCATAGTTGGAATCTATCTTCAAAAGCTTAATTATTTATAAAATAAATAAAAATTGACAATTTAGGATCTTTGTCACACATAATTTTGTCCTTCTGTTCTGACGACAAATTAAACTTTTAATGGTTGATTTTCATGAAAATCCTGTTTAAATGATAAGAATTGAATGGAGCATATCACTCAAGCTACCTTAATGTCCCTAAAAAAAAAATACATATATCAAAATAAAATCTAAAAATCAAAAGTGAAAAAAGAAATACAAACCTGGCACTGGGGACTTTTCTTGGGACCTCTGGCTCGAGCTCAGTAGGCAAACCGAGAAATCCATTGAAACGGTCGAAAGTCACGTGCGACACGTGTCTTACTTCAGTTGGCCAGCTAATGTCCATGGAAGACACGTCATCCCTCTCAACACTGCAAGTGATCAGCGACTTCCTCAAAGCGGCAGCCAGAATATCCAGAATCTGGAACTGGTTGTTGTTATTACTCGACGATGTTGAATTACCACTTTGCACCTCCCCACGGTTTCCTCCTCCAAATCTCGAACCTGGACTTATAAACGGCGTAGATATCGGGTTTCTCCAAGCATCGTAACCTTGATCATTGTCGTCGTCGTCATCAGAATCCAACCCTTCCTCCTCTTCGTCGTCGTCGTGGTTGTTGTTGGTTTTGTTGCTCTGGTGAAAAATGGGACTCGGAGGAGCCCGGTCGAACTCACTGAGTCCGACAAGTCCGCAAGATTTGGATCGAAAGAGTCGAGTCATCGTTTATAATTTTTTTTTTTATAAGTTAACTGATAACAGAAGTATCAGTTTATTGAGATGAAAAAGTGAATAAATTGTGAGGTGAAATATGAATATAATAATGAAGGTGAGAATAATGAGATAGTAATTAATAAGGCAAACTATTTATTAATTTTGAAGAAAAAGAAAAGGTGAAGTGGTGAGAGATGGTGTTTGGTAGTGAAGAAACTTAGAGAAAATGTGAGAAACGGATGAGAAGAAAAAAAAAAAAAAGTTAAACCTAGCATAGGTGGTAATGTAGTAGTATACCTCAACTTAGTGTAAGCAGTTTTCTCTTTGATATTATTCAAGTAGATTTATCTTCATTATCTTTGGTTATGTAAACAGGTATCCAAATAATTAATTTAGTCCAAATTTCAACATTAATGATATGGTAAGTGGTTTTTTCATTAATCATGTTATTTTATGTTGTGTGTGGTGATGACAACTCACTTACAGTATTATTTAGATTGAAATTTGATTTAATCATTTAGATTGTATAGGATTACTCATATATACTATGGCCCTAAATTTACACGTCTCTCATTGTTTTGTATTTTAGTTTGAAAATCCTGACATTAGAGTCGCATCGCCGGTCACATGAGAACATGTCCTTCGCTAATCTTAGCTGCCCTTGCAAGTGTCACTAACTCTTGGGGCACTTGATAGAACCTTATAATGCTTCTGGTCCCAACGGCCAACACCCAAATATTTGATATTATTCACTGTCATCCTAACACTGGAAATGTTAAGAGATTTCCAACTTGAATTAATTCTTGTATTAGCATTCATGATCATTTGTCATGCATCAAATATAAGTATGACACGTGTAATATACAGTGTTAACATGTGTTGTCCCAACTGCCGAGGGTTATGTACTCATGTCGTAGAAGTTTCATCATCTCAGTTCCTTTCAAGCTACTCCACAAGCATTTATGGGGTGTGAGGTATACATGTTAGGTGAACCCATTTATGTAATGTAGCGCCTAACTTATAATAAATTACTACCAAGTACCAACTAATTAATAATTTAATACATAAACTTATGATTTGATCATATATTGGTCTATGGTTTAAGGCATTAATTGTCAATAAAGACGTAACTCAGTTGGTAGATAGACGTGCTTGTGATTTTGACAAATGACTCACAAATCAAATCTTACTAATGACGAAAGTTTTCAAAAAAATACCTAATCTCGAATTAATAGATATTGTCAAAAAAAAAAAAAAAAAAAAGTTTTAAGTCCTTAACATATACAAGTTAAATTAGCTTCAACAAGTGGATTTGTTTGCCTAATTTATAATGATATTTGAAAGAACCGAGTGATCGATATGTTGTAATCAAGGAACTAAATATTGAAAGATACACTTAATATCCATCAATATATCCATATTTTGTAATGATCAATATTTAAACAGATAAATTTCTAATATCCAACAGAATTTCGTCCGGTTTCAAAATATCTCGATATTTTTGAAATTTTTCGATAAAATTATTTCCATGTGTAAAAGACAAACGTAGACAAGATTTATTTGTGTAATTTGCTGAGAGTGAGAAGGTAGCATCGATGTGTGTAATTTGCTGAGAGTGACAAGGTAGCATTAATGGGTATCGATAATATGGGCCGATTTCATTGCCAACAAAACCTCAGCCTGCCCATTCAAACACAAATGACAGACCTAAAAGCCCTTCAAAAATAGTTGTTTGATAAAAGCCCATAACATTATTATTTTGTCACGACATTTTACCTTTCTATGAACCGGATGCTGCAATTGTAACCAGATTTTGTCATTTTGATATTTACACAAAAAAAAAAAAGAAGGAGACAGATTTGATTCAAAATGCAGGAGAGCAATCGTTGTGTTTCACTAAAATCACAATTGCTAAATTTCGTGGTAAATAGATGCCCCACCAACAACTACAATTGAACTCTTCTTCTGCTCGATCTGTGTCGGTAGTTATTTCACTTTGGGACCATTGCTATCATAACTACGACAGCTTTGGCTGAACTATCAAAAGCTTAATCGATTATATGGTCTCCACTGAATAAAAGAAATAGTACTATGCGTGAAATATATACAAGCTCGCTCGCTCAACACATTCAAAAGTCCTGTCACGCTAGGCCCAACTATATATGTTTGTTAGCTAGTCTTGTTCAATGTTTGTGTAACAACAACATTAATCATATCTAATTTGGACATGGGTCAATGATATTTTGCACACTAATCCCTATTTTTTATTTTCATATCATCAATCTTATAGTTCTTTTTGTTAGACATAAAATAATAATAATAATGATAGTTGAATCCCGATTGTTTTGATGGTCGGAGACTTCACAATCTCTATCAACCCACCAAGGTTCAAACATTGACACATTGTATATTATTGTCCTACTATTGTTTATAAAACTGCAATAAATGCGAGGAGATCTTCCCCGGTGTTGGGAGCCAACTTCTTCCAATTATGATAGTAGACATCCAGATCGTACTTGTAATTAATAATAAATAAATAAATAACACATTTTACTATTAATGAACCACTATGGACTTAAAAGGCCAGTTGGGTTGATTATAGGCTATAACATTTGCAGCCCGTTGTAGGCGGCCCAATATATCTACCGCTATTAATACCATGCTTCGTGAGTCATGCATACTTGATGAGACTTTTATTTATTTGTTTATTTATTTGCTTCCATTTCATCATCAATTCATCATACAAATTAAATAATATTGTCTTCTTTTTTTTTTTTTTCTTTTGTAAATACTAATTAAATTGGGATTATAGAAAAATTGTTGTATATATAATTAGTATTTCTTTAATGGATTGCAATTGATTTGAATATCCTCCAGCATATTTGGAATTGGAAAGTTGGGTGTAAGTGGGGATGGCAAAATTATTCATGAATATGGATATTTGTAAGAATCCATTCTATTTAAAATAAGGATAGATACTATTATTTCGGGGACGAAATGAGAATGGATGTCATCCTAATATTCATTTTATTTTCGAGAGCTTCTTTTGACAACCAATTTTTTTTTTTCATAAGTTTTTTTTTTTCTTTAACTATTAATTAGAGATTGAACCAAAAAGTATGAAAATATAATTATTATTATTATTATTAGTTTAAATGGAGAGAGATTAATTATGAGAGAGTGTTTAATATGGTAATAACAGATTTAAAAGAGAAAGTTTAATACGTAATATTTAATCTAATGATTTAGGAGAGAGAATTTTTTTTTAATAATTTAATTAGTTTGGAGTGTCTTTAATTTTTTTTTTTTTGTCTTGATTAGTAATTTTAATTTAGGTTAAAATTGTCATTAATTAAAAATAAATAAATAAATTGGAGTGTGAATAGATAATTTATGGATTGTAAGAAGATGCTCTCTTTATTTCCGGGATAGGGATGGTTATCGATATTCATCCCCATCCGGATCCATTATAGATTTTAATATTTTAAAAATATAAAAATATATTATGTAATTATTAATTCTAATTATATAAGTTATTATTAGTTTTTGTATTTAAACTTTATCGGATATATTTGTTTCTCTTTAAATAGGATAAAACATAGCATTACATATGTTGGTTATATTTTTCTTTTGTAAACCATACAAATTTAAAGTTTTTTCATCGGATAAGGATATAAACGGAGCTGGGATGAATATCTCTATCTTAATTAGCAGATTATCAGAATTTGTCCCGTTCACTTAGAAATGGAGATGAATACGGGGATAGAGATATATATCTCAAACGGATACGGTGATGGATATTGGGGTATCCATATACAATCCGACTCATTACCATCCCTAGGTGTAAGTATGTAACACAAAATGTTTGGTCAATTGGGTCCCGTACAGTATTCAAGTTTGCTAATGTCATCCATCGACCTCCAGTTTGCTACATTTATAGCAATAAATAGTGATGACTGTCCTCGCACTTACGTTGCGGCCTCACCTACTCACCTGACTCACCTTACTACATTGTAAGCAGTGAATGTTGTTACAGTCTTTTCTGCTCTTCAACTGCAATCATATGCCACTGTCTTCTTTTTTTTTTCTTTTTTTTTTTTTACTTTTTCTTTCAAGTTTTCACTTAACAAATTAATATTTACTTTTGTTTTGATTTCTATCGATTAACTTTTGAAACCTTGACAGAAGTAAGTCTATGCAATTTGTATTCACTATTGAGAACAATAATAATTCCAGGCTGGTGGTTTCTAAGTATTTACTCAAAACTAGTTAGAGAATTAAATTATGGACCATAATAGAGCCGAAAGGGTAGGTTTCCACTCATGTATCTATTTCTTGTAATTTCAAGTAAGCCATTTTGGATTCATATTATTAGCTATATCGTTCTTTATGATTATTATAAAACGCTTAAAGATAATACACTATATATAAAAATAATTAAATAAATAAATTTCAACTATCGATTATAAATGTTGATAAACCTATTAAAGTTGGTAATATATAAACTCGATCTGCTGATCTTAGAAAACATTATAGTATAATCGTAATGAATAGAATAATAAGGTCCTCCTTGAGAAAAGTCAAAGGAGCTGCATCATGCTATTATAAAAGTTGTTTTAACTTATTTTTAGTTATAAATCTTCACCTAAACTTTTCAATAATATACATGTGTGGTAAAAAATTAATCCCATTTGAAATTCAAATATATATTTTAATTATTTTCCTAAACATCTGCACATCTTGCATCATTCCCACCATCACCGATTCATCATCCCAATTTTTAAATTCCACAATTTTTTTATCAATTTGTTTTATATATTGATTATTTAACTATTTTAACTTTCTAGTTTCTACATAATTCATCACAATCATCATCATCAGAGCCCTTTTTTAGTATAAGCAATGTTTTAGTTTGGATTTATCTGAAAATGAAGCGGAAAAACAGAATGACTTTGAAGAAAATTTCAGATTAGATTCTCATAGAAAATTAGCAGCTGAGTGTGAAAAGGCAAATTTACATTAATTATTTGTTGTATGCAAATGTGCACTTTCTAGGCTCAATCCAACCACTCGTTTAACAAATTAAAATGCTCATTAAATGACCAGATTAGAAAAAGTAATCAATTTAAATGGCTGAGATTTTGCCACGTAGGACTTAGTTTTTTTTTTTTCCCCTTATAATCACTGAATTCTCGCCTATTTCGAAGGTTCGGACCAGGCTGTGTGTGCAATGTTTCGTCAGCTGTTTTGATTCTCTCAACTCTCCAGTCCCAAATCCAATCAGTGGACTCCATCTATACTACTCAGTCCACGGCTTTACCATAAGTACCATCAACTCAATGGACGCCACGTGTCTGACATGGGTTGTTTTTGTAATACAACTACCAACCAAGAGACTTCTTGCCGGTCTTGATTGCCCAAAATAGCCCTCAATTGGCTAAACAAAAATGGTCAAACGCAGCAATGTATACACTGAACAGCAGAAGATTGAAATCCACTTTCCACTTTTTAATTAAAAACTTAATAAAAAACGGCAAGAAAAGTAGCAAAAGACAAAACGAAAAGTACTTTGTAAAAAAAAAAGAGAGAGAGAGAAAGAAAAAGAAAAAAGAAATATACAGTATAAATTATAAAATACAAAAAAATAATTACCAAAATTCGAGTTCTCAAATAAGAAAAACCCAAGTGATTGATCATGAGAATTGGCATCCCAGATATGCGAGAATCGTGCGCTTTCATTTCGTGATTTTCTCTTTCTATTTTTTTGATTCCAAAAATCTAACGTACGTTGATTTGATTATTCCTTTTCTGTGTTCCTTCAAGCTTCGTATATAATTTCTCTAAAAATAAAATTTCACTTGTTACACCTGTGTCACACACTCTTTTCCTTTGTCTCTTAACAGAACTTGTCTCTCTCTTCCTTCTCTTCTCTTCTCTATCTGTCTGTCTGTCTCAGTCTCTCTCTCTCTCTCTGACTCAAAAATTCTCTTGTTTTATCGTTTTCTCGCCGTAGATCTCTCTCTATATCTGTTGTATTATAGTGTCGCGGTTTCTTGCTGAGTCTCTCGCCGGTGATAATCAGATCCGTGCGGGAGCTATTTGTTATCCGTCCGATGTTTGGAATTTGACCGAGTCTCGATCGGATACAACGGCGGTGCTGGATTGCTGACGATGGGACAGTGTTATGGTAAGACCATTCCAACAAACGAAAATGACGGGACAACCGGAGAAGCTCACACAACTACCATGGTTGTATCAGCCAATCAGAACCAGACGCCGTTACAGCCGTCAACTCCTGGTAACGGCTTGACGGTGAAGAACACTCCGGCTAGGTCCTCTCATCCTAGCCCCTGGCCTAGTCCTTTCCCTCACGGCGTCTCCGCCAGTCCGCTTCCAGCCGGCGTCTCACCGTCTCCGGCGAGAGCCTCGACGCCGAGGAGATTCTTCAGGAGGCCGTTCCCTCCGCCGTCTCCAGCTAAGCACATAAAGGCGTCCCTAGCTAAGCGGCTCGGCGTTGGCAAGCCGAAGGAGAGTACAATTCCTGAGGAGCACGGAGCCGAGACTGAACAGTCGCTCGACAAGAGCTTCGGTTACGGCAAGAATTTCGGTGCCAAGTATGAGCTTGGTAAGGAAGTTGGGCGAGGGCATTTTGGTCATACTTGCTCTGCTAGAGGTAAAAAGGGTGACCTCAAAGACCATCCTGTTGCTGTTAAGATCATATCCAAAGCCAAGGTACATTGCTACTATCGATTTTTGCTTTTCAATTTTGTTACTGGTCTTTTCAATGTACGGACCTGTAAACATTTCTTCCATTTACTCTGCGGACTTTATTCGGTTTTTGGTGTTTGAAGGAGAGATACTGGTTAATTGTTCTTGTTTTTGTATGATTGATAGATAATGAAGACTATATTATTCAAATGATTGATTGGTAATGATAAAAATATTTGTGTTTGGGATTTTGTTTGGTAACGATACAAATAGTTTTTGTTTGGGAATTGGGATTTGTTTTGTACTTTTGATGAATGCTGCATAAGAATTTCTGCTACTTTATAATAATTATAAGTATTATTGGATGAACAGTAGATGAGATTTTATAAATTTATGCATAGTAAATAGTAGTAGAGGTTCTGGCATCAGCAGTAATGTGTGAGAATGCTGGTAATTTGATTTGTGTTCTTGGGCTGGCATGGAAAAAATCTGCCTTTTTGTTTGGATTAAATTTTTTGTTTTAGCTTTGGCTTTTTGTCAGCAAAGAAGAAACAAATTGATTAGGATAATGCTATAGCTACAATATTATGATACTGTTATTCTTGTCACTATCCGACAAATTTATGGGTATCTGACAAGTGTCCTGACCCCTAACCTGATATGCCATGGAAGGCTACTAAAGACTAAAGAGGCCATTATCTCCTTAAATCAATCTTAGCTTCATGTCACTTTGGAAGAAACACATTGATAAGAGTAATCCATGAAGCACAATAGAATGCATAGTTATTGATATTCCAGAAGCTTATGTGGTTTCTGGCAAAGAGGATTGCTACCTTAAACCAGCCTTAGCTTCATATCACTTAGGAAGAAACACACTGATAAGAGTAATAAGCACAATAGAATGCATAGTTATTGGTGTCCAAGAAGCATACATAGTTTCTGACAAAGAGAATAGCTACCCCTAACCTGGTAATCCTTTTACTTGAAAATGCAATATAATTGTGAGTTTGTGACCGCTGACCATGTTGTGGCATTCCAAGCATATATATGTGGCAATGTGAGAGTAGTTACTTCTTTGAAGTGACTTGCATCTCCTAGATTTTTGTCACCAAATAAACAACACATTGCTGAACAATTTAGATGCACAAACTTTAAAATTTTAAAGAGGGGACAGATTGTCATTAGTTGTTCCTTTCAAGTGTGCCTCCCATCCTTAACTGTATTTTGCCAAAGCATGAAGATTCGGAGAGGAGCAGAAGGAACCCGCAGCTCAGTTTAGATATTTAGTTATGAATTGAGTTATCTTCTTTGAGTAATTAGGAACCCCCATCTCTTAGATTTTTGTCACCGAATAAAAAACACAGTACTGAACTAATTTTAGATGCACAAACTGTAAGATTTTAAAAAGGGGACAAATTGTCCTTTTTTGTCCCATTTAAGTGTGCCTCCAAGCCTTAGCTTTATTTTTCTGAAGCATGAATGAAGATTCTGAGAGGAGCAGAAGGACCCCCGGTTCAGCTTTAGATATTTAATTATGATTTGGGTAATCTTCTTAGAGTATTAGAAACTTGGTTTATAGACCTCATATAATGAATAAAGTGACAACATACAATAGGCACATTGCTATTCATCCAACACACATAAGTGGCAATGTGATAATCACAGCTAAATGGATTAAAAGATGTATCTGTGACACCTTGTTGCATATTGAACTAACCTTCCTCTGATCGTGGTTCACAAATGGATTTAAGGTCAGTCAACATTTTCTTGCCTGTTGGTGACCCTTGAGTGTACGTTACTCTGGTCCGTAAATGTTTGCGTATATCATAATCATATTGTAGCTGTTATTATTCCTTATCTTTTCTCTTTTGGGTTAGTACTGATTCTTTCATAAATACCGGTTGGATGGGACCATATGACATTTGATGGGGTTTTTTAAGATAATGTTGGCAATAAATGTCCTTGAGAAGTTGAAGGTCTCTTACAATGGTAAAGGAGGTGGAGGGTGATATGCTGCCTTTTGGTTTAGATTTACTACCAAATGTGGTGGGAGGGATACAGGTTGCTGACATTATAATGCTTAAATTTGTTGATTTTTCTATAAAAGTTGGATAAGCAATGCAAAGTCAGTGGACTCCTCTGTATGCCTGCCCGCTGTCAGTATTTCTTTGGTTATGCTGTTCTTGATGGTTTTGACTATTTTAATGGTTATTACATTAAGATTTTTTAATTTTTTCCCTTTTTTTTTTGGATCTGTTTCTAATGAAAAAAATAGTGACAAAATGATTTACACAATCCTCTACTGTTTGTATTATCTTGTGCATTCTTGGTATTATTAAACTTGCAATTTCCAACAGACGTCAACAGAAAATTCACTTTCCTGTTAAAACAAAGTCTCAAGTGTTATTTTACTTTTCCAATATACCATAAGTGATAAGTCAAATCTATATGAAAATTTATTATATAAAGGGTCTTATTTAAAAGAAATCTAATATGTTAAGTTTTAAATTTACGATATATTATTAGAGGAAGATATATGGAAGATTGATCTGTATCAGGACACATTAGTTTGGTGCACTAATCTCTGGATAACATGGACCATTATAGTTCAAGGTGTTTTTTTTTCTCCAACTTTTAATCAAATAAGCTAAAAGTTAAAACAATAGAGAGTCTTTACTTTCACAAGCAGCCTGAAGAATTAGGAATAGAAAGGGTGTCATAGATTATTGATTTTGTTCAAAGAGTTAGACCCATCGGTGCTATAAGATTGCAATATTAAAGATGCTTAACATATTACATATTAAAGATTGTCATATGCTTTGAGCTTGTGTGGTGTACAAACTTACGTAAGACACTGTCATTCTAGTGCTACATCTCAGTGATAGTAAACTAAGGGTAGAAATAGAATTGGGAAAAGAATAAGGTCTAGGTTCGTGATAAATTATTAGATCCTTTAGGTGTCTCAGATGCATTTTCTCCTTTTAAATTGAATGTACTTTTCTTGAAAACAAACTATTTCTTGATGGATAGATTTTACCCTACCAGTCTAAATTTTTTTGATGCAGCCAAAGACATAAGAAATGATGTAACGCAGTCTCTGTTTCCTTCATTAGGACTATCTTGCTGTAAAACCTGAAGCTGTTCTAGATAAATCGAAAGTAATAACATGATAGTATATGACATTTAAATTTACTTGGAATATTAAATTAGTACCATAAAACTCAAAATTAAAACTCCAAAAATTCCAGATTCCAAAATAATTAAGAAGCAACGTGTGGGCTGCATTTTCTAATTAGTTTTAGCTAATAAGGTGATTATGACTGCATTGGATCCTTAATTGGTATGAAACCATAGATCTCTTTATGATGCTTTAAGCTCATCACAGATGTTAAATGTCACATTTGGGTTGTAAAAGACCTCTGATCCCAACCAAGAGGTCACGACTCACGAGTTCAAGTATACTGAGCTTATACTTGGGGATTAGGGTATTATATTCCACAAACTTCATGACTACAACATTTTAGAATTGAATCGTAGTTCCCTCTTTCTTTATCATACTACAGCTTAGTAATTTCCACATCCTGTCAAGAGTTAAACCCTGGCATATGACGATGGACTCGAAAAGCCACCAACAAACACTTTTTGCTCAATGATTTCGGAGAACACTTCTATCCTCTATATAATCATGGTTGTTAGCACAACGATTTCGGAGAACACTTTTGTCCTCTATATAATCATGGTTGTTAGCACAAAGTTTGTCGATAGTTATTCCCAAGATATTGTCATTGCTTTGTCCTTGGAAAAAAAGTTCACAACCGTGGGTGCTATAAGCCTATACCTCCGTGCAACATTACCTAATCAGGATTAGGACCCAATGAACTAAGAAAGATCACATTTGAGCGGTAAAAGACCTTTGATTCCAACCAAGAGGTCATGAGTTCAAATATTCTTAGATGATACTCGGAGTATTATATTCCACAATCTTCATGACTAGAAGGTTAGGTTTTAGGATTGAATCGTAGTTCTTTCTACCTCTATCATACTCAACCTTTGTAGTTTCCATTTCCTGTCGAGGATTTTACCTTGGAATATGACAAGGGACTTGAAAAGTCACCTGCAAACACTTTTTCCCCAATGATTCCGAATAATGCTTCGATCCTCTATATTATCCTGTTTGTTAGCACAAAGCTTACCAATAGTTATTCCCAAGATATCCTCATTGGTCACTGCTTTATATCTAAGAAAAGAAGTTCATGACCTGTGAGTGCTATTTCCGTGCAACCCTGCCCAGTTAGGCTTAGAACTTGTTGAACAAACTAGGTATAATAAAAATTGTCTAGTAACAGAAAGGTTATAGAATTGTTAAACATTGCTATATATGGCGTGTCATTTAGTTTGTGTCTTAGATTGCTCTTTGGAGAATATATATTGACCATGTGCCTAAGCTCAGTTGTAAATGATAGAAAATGATGTTACATGCATTTGGAAATGATACAAAATTGTTAATTTGACTTGTATATCAAACCTTTAAGGAAAGGTTGACTCCTTTTCGACATGTACCAAAAAGAATTCTTAGTTGACCATTTGATATATGTAGAAAAGGCAATTATGTCACGTACCGTATATGTTGACCATTAAATACTATATTCTAAAACCCTACTCTCATTCCTTGTTTTTTGATGAAGAGATATGTTCCTCACAATTATTATTTTTCCTTGTAAGATAACGACATTATACATCGTTGATACACCCCCTTCTTTGAGAGAAGTTTCTAAGGGGTCGGGCATATCACTGTACTACAAATCTTGTTATATATACATCTTTTTTTTGTAAATGATTTTGAATTTAAATTGACGCATCAAACATGGTTGGATTATGTCGAGTATATACATGACATGGTACACTGGTTTAATTGAAGTTTTTTCCCTTTGTAACTGATCCTAAATTTCTATATGTATTATTTTGACATTGTCAGTTGATCACTTAATTATTTGCTAAATACCCCACTCTATGCTTCGCTGTTCTTGTCTTTATGTATCTAGGCATGCTTGTTTTCAATTTTATTCCTTTGACTCAAATCCTGAAATTCCTGCACTTCCTTTACTTAGAAATTGTATAGTTAAGCAGCGGTCTATCATTGTTTTTAATATATGCCTCTAAATTGACATTTTCCATTTAATTCTACATTTAGTATGCAACCCAAATTTTTAAAAGCTTGTAAATTTTCTAAAATTCTTGATTGAATGATGTTTAATTGCATAATATTTTTATTTTGACTCGATTTTTTTTGGCAGATGACTACAGCAATAGCAATTGAAGATGTTCGCAGGGAGGTGAAAATACTGAAAGCACTGTCAGGGCATAAGCATCTGGTCAAATTCTTTGATGCATGTGAGGATGCAAATAATGTGTACATAGTCATGGAGTATGTCTTTTCTTGTCTTCTTTTTAACTTTACCTAGGGAGATATTGTTTACCTATCCTTTTTTGTTTCACCTTGAACACTGTAGCACAGTCTTCACAACGCTCACCCTAGCCCCAATTATGTTGTTTCTTTTCTATAGTCAGGCCTTGTTCTAATTCATTAGAGCTCTAATTTTCTTAAATATAGCCATATTTCCTGGATTTTAATATGTCTAGGCTGGATAAGTCAAGCTTTAATTAACCTATATTACTAATTTCTGAAGTTTTTGGGTCTGACAGTTGCAAAATTTTGTTCTCTTGGCAGATTGTGTGAGGGTGGGGAACTTCTAGACAGAATTTTAGCAAGGTATAGATATTCATTTTCTTCTATTCAGGTCTCGGTAGTATTTGAATGGCTCCGTGTAGAACTGGCATGAGATGAACTTTAATCTTTGCATAAAACTTTCATGATGGATGGACTGTTTTGTTTAAGTTGGATTCAAATGCCATTACTGGTGGGATATTTTCAATTATTATAATTCACTGTGATAGCTTATAATTATAGTTGTCACTTCATGCATTCTATGGTAATGTTGATGAACCCTTTACAAAATTAGATGCAATTGGAATGAACCAATTGAACTTCTATCAAAATTAAAGCAGACTTTTATGATTGAAGTCACATGCAAATATTAAGAGAAAAGTTTGTCTATTTCAGAGGAGGAAGGTACACAGAAGAAGATGCAAAAGCTATAATTGTGCAAATTCTTAGTGTGGTTGCATTTTGTCATCTTCAAGGCGTTGTACACCGTGACTTGAAGCCGGAGGTTCTTGCCTCATTCATTGTTATCAATGTGAATTGTGATACATTGGTTTTTCGTTAAGCTTTGAACAATTCTAACTGATACTTTTCTATTGTGTTTATAACAGAATTTCCTTTTTACTTCTGGAAGTGATGATGCTGATATGAAGCTTATTGATTTTGGTCTCTCGGACTTTATCAGACCTGGTAATATTGGATGTTAACCTCGTACTTTTTCTTGTCCAAACAGTATCACATAATTTCTTCGCCTCCATAAAATTATTCAACTGGCAAGTTAAGCCTATGAATAGACTGGATTTTTTTGGATGACAAAGTGGCATGATGCTTACATCTACTGTGTTGCTTGATATGGGAATTGATGTTTTGAATCAAAAAGGTGTAGGTTATCGATATTGGCAATTTAGTTGGTGAATTCTAGGTGATGAAAGACCATCTAAGATGATGGAAAACCACTATATATCTTACTATCTTTTTCATAAGAATAGAGGTCAATTCACTTTAGGTGCACTGCATTTGAGATATGCTCATGCTGTATTAAGTAGTTTTCCATAGAGTAAATTTTCTATCTCCTTTGTGACACGTAAAACAAGAGTGGATCTATAGCTCAAATTTTTGTCTGCTGATTTTTATGGTATATTCCGTAGAGGTTACCATCTATGAGATCAAGAAACAATGTAGGGTCTAACAATATGATCAAATACTATATAGAGAGCATGATAAATTCAGCTCCCATATATTAGCACGGTTCTAAATAATATGCATTGTAAAATAATATCTTTTTCCTTTTAACCTTATCTTTCTGTTTAGAAGTGCTCCATCTTAGTAAGATATGTGCACATATGAGCAAGTTGTTATTGCTTATGTGAAAACCAGAAGCTTCACCTGGATGCATGTTGAATTGCTAGAATTTTTGTTTGTCGTGTAAAATTGCTTTATTCTTCAAGACCGGATTATTGGTGTTCATCCTCATCAATTATTTCTTTTACTTGTTACCTATTGGTTGATAAAAATTGTTAAACCTTTTCTTCCTACGTAAATTGCAGAAGAAAGACTTAATGATATTGTTGGAAGTGCATATTATGTTGCACCTGAAGTCTTGCACAGATCTTATAGCCTTGAAGCAGATATATGGAGCATTGGTGTTATCACCTATATCTTGTTATGTGGTAGTCGTCCTTTTTGGGCACGGACAGAGTCAGGAATTTTCCGTGCTGTGCTCAGATCAGATCCCAACTTCGATGATTTGCCTTGGCCTTCTGTTACTCCTGAGGCTAAGGACTTTGTAAAGAGACTCCTTAACAAGGACTACAGGAAAAGGATGACAGCTGTACAAGCTCTAAGTAAGTTGGTAATTCCTATTTTACTTTTTGAAAATGTGCATGGTACTCGTTGACTGGTGGGCTTGTTTAGCTAATTCCTAATTCCTATTAATATATGTCTACTTTTAGCAAAATTGCTTACTGGTAGACTGTGGGGAGCTTGGTGTTACAGAGCATTGAGCTTGGGTAGCTTATTTTTGGGTATTTCTCTTTATTTAATTTAAAAAAAAAACTAATGAATTGCCTATACAATTGCAGTGCATCCATGGTTGCGTAATGATAGTTGTCCAGTTCCTTTGGATATCTTGATATACAAGTTGGTAAAGTCATACCTCCATGCTACCCCTTTCAAACGTGCTGCATTAAAGGTACTTTTGTCATAATCATATCAGTACATAGCAATCTTCATATGCTTTTTACGACCTTGTAGATGTATCTATCCCTTTCGATCATTGCCAAGATGATTCTTAGTTTATTGTAAAGTTATTTTTGGAAATATAGTTCTATTGTCACAGTTAACAGATTATAGTAAATGGGAGGTCTTAATTGTACTTGAGCAGTGATATATAGTTTTGAGTAAATATTTTGTTTTTAAGATCGATATTTTAGAAATGTTTAAGCATGATGTGAAAATTTGAGTATTCTGCTGAGTAGTTACAACTGACACATGTTGATTTATTTTATTTATTTATAATTGTAGGCTCTCTCAAAAGCTTTAACCGAGGACGAGTTGGTGTATCTTAGAACTCAATTCATGCTGTTGGAACCAAGTAATGATGGGAGCGTCTCTCTAGATAATTTTAGAATGGTTATCTACTTGCTCTTATCTCTGTTAAATTTTTATTCTGGCCTAAAATCGTTTTGATCTGTGGAGGAAGTGATTACTTTGCATTAGTCCATTTTATTTGCCTGAATTCGTTTATATAGGAGAATCATATGATAATAAAAACTAAATTTTGCAGGCTCTGGGGAGAAATACAACTGATGCCATGAGGGAGTCAAGGGTTCCTGATGTTCTTAGTGCGGTAATATGTCTTCTTTAATATATTTCACTTGAATTGTCTAGTTTTAAATGTATCTTGTGTTAGGTAACTACTCCATCCAAAAACTTGAGCTTTCAGTTGAATAACCAAACAATATTATGTGAAGTCGTAATAAGGTTAATAGGCGCCTCTCAATTGAATCGAACCCAAATAAATATGCAGATGTCAATATTGCTAAAACTTTTGCTTTTCTAAGTTTTTAACAGCTTCTCACTCTGCTGCATTAATCTCACCTCAGATGGAGTCGCTTGCATATAGGAAGATGTACTTTGAAGAGTTTTGTGCAGCTGCAGTCAGCACTCATCAATTGGAGGCACTTGAAGGGTGGGAACAAATAGCCTCCACTGCTTTTGAATATTTTGAGCGGGAGGGTAACCGAGTCATTTCAATTGAAGAATTAGCACGGGTACGTTCAATTCTCTTAAAAATTAAATTTCTCAATCTCTCAAGGGATTATTGATATACATATCCTTGTGTGCAAAATTTAATTCATCTCCATTTCTTAATCTATTACTGCAGGAATTGAATGTTGGTCCTTCGGCTTATACGTTTCTCAGAGATTGGATTAGGAACTCAGATGGAAAACTTAGTTTACTTGGATATACAAAATTTTTACATGGTGTGACGCTTCGAAGCACAAACACAAGGCACCATTAGGTTTAGCTCTTTTGACATATAGTTTCTTTGAAAGTTAATGCATTTGATGAACTTGGAGGGATTTTTTTTTTTTTTTTTTTTTTTTTTTTTCTCAGGGGTGGGGTACAGAAAGATGTGCATAAGTGAATGTTAGTTAAAAGTCAGTTATGAGATTGTGAGGCAATTTTACAGTAAAAATTTTCTTCTTTGCTCATTCCCTGTTTTTGCGAACCATTCATGGAAATGGGTTTGAGCTCGATTTGTGATTATTGGTTAATTTATCAAAGCCCTAAAGTTCATGGAATCATGGACACCAAAATTATATAATTACATTTGCTTTCGGTCATATTTTCTGCTGTACATTATTAAATCTTGTATTCATTGCACATGATATGGCTGAGTACACATTTATCCATTAAAGTGTTGGGACTTGGGAGACCACTCCTAGAAGTAGGAGCTGTTTTACGAGTCACGCCTGTAACAGTTGATCTCGTTAGACCCTTTATTATGGGATTAAAAAAAAAAAATCGAACTATTTTTCATAAAAAAATATAAATTAGGATTCTCTTAAAAGTTTTGAGATGGGAAAATCGTTAAAACTCGCATTCTTTAAACCGATCAAATCGGACACACCTGTTATTAGCTATTTTCCTGTTTTAAGAGATTCAAACATAAATTATAGTCACCAGCAGCCAGCAGGCTTGGTTAGGATAAGAGTGCTCGGATTTTTTCTGGAATCGGTCAATGCAAGTCTTAATCACTCAATGTTAATCATGATTAGAGAATTTAGAGTTGAAAATAGAGTACCACCTGATGATAAATAAAGACATATGCGTGCAATAATTTCAATAGCCAATGAATGGCATATATTTTTCCTAGTCATAAGGTCAACGTCTCGATGGATATATACAATATAATGTTTTTACAGTGTCCGAACATCTCGCTGGTTTGCATTTTGAGAAGCACCAACTCAATGGTCGGCCACCATTGGTGGGTCTCTCTGCAGCCGGAGAGGATTGAAAATGGGGTCTGAGTTGACTTCCTTATAAATAAATAAAATGTATTGGTAAACTAACGAATGATGGCTATTTCCTTCCCTAGCTAGTAATAATACAAAATCTAATAATTTTGTGGCCCTTGCAATTATCAAATTCCACACCAAAGTTTCTTTAAACAGGGTCTCTTATAAATATAATTACGACGTGTTAGGGCATGCCCTAAAGCTAAGATTAGACCAAGCCAATAATATGTTAGCTGTCCTTGTTTCAAGCCATTTTACTATTTTAGGATATCGCTTTCAAGTACTTTGTGTCTGCGATCAAGTTAATTGATATGACTGGCTCAAAGAGGCCAATTAGACTATATTTTTATTTTTCTGTGGAAAAAAGTAGTACTGGTAGAGATAGTTTTCAACAAAAACACTCGATAGGTTTTTCAAGTGGGTGGATCATGGCCGGAAGGTGATCGAGATTCGAGATCTTGCCTTCTATGCTGATCATCAGCAACTGTACATTTGTACTCCAATTGAACTTTTGTAATTATTTAAATTCTTTTCCAATGTCTGCTTACATATTGGAAGAGAACAAGAGCAACCCTACGTTACATGATCATTCGAAATTTATAATTAATAATGGGTTTAAGAAAAGATAAAAATAAAAAATAAAAAATAAAAAAAGTTGGCGAGGCAAAATGGCAAACTAACAAACTTGCTTCAATTATTGATACAAGTGATGTTGTTTAATAATTTTTAATTAAATTGAGATGGGTTGGGGAATGCAGGTCATTATGTCAACTAGTTGACTTTTTGTAATGTATAAGCGTTCACATGAATGATCTGCTAGACCCAAAATGCATTTGACCAACTGAGAGAGATTTTCAAATTGCTCAAAACTGCAGTAGATGAAGGTGGATAGAAGAATGGCAACAGTAATCTTATTGGTTATCATGGAATATTTTAGTCACTAACGAAATGGAGAATTTGTCCGCTTGAAAGAACTGTTTGACACTCAAATATATATATATATATATATAAATAAATGGATTGACAAATAATAATAATAATAATAATAATAATAATAATAATAATAAAGAAAAAGAAGTCTACGTTGATCAAGCTAGTTGGTAAGTAATTAATCTCTTTGTTTATTATATGTAGTTGCTCTCCAATCACTATCTATCGAGGGTAGCAACCCCGACAACATAATTAAAACGTTTTACGTACGTATTAATTTATTTTTTTGTCTTTTTGTCTTCTTAATTTTTGTAGTTCAAGTGTTCAACTAGGTCTAGGTAGATCTATATATTAATCAATAGAAGCCTAAAAACTTGATCGGTTGGTTTAACTGATACAAAGCATCGATTATTTTGTTATTTATTATTTTAAAAATGATATTTATTTAGACCATTTCAATCGATGTGCATGTGGATATCCAAACAAATTCAATCGATTATTTTGTTCTGGGACTATATATTCAGACAAATTCAATTAAGCATCACCTTTTTTTTTTTTTTTTTTTTTTCTATAAAAAAGAAGGGGAAGAACAAGATGAAATGTGAATTTTATATTATGTATAGCTCTAGTTAATTAGATTGTAAATTTTGCATATATATTACATGTAATCAATAACTTTTTCATGAAGCTGAATAATTAATTGAATTATATATTATGAGAGAGAAATTCAAAAGCAACTATCGGAAACATTAAACTTTTGTTAATAACCACTTTTGAAACTTTAATCGCTAATAACCACTTTTTTAAAAAAAAATTCAGTGTGTATTTATAAATTACAAGATTAACCCTTAAATTAGTTTTCTTTTTTTAAAATCTTGAAACTTGAAATCATAATTAAATTGAAAATGTCCAAACTTGAAATCATGACTAAATTGAAATGTCCGAACTTGAAATCAATCATAAATTGAAAATATTGAAACTTGAAATTTGGACTAAATTGAAATTAGGCTTAGTTTTTTTTTCCCCTTTTTCTTCTTCCTCTTCTTCTTCCTCAACTCAAATTAGGTTTAGGTTTTTTTGATTTCTCTTTAAATTGCATACCAGTTGCCCAAAGATCGTAGCACGGAGTCGCCGGACGTCGCCTGGAACAGCGACCTTCACGAACTAGCGGTGCACGAAGGCATCGCATGGTCGTCGCAAGAACCAGCGCTGCTAATTCGTGCGACGGCCAGGCGATGCCTTCGTGCGTCGTTGGTTCGTGAAGGTTGTTGGTTCAGGCGACATCCAGTGCAGTTCGGCGACGTCGGAGAGAGAGAGAGAGAGAGAGAGAGAGAGAGAGAGAGAGAGAGAGAGAGAGAGCTGATTTGAGATGTTTTTATATGGGGGCATTCAAGTAATTTTATAAAAACATGGTTATTAACAAATAAAATTTCGTTTGTGGTTACAAATAAAATTTCCATATTTAAGAGTGGTCATTTTTGGCAATTTTCAAATGACGATTATATGTACATAAAGTCATAAAGAGTATTTCTAAAATCTCCATGCCTCCTATTTTGAGTAAATATATTGTTATATCTATAAAATAAGTAGCTGTGATGTAGAATCCACTAAGATATTATGATAGATGCGATGATAATTAGTTCCCATTATTATCATATCACGATATTAATTTATTTCATTTTTTTTTTTTTATCAAATCTTAACATTAACGAGTTTAATTTCAAAACATTTTACTTAACTATAAATGAGATTTCAATTATTCAATAATTAGCTAATAATTCAAAAAAAAAAAAAATTCAATACTTAGCTGATATTCACAAAATGATTTGACTTAATAATTGATAATTAGTTAAGTTGTTTTTAATATCAAGTGATATAACATTATAACCTATAGATATAAGCACAATATAAGTTGTTTTACGATTTAAACTTGAGATATTATAAAATTGAATGAGTACTAAGTTATATAATTGGCTGGTTGATAATATAATAAATCAGCTTCCAGCCTTCCACTCTCGTTAGGGTACTAAAATTACTGAACTAATGTTATTCATAACATTATATGGTCTTAAATTTCCGTACCAAAGGTGGTGGTCATACTCATACGTTCAGTTTAATTAGTGGGTGGTGCATCACTAATCAGATGACACATCAATGTCTATGCTTAATTATTTAAAGAAATAAAGGAAAAGAAAGAATTAATTAAACATATAAGATTATTGTCACTTTTCCAGATTTTTGGTAAAGTTTAAAGCATCCATATATACATCAATTATGATGACTAATTCTATACTCAACCAAGTAATCCGTAAAGGATTCATTGCTGACTGAGGAGATCACATAAAATCCTCATCATCAATTTCTATTTTGTTTATTTAATAAAAAATAAAAATAAATAAAAAAAATTTAATTTTTTTTTTTTAATTTTGATATACCATATAACAACTTGAACATGAGACATTTTCGGTCTAATCATGATCCCTTTACCACCAAATTACATTGGACGGTGGTTTTACTTTTTTAATTAATCCCCAAATATTATTTCATTTTCAAATGCATTTTATCTTGTTAGGAGTTACATTTAACTAGCTACCTTAACATATAATTTTATTCTTTTTAAATCTCACCTTAACATATAATTTGATAATGCTTTAAACACACATATATTAATAGATTGGTGCTATTGGCACACCCCCAACCAATCTATTTATGCCCCACTTTTTAAAATTTTAACTTAATTAAATAAAATTAAATGTTTTTATTAATTGTTTTGATTTATTTCCAAAACTATCCAATTTACCTATTTTTCAAATTTAGTACTCCCCATCCCTGATCTCTCTATCTCTGATATCTGTATACATCTCTCTCTCACCTCCATTGAATGATTTATTTCTTCTTATTATTATTATTTTTTTCTTTTTGAGTTTTTTTTTCCTTCTTATTTCATGGTGGAAAAGAAAAAATAATAATATGGTTGTTTTAACACAACGATAGTTTAATATCATTCTAAAGAACGATTCTTCCATATGTTTGATATCTTTCGAATACTATTTCATAATATTTTTGTATGTGTGTAAGAAGCAAAATTTAGGGTTTAAGAGTTAAAAAATTAAAAATAAAAATTAAAAAAAAAAAGGATTACAAGAACATTTTTTTTTTTTTTTGAAAAGGAATGTGGGATTTTAATAGAATTACTTTGTAGAAGATTTTTTTTTTTTCTTAAATTTTATGTCCCTTTAAGTAATTTTGATAAAGGAAATATATATATATATATATATATATATATATAATTAAAAAAGTGAGGTATAAATAGACAGGTAGAGGGTGTGCCAATAGCACCACTCATATTAATAGAACTCAGAAAAATTATTTGAATTTGGTGGTAAATCAATATTACCACGTATTGATTTATTTATTTATTTTAATAATCCACATGTAATACAGCACTTGAATTTGAAATATCACAGCGTCATTTAACACTAATTAAGTCACAGTAAACGCTGGCCAAATTAATATCTTCTGAATAATGAAAAAGAACAGTATACACGCATCCGAACTTGTTTGTAAATACGAAAAACCAGTCATTATCAAAAGCAAAGACACGTACAATTCTACAAAAGAATAACAGAAGAATAGCAAATGGAAAATACAAATATGTTCCAATCCTCACTAATAAAACAATCAGTAATCAAAAATATATATAAATTACCTCTCAATCTGGTCCACACATAAGCATATATTATCAACAATCCAGCCAGAACAGTCAAAACCTATATATACCACCAGGCCCACACCAGCACTGATTTGTCTCTGATCAACTTACAAGTTGTGCCCAAAAAATTGCCAAAGATACTTGTTTTTCATGGAACCATATCCATATATATCTGTAAACCCTCCTCAATAAATTTAAATGGAGTCTGATTCAGGTTCGTTCGAACCGATGATTTTGTTTGGGGCGTTGTTGCGTTTAACATTGCAAAAGTCGTACATGCCCTAAAATTCTACAAATAGCTCTTGATATCAACAAAAGACACTAACCAAACTTGGATATATATCAGCACCCACCCACCTCTCTACTACCGACTCATCTCTCTTAATTTGTTCTCTTTCTGTCATCACCTAACCAAATTCAATGCGGTCCAAATAACTACAACATGAATTCCCACCTCAGTTCACCTTTCATGCATAGCTATGTGTACATAAATTTAAATTCAAAATTATCATTATGGTTCACGATTTGATTTTATTGAACGATGATATCATATGCTTATTAATTTCTGGGTTGAATGGTCTATTATGTATTTTTATTTTAGTTTTGTTCCTCGTCTATAATTATCTGAATTTGAGTATTTATATTTTAGCTAGTTTTGTTCCTCGTTTATAATTATCTTGATCTGGTCCCCGAGAGGATGGTCCTCACATACCTTTAATTCAGTGGACTACAACATTTTCTTATTTTTCATATGTTATTTTATGTGAAAAAAAAAAAAGGTGATTGAAGAAAAGGATATGGAAGACGAAGACGCTAGCTAGTGAATGTTATTAATTGTTTTCTTTTGTTTAATTTGGCTGATGACTGGTACTGCTGCACTTATATGAAAGGTCAAAAGAAAAAGCAAAGAACAACAAAATTGGGAGAACTCCGATTTTAGATGCTATATAAATTATAAGAGCGTCTCCGATTCTATTATACATTTGAAGAAAATGGAGTGCCACATAGGATAGATATTAAAAATTTTATAAAAACTCTCTCTAATGCTATTATCTAAGTTGAATTTGGAGATGATGTGGCTAAAAAAAAGTCAGAGAATATGGAGTTGAGTTTCTAATTCTAGAAACTCTCCTAGAAATGCTGACTAGGATTTCTAACTCTTTCCACCAATAAGATTAAAGCTTTCAACTTTTTCCACCAATGAGATTAAACCTCATTTAATTGTAAAATAAAATAGGAGAGAGGGTATAATAATTGTTTTATTATGATTGGACATAAAATGGATGCATATTTTACTTTAAATAATTGCATTGGAGATGTGAATATGCATTTCTTTAAATTTTTTTCAAAAGTGGGCCCATAATAAATAGATATGCTGATGTTTTACTACTTAGAAACTAAAAAATACTTATATGCAATGGATATGCTCTAATATATAAAAAATCTTATAAAATTAATTCATTGATGTTGTTAATTAGAAACTGATATTAATTATTGTCCTAATTAGACAATTGAAAGTTTCAAAGCAACCTCTTTCCTTTGGCCCTACCGCGGGTTGAATGACTATCTCAAATCATAATTTAAATGGCAATACCATTAAAAAACATTTTCCATTATTAATAGAAAAGAAAAGGAAAGAAAGAAAAGAAAAGCATTTACTTCTCTTTTCCGTTTTACTGTTCCTAAAAAAATATTTAAAAAAAAATAAAATCAATCCACCAATTCCAAGCAGCTTTTTGTCGTCATTTGCAAATAATCTTTATCATTATCAATTTTTCATGAGTCCATTTTTCATCATCATCAACAGACAATAAGCCAACCAAACCTACCGTTTAGGTCTACCGAGACAGATTACCAAAAAAACAAGAAAAAACCCTAATAAATAAAAGACTCAAAATATACAAGATCAGCCCAAAAGAAAAGATTACATACCACACTGCAGCCACCAAAATTGTTTTACAACTAATAATCGTTCAAACCCTAAAACATCCGCCGATTACATGGTGGTGGTGGTTGTTCTGAATGGACTTTTCTCTATCAATCATGCCTTGAACGTACCTAAACTCTTCGACATGGCAAGGGATCGTGATTGTGCCCTTTTGTTCGAAACCGTACTCCTCCTCTGCCTCTTTCAAGAGCTGCATGAAGAGTGGATGATTGAAATATAACACAGGCACCACAAATCTCTTCTGCTCCTCTCCGGCCTGGCCCACTTTGATTGCCAGACACCCTTTTGGCACATCTCTGATCACTTGCTTATTCTTCGCATGATTGCTGTTATTATTATGATGAGGCAGGTGTAGATGGAAATTCTTTTGACTACCCATTTCACTGCACAAAAGACACAATTAAGAAACGAATACGAACACACAACAAAAAAGAGCACAAACCCTAGTTTTCTTCTTCTTCTTTTTTGTTTTTTTGCAAGAAAACGAAAGGCCAAGGGTCTTCTGTTATGGCTTGATTGAAGAGGGTCGGATAAGAGTATCTGAGAGACCTTGGTACGTTGGTCATGGTTAATAAAACTCTAATATATTCTCATACCAACCATAAAAAAGAAAAAGAAGATACAATTACAATACACACAGAGAAGAGAGATATAAAGAGAGAGAGAGAGAGAGAGAGAGAGAGAGTGAGTGAGGAATTTTGAGAGCACAAGCAGGTGGGTTTTTATTAAGTATATGACCAGAGTTTTTTGTCTTTTTACACGGTCGTATCTCAGACGTTGGATTAGATGGTGATGATATCGAGGCTGCACGGTGTTGTTGCAACGGACTAGTGAGTAAGTAGGTAATTGTGTGGGCTTAGAATCGTACAATTTTTCTGTAACAGACACACGATTTAAGTAAATTTATAATATACGTCGTTACAATTTTGTTATCTATATTATTATTTACCTAATAAAAGTGTGTTAATGTATATTAATATGATGTATATATATTTAAATCGTGTGTCTATACACAGAAAAAAGAGACTTGTGTGGGATTAAATGGCAAAAAGTGTAATTAAGGAAGGAAAGAAAGGACAATACACGTGGACGGTGAGTGGAGCTAAGGGAGGACATGTGGGTGGTGGTAGGGAAGTGATTCATAAGCACAGCCGACAATGAGGTGTCGACTACAGTGAGTCAATTTGTATGGAGACAGTAGGGATAGGTGTGGAGGCTTGATGGGACGGGGGAGGGAACCCCCACCCCCTCCCCCATTCCTCAAACCTCTCCACACTATCTTCCCTAAAAACTATTTCGGGGGATTGTGGGTGAAGGCGTTTTGGGGGTAAGTCTCCCTTCTCTCACATTCAAAACCTATTTTTTTCATTTATTTTTTTAATTTTAATTCGAAAATTGAAATTCAAAATTTGATATCTGAATATTCTAATATTTAATTTAACACTGTTAAAACATTCAATCCAAAAGGTAATAAAAATATACTACAAAATATAATACAAAATCCAAAATCCAAAATCTATATAATTGTTAAAAATTTTATATATAAACAAAAATAAAAATAATATATATATATATATCGGAGGAAATTGAGTTTTGGATTTGGGGAGAGATACCCCTACCATCTCCCTCAAAATCTACTTGAGGATAAATTTGCCCCTAAAACCCCATTAGGGTAGTGGGGGATGGGGTCCCATGGGAAATGCCCATCCCTAGGAGACAGCCAATAGCAAGTCTTCAACATGTCTGTGTAGACATTAAGCGTGTCTCGTCAGGTTTTGGCCTCTATAAATATTTTTTTTTTTTTTTGTTCGTTCGTTCTTGATAAAATTCCATATCATTACTTTCTGTGGCTTGGTCCCCAATCCTTCTCCAAACATAAATTAAACCCCCGGAAAAAAAATCAATAAAAATAATACAGTAAGTAATTTGTTATTGTCATATTATTAACAACATCATACCTTGATTTTTATAAATCTGTTCGAACCTACACTGTTATCCAAATTAAATATTATATATATGGCTCGAAAATCTACCACTATAATATCAATGATATTTGAATTCTATTTGTTGCGAACATGGAAAGTATACATCTTATTTTTATTTTGTGAAAGGAAATGTTTTCTATTCAACAACAACTAGAAGAATCTCTTAGCCTAAATTAACAGAAAATAATATTATTTAGAGTGATGCTACTGGCAACCAACTAATGACCCGATTTTTAAATTTTAAAAATTTATCTAATTTATTTTCAAAATTACCCTTTTTATTTATCTTCCAAACTTAACTTACCTCATAAATTCTCTTTATATATAAATATTTATAAAAATAGTCCCGTCCCTTTTCCCTCACTCCATTTCTTTTACTCACATCTAGCAACTATTGTATATATTTTTCCTTCATGTGGTTTATCATTTAGGGAAGATCAAAATAAGAAAATAAAAATTTATTTAACATATTGTGTTCATTAAGAGCACAAAAAAAAAAAAACCTTACTTTTAAATAATAATTGCTTTGGATGATATTATCAGTTTCTTCAATTATATGAGTCGTATGCAAGAAATTAAATAAATAAAATTAGGGTTTAAAGTGTTTAAAAAAAAATTCAGATAAGCATATTATTTGTGGATATGGTGTTTTATTAGAATTTAATTATAGCATTTTTGTTGTTGTTGAAATATATAGAGAATATCAATGGGGTGAGTTAAGTTTGGAAGATAAATAAAAATGTCAGTTTTAGAAATATATCAAATAAATTTTTGAATTTTAAAAACCGGAGTATAGTGATGGCAATGGGGCAGGGTGACCTTCCCCGCACCCTGCCCCTTTTATTTTTTGAAAACCTATCATATCATAAAACTCCTCAATAGATGGAGTGGGGTAGGGTCGGTCGGGGTATGCTTTCCCCATCCCCACCCAATTTAATCCATTTAACCCATTTATCTATAAAAAAAAAAAAAAAAAATTATAGAAAAAGTTATCAAAAAAAAGATTTTAATATTATTAAAATAATAAACATATATCTCAATGAATAATATAAAGTAATTCCAAAAAAACTATTGAAAATCATCTCATAAATATAAATATCAAAAATAAACAAATAAATTCAATAATTTTAAAACATAAACATTGAACTAAATAATAAAATAAATAAATATTATTTTAAGAGAGGCGGGACGGAGCGGAGCACATTACGGGTTTTATTATTTATCCTCATTCCCGCTCCATCACCACCAAATTGAAACTTATCCTCACCCTATAAATACGGGTTCCCACGGGGCCCTATCCCCACGGGTTATTTTGCCTTCCCTTCCGGAGTATTATTAGATTATCGGTGGTTGCCATTAGCACCGCTCTATAATTTATTGCATGTAACAAGCTAATAACCATGAAAAATCATATTTGTGTTGTTGGGAAATTGTCCAAAATTGGATGATACATTCCATTTTAAAACAATCACCTACTTTTCCCAGCAAAAAAAAAAAAAAAAAGCAATTACCTACTACTGTTGCTGTTAATATCTCTCTTATTAATTGATTGATAATTAGATACAATTGGTTAGAAAGGAATTTTTCATGTTCCATTCCATGTATGCCGTTGGATGCAGGAGAAGTAGTTTCTTCACCGTTGGATACTCTATGAAATAAATAAGACGACAGTGGGCGTCCCCTTAGGAGAGAGGACGTACTCTGCACGGACTGAATATATGGTGGAAACATAGTAATAGAATAAAATCGGAAGTAGAATGACGAAACTGTCCTTTCCTTTTCGGGTTAAATACCCGTCTCATGGGACCCGAAAATCTGGCTTCCTAGATATGGTGCTGGATTTCATTGTCAAACTACAGTGTTTGAATTCTCTCACAGACTATGTGCACACTTGGCTGTGATTGTGAGTCTGTCACCAATCGATCACCAATATATATATATATTTTTTTTTCTTAACAAAAACTTATACATTCTATGTCAACCAAGGGGCTTGGCTACTATATCTATATAGGCATGGTACCATTAAAATCTGATAATCATTCATAATTAAATTTGAAAACTAATTGGATTTTTAAAAACCATCCTCACGGTAAAATCAATGAAAAAGTGGTTTATAAATTTTGGTGCTACTATATTTATGTGGTTATAGTAGCCGGTCTTCAACTATAATGGATCTTATGATTTTAGTAGACTAGGTGTTTTAGATGATTTTTTTTTTCCCCTTTTAATGCTGCCTAGCTATTATGTTGTTGCTAAGCTGGCAAGCATTTTATGTGATTGTAATGTTAATAAAAATGATTTTGCTAATTAATTGTGTTAAGAGAAAGGGAATAGATTGATTGGGATGTGATTTTTTGTTTCCATAGCTATTTTAACCAATTCAATTTCTTCCTTTTACGTAATTTTTTATTCTACAGCAATAATTTTACATGTATTAATTACGAATACAGATGTCCAAACTCTGGCAAAAATAAAATCTTGCTATTTTAGGGGTCAGTCAAATCAATCACTGAAAAATCTAAAGGAAAACACTCGAATGTTTGAATTTTTTTTGATGTTGAAATGCATGAATCATATCACTTTAAAAGTGAAAAAAACCCTAGAAGGATTTTTCTTAATTTCTGTGATTGTTGATTCATTGCTAGGCTACAGTTGAAGTCCATAATAATAATAGAAGGGTTTGTGGCCAACAACATGAAAATGGTATGAGAGAATCCCCACAACTTTTGGTACTGTTTTTTGGTCAAAAAGAAAAGGAAATAATAATAAATAAATAAATAAATCCCCACAAATTAATGGAGAATTCTGACAAGCACTAAATTAATGGAATATTTCCGAGTAAATCTACTCATATTTTGAGAAAATTTACATATTGAATAATATATATATATATATATTTTAAGTTTTTGAATTTTAAATGGAAGCTCCCTTGGCATACAATCAAAGAACAAATCATCAAAAAAGCAGCTCCAATCACTCACAATATGTGCACTTTTTCAATAATCTAATAATATTTGGAGAAAAAAAAAAAAAAAAAGTGAAACATATATGATGAGGAAGAGATGCAAAGTCAAAGACTCAAAGAAGTGGGCGATGGAAAAGAATTCAAAGTGGAGGAATGTCTGTATCTTTTTGAAGAAAGCAAACGCTATTATTTAAAGATATATGTCTTTGACATGTTATCGATTCTCTCTGTGTTTGCATTTGAATATATATATATATATATATACACACATATTATTTAAAGATATATATGTCTTTGACATGTTATCGAGTCATTGAGGACTTAACAAATCAACCGTTATAAGTAAACTCGGAACCTCTTAACATCCTACGATTTAAAGGGTAAAGATGAAATTCGTACTCTTATTATAGAAGTGAAATGGGAATAAAAGTGGTTGTGTTTGCCATTTGATGTGTTTTAATATCAACATATCATGAAGTATATTGATGCGATAACCAATTCTGATTTATATAATTTGATGATGACTCGTGGAAGGGCAGGTGTCTGGAGCACGTAACATAGACGCATGCCTGCTGGAGAGCTTGTCATTTTTATTCTTTAGGTACACGTCGTTGTTTAAATTGCAGGCAGAGAATTGAAGGAAATTGAAGTCCAATTACTGATTTTATAAAATAGAATCAGAATCTGTGAAGTTCATTGTCTGATCTAAACTATTACACAGACCCAAATATCTGTAATGAAAATTTATAAAAATTAAAAGAAAAATGTAGAAAGTAAATAAATTAATTTACTTTATAATAAATAAATAAAAAAAAAAAATCAAAGCTTGGGCTGTAGCCCAAGGAAGATACTGTTGGCTTATAATAATGCTTGATTGGGCCTTGAAAAACTGCTTGTAAAAGATGGCTTAACTGGGTCTTTCAATGTAAACTGGACTGTACCAGGCAGGTGAAATGGGTTCTCTTCTGTCCAGTTAAGCTGATCAGTGACATTTAAGAAGCCTCTTTCTGGGACTTATTGATTGCAGCTTCAAGTTATTTACATGAGTGAGGCCAAGGAAGTGAAATTAAAGCATATATTATCTAACTATAAAATTTGCAATGGAGACGATTATTTGCATTTGGTTGTGTTCAGTGTTCACTCTCTACGTTTAATTGAATCCTTGATCAAGTTATTTACACATATATAAGTTGCAGCATTATGGTTTCGCTGAAAAATTGAAGCTAGGTTAGATTGTTATTAGTACGGAATCCACATTCTCCACATTGGTATGTTATTGTCCGTTTTGGGCCTAAGACCGTACGGATTTGCTCTTGGGACACTTCCCAAAAGGCCTCATAACAACGGAGGTTGTTTCCGTACTTATATACTCAAGATCATCCTCATGTCTAGCTAATATAGGACTTTGGTTGCATACCTAGCAGATAGGTCCGCAACACCCAATCAAAGTCAAGAAAAAGTTATAGAGCAATAAGTATTGGTCAATTTGTACACACCAATCATTCATGGAAATAAAGTTGTGGCCACAATAAAGCTTTTAAAGGAACTCATTACATTAGTGATGGCCGAACCGGTACATCTATCTTGGAAAAACAAATTATTAAGAGTAGGCTAGGGGGGACCTTAAAGCAAGTCTCGAAAATCATCAAATAAAAGCAAAGCAACAAAGGTTTTACTTTTTATGTTTTTTGTAAAAAAGTCAAAAAGATGCAATTTCCCAAAAGCCACTTCTTTATCAGACAGCATTCATACATACAATACAATCCCTTTTCGATCTTCAACACAACAAGCCAGAAAAGAGAAGGATAACCATTCATGGTAAAATCAACACAGTCAACACAACACATTGGTTTTATTTACTATTTACTACTACTATCTATATACATAACTTATTGGTTGATCATCTATTAATGGTGAATACAAATTCTAAATAAAATAAACTAAACTGACATAAATATACATAAATTGCTTCCTAGATTCCAAACCAGGTTTTTGAAATGATAACTTTCTTTGGGACAGCATGGATTGGAAGATCACAAACAGATCACAGTACTGTATATACATACATATATATATATATATATATATATATATATTCTTGGATGAACTTCTTGCTGACGTTTCTTTTTTTGAATCAAGTGTTGTAATGTGAAGATGGTAGAGAGAAAAAGAGAGACAAAATATAGCCCTAGTGTTGCTGGCATATTGTGTAACGTGTTACCCTATGCCCTAGAGAAGCCGTTCTTTCTTCTTGTATTCCATTTTAGAGGCTCTGTGCCTCTGCTTCTCGTTTTTCAAATTATAGTATAATGGGGAAAATAGACATGAAAATTCACTACAGGTACCCTTTAAAAAAAAACCCTTGTAAAATGTCCTTCAATAAAGTAATAACAAGAATAAATCTTTCTACTTCAAAAAATCATAGTTACCCATTTAATTAAGCATGTAATTCACCTGCACAATGTTCCTCTATCTTACTCGAATGCAGAATGAAACACTTTCATGTTCAAGAACTGGATATTATTATAGCTAATTATCAATCAAACTGATAGAAGAACGAACCAAGTAGTTTAAGGAGGAGGTGGGCAAGGCACATTTTCATGGAACAAGTAAGATACACTATATATAATGAATTTTGGACAATGAGATATTAACTAGGGTTTTGAAGCTGAGGCCAGTATATACCCAAGATCACAACCACAGACTTAGCAAAAGCTGTCGTGGTCCTGAGTTCAAATTTACATGATATGTTTGTTACATTTACAAGGAAATATATATATATATATATATATATATATATAAAAGGAAAATCATCATTGTGCAGTTCAATAATATATGAATTATTAAACAACAATTATAGAAACACTTATTTGAAGCACAAAATTTAAGATGGTAAATAATGCAACGTACTTCCATCTGAATCCACGGAAACCAGGCCAATTCATTAGAGATACAATATGAGATTTAGATTTGTAAAGAACACACCACAAGTAATTGACAAATAGGGACATATATTGCAAAGTAAATACCACAAAGTTTTATGAAAAAAAAAACAAAAACAAAAACAAAAAACAAATTAAAATTCATGACTTTGTGGTTTTAACAGTGTGAAATGGAATTTTCCAACAGTGGTGCAGAAAAGGGAACACTTTCTTGCTTGCACATCTTGAACTAGCTTTACACTTTCTTTTTTTTTTTTCTTTTTTTTTTTCAAAAGATTTACAGTGAGAAAGGCGAATTGCTGTGAAATGAAACCCTAAGAGAGAGAAAAATAAAGAGAATGTTTACCAAAGTTGAAAGGCAGATCTGAAACTAGCAGAAACAGACAGATCAGATACTTGAAGCCATCATGAAAAAAATCTGTCTAATAATGAAGCACAAAAGGGGGGTTTTAGACTGACAAAAGAAAATAAAAACCATCATAGCATCACCAGAAGAAAAAGAGTAATGATGAAGAAACTTTAGATGATACAAAATGGTCAAATACTTCCATCATTACACCAATCTGCACAACACTAACGACCTTAATTACTCTATAAATAATATATATATAACAAACAAACCCCCCCTCCCCCCCCCCAATTTAAAACAAAAAAGAGATATATATAGAAACAGCAAACAAACCTTGACATGCAAGTTGGCCATGGAAGCAATAATTGGGGGGAATGAAGCCTGGTCCGAGGACACTAACACATGATCTATCCAAAAATTGATAAAATTGAAAACATTTTAGATCTATAGAAATTGATCAAAAGAAAGAGTCCTCGAGCCAGACAACATTCCCCTCAAAAGAAAAAGCCTCCCCTTCTTGTTGGCTTAAAAATCTTCAAAATTCAATCTTGATAGTAAATGTTTCTGTGGGTGATGTGTTTGTTTGTGTTTCTCTTATCTCTTTATTTATCCCCCAAGAGTCTCGCCTTCCTTCAAGGGGGATGATAAAGAGATAGAGAGAGATGGGTGTGGGGGGAATTTAATTTTTTTTTTGTTTGGTTTGGTTTGGTGTGGTGATTCACATGAGAAGAGATGAGATTTGATGATGAAGAGAATGAGAAATGAGAGGGGGTTTATAACAAGAGTAAAAAGAGTGAGAAGCCAACGTTAAAAAAGACAAAACATTGCTGCACAACAGACCCTACCACCCGTTTCTCACTTCCAGAAATGACCACGACCCCATGCACAAACTGTTTTCACTCTCTCTCTCTCTCAATATTGTATGTATTTTTATTTAGTAGAATTTTCAAACCCACAATACCCACCGTTGGATATCCCTGATTATCATGATGTTAACACCTCGTACGGTGTGTGATTAAAACTTTAAAATGTGTACAAAAAAGGGCTAAAACAATTAGATTTTGGGCATGTAATGGTTTGATGGTGTCATCAAAACATAAATAAACTACTGTTTATGCATATATAGATAGATTGATATGTCTGATTATTTGAAGAAGACCCATTATGGACCGTAGGATTGGGAGAAGAAATTGTACTGTGATTGGAACTAAACTGTAATGATGATATAAATAATTGAATGAAAAAGGAATCAAAGTAAAGGAAGGATACAAGTGAGTCAGAGGAGTGGTTGAGTTATTGAGCTGCCCGATAATAGAAAACCCCATTTAATATATCTACACCTTTTTAGTGTAAAAAAATGTCTAATTTTTTAAAAGAAAAAAAATAAATAAATGGTAGATAATAATAATAAAAAAGTATTATTATTGACAACTTTTTTTTTAAATAAAAACTTTTGTTTTTCATGAAAAAGGAACCCTCGTCTGGCGTGTCAATTTTAGGGTTGGCGAGGAATTCGAGGCGATGACCGACAGATAGGGTTAGGGGTCCACGCTTTGCTTTTCACTTCGCCTTTTACCCTCTCCACCCCAAACCCAATTCCTCGGCGACTATTTACCTAGGTCAAAATATCACTACGTTTTCTCATTGGAAACCCAAAATGTTTCGAATTTTACATGAATTACCAAAGTGTTTTATTGACCTTTAATGGTGTCCCTAGAAAGGACACTAAAGAAGATTTGCGAAAACAATAACAAATCTTGAAAGAGATTTTCAGAAGAACAGATGGGAAACACATGCATGCATCTAATTATATGCGAAGATGCTATAATCCTTTGCATGCCCTCCATTTTATTCCCTGGAAAAAAGGGAATGTGACCTTCAAATTATCCTTATTTTACTATCTAGGTGTTAAGATAGAGACTTGGCAGTTGTCACTAGCTACCATATTATTTGATATTTCACTCCAGGCAGGTCCTCAATTTAAGGTCGACTTTTTTTTTTCTGTCTTTTTCTTGTTAGGACATTAGTCTCTTTCATTATTTTTTCCTTAATCGGGTGAAAATCAGAGAATACATATTGCATTAAGCCATTAAGTGAGTTTGAATTAAGCCCTTGATCGGGTGTAGATCGTGTAATTTTCTATTTTGAAATATGACACTAAATGTGTATGTCTAGATTTACCGACGATACTATATCAACAGTTCTGACTTGAAATTTTAACCGTAAAAAAAGAAGGGAATTTAAACACCATTTGAATTAAAATAAGATATACATATAGATAGTGTAGGTATTTTGAAATATATATATATATGACATTGAACATAAAATTTGCTAAATATATAATCTCACAATCACGTATATTGAAAAATGTATAAGGTAAAACTTGAATTTCAAACATAACTCAAATTTTAGTGATAATTGATGGCTATATATAGTTATATGCTTATATATTGGTCTTGAAGCTAAGTTAATTTGTTTTAGTAATTTAACATTGACCCAACAAAGTAAAAAATAAATGGAGTACATATTTTAGTTTGAATGCCAAAAAAAAAAAAAAAAAAAAAAAAAGATGATAGAGAGAAGTGTAGAGGTGAGTACGTACCATCACACTCATTAAAAATGGATTAATTGCAATGGCAGTCGATCACATATACTGTAACATATTTCAGATGTCCTTCTGAAATTGAATCAGAAAGGACACTGTGGATACACAAGCTGCTACAGTGATCTTTTTTGTCATTTACATATCCCACAACTTGCATTTTCATTTCAA
Organism: Acer negundo; assembly: GCA_035582765.1. Taxonomy (NCBI): domain Eukaryota; kingdom Viridiplantae; phylum Streptophyta; class Magnoliopsida; order Sapindales; family Sapindaceae; genus Acer; species Acer negundo. The sequence goes on from CM069236.1 coordinate 27,238,360, forward strand.
CTTAATTCCCAGCTGTTTCCCTTGAATTGATATTGAAATTAATTTCTTCATCTAATAATTTATCATTAATAGCACCCACCATCAACATCAATTTCTGTTTAATCCACAAGTTCTGCTACTAGCTAGCTAGCTATTAATTGATTATGATCATGATTAACAGGATTCAAAGATTTTGCTTTGTTAATGTCAATCACCAATCTCCATATATAATTCAAGACAAATTCCACGTGCTCCAAAAGGCCGGCCTCTCAAATCAATCAGAGATAATTAGTCTTTAATAATATATAAATCAATCACATGAGGCCATATTATCCAATAATTAGGAATTAAAGTCAATGAAAATAGTATCAAGCTAGACCTTTTTCCCCTTGTAAATGGGATGATGTTGTTACTTATTAGTAATTGTAATGCAACTTTAATCAAATCATCATCAAATCAACAAAACAATTTTGGCAATGAACTTATGAACCTTAATGAAGAATTATTAATAGAGAGAATCAGCGATAATATATATACATTGGGTGTGGTGGTGGTGCCCGGAAGATGTGCTGCAAAAATGCTACAATAACCTCTCTCGCACAACCACCCACCAAAGGCTCCACCATTCCCTCACTCTCTCTCTTTCTACTACTGTATATCAGAGTGACAAACGGAGAAGACGATACTGGCTCCAGATTTCAACGCTTTAAAAGTTCTTGAAAATTGTGTATATATATTTATTTATAGAGATTAGAGAGAGAGAGAGAGACTGAGATAGAAACAACACGTAAATGTCAAATCCTGCATCTCCAACCCAGGTTGTCGACTCCTCAATTATAATATTAATTACTATAGTACTCCTTTTTAACAACTAAGAAAGAAAAAAAATAAATTAAATTCAAATTTGTAGCAAAAAAAGACCAGTATTTTTATTATTTATCTCTCTGGCGTTCTGGCTCAATTAGCTTGATTTCCTCCGACACCACCTGGGTCCTTGATACTTATGTTCACTGTTCTCCATATGCATGGTCACGTGCTCTCGCTCTCTCTCGATTCTTTAATTAAAATCCCATTGAAAAATTAAAAATTAAGAAGAGGAAGAAGAATATATATATATATATTTATATATATGTGAAAAAAGAGGAGTGGTTGAAAAGCAACAAAAGGCTTAGAAAACTTTTTAGAGCTAGCTTTTTACCACTCAAGTCAATTTGATGTCTTCATCGAGAGAGAGAGAGAGATGGAGAGATACTCAATACTCTGTAAAGCAAAACAAACGTACAAAGGAAAACGAAAGCTTACGTGGGTTGTGTTGTTAATAAGTAGAAATTTTCAACTAGTAGACATATATATTAGACAAGCATTTTTATTTTTTTTTTCCTCACGCAATCCTATAATTTTGTTTGACAACCTTAAAATTCAATTTCATTAAAGGGAAAACGAGTAAACTTATTGACTAAAATGGGTTTAAAGCTCTCAGAAAAACTAATTCTCTATAGCCTATAGGCTGTAGCATTGTAATTAGTGAAGTAGTAAGTACAGTAGCTCCTCTTTGTTTGTTCTATTTATTTCGTTCTTTGTACTAATAGAATCCAATTACTATGATATTTGTACATTATTCAACTGCTAGATAGTGTACCACATAATTAAGCACAATTTAGTCAACATAATTGTACTCTTTAATTTATGATCTCATGATCGATCAACTAATACATCTATCTAGCTCCCAAGAGTATTTTTGCAGTTCACAAGGAGTCAACTTTGAAGGGATGAGACTTGAGCGCTTCGCCGCTACTGTGTCGTCTCACTAGAGAGTAGAGTATCTATATTGATTATTGACCTTCACTATTTTCTAAAAGCGTTTCCATCTCAATATATCAAATATTACATTAAGTTGTCATCTTTTTTATATCAAATTTTATTTCATTCCGATGTATCCATACCAAATTCTACATCAAAAGAGTATCTTTAAAGAATATTCTCCCAATATATATATATACAATACAAATTAATTTTTATTAATTAACTTATATAATAATAATTAATTTTTTTTTGGCATAACAATATTATTCTTAAATGATTACTCATATCATGTCCAAAAAATAAAATAATTACTATACCGATTATTATCCAACTAATTTTCACTTAATTATTTAAACTAAATTTTTTTAGAAAGAGATATAGATTCCATAAAAGATCCAATGTTACGTGATGCTCTTTTAAATGAACAAATGAGAATTTATGAAAAAAGAGGTTTATCATCCAGAGTTTCAAGGAGGAAGTGGATCGACCAATACTTTGACCAATATTTTGGTGGTGAACTGGTGATGGAGGAAGTGAAAATAATCAGGAATTCTAAATGGTTTTTTAGAATTATTTTCATCGAGTTTGTATTATTATTTTAAAGTTGTGTTGCAATTTGCTTTGCTGTATAGTTTATTTATGTAATGTATTAATTGCAATAGATTAACTAATTAAGTCAAGTTTTTTTTTTTTTTCTTTCAAATTATTGCTTTCGAGTCTTTTTATTGTTAAGCTATGTTATAATTTGTTTTATTTTATAGTTTATTTATGATATGTATTTAATTGCACTAAATTAAGTTTTTTTTTTTTTTTTTTTTACTATTTCAATAATTGTGTTTTGGTGAGAGGAGAAACTCAAATCCACAAACTCATGGTGTTGAAACAAGGAGCATAAAAGAACCAACATAATCTTGTATTGCATTAAATTAAGTTATTATAAACGTTTAAATTAGTTAAATGTATTAATTATTAATTAAATTTAATAAATAAAATATACATATATCAATATTGGTATCATTTTTAAGATTCCAACGAGATTTTTCTAACGTCATATTTTTTAAAAATACATATTATTATAATTAAATATGAAAATATCAAATTAATAATTTTAACAAATCATAATTGTCGATGTGACCATTTAACAAAAAAAAAAAAAAAAAATGGGGGGCATTTGGTGTAGCTACGATGCAAACCAGATTTGGTGTGCATTGTAGTTCCACTTAATTTAATTCGTGTGTTTGGTGTTTTGGTCGGAGAGGATTTGTTGGTGTGTTTGGTGTTGGTTAGCGAGGGGCATTTGGTGTAGCTATGGTGCAGACTGGATTTGGTGTGCACTGTAGCTTTACTACATTTAATTTGTGTGTTTAGTGTTTTGGTTGAAAAGGATTTTTTGATGTGTTTAGCTGTTTGGTGTGAATAGTGTGTTGGTTAGAGATGCTCTCAACTCGTCGGTGGAGAAAATTTGTAATTGTCACAATAAGTTTAAATAAAAAAGAGTTGTTGAATGTTCAATGAAATTAATAGTTTCATCAGTTTCTTGATCAAATATATTTTGTGTGTTCAGCTTAACAAATGTAGTCTTAACTTTACATATAAGACTAATGATAATTGCACACGTATGTATATATGTAGTCATTCTATTTTCAGTTTCGAACCGATATAAAATATATCGGTTCGAATTGATAATAGAAATACTATATATATATATATAGGTTCTCTCATAAAAGATCATTTAATTTAATTTCGGTAAGGATTAAGGACTAAGGACTAAGGACCTTAAAGAAATTGTGTCAATTTCTATAAATTTTGATCCAAAAATTTGTGTGGATGATAAATTTAATAAAATACACCTATCAATAAAATTGAATTTTTAAGTACTACTACTATTTATCCCGATTTTGATAAATATGAAAGTATCGGAAAATGGTTAAAATATAGAAAAATTCAAAAAAAAAAAAAAAAAAAAGTTATAGTGTTTGAAAAATTCTTAAATTTTATTCATAAATAGATTTCATTAAATATAACATCCATAAAAAAATTTAGATCAAAATTCATAAAAATGGATGTAATTATCCTTATCAAAATTAAAATAAGGAATCAATCAATATATTGCATATTTGCATACAACATTCAACATTTAACATTCCAGGTTAATCTAAATGAATTTTGAAGGTTAAAATTTAATATACAGACATAATTACCTAGGAATTGGTCGTGTCAGTAGGCATAGTAAATTCCTTCAAAAAGAGCTAAGTAGAATTAAATGCTTGTTTTACTGCTAATAATTAAATATTGTTCACATCATTGTTCCATTCCATCGCATCACTGCTCATAATGTCACAGTATCGGAAACTTCACCTATCAATTTGGATTAATAAATTTGGTCAATCTGTGCATTTTTGCTTTTGGTTTATGGAAAATGATTTACGGTAATGAATATTAATTATTTACATAAATTATATATCACATAACACGAATTTAATAGTTCCAAGTATACATCATATGGGTGGTTTTATGGAGTCTTGTATTCAGAAAATACATTCGTGTTTTTGTCCCCAGGTGGCTGAGGCCACAGATGCAAAATCTGTGGTAGATCTTGTGAATTTGGGTGTGATTCCAGCCCCTAATAGGCTAATATCGGAGTGTTGATATCTTCTCATTAATTAGTTGTAATTCTATTATTGTCTCTTCTGTTCCCAGAAAAGCGAATTTAGTTGCTCATGGTTTTACCAACTTGACGCTAACTTCTAAAAAGGATAGTTTTTGGATAGAGTCTTGCCCTCCTTGAGTGGAGCGCTCAGTTCAGACTGACGTATCAACATAGTTTATATTCTTCTTTTATTAATGAATTCTTTCTCTCATATATATATATATATATAAATATATCAGTCTTTCTATTGTCAATTAAAATTAATATAAAATATATCACTTCATTGTATATGGGTTATCGGATTTAAAAGATGTTTTAACAAGAGTATCCAACCAAATTAAAACATTTAAATCCAATGGTTTGTATGCAAAGAATTGATATATTTTATTTCAGTTCGAACTAACAATAGAAAAATTATATATATATATATATACAACACGAGGTTACGGCTTCGAGTCCTCTCTTTTTCCTAAAAAAACCCCGAATTAATGTAATACTTCAAAAAAACACTCACAAATGCATAAAAGCTCTGGGTCCGAAACTGGCGAGACCTCATCATACAAATATAAATTGGCATTCAAAACTAATTAACAAGTATTGTTTATTTTTTTTTTCTTCTAAAGTATTAGAACGATTACAATTGGATTAAAGTACTTTTTCCTTTTCAAGTCATGAATTATTATTCTGTTCCATTAGCATCTCCATGACTCCATTGCTGAATCTACCGCCAGTGGAATTGACCTTGAGACTGGCTGCTTTATTCTCGAATCGCTTATTATGCTCTAAATATTCATTAAACATTCGTTCCTGATCATCATTTGCAGTCAATTTTTTCGGTTCACCAAGAGAATCGTCATTCTTGGAATTTGGATTATTGCTAAAGCAAGGCAAAAGTGAAACCACATCAAAATAATTTAAACTCTAGAAACATATTGCAACTATAATAGTCTCCTCTTTTTTTTAGTTTTCGTCCCATAAATAAACATTCTCTTGTTCAATCAGAGTTGGCAACAAACCCATATTGAACAAAACTGAAATATGGGCTTCTGTGTACAGAGTTTTACAACCTAAAAACTGGTTTGATTTGGACCAGACTCAAATTTTCCAGAATAAGGCAATAAGCCATTTACCCAATAAAATGCAACCATTCATGTTTTCAAAATCATATCCAATAATTATAGGGGTCCATTTAGTGACATCCCCCTAAACCTCTATTCATAAATAAGACAGGGACATTTATGGAACATCCAACTCTCTGGACTTGTCATCACTTATCACGATTCATTTTTTTTGATATTTTTAAGGAACTATAAACACAAATATCTCCACCTCCTCCTCCAGAAACCACATCAGCAATTTTTTTTTATTTTTTTTATTTTTTTTGAAAAGATAGATTTTTGTTGCAATTCTCTTTAATGGATAGATTCCATGAATATGACTGCAATTCAATCCCTTCTCTTCTCTTCTTCTTGATCACTTGACACACACAAACACAAAAATAATTGACCGACAAGGTCAACCCTATTATTCCACTAGCTTATCGCCATCTTGTTCTCTCCAAACTCTGCGCTGGACATCCGATTCTGCTAATGTGGCACCACCCACTAGCTTCTCAAACCATCTGTCATTCTCATTATCTCGTCACCATTAGCATTCTTTTTTAACTTTAATTTCAATATTACCCTTTTTTTTTGCCACTCTTTTATTGTTAATTGGTCCATATATTTCTCTGTACTTACCCATACGTAAAATATGCTTGAATCCTGATCGCTAATCATAACCTCCTCCGCGCGCCTAATACAAATAAAAATCTGTAAGTCTCTCTCAAACACTGTCTTTGTCACTCTATTAATATTTCTCTTCCATGCCAATTAGTCTTGTGTTTATACTTTATATATATATATATACTTTCCATTTTGTTAGAATTGTTTGATATATCATTAGGCTTTCAAGTATTATCGTCAATATTAGCGTAACTCAACTGGTAGATGGATGAGCTTGAGACTTGAGTAAAAGACTCCCAGATTAACGGCTCGAGTCCTACCAATAGTGAAAACTTTTAAAAAAATACATACTCCCAGATTAATATATAGGCTTTCAAGTATTATTCAATCAGTACCGTCCAAATTTTGTGATCTAGATTCAAAAGATTATTAGACCAAGTCTTCCATGCATATAATGTTGTGTCTTTTAAGCTTTATTTAATGTTGTGGGGTTGCCTAAATGTTGATCTCTGATTGGCTGTGGAGTATAATATCAATATACTATAAAGCTCTTCCCAAATCCCAATATGAATTCAACACTTTTTTTTTATTATTATATATTTTTAGATATATGAGATAAGATTAAAAAAGATAGAAGAGTGAAGAGAGGGAGAGAATGGAAAGCTGCAGCACCACGTGGAAGGTAGACATAGATTACCAAAAAGCACAATAAGACAGACATCTCTACTTCAAGAGTTTTTGTGTCCCACCAGGACGACTCTCAATATTCTACGATATTGTACCAGATTTCAACACGTGTACTCAATAATAAAGAGTTATTTTTGCCCACCGCTTAAGCGGGTGAGAATATATTCACCCCCCTCTCAACCAAATGCCATGTGCCCATAAGCTAACCCATGGTTAACAAATATCAAAAATTTCATTAAAAAAAAATAAAGGAAGATAGGTAAATCTGTTAAAAAGCTTAAATTAATTTTTCCTAATAATTATTAAAATTTTAAAAAAATATTAAAAATTAAAAAACAAAAATCAGAAACCCTCTCATCTTATTATTATTTTTTTTAAAAAAGAAATTCTTCTCATCATCTCCGATGATATTCTCCAGCGCAACTCCGACGATATCCTCAAACGGCAATCTAGTGATTGGATTTCAGTGTTGCGTCTGGTTGGTTTTGCTTCGAAATTGATTTTTTACTTTGATTTTGGTTTTACTCTAGAATTTTTTTTTTTTCTTTTCTTTTCAATTTTACTTTGAATCTGATATTGAATAGAGTTTCTAGTGGTGAGTCGGTTGGTTTCTAGGTTTCGAATTTTCTGATAGAGAGTCAATTTTTAGGTTTAGATTTCTGGGTGGTTGTGTTTTTCGGGTGGTGATGTTGGTATTGGTAGTCTATGGGATTGGGAAATGGTGGTTTTGGTGGTCTTTATAAGATGCTGGAAATTGGTGATGAGATTTCTGGGTTTCTTTCGAAAAATGGTGGCGGTCTATAGGGTTTATGGTTTGAATTTTGGAATGCATTAAAAAAATGGTTTTAGAAAATGGGTTTTGATTATGGTAGACAGATTTTGATTTCAAATATGTATTTTTAATTTTTAATTTTTAATTTTAAATATCTGTTTTTGATTTCCGAAGATGATAGTCGGTGATTTTAAAAGATGTGGCTGTTGATTTTTAGGGATTATTATATGTTTTTTTTTCCTTTAACAGAAACAAAGGTAAAATAGACAAAATAGTATTTGGTAACCCTAGGTTAACTTTAACTTGGGGACACATGGCATTAAGTGGGGAGGGGGTAATACTCACCCTCCTTCAAGAGTGTGAGCAATAATAAAAAGAGGTTTTTATAATTTGATCCCTATCTAATTGGAAAAAGATATTTTTTTACTTGTTCATTGATTTTTCAATAAATTGGTCCTCATATAATTCAAAATACAACAAATTAGTCCTAAAATACAATAAATTGGTCCTAATACAATTTAAAATACAATAAATTGGTCATAATATTTTACTAACCGTCCGATCAATTTATTGTATTTTGAATTATATTAGGACCAATTTATTGAAAAATTAATTAGTAAGTAAAAAAATGTTTTTTCTCAATTAGATAGGGATCAAATTGTAAAAATCCCTAATAAAAACAATCTTCGTACGCAGAACCAAACATTACTTGACACGTCAAGAAGTACTACCTAAAAGCTCTAAAGAAAAAGACGACGTAATGGGGTACCGAGTTTTGACCAAAGGCAGGTGGCAGCATATCATTGGGTGACGTGTTACGGGGTGATAGATCCTTGTCGCATGGGCAAAATAATTTTTTAAGCTGAAAATTATAGATTTCTGGATTTCTTCTTCCTTATTTATTTAATTTAAACGGAGACTGTGGGCTGTGGCATGACAATGACTGAACCTAACGAGCGTCATGGCTGGAGCCTAGTAGGTGAGCCGTGAGCCAAGGCTCGCTCTCGCATAAAATTCAGCATATATAATATAACCATTTATTTTATTTTATTTAGGCTTGTCAAGGACCATTATGACTGTGATTTACCATCTGCTGATCCTGATTGCTGGATCCACTGCACTGCTTTTCATGCCATTTCATTTATTTTTATTGCTGTATATTTTAGCAACGAATTCTTTTTTTTTTGAGATTAATCGTTGTGAAATTTATATGCTTTGTAAATTGCAAATAAATAAATAATTTACTCTTGATTTATTTGTAATTGTTTAGTCATTAGTATACTAGGTAACGTACTCATTGTTTTTTTTTTTTTTTATTTGATCTGGATCCGGATCATTTCATCGTATTGTTCTCACCTATATAATCTATTGTTACGTGTCTAGTATAGTAAATTAACGGTCTTGATTATTCATATTAATCTTTGTCTTTTCTCTACTAAAATATATAATTATATTAATCAACACAATTGATTTAGATGAAGATAATATGAGATGATGAGGGAATCTTAATCTTTGTATAAAATTTTATGAAAGTATAATTGTTAAGGTAAAAAGTAAAAAATAGGTTCGATGGTTAAAAGTTAAAACTAATTGAGTTACAAATTGGGATGTTGAGAGTAATTTAGTTGATGCCAATTTTTTTTAATTAATATATATATTTTTTTAAGTTGACCTATATAATATAAGTGAAATTGGTGGAAAATGTCATATTTTTGAACTGATTTGACACCATAAGTGAGTGTTTTAATAAGTTAAGTTTAAAATGCACCTATTATGATGAACTACAAAAATTGTCCTTAGATAAATATTTTTTTTTTATTATGTTTGTACTTCCTAGACCACACTTTCAACAAAAATTAAAGTAGGTTTCAACTCCGTAACACACACACTCTCTCTCTCTACTTAGATAAACATTTTTTTTTATTATTATGTTTGTACTTCCTAGATCACACTTCCAACAAAAGTTACAATAGGTTTCAACTCAGTAACTCTCTCTCTCTCTCTCTCTCTCTCTCTCTCTCTAATAAACTTGTCCCCTACATCAAAAAGTTGAAGAACAACTTTCCTCCCCTTTCTTCTTCAACTTAGAAAGAAGTTGACGTTCTTCAATATAACAAGGTAATATATCTTTTAAATACTTCTTTTTTATACTGGCGGGTTTCTGAGTCTTGTAACACTGTTTTCGTTTCTTTTCTTTTATTCTACGAGTCTTTTGTAAACCTTAAGTTGTTTGTGATAATTTTGAATCTCCGAGCCATTGTAAGCTCTATCCGAGCCTTTTTAGTAAGTTTCTGAGTCTTTTAAAGTAGTGTCCTAGCATTTTACATCAATGTCCGAGCTTTTTTGTAAACCTTGTGTCAGATCCTTTTAAAGAAGTATTCGAGCATTTACAAGATGTTTCCGACCCTTTTCAAGTTGTGTCCGAGCCTTTTGCATAGCCGTTAGGTTTGTCAATGAAGAAGTTTATGAGCCTTTTAAATATGTTTCTGAGCCGTTTCAAGTAGTGTCCAAGCTTTTTCAGTAATGTCTGAGCCTTTTCAATATCCTCACTCGAGAGTTTTCAAGTAGTGTCCAAGCCTTTATAAATGTAATTCGAGCCTTTTGTATAAACCTTTTCCTGAGCCTTTTCTTAACATCTTAATTAGACATCTGTGAAAATATTTTACAGTACTGGGTTTTTATTGATGGTTTGTGATGATTATATTGACAGCATAATGAATCGGGTTAGAATAGTAATATTTCATAACCGTCGATGAGAGCAGTTACCTGATGGAAGTCAGAGGTTTGTTAGATCCGATAACCAGAGAATGTATGTGTCAAAGAATACGACTTACGAAGAATTAGTGGCGATCGTGCATACAATTGTCAAGTATGGTGTAAACAAATTCAATGTCGATCTACGGTCAATATCAATCGTTCATGACATTACATGTCTCACATTTATAAGAAATGACAATGATGTTCAGTTTATGCTAGGGGAAGATTGGATGATACCTCAAGTATGTGTCAGTTTAACTGAGAGGACAGCTAGAGATGTGATAGGGAATGATATTCCTCATTGTGAAAATACCCAACAATTTGGATCCTTTAGCGGTAGCAACCAAGTGTTCACACAAAAGATTGTCACCGAAGTTGGAGAAAACATGTGTGTTGTCCCACCGGTAGTGGTCAACCATGTAGATGTAGTTGAACCTCAGTTCGGCAATGTGTTTGGTTGTCGAATTGAGATGAATGATGAGCAGAACAATGAGCTGTACAATGATCAGGTAGATGATCTAGAAAATGTGGATGAAGAGCCTGTACAAATTCTAACACGTGGAAGACGTGTACAAAGAGTTAGTTGCACTGCACCAGATATGCCTGAGACTTCCGAGATCCGGCATAATGTAACTGCATCTAATTCTGATAATGTGACAACGTAAGCTATTCCCGGAGCAGATTCATACTCGTTTGGTAATGGTAGAAGCAACACCTTGACAGCGCAAGAACCTATAAGCATGATTTATAAAGGTCAATTTTTTTTCGAGTAAAAAGGATTTGAAGAGGTTAGTTGGTCATTTTACAATGTGGAAGAACCTTGAATGGAAAGTGAAAAGGTCCAATAAGACAACGTTACATCTGGTTTGCATCATTGACAACTGTACGTGGAAATTAAAAGCGGTGAGGAGAGATGAAGGGACTTACTTCCAAGTCAGAAGTTTTGTCAACGAACACAATTTTCCCTTAGAAGAGATTCACCGTCGCCGCCGATAAGCTATTGCAGTCATAATCGAAGAAGTCGTTGCACCTAGACTTCAACAACAAGATGGACATCTCATATGTCCCAAAGACATAATTGCCAATATGAAAACAATGTATGACATCCAAATCATGTACAATAAGACACATGATACCTTAGAGTATGCATTGTTATTGACCTATGGAACGCATGAAGATACTTTCCGACTGTTGCCATCTTTTAGTTACGTTATAGAACAGCAAAATCCTGGCACAATCACTGACTTACAGTGTGCAAACGATGGTAAATTCCTCTACTTTTTCATGTCATTAGGGCTCTCAATTAGAGGTTTCCAAAGGTGTATGTGTTATGTGATTTCAGTTGACGGTACATATTTGAAGGGAAGATTCGGGGGTACAATGTTTGTTGCAACTGCATAAGATGGAAACGAACATGTGTATCCATTTGCTTTTAGGTACGGTGATTCAAAAAACAATCTTTTATGGGAGTGATTTTTGGAATGCTTGAAGGGTGCCCTGGGTCATATAGATAATATGGTTTTCATTTCCGATCAACATGCAAGCACTGAATCAAGGATTTCTAAAGTGTTCCCTTATGCAACCCATACCATATGTTGCTGGCACTTTTATGAAAATATTAAGAAGCAATTTCACAGAAAGGATGTTGCCGACATAATGGACAAAGCAACTAGGTCGTACCGTAAATTCGATTATAACCGGCACATGGAGGAGTTACGTAACCTGCATAAGGCTGCATTCAATTATATCATTGTTGTCAGTCCACACAAGCGGTCCCGCGTACACTGTCCCCAAAAAAGGTACATGGTGATGACAACAAATGTTGCAGGGTGCAACTGCCAATGTTGACACTGACAGAGTTAATTAGGAATATGCTACAGCGCTGGTTTCACGGTCGTTATCGAGCTGCATAGTCCATGCGTCATTAATTGACCCATGCAACACATTTTGTGATCCTGAAACCTCTTGAGAAGTGTGGTTATATGACCGTAAATCCAGTTGACTGGAACATATTCTCTGTCAAACTGAAGGGTTAACTTAGCTCTAAAGACTTGCACATGTAAAAAATTCCAAATGGACTTTTTTCTATGTTCTCACGCACTCACATCGGCAAGGTACATGAGAAGTTACAGTTAACGTTTAATATTATCCAAACTTGAATCTCATTGTTTTCATTATTACAGGAAGCAAAACTTGGATTTCACATCTTTGTGTGCGGACTACTACAAGAGAGAGATAATTATTGATACATGGTTCCTATTATGCTTGTTGGCCATCCTTCTTCATGGGTAGTGCCATCCGACATCGCATCGTAGGTGGTTTTAAATCCAAAGTCGAATAGACAATCAAGTTGCCCGATGGAAGGTCGACATGCCACATCTTCAAAGAGGACAACCACACAATTGTGTAGAAGATGTGGACAAACAGGACATAATAGGAGGATGTGTTCTAACTCGCCTATGATTAATGAAGGTTCCAGCAGAATTGATCCTGAGGAATACCGTCATAAATGTAGCATCTGTCATTCAATTGGACACAACAAATAAACGTGCCCTCACAATGAATCTATCGTGGAATGAATGGAGCCGTTGATATTGATGTAATTTTAATTATTTGGAATTGAATGATAACGGCATTGTAACAAAGTAATGACTTTGGTTTCTTTACATATATATATATATATATATATAAACATCATACAACCCTAGATTGTGCCTACACATATCATACATATCGAAAAGACTTTAAAAACAAATATAACATATTCGTGTATTACAAAACCAGACTTTGATACCAATTGTAAGTCGCGTAGAGAAAAATAAAGAGTTTTATTTGAAATTAATCATTAAAATTAAGAACGGTATTTCCAATACCACTAAGCTTTCCTAGCTATGTCCCACGATCTAACAATTGTGTATGTGGGCACATCACGGATTCCGTGAGTGGATGAATAAAGGCTTGAGAGAACTGGAAGACAACACCTTGCTTCCCCTTGATGAATTCAGCCAACCCTAGTATGGGAGAATTTTTTTTTTTCTTTTTTCTTTTCCCTATATAGTTGCCGTCCACCTCTGTTCTCTGTAGGGTTCTGAATCGTTTCTTTTTTCCTGATAAGTATATCTTATATACTAGGAACCTAAGGTTTAGTATATCCAAATTAAAATAGGATTCCAAATCCTTTTTTATTACTTTTACTAGAGTTTGAACCTTTGACCTATTTATAGTAAATAAAAATAATCACTTATTATTTTATTACTTTTGTCAAGGTTAGAAACCGAAACCTCTATATGACAATTAATAATTCTTAATTATTAATATGTTAATTAAATAATATATTAATTAAATAATCACATCATTTAATTAATTCCCAAAATATATATTAAGTTACTTTCGTAACATGATTAATTGGACCATCCAATTCTTTGTGAGTTTTGTTACTATCAATCGTATAGGGCTAGCAAGAAAATGGACTCACATTTTTGAACTCTAATAATTCTTAGAAAAAAATAATTAAACTCTTTAATTAATATTCCACAATTATTAACCTTAGAGTTATTCCACTAAAAACCCAAGGTTGTAATCTAGTAACTGTAGATGTTTTACACAACAAATTTATCAGTGTCTATTGATATATCTATTACATATGGTATGATCCTCCACAAATAGTTCATAATTAGAGTTAGGTCATAAAATCCGTTATACCTATCTAATTATATCTTTTCCTTTAAGTACCGTTGATTCTCTAGAATGATTATATCCTTCATTCATTTATAGAAGAAGGAGAGCGCTTTTAATCGTTCAAGCCCCGAATCAACCCATAAGGGAGTTACTTATCTACTTCTCGCAAGAAGGAATGGATTCCACTATTGTGCTCATACATTCCTAGCCACAAGTTAAACCGTGATTCCAAGATACAGAGATATTGACCAAGAATGATATTCCGATCTCACCTATGGTAAATAAAAAACCACGATCTAACCTAAAGGAGTCAGTAAGACACTCAAGATTTAGATTACCCATATATAGCCATCATTAGTCAATATATATGAATCTTTTCAACTAATGGATCTTAGAGACATATTCATATAGATCGTGGTCTTGTCCAATATGATCACATCATATAAGGTGTCTCCATTCTCATAACACCATATGAGTAGTCTAAGATAAGACCATCGTACAATACGGAATGAACCGCAGCTGTAGATTAACCACAAATAAAGTACCAAACTTTATTTGTTTTCTACGGACTATTTAGATTGCATGTCTCAAACTGAATACCTCTGTATATGACATTCATATACTCAATTTGAGATTACATCTGACAATCTTGGATGTTTGCATATATAATATAAACATATGAATTAATATAAAATAACTACTTCTTTTATTATTGAATTTATAACATTTACATATTATAAGCTTTATAGCATAAATCTCAACAGTAGACACAATGCTCATCTGAAAGGGCTTATCCGTCAATACGTACGTCATATCACTCCTCTATCTATTCTTGTGAAACTCGACATGATGCAACATCAAAGGTAAAAACCACCTTAAGCATGGGATCTGCTCATTCCTGGTGTGCCATGTAACCTCCTGTCTGAACGGGTCTAAAAGGTAAATCTTCCCGACTATTAGGTCGACGCTGGCTAGTACCCAATGCTGCCGTCTAAGGTTGCAATGAATCAGAATCTGTAGGTGTTTCAGCAGTGTTATTAGTGTCAAATTTATATATATTAGAAATCATGTAAAATAAACACTCACCACGTCAACCTCGTGCCTTAATCGATTTCCTGACGGGAGCAATTCACGTACCACCGTAAGGTCATTAGCGAACCACTGGTACTTTAGCCTAGACCAACCCTTAGGGGGTTTGCCTAAAACCCCACTAGGTATAATTCCCTCCCAGTGAATATATAACTATGACTGTACATAGAAAATTTACCGAAACGTTAGGTAAAAAATGTATGAAACACATCAATGCATAAGCGAAAACCATACAATATAAACAATTACATAGAACTGTGAATCCAGTATGTTAATCCTCAGACCGTAGATAGTGAGGTATGCTTGATGAATCTTCAGCAGAATATGTAAGTACGCGTCAATGTGCTGACAATTTTAACATTTTGTATTATTAGGATTCTACCATTTCTGAAACTTCTATAGATAGCTCAAGTAAGAAACATACCGTATCTTCAAACTCCATGAAGTTGGTTTGCAACCGGTGGAACCAAGTGACAACAACTGGCTCATATAGATCCACATTACAACTGCATAATTGTTGAAGAAGTTAGATAACCAAGTAATTTGCTTAAGTGTTTCAAAATACTAAAAAAAATATTGTAATATGTACAATTATACTTACAATTCCCCTGTCTCGTTCCTCATGTAAGCTTGGTACGCCGCAAGTTGGTTAGCATCTACCAATCCCTTTG
The DNA here is from genome assembly GCA_035582765.1 of Acer negundo. Classification (NCBI taxonomy): domain Eukaryota; kingdom Viridiplantae; phylum Streptophyta; class Magnoliopsida; order Sapindales; family Sapindaceae; genus Acer; species Acer negundo. The sequence continues at coordinate 27,254,170 of CM069236.1, forward strand.
GCGCTCATATATGTGCTGGTTGTGGCAGTATCCTTAGCTTCTTCGGTCGACAGGGGTTATTGTATAGGGTCAACTTCTACCAACCTCGCATGCGAACTCGCGACGCTGAACGTGGACTGGTATCCAATCCAAAACACTGGGATTGACCGGAAGGGTGCGCTATGAAAAGGAACTCTCCCATGGATCTGCTAGAGGGGTGTGTTGCGTTGGGATCGACCGGAGGGGTACACCACGATGGAGGAACTCTGTCCCCGTGGATCACATAGAGGGGTACGTTGTGAGGAAGAACTATGTACCTAGGATCGGCTAGAGGGGTACGCTGCGATGAGCAGTCTACTGTGAGGTCCTAGGGCTGAACATGATGATGCAGCAACTGCTATGGTAAACCCTGAGGAAGTACCTGCTCCAAAAATGTTGTTTTCTGTCACAACATACCCCTACTGATCGGATACTGTCTCTGTAGTAACAGTATGCTCACATCCAATCTCTGGGTCTATCTCGTCCTGATGACTTCCTGGCTTGTCTCTAGGACTAAAGTCTCGGTCATCGAAGGGTTGACCATCCCGATGGGACTGCAAGGTCAAGCCCTGAAGCACCCAGATCAAGCCTAGCAACTTCGTATATTGCTGATCTCGTTTCTCATTACTTTTTCAGGCATCCTCCTTTAAACCCCGGACATCCTTCCGTAAATCTCGAACGACATCCATCATTTCAGTGAATTTACGGTCACAACGGTCTTGAAAGGATTTTGAAATTTTTAGTACTAAAATTGTTTACTCGTTTGAAATTGATTAATGCAGTACAAATATTTTTGCATACCTCTACATGCCCTTCAACGCCTTCTCATGAATCATCTTCAGTTGAACAATATCCAGGCATTGCGAATCGAATCTGCATATGCTTCACAGGAGTCCCACCGCCAGCCTCAGGCTCAGAACCCTCATTATCACTAGTTTCGATAGTCGTACCCTCGATATCACTAGTCCCGACAGTCGTATATTGTCCAGGATTAGGTACCTGAACGGGTTTATCGGCGACATTATACAGACTGCCACTCTCGTCTATGCCATCGTAGTACCGTTCAGCCATCTCAACTGCTGTCGGCACCAATTCAAGCCTCTCAAACCTCTAAAATCGTAATTAGACCATTGTAATTGTATACATACTAATAACTATAAACATTAACAAAAATGATACTTACCCTTTCAGTGAAAATCTTTGTCAGCTTTGTTGCCCTCGATTGCTGACTCAACTCCCATTTCAGAATACAGGGGACAAGTCGATTTCCCTATGGGTCCCAAATTGGTTGTTAAGCTCGAGGATAACCTCAAAAGCAAATATCTGCGTAATAGATAAGTACTATAAGAATCCAATATATGTATTCCATTAGTCATATGAAAATAAATAAAATTAAAGTACGAATTCAAATTCTAAATTCTCACCAACAGTGCGTGAGGTAGACCATATATATCGTACATCTTCATGGTGTGTATGTCAATGCCCTTTGCTTTCTGTCGTTTTTTGAACATGTCCCGTCGACCGTCCAACGCATGCTTAAAACCAGAAATAAACTACCTATAGACATGTGCACCCCCCGGGTACACATCAAAAGTGTCAAAGTCCTCGACTAGGCGCCAATGCCATACTGGAATTTTCTCTCTCTTGTCCAACCCCATCAGTATCTAGTTTAGCATATACAATAAGCACAGCTTAACCACATCGTACTGCTGCTCAAAAACACCAATCTGTAGAACCGATTTTAGCTTTTCAAACTCGACTTCATCTCGACCATAAAAGCACCGCCGGTGTATGCCATTCTCTACCATATCATACCTCGCCGTGTCGGGAATGACTCCGAACTTCAAACTGGTGATCAAACAAAACTCAACCTTCGAGAATTGGACCGAATGACAACCTAACAAAAATCTCATCTCATCTCATCTCATTTTCTGGCCCATCGTGATACAACTCGTGCATAAGCAGCCGATGGACAATGCCAGCTGAAAACTTCATCTCACGATGCATCCGAAGGAAATGTCCAAAACAAGACTCTGTATACCGACGTCGTTCTTCGACCGCAAGATGTTTAGGTACCCTGTTAAGTGCGTTGTCAATATCTTGAAGGTCATCTAAATGGTCATGTCGAGTTATTTTTCCCTCGTACCATTCTCCCATTGGAGTTTTAAGAAAATCCTTCAGCTGATTCTTCATCTGCATATTCATAGGAAAAATAAGTTCATTAAAAGGCTTAGAGATTCAAATTTACCAAACCTATTAATATTCATAAAAAAACTCGGATTACAATTGAAAAGGTTCGGACATAGTGTTAAAAGGCTCGGAGATTCAAATTTGACAAACCTATTCATAAAAAATAAAAATAAAAACTCGAATTACTATTGAAAAAGCTCGGACAATATTTTAAAGGCTTGGAGACAGTATTAAAAAGCTTGGGGATTCTAATTTGACAAACTTATTCATATTCCTTGAAAAAGCTCGGATTACTATTGTAAAGGCTCGGATAATGTTTCAAAGGCTCAGAAACAGTGTTAAAAGGTTCGAAGATTCTAATTTGACAAACCTATTCATAAAAAATAAAAAAGCTTGGATTACTATTGAAATGGCTCAGACAGTGTTAATAGGCTTGGAGATTCAAATTTGACAAATCTATTCATATTCCTTAAAAAAGTTCGAATTACTATTCAAAAGGCTTGGACAGTGTTTCAAAAGACTCGGAGACAGTGTTAAAAGACTCGGAGATTCAAATTTGACAAACCTATTCATATTCTTTAAAAAAACTCGGATTACTATTCAAAACGATCGAACAGTGTTTCAAAAGGCTCAAAGACAGTGTTAAAAGGCTCGGAGATTATAATGTGACAAACATATCCATATTCCTTAAAAAAGCTCGGATTACAATTTAAAAAGCTCTGAGAATGTTTCAAAAGACTCGGAAAATGTGTTAAAATGCTCAGAAAAAGTGTTAAAAGGCTCGAAAATCCATATTTTCATCATCTTCTACACAAATTTTTCATAAATTAAAATCCTAACATAACCCAGAACCATACTCAAATCGAAAAATCAAACCTAATCTACATGTCTAAACAACACCCAACATCAAACACACACATAAACTTATCAAGAACAAAAACGACATCAAAACATAAACTTACCACTATCAATATCAGATTCTTGTTGACTTCAGGATTGTAGTGCTACTGCCGGTGAGTTCGCTGTCAGATTTTCAGGCGTATGTTGTTGCAGTCGGTTGCTTTCTCTCTCAACTGTTTCTCTGTAAGTTTCAAAATGACAGAAATTGATGAAACAATAGGTATTTTTGTCTAGTCACCTAAATAGATGTCTTTCAAACGTGAATTAGTAATGTGGTGACTTTCTTACAAAACTCAGCCCAAATAGTGACAAAAATTTTTGAGCCCCATAATATAGTAAGATTTTTCTAATTACAAAGTAGTACCAAGATAAGAAAGACAATGATATTTACCCTTAAAAACGTCATTGTGAAACAAAAAGGAAAAAGAAAAAGAAAAAGAAAAAAGAAAAAAAAAAAAAAAAAGCGAGTGAAATAAACTATTGCATTTTTGTTCAAATGTCATTTATTTTCGGAATGAATGCAGAACAAAGAAGAAATAGAAGCTTTGATGAGTTCGAATGTCAATAAAAAATTGTGATTATATCACTATGTTAATCTATTAAGATTATCTTAATTGAATTGTAAACTGGACAAATTTTATGAATTATTTGTCTTTAATTTATGATTTTATTTATTTCCAAAATAACATTGCCTCTTTCATTTTTAACATATAATTGTTTAGAAAAAGCCGTTTTTCACTGTGATACGACTTGAATCCTTTACTTTTTGTTTTTTTGTTTTTTTGTTTTTTATTTTTATTTTTATTTTTATTTTTATTTTAATATCATGTTGTTTTTGTTTTTGAAAATCACATGTTAAATTGTTGAAGACTTTTTTTTTCCCTGTTGTTATTTTTAAACACTCTAGGGATAACTTATAATATAAGATTAGACCCAAAATTATACATATTTTTGCTAATGTAAGACAAAAAACTTAAACAATGACAATCTAAAAATGATAGTTAATATCGATTGAAGTGAATAAGAATTATTGATAGATTTTTTGATGGAACTATAAAGATCTTCTACAGTAATGAATTAGTAATTAAAAATTGTACAGTATTTTACACACTAAAATTGCATAAATCATGCAATGAATCTAGGCAAACTCCATTGTTTTCCAAAAAGATATTGGAGAGTATCCAGAGTTTGATTAATGCAGACATAACATATGATAAGATACACCATATATATATAGAACAGGCCAGCTTTGGAGGAAAACGATTGGTCAGTCAGATTATAATAAGCCAAGGCAGTGTAGTGTGTATTGTTTTGTTTGGTCGAAATTTGTATTAATCAATAATCGACATAACACACGGGGCTCTCCAATGATACAGGAAATGAATTTTTTAAAAACAATACTGTGTTCTATCATCTATGGTAGCAGCGCAAACAGTTTTTGATATTAAAAAAAAAAAAAAAATGGAATAATGAAATGTATATTAGACGGTAGAACGTGATTCACGCAGCCGACACTCTTCGCGCTGTTGAGGACAAGCTAGGGCTGAGGTTGTGACTTGTGACGGTGACGATGATGACAATGGAGATTTTAATATTTATATTAAAAAATATTATTTAAAAAGTAAAAACTATGTCGTAATGCATTTCATGTAATTAATTAACTAAAATAAGATTAATTAATTAAGCCACGAAAGCTAGGCTAGCAAAGAAACGGCTTGGACCCGGAAAAGGAGCTTTCAAATTCATAATTTAACATAGAATATATCAATTTTATTTATTTATTATTTAATAAATAAATAAAAATAAATAAAACGAAGTGTGAAAAAATGGACAACGTTTACAAGGCACTAGTGGAGAAACTGTATACGTTATCAGGGTGGATATATAAAGAAGCAATGAGAAACACAAGTGAAACTTGAAATTGAAAACCACAACAACAGATTAAATACATGCAATTCACAATCTCATACAAGTTATCAAGTAGTCAGCACAAAACCCAACAAAGATGTTTGATGGAGGCGAATATTCTTCTATGGCTGATGAGCCTTTTGATGACTACATGAACGAGAACGAGAACGAGCTCACAAGTTCAAAGAAGAAGAAGAACAACAAGAACAACAAGAGAAGATTCAGTGATGAGCAGATCAAGTCATTGGAGATCATGTTTGAAAACGAAACCAGACTTGAGCCTAGAAAGAAGCTTCAATTAGCTAGAGAGCTTGGATTGCAACCACGACAGGTTGCGATTTGGTTTCAGAACAAGAGAGCTAGATGGAAGTCAAAGCAGCTTGAAAGGGACTACAACATACTTCAAGCTAATTATAATAGCTTGGCTTCAAGATTCGAAACTTTGAAGAAAGAAAAACAAGCCTTGTTTGTTCAGGTACTTAATTAGCTTCCAATTATTCAATTTTATAGGAATGCGAATTTGGTTACAGACATTGAAGAAATATTTATATGGGATCTAATGGAAGTGGTTTTGATGTTTTGACAGTTGCAAAAAATGAATGAATTGTTGCAAAAACCAGGAGAAGGTGTGAACAGTACTGACAGTGAAGTTGTAGATCATGATCATGGAGAGAACATAAAGTGTGAATCGGAAGTGAAACTGAAACCCAGTTTGTCATTTGAAAGATTAGACCAGAGACTTGGTGTTTTGTCGGACGATGATAGCAGTATAAAAGCAGAGTATTTTGGTCTGGAAGAAGAAGTCAATAATCTTATGACGACGACTATGGTGGAACCTGCTGAGAGTTCACTCACATCACCAGATCAAGATTGGGGCAATTTTGAGTCTGATGGTCTCTTCGATCAATCTAGTAGCGAATATCAGTGGTGGGATTTCTGGTCTTGAATCATTTTAATAAAAAGAATTGGCACCAAGAATGGAGAAAAAAAAAATGTAAGCAAAAATAATCTTTGATTGTGTAGATAAACTGGAGGTGGGCTCACTGTGAGCCACAATTGAGGGAATTGAAAGAGATCAAGATTCAATCTAAATCTTGTTGGTGCCACTACAAGAGATCATGTCAATGTAAATCCAACTTCACGGGATTTGCTATGAATTTGCAATAAAAACTGATCTGGGTCAGAAAAAAAAAAAAAAAAATCAGAGATCTGTGAAATCGATGTCCATTTGATACCTTCAAATGGGTCTTTTTTTTTTTTTTTTTTTTTTTTTTTTTATATATGCCGAGGTGACATGAATGAGCAAAGATTGTTTTGTGAGTTGTGAGTCAACTGTGTGCTTGAGAGACTAAACTAGATAGATAAATAGATAGAGCGATCCTGCACAAGTAATTTACACCAACAACTTTGAAGGAACCCCCATCTGTGTTAATCGACAATATAACCCCAATCCCCTGTTTAATTAGGTGCCTTAATTTCTATATTTTTAGAGTTTTTTTTTTTTTTTTTTTCCCATTATTGTCTGGAAAATTATGATAACTGACATCAAATTAAGAGATGATATTAATAAGTCTAGTTATCTTGTATGAAAAATCTTAAAAATCCATCTAGAAAACAAGAAGAGCAAGAAATTGATTCAGTTTTTTTTTCAATGACAGATCTACATTAACACAAATAAAATACAATGTGTTTGTTTGTGTTCAATATTTTCGTTATAAAATTTAATATTTGTTATTTTTTTTACAAAATGACATCGATTGAAACCTGACGTAACGTGAATCAAAATCTGACAATTTAAATGAAGTACGGGACGGCAATGGCATTTTTTTATGGCACAGGACAAAATTATAAGTCCTCCGTTGTTTTGACTACGGGAACCATTGCCATGTGTGTGGCAGAGCACCACAGTCGCTATTGAAATTACATCTCGGTCCCACATTTTTAGAACTATCACTAATTTTACTTAATCAGTAATTACACAAGATAATTAAAGATGTATTGATCTTAATTGAAGAATCCATTTCAAGATTCTCACGTGTTAACAGTTAAAACACGACTTTTGGTTTAATAAAAAAAGTAAAGACAAGGATTTAAAAATAAAAGTAAAACGAAGTATCTTTTTTTTTTTTTTTACAGCGAAAAAAAAAAAACACAACAAAACCGCAGCAGTTTTGTCTGAAGTTGTGATGTATGTGGTTTGTGTGTTGGGAGTTGGAGTAAAGGGAAAGTGATGAACAACCTCTCCAATGGAGCTCTGTTAGACCACCACACCACATTCACTTGCAAGTCAATACCATCTCTGGTTTTCTACATTCTAATTCCTCTCTTCTTCATCGGTCTCTCTGTCTCAATTTTCATACTCATTGTCGTCAAAAACGCTGCGTTTTTCGTTTCCTTTCTCTTGCTCTCACTTTTCGTCTCGTCTTTTATAGCCTGGAACACACTTAATCGGAGACAAAAAGCTGCCGTTTCCTTCTTTCTTCGCTCTTTTCCTGACTCTGACCTCGCCGTCGCACGTGACGGACAGCTTGTTAAAATCACCGGGGTACACTGCTCTTCTTCACTATTTATTTCACAATTTTTGATTAGTTAATTCAGATATTTTATGGGTTTCTTCTGGTTTTTAATGTGGTGCATTGTGTTTTTTTTTTTTTGTGAATCAATTTTGTGGGTTAGTTGTATTTCAGCTTTGGGATGTTAAATGTGTTTGGTTGCTGGAAGCCCCAGATAGTGAATATAAAGAAAATTGAGAATGCAAGGGAATGGGGAGGCTTATTGGGGATTTTTGTATTGGTTTATATTTGATTGTTTATTACAAAAGCGAATATAGAAATTATGTTGTTTCCTACCAACCAAACAAGTAACGTTAAAACTACTGTTCAATTTGTATTTGGTTACTCAGTTTTGTGGATTGATTTTATTTGGGGGTTTTAATTCTGATTTCTGATATCATTCAAGGGAATAACTCAATTGACTAGATGATTTTGTAGTCTTTCATCATTGCCAATTGGTGTGTCTATTATCTATAATTTTATTTCTATGAATTATTTCACTGAATCCTTTCTTTGTGAGTAATCTGATCCTCAGAGAAATAAGAATACGTACATTTGACAGTACGTAGGTAATCCTTCGAGGTTTCAGTGATTGATAATTTTAATCTTGTTATATGAAGATCTCATAGCAAGTTCATGAAGCATTTGAATTTAACAAGTCAATCAGTCTTCAAGGTTCTTTGTGTAGATAGATTTTGCAGCAGAATTTAGTTCTTCTTGTTCAAACATAGGCTCCCAATTGATCAAAGTACATACTTCTAGGTAGACTGATAATTTGGTTAAAGAAAATAACAGCATTAGCTAAAACCTATCGAGTTAAGAGTAAGTCTTGCTCTACATAATAACTCGCACTTGACGTTGTGTCTATTTGCCTTATATTTTGAGGTGCTTTGGTAAAAATCAGAACATGTTTGTAAGCACATCATACTACAGATTGGTGAATTGGTCCTTTTTATGTTACTGATGACTAACTTTCATTTCCTGTGACAATAAGATCCTTTTACTCTTGTTTCTCACTCCTGATTCTGCTTTATATAACATATAAATATAAAATTTCTCCTTTAATTGAATGCCGACAACATTTTCTTACCACAAATAATTTCAGCAAGCATCATGCGGGAGTGACTATTTGGAATCTTCATATGAAAAGGCTACCAGATGCATCTATACATCAACTCTTTTATATGAATATGGAAGATTGGGTCTCAAGCCTGCGGATGTAAACAGAAGCTGCTTCCAGTGGGGTTTAGCATATTGTGAGGTATGTAACTTCTGATGTTTTAACTGTCAACAGTACAGACAGCCTTTAATTATTAGAAAACCCTCCTGTCGCATGTCCTTCCGGTTTTTTTCCATATATGTTTCAAATTTTGAGTCTATATTTGCACTAAAATGATTTCAGATGACATGAATAACTATTCTCTTTTAGTTAGTTGTTACAGCGAAATTTCTGGCACTCCATTTGGAAAAGCTTCTTCAAGTAGATCTTTTAGTAGTAGATCTTTTAAAGTAGATATTTTACAAGTAGAGCTTTTAATGGGAAGTTGTTGGTCGTTTGGTTGTCAATCAGAAAAAGCTTTTTTAAATTTGTAGGATTACCAAAATATTCAAAAACTATTTTAAATGACAGGGTTATATTAGACATTTTAGTGTTATTAAAAAAGATAAAAAGGATCTACTTTGAAAAGCCTAAAATTTGAGCTTGTCAAAGTAGACATAAAACAACGTTTTTAATTATCCAAAAGCTCTACCGAGTGATAACCAAACGATACAATTTTGTTTTAAAAGAGGTTAGCCAGTAGAGAAGCTCTTCCAAACGGACATTTAAGTATGCTCAAGTAAATTCAAGACAATTCATTGGCTTTCAAATCCATTTTAACATTGGATTCTATTCAGAGTAATGTGATCCAATACATTGCGGTTGTAAATATCACTGCCTCAGCACACATTCACTTTCACTCATCCAAGTTGTCCTGGTTACTTGTATAACTCACAGCAATAAGACTTTTTCCTTTTTTTTTTCTCAATTGGTGCCCTACCTTAACATTTTCACTGACCTCAAATTGCTGCCTTTTCGTCTTGACATGTATTTCAACTGAACTCTTTTCATATATAAGTTGTTTTTCAGCTGCCCAGCCTTGTGTTGTGAGCATGAGAACTTTTGAAGGTCATAGAACGTGATCATTTTGTCTTGGATTTTTCTTTATTTATCTTTCAAAACACCTAAAATCAATGAATAATACAACATCAGGTGAATGTAGAATCAGATATTATGTGAATGTCTGTGGTCATAGCTATTATTAGAAAACTAGTGGCATTTTGTTTATCTGGAAGTTTAATTTTATTCTTCGGTTTTCCACCTGACAGAGGTTCTCCACTGACTTTTACGTAACTGATCGGAAGTCTGGTGCAAGAGCTATGGTGAAAGCTGGCCCTGGTTGTAAAGTTCTTCCCTTGATGGTTGAGAGCACAATCGTCACAACTAGACATTGCAGAACTTTATCTACTCACCTGAGAAAATGGTTGAGAGCCAGAAACCTCCCAGTTGAACCCCGTCTACTACGACTGGAAGAAGGGTAACCCATTAATTATTATGTTTTGTTTTATGCGTTTACGTTAACTTGCGATGTCGACATCGCAAGTTAAAAGTGTCTAAATTGTGAAATTGGATGAGTTTTTTGGCAGGTATATTCAAGAAGGCAGCTGTGTGACTGTTATTGGAATGTTGCATAAAAATAACGATGTTATGACGATTGTTTCGCCACCACAACTCATCTCTACAGGATGTCTATGGCAAAGGCTGCTTCTTCCAATTGATATTGATGGACTGGTCTTGGGGGTCTCTAATCTGACTTGTCCTGTGATCAACCCAGGTCCTATACAACATCCTCACCCAGAACAATAATATCTGACCTTCCGAGGAAATTTTATATATATATATATATATATATATACACACATACTATTTGAAATTTTAGATTATACAGCTGATTTCGTCCAGAAATCTACTGTTATTCTCCTTTAAGTTTTTTAAAGCGTTAAATTCCTCCAAGTTTGAACCTGCTTTCAACTGTAAGATAACTCTTACTTGGAAAAGCTCTTGTTTAGACATCTCATAGCATTCACAGCGGGTGTAATTTAGACCCAAATAACCATATCCACTTTTAACATCTTAGAGCAATCATAGTGGAGTCTAATTTAGACCTAAGTATCCGGATCCAGTTTTGGTTAGGAGCACAATGGGGCTTGCGGGACCTAGAGGACCAATTCCACTTTGAGTTTCAAATATAGAACTCAAAATGGAGCTGGCCCAATGATCGGGAGTTTGACTCCCAAACATTCAAATATGGAACTCAAAATAGAGCTGGTCCAATAATTGAGAGTTTGACTCCCAAACATTTGATTCATATATATATATATATATATCTCATTGGGCTAACTCTATTTTGAGTTCTATATTTGGAACTCAAAGTTGATCAGGTCATATAGGTCTCATAAATGGAGCTTGCATAGCCTTCAACCGGAACCACTTTTTAAAAGTGGATCTTGTTATTTGGGTCTAAATTAGATCCCCACTATGAATGCTCCTGCATACTCAACTTTTAAGCTTTCAAGTCATCAAACTCTTTGGATTATTATTTTTTTCTACATCTAAGGCTTATCGAAGATGGTAAATGCTAATAATTTAATCCAACAAGACTTGATAGCCAACAACAGAGCCTGATTTTGAATTGGGGCTCGTATGAAATTTTAAAGACGAGGATGGCAGGCATCAGAGATTGATCTGTGTTTTAAAATCACCAGTTCCCAGTGATGCGATCTGAGTTACAAAGATGTAGCCGAGCATAACACCTAAAGAATGAATTTATTTTAAAAGAAAAGAATAAAGATCAAACCAGTTGTACAATTGCCACTTTTTCGTCTTGATTATGTGTATTTCAACTGAATCCATTTCATTTATGTGAATTTTTGTGTTTCATAGCTATTTGCCTCGTCTAATGAACAGATACATAGGTTCGGTTGCTGTAGTACTAGTTGACAATTATTAGAAAACTAGTGACAGAGCTTCTCTCTAGACTTATAGGTAACTCATCGGAAGTCTGGTGCAAGAGCTATGGTGAAAGCTGGTCCTGGCCTTGATGGTCGAGAGCAAAATCTACTAGACATTGCAGAACTTTATCTACTCACCTAAGGAAATGGTTGAGAGCCAAAAACCTCCCGGTTAATAGACGGGGAGGATGGTGGCATATAAATTTTAACACGATTTTTTAACTTTTAGATCACTAACATTTTAATGGTTTTGATTAAACCACATGTATCATTAAAAATATATATATATATATATATATATATAAACATTTTAAACTTTTTTTCTTATTTTTGTTTCTCTCTCATATCTCTTGTGCAAAATTTATAAATAAATAAATTTGTAAAGTCTCATACAAAATTGGTAAAGAACAATCGAAAATAGTGATATAATGCAAAATATCATGTTTTGAGTTCTTCTTTCCACCAAGGTCATAACGCCACACAAGTGGTAGGGGAGATCGGGGGTTGTTTTTTTTTTATCTGAAAAATGAATAGTCTTAAATTTTTTTTTAAAATTGAATAGGGACTAAAATCTGAACCTGAATGATATGTTTTTTTTTTTTTTTTTTTTTTCTTCTTACATCTGAATATATTGTCAACATGTATATTTTTTAAAAGTAAAATTGTCTGAAAATAAATAATTTTATATTTATATCCATATTAAACAATTATATATATAATATGAAATAAAAACAATCCAAAAATAATAATTATCTATGAACACATATGATCATGGTCTTCTTTTTCGATTACAAACAAACTTCATTTTTATTAAGAAAAGAAAATGTTTATTTTTCTTTTTTAAAAAAAAATAAAAAGGATAACAGGAAAGCTCACACGCACACACACACTCTCTCTCTCTCTCTCTCTATATATATATAAATATCACCGTAATATCATAATAAAGTATTGATATTAAACACCAATATGAGAAGTGATTAGATTTTTTTTAAAAATAAATAAATAAATAAAAAGGATAGCAGGAAAGCTCACACGCGCACACACGCGCACACACACACTCTCTCTATATATATATATAAATATCATCGTAATATCATAATAAAGTATTGATATTAAACACCAATATGAAAAGTGATTAGATTTTTTTTTTTTTTTTTAAAGAAAAAACTATTTAAATTAAGTAATATATTAAAATAAATATTTTTATACCATATATAATTATGATGACATTAGAAATATGTTATATATAGGGGATGTATCGGAAGAAAAGATTTTGAATCGCATTTAATACAATTAAGTGATTTGCAATTAAGTGAAGAGTCATGTTTTTTAACTTTCTATTTTAAGTTGTTTTTTTGATATTTTTAGGTTATTTGACCACTTAAAAAAACAAATAAAACAACTTAAAAATTATGATTCGTATCCATTAAGTTTTAAGTGGGAAAAACAAACGACCCTCAAGATTTGGCTTTCAAACATTTACACGAGAAAATTTATGGAGTAATAATAACCATATTTTTCAATTAGATGATAATATTACCATTCATAAATATGAATTGTACACCTATATTTTATTAAAAATTTTAATTATAAAAATATTTCAATAAAGATAAATTACTTTAATTAAAAATAAACCAAATACTATTTATACATATTAATTACACCTATCATATCTTCGTCTATATCTCATAAAAAAAAATTAAATAAAAAAAAAAAAAAAAAAAAAAGCATGCTTTGTTCTTCCTACACTTACGATAAAAAAAAAAAAGTCGTTTGTCATGTTCAGATCGCCGGATGGTGAACCCAGTAGTGTCTAGACTCCAGATTGATGGAACTCAAACAAATCAGGAAGAGCCGCCGCAGTTGGTTGATGAAAGGATCAAAGAGATCATGTTAATTGCTCAGAAAGTGTCTGTCTGTCTGTCTGTAAATGACTAAGCTGCTTGCACCTCTAGCTTATATTTAGAAAATTAGTATACTTTAACCCTAATTTTATTTTAAGTATCAAAATTTCTCATCATTGTATGATTATCATATAACAAAGTATTAAAAAAAAAAAAAAAAAAAAATTTCAGATAACCCTGATCACACAATAGTATATATTTCTTTACTTTTTTTTTTTTTTTTTACCTTTCTTTTGTGTCTAGTTATGAAAAAAAAAAAAAATGAGAAGTAATTCTTTTTAAAAAATAATAATAATAATAATATATGACATTTCACTGACATAGAAGGTTTTAAGGCTGCTGGGATGAGTGGGGGTTTTGAAGAAAAAGGAGTAAAAAAGAGTTTGGTCATTGATTTTTTCAGTGGAAAGTGTTTTTTTTTTTTTCCTTCAGAGAAGTTTCCAAGTTTGAAGGCGCTTTCAACTGTAAGATAACTCTTTCTTGGAAATGCTCTTGTTTAGATATCTTACCCACTCAAATTTCATGCTTTCGAGTCATCAAACTCTTGGGTTTTTTTTTAATCTACATCTATGAAGGCTTACAGAAGATGGTAAATGCTAATAATTTAATCAAAAATGCTCAATCTTCCAACTTAAATTCAACAAGACTTCATACCCAACTACAGAGTCGGATTCACTTTGAATCAGGGCTCGTATGGAATTTTAAAGACCAGCATGGCATGGCATGCGAAACCGGTCCCCAGAGATTGATCTGTGTTTTAAAATTACCAGTTTTTAAAACTCTAAAGAAAGTTATCGATAATACTTGCTACTTGCCCAAACGAAACAGAAACAGAACAAAAAATAGAAACACTAATCACAGGACATCAAAGCATGTCAAGACACAAGTAGCATTCAATTTATCAAGCTAATTTAACAGGAAATGTATCAACCAAGGTATTACTAGCAGGCTGAGAACTGTATCCACTATCAATGCCTAAAAAAGGGGACCAAGCCTGAAAAGATTTGAATAACTAAATACCTAAAACTGAAAAGATTTGCATAATGACTAATAAATTCCTTAACCAAGTCTGAACACGCAATATTATAACCCAAAATTAAGTTAAACTACCGAACAACAGTTCGGTTTGGAATCATCATAATAGTACTACAATTTGATGCTCTAGGTCTAGACCAAACAACTAATAGTCCATAAAAAGACACCTTATCCGAAAAAGGCTTGAAAACACGTTCCTAGCAGGAAGAACGCAATCAGATACAAATACAACCATTGACCTGCAACTAATTTAAAAAGCTTCATGATCACATCTACTTGATCTTCTTCTTTGGCCTCAGCTACAATAGAAACATTAACAAAATTTAAGTTCATCAACTTTATTCTTAAATGATGGGCAAGCAAGATAAGCATATAAAATGCTAAAAGATATTTTAGGGGGGAAAAGAAGGGTACCTGGTTGCTGTGTCCACATTTCTTCTTCCTGCAGTTGACAGCACGGGGATGTAGCCGAGCATAACACCTAAAGACAAAATAAAGAATGAACTTATTTAAGAAGAAAAGAATAAAGAGAAACCCAGTTCTACAATACATATAAGAGTCTACTCGATCACGTCTAAATTGAATCTATACAACTCAAAACCATGATAGGATGTTGTAATTAGTTTTCAAATTGAGCAAAATGGGTTTGTGTTGATGACTCATATGTTCTACACCTAATCATTACAAAAACATTTTCCCCAGTACAAAAGCTTGGCCTAACCCTAACAAATACAATTGCATGTATAAACTATGGCCAAATTAATCCATATTTTCTAATAAACCAAGAAACAGAACATCATAATAGCCTTTCGAGTTCAACCATATAATGGTAACATACACATCAACTCATAAACAACCAAATAAATATAAATTAACATCCCAAAGAAAAACTCACATTGAACAAATCCCTTTCAAATGAATTTCTAGAAATAAAAAAGCAGATCAATAACATATTAACATTGGGTTGGTAACCTAATTGTATATATCTAAGTTGAAACTTACTTGCGGCAGATCATCTTGTCTTGGTTATACTTCCTGGCCAGTGCCATCAGAGACGGCTCAATGATCCCACCTCGCAACCTCAAAACAAGATGCAGTGTCGATTCTACACGAAAAGAGATAAATAAATAAATAACCCTTCAAAGATAACAGACACAAACACAAAATCCCATCACACCCATATATATATATATATATATATATATATATAAAAACAAAAATCCAACCTTTCTGGATATTGTAGTCAGCGAGAGTGCGACCATCTTCAAGCTGCTTCCCAGCAAATATGAGCCTCTGCTGGTCAGGTGGAATCCCTTTAAAACAATTCACATAAACAAAAATAACTCAGCATTCAATTCAATTTTCATTTTTTTTTTTTTTTGGTCGACAAAATACAAAACAATCGGTGAATATAACCACATAAAGTACCTTCTTTGTCTTGAATCTTGGCCTTGACATTGTCGATGGTGTCGCTGGATTCGACCTCCAAAGTTATTGTCTTCCCAGTTAGGGTTTTCACGAATATCTGCATTTTGTCTTCTCTTTCGCTACTTCAAAGTGACACAACTCAACTACTTTTTTGTAAACGAAATACATATATATGGATTCCAGCCCAATGGACCTCTCTTATTTTCAATTCTCAAAATAATTTTGGGCCTAACCCAGTATAAAATATCATATCATTGGGTCATCAAAGGCCCAAAATGTGCTAGTAGTTGTCAAGTCACCTATAATAATACTATATTGTCGATTTGTGTCAAATGTGATCAAGCCTAATTGATCTCTTTGCAATTTTGGATAAATCAATTCGGTTTGGTAATAATAGTTTTTTAAAAATAAAATTCTTGAAACTAATTAATTATTTGTTAGAACTTAGAATGATAGTATCTATAAAGTATATGCCTTCTCTAATCTAATATTAACCATTTTTATACACCTTGATTCCGTATAGTAAATTAATTTCGTGTTTTTAGCATTTGTCATCGAAGATTGTATAAGAAAATCTAAATTTTGTGATTGTTAATGGATGAGAATATAATCTAAATCCGACTCCTATCCAATTATTGTTAAATTTGTCAACTGTGCAATTTTATAATTAATAAATAAATAATCAATGAACCTAATTTAATAAGAAAAATGAATATATAAAAACATTCTTATCATTTCCAAATATTAAATTACAGTGGAATTAAGAGAATATTAGGGAGAAGATTCAGATTTTTATTCTCGTAATAATCTCATATACCCTTTGAAGCACAACAAAGGTCCATTTACAATATTTTGTTGAAAAAAATCATTAAATCATAAAATGGATAGTTGTTATTGGACAATTGTTACAACTTCCAAACATGTAGTTCGTTACTAATTGATGATTTATAATCCAGATTGAAAACTTTTAATTATAAAATTATAACCTGCCAACTTGCCTGATAGAATTTAAGTAAACAAGACATGATATTTCACTTTCAATTTAATTATACAGTATATGTGATTAGAGGAATAGATGCCACTGCCGATTACTTACAATCCCAACAAACATAGTAAACTTGCATTAAAATTAATCAAAGTTATTTTCCCTACTTGACTCCACGTGTTTTATTAATTGACCCCTCAGTCAACACAGCTCTTTCTACCTAATTTCCAGTTGATTAAGAAAAATTAATGAACATTAAATTATGTTAACGTGTACTCAACAATGTAACATTACATATCACAATTTATAAATAAATAAATAATAAATAAATAAATAAAAAATCAAATATGAGAATATGTATAATTTTTTTAACTATTTAATCTAATTATGTAAAGTTGTGTAGTTGTTTAATATTTATCCTTAAAACACGTGTTAACCGGACAAATTAATATTGTACCATCCAGTTTGTTCTAATTATGTAATTTGAAAGTGAAACAGGGTTATGTGTTTAACGGAATATTAATTAGCAACTTCACTATCCAATTGAAACATCATTTATTTATTTATTTATTTATTTACTATCAATTTGGCTCTAGCAAATCTTTAATATGCCTTCCGAGCAAAGCAGCCTTGAAACATTTATTTTTATTTTTAAAATGTTGTTTCTATTGATTATTTTAAAAAGTCTTAGTTTAACATCAGCGTTACAGAATCAAGCAACATTTTCAAGCCAACTTCTAGGCTTGCCGGATCTTTGGGCATGTTAATGTGACTAATATAGATTAAACATTATTTAATTTGTAAATTAGATAATAATAAAAAAATAAAGTTTTTTCTTTTTTTTTTTATAAGGGAAATATATATATAAAGTACTACTATATTAGTTTCTCAAGTTCGATTTGATTGTAGTTCAGTTATGAAAGTTTTTATCAAGGCAATTTAGTTTTAATAATATTTTACTGGGTTAATTTAAATTGAAGATTTATATTATTGGTTTAATTTAACACTAATGCTAAACCATCCAAAAATTTAGTCCAAATTTCAACCTAAATGACATGGCAAGTGGTTTTTTCATTAACTACATCATCTCATATTGTATGCGGTGATGACAACTCATTTACCACATCATTTGGGTTAAAATTTAGGTTAAATTTTTAGGTGGTCTAACATTACTCTTAATTTAATATATCTTTAAATAATTTATATTTCTTGTTTGTAATTCTAGGTAATTAAATTCCCAAAATTACATCCCCTTTTAATTTGAGTGATATGCGCTGCCCCACTCATTCTACACTTATGATGAGAGAATATTCGAATCTCAATTGATTAAGATGTATTTTACATATGCGTTTTAGAAACATGTATCTTAATTGATCTCAAACTTTCAATAAATGCATAACCTATTTAGGTGGTAAATTTCAAAAGAAGAAGAAAAAACGCCCCTAAATTACTTTCACTGCCACCAACTTCTCATATTTCACCTAATTGTTATCCTCCGCACTTAGTAATTCTAAGTTGTTTAAAATTTTATGTTAAGAAGATAAGATATGTGAATTGTAATTTAATTATATGACAGTTCTCACTTTGACACATCTATAGGGCATGCATTTCGAAGGAAAAAAAAAAAAAAAGTCTATATTTCCACAGTCGACTATATTTAGATGGTGATTGGGACAGAAGAAGATGTTAAGAAAGTGGTGGGGCTGAAGTCTAAAGAAACGACGAAAGAGACAATAATTATAATTATAATCCTTGATAATAAATATTAAATACGTACCAAGCTTATAAAAATAAAGGTCATCATTTTACTAAAAAAGTTGATATACTATTGTATAACTACATACCAAACTCACTTAAACTATTTTAATTCAAACATTAATCTCTAAGTAGTTAATTAAGAATAACCTAATTACATATATTTATTAGACCAGTGGTAAACTCCTCACATATGCACCACGAGGTTGCGGGTTCGATTCCTCATTCTCAAAAAAACCTCGAATTTATGTAATACTTCAAAAAATATATAATAATAAGACCAATGGAATGGTCAAGCTCAGGGGCGAACCCATGAAATATTTACTGGCCGAAGTAAATTATATATATAGTTTCTCAGTACGCACTAAAATTATAAGTCAGCTCTTTACCTTTCAATGGTCGGATTTATCTACTTTTTGTTTAGTCGATATATTATAATGTTTAATTAATAGTTCATAAATTCTCATACTATTATATTTTCTATTTTCTCAGTATGCACTAAAATTATAAGTCAGCTCTTTATCTTTCAATAGTTGGATTTATCTACTTTTGTTTAGTCGATATATTAAAATGCTTAATTATTAGTTCACAAATTCTCATACTATTCTATTTTCTATTTTCTCAGTACGCACTAAATTTATAAGTCAGCTCTTTACCTTTTAATAGTTGGATTTATCTACTTTTGTTTAGTCGATATATTATAATACTTAATTAATAGTTCACAAATTCTTATAGTAAATTTATTAAAGTTGGTGTGCACTATGGAGAAACTTTTGTGTTTTTCTTCCTCAATGCATATTGATATAATAAAGTCAGTATAATACATGCGGGACATTGATTAAGAATAAAAAAAATTTTATATAGTTTTTGATGAAAGTATATATATATATATATATTTTAATTCAATAATGAATCACCAAAAAAATATGAAATACATTGTAAAATTTATGCATAAACAATTATTTAAACATGTAATTAAAGAAAAAAAAATATTTAAAGTTGAAAAATAGCTTAATTTTCTATAATGTTAGAAGCTATAATATTATTTGTATTTTTAAAACTTACTTTGAACAATAAAATATTTATATTATATTTAATTTAGACAAAAATATCATACGTTTATAAAATTATAAAAACTTAGAGGTAGTGTATGCAATTATCCCTTTATACATTTTTTTTTCTAGAAGGCTATCCAGGGCAACCCTCTTGTACATCTGCTTCTGGTCAAGTTTATGGTTTACTCACACAATGTATGAGATACAAATCCTCTCATGGAGGAGTGGAGCCAAAAAAATTTATTTGGGATCAATTTAGTAAAATACAATATTTAGTGGGACAAAGTAAAATTTCATATTATATATATATATATATATATATATATATATATATATTCTCACTTACAAATCCCTTAACATAAGATTAAATACAAACATATTTATTAACCTTTAAATCAAAATTTAAGAGATATTATGTAAGTGGTGGGGTAAGAGAGAACGCATAACATCCACTTGATTTTAATACAAATGCATACAATTATGTTAAAAGATTTGTATACAGAAGTTACGAGAATATATATAAAAGAGATTTTTAATTAAATTTTTTTGAGATGAGGGCAATAGCCCATTAGCCCCTACCATCCCCCTAAATTCGCCACCGCCTAAATGGTCAAATGCCATATACAGAGATAATTGGTGATAAACAAAGAAGCAGATCTAGGAAGCATGATGCGGAAAAAGTAATTAAATATTTTCCTTAATTCCTATTAATTAATTAGCAAACCATATGATCAAGTAGTGTACAATACAAGATAATTGGCACACAGAGATCGAGAATTATAACATAATCAAATCAAGATTTGATTCCAATGCAGCTAGAAGCCAACTTCCTCTCTAATCATCACTTGTTAATGAAAAATGATGATTCTATATATCCTCAAAGTAATCTTTATAAACCTCAATCGAACAAACAGTACTTTATTAATCAGACAGTGGTACAGTATTAATATAACATATATATACATAGATATATAATATGTTTAAGAACTCTAACCGAAGGTATTTATACTTCTGGTAGGTCTTTATTAAACTGTTATAATTGATAGTTGTTTAGCACCAACTAGTTTTGATTTTAAAAACATTAAAAAGGAGCTAGATTAGATTTGTGTCTGTGTATATATATATATAGGTGGAGATCGAAAGCATGCAAGTTGTGGTTGTTTATAAATTATATATAAGCAGTTTCCATATTGTCGAATAAAATCTTATAAGGAAAAGAGAATAAAAGCTGATTAAATTAAAGATGATGCCTTTATTGTTTATCCACTTAGTTTCACTTTGGCTATGTGCCCCTTTGAATAATATAAGCATCTACTCTATGATTTCACTTTTTATCCTCTCCATGCTGGGCGTGCTTCTAGCAATTTTGATGGGAAAAAATTAAAAATCCAAATGGGGATTTTCATTGGTTGATGATGGACAAGATCTTAGATTACAAATTGTAAACATTTCCTTTTATTTTTTTTTTTTTAATTAAAAAAGATAAAGAAAAAGATCATTGTCAATTGGGAAGAAGATTTTGGCATTCAAAATAAGAAAATTTTCCTGATTTAAAAACTTTGAGAAATGGGTATATAAGTATATTAGTATATAGTCATATAGAGCATGGACCAGCAAATCTACATGTAGTACCCAAATTTTGCTTGTGTGCTTGTGAACTTGTGAGTCAGTGAGTGCTTTCCGTTCATTTTTTTTTTTTTTTTTTTTTTCAATCAAAAAGGATATTTATCTTGTGCGGGTCGGTTTCCATACATGATTTCAATAGACACAATATATATTAATTGATTTTTAAAAAAATTAATATCGGTGTCTATTTAGAATTTCACACGAAAAAATATGTGGAATCCAAAGCTAACACACCACCGATTTGTGGAACCCCAAAGAACCCTAAAAATGTGCATGACAATGAAAGGACCACGGATTCAGAGTTGAACATATTCTTATCTTTATCATTCAAAGATTCAAATTTCGAAAAACAAAAGAAAATAAAATGAAGAATCTTTCAGAGAGCTCCCCCACCCCACCAAAGCCAGTCATGAAAGGAAAATTCTTAGTTATATTATTATGGCATCGAATCCAATCATCGTTGGAGTTGTTTAAGGCAAGTGGGTTAGGCCTTAACTAGCGCACTAATAAAATGGATTTTTTTACCCAAAATAGCTTTTGCATGCACTGCTCTATCAAATCTATGTACTCAGGTTTCTTCACCAGTCATTTGTTGCTAGTCTGCTACGTACGATTAGGGTTCTTAATAATTAGTTCTTATTGTTTATTTAAAATTATTAGAGATTCCTAGATTATGTACACTCGAAGATTTCAGAGGATAGAATCATAGAACCAATAATTGAACTAACTTTTTTTCTGATCGACTTAATTAGGAGAGTCACGAGTTTGTGAGTTGAAAATGAGATTTATATGTGTTCAGATGTACTCTCATGCATGATAAAAAAATAAAAAATAAAAATAAAAAAATAAAAAAAAAAGGTTCTGGTAATTAATAACAACTGTAATTTCATGGAGTTGAATTATGTCACATTAAACATTCCAAAACCCCATTATAAGAGGTGACAATTACATAAAGCCTTGAAAGCGGGCTTTTATAATCTAGTTTCATTTCATTTCCCTTGAGATTGCACTTGGAATTTAAGAGGATTCAGCCTAAAAAAAAGCTAAAATTGAAGGAATAAAGGGTTTGTCGTAATCTATCGAAATTAAGCATTACATACGCGGTCCTAATATCTTCAGCAACAATTGGTAGACATTTATCGGGAATAAAACTACCCAACATACTTTTAAAATGCATGCGCTTAATGAGACTTAAATCGTCCCACTTACAAACTAGCTTGGAAGGTGAGATGCATACTCTTGAGCTATAAGAGGGGAGATGTGCTTCTGATATATATATATTTAAAAAACATATATCTAACAGAAGAAAGATTAACGAAAATCGTCGTTTTAATTTGACATTTAATTAATCAGTATATACAAAGGACTTATTCAGTCCAGTCTTTCATTTGAAACTTTCTTCCATTGTAGAATTAGTTGAATGAAGTTCACCTAAAATATTTAACCTATAGCAGCACATCAAAAGAAGTCTCATTGACCAGGATTACATAATTTCTTTCTATATATTAATACTAACTAATGTGAAGATAATGTATACACAATTACAACTTGAACGTGTTTAAATAAGTTTAGTCTGCTGATTGTAATTTCTCTACTAATTTTAGCAAATCATTTCTCTTTCTCTCTGTGCAGTGCCCATCAAACACACTGGCATCCTTGAAAGATTCGAATAAACTAAGTTGTTGGGTGTATTTTCCTGTGAATTTTATTCGAAATTTACATATATTTATATAATAATGAGAAGTTTCCTTGAAATTTTGCTGGCCCTCCCTAGAAGGCAACAACAGGAACAACAACAAGAATAGGTATATTTGCTTATATATGGTCTTCACTTTATTATATTCCAAGTCTCCTTGTAGAAGATATGAAATTTACTTTTTTTGGATTTATATATCTATGATCCCCATTATTAATCATGCTTAATTACAAGTATAATAATATTCCACTGTTTAAGATTCTTTCTTTTAATAGCCTTTTTTTTTTAAGGGCTATTACAAATTAATTAGTACTATAAAACCCTTCCACATAAGTAGTGAAGAGTTCAAATATCACAATTCGCATTTTACAAGCATGTGTGAGGAGTTTTTTAAGTGGAAATAGTTATCTCCTGTTATGAGAGTAGATATCCGGACCGTACATGTATTGTTTGATCTCGGTAGGTCCCGACAATCTTATTGTAATAGTTCTTGTAATACTTATATAAAAAATAAAAAATAAATACAAAAAAACTCCCTAGAACCTACCTAAACAAGTAACGTCAGTATGTTGATATCGTTTAATTTATGTGATTAATCTTATAATACATGGATGATTAGGCAATAAATTAGCCAACTCAATTCTTGATTCTTGTACACTGAAACAGGCTTGGATGTGTAATGTGTTGCTTTCATTAACAACCAAAAGAAGATGAATTTAAGCAACTAACCTCTCTATTAGTCTTTATTTTTTTTTTTTTTAATATAATGATTGGGTCAATTCAAGTTTAATCGAAGCAATTCTATTTGGCAACAATTCTCATGACCAATATTTTCGTAATTACATTTTAAAATAATTTGAGTGAGTTTCTTTTCTTTAACTTGCACGGTAAACATTCATTTTTGGTCATGATTTTAATTTGAAATGTGATTGATGCACTTTCGTGTTAAAAATAAACATAAATATACAAACAAATTTGAACAAATGCAAGAACAGTTAAAAGAAAAAGAAGTTATTGACCCAAATAAATATCAGTCTTGGTCATGGTCATAGTGAAATATTTTAAATTGCAAAAGAAAAAATCAAACCCTTTTGACCATCTGGTTGCTTTGAAAGCAGCAAGATCAACAGTCAGGGATTTCTCACGCTTCAACTTCGCTATCCAAACCGTTGAACAACCACCACAACAAATAGCTTTTTATTCACGCCAATATTTTCCTAGCCATTTATTTATTTATTTATTTATACTGTAGTGTGGACAGTGTACAGCAACACCGACGTGTTGTCTAATTTTTATATATATCATATTGACGATTATACCCCTACCACAGTCCCACAGTCCCAACAGCGATATTAGACTATGTTTGATATGAGGGAAGGATGAAGGAGGGACAAAATTGGATCCATCCAATGATAGGTGGATCAAGGGAGAGAGAGAGTGATTGAGGGGGGGGTTGGGGTTGGTGTTAAGGGTAATAAAGTAATTTTATAAATTAAATATCAATCTATCCATCAAACCTTTTTTTTAATACCAAAAAATATGGAGAATTGATGTTATCCTTTCTATCCCTCATATTCCCTTCCTCTCTTACTAAACATAGCATTAATGTCTCGACCACAACTGATGGCCACTTCAGACAAATCTTCCCTTTTTATAATACCTTTTAATTTTTTTAAGGGTAATAAAGTAATTTTACAAGTTAAATATCAATCTATTCATCAAACCCTCTTTTTAATACCAAACAATATGGAGAATTGATGTTATCCTTTTTATCCCTCATACTTCCTTCCTCTTTTACTAAACATAGAATTAATGCCTCGACCACGACTGACGGCCACTTCAGACAAAATCATCGATGCGCGGGGCTAGATGGAGGAGTTGTCATAGCCGATTAAATGGGTGCAGACATTGCATGAAAATGCATACGTGTCGATAGAACTGTGATAGTGCATTTACGCGATTCGGTTTTATTTGGTCTACAAGTTAATGGGCACTGCCGCACTGCCAATCTCTTCCACTGTATTCATTGAATTGACTATTGAGAAAGAGCACGAGTGAATGGGACTCATGTGCACCCGCACTATTCTCACCCGACAATATCGCGCCAACGCGACTACCGCCTGGTCTACAAATCGACATGAATTTTACTGCACAACCCACACTAACCTGTTCCACTCAATTTTATCTACTTTACTTTGGCATTGTATATACGTCTGATTCCATTTATATCACGTCATGTAAGTATAATATAATTTAAAATGATATATATAGGTCTGGTATTGATTGAATTTAGTTTTATTGTTTGATTTATAATTTGAAATTAATATAAAATCAAAAGTAAAGCCATATGACATGTTTTTATCATCTTTTGGTCACTAACGACCTTAATCAAGGATGAAATGACATTTAAAAAATGATGATATTCATACAAAATACAATGAATCATACAAGTGTTAGAAAGTGACTTTATTGAAATTGTGGAAAAATTATATATACTTAATATGTTTTATATATATATATATATATTATACAATAACTGTCGAAAACGGTGAAATTAGGCTCCACTAACATAGTCCGGATTGCAACTCCCATAAACGAGGAGACAGCACCCACACTATGATGGAACAACACCCACATTTTGGTGGGGTAAATTCTTCTTATATATACCAAGGTCATAGCTTGAACCTTAGCGGTGGAGTGTCTAGAGAGACTCCAAACCAACAAGGCAAGTGGCCTTTGTATATTTAATATGTTTTCAAATTTTTTTTTTTAAAGGAATTGACATCATCCTGTCATGTAATGTCTACTTAAAATTTTGGAAGAACATTCTTAGTATAGTTCTTTCTTTCTATTAGTGTTTTTTTTTTTTTAGTTGAAATGTATTTGTCATAGGATTTTAATGTTCACACCTAGTCAACCCTTTTTCTCTTAAATTACATATTATGTCAATATTATTCGGGTCTAATCTTTCCGTTTTCTAATCTTATCCTTAAAATAATAAATTTTGTAATAATTTTGAAAAAAAAAAAAAAAAAACAGAAATTGACCGGGTAAGTGCCTGTCAGATTTGCAGGAATTATTTGTTCACAGCTTATAAAGATTAAATTAATCAAGTAATATGTGTTAAGTAGATTTTAACATGAATCCTTAGGGACATATGTTAAAAACTTAAATAAATTATAAAAAATTGTATTTAGTTTATCTAGACTTAATAATTTATATATCCACTTAAATTTTGAATTGTTTATTTATTTTTACTTTTTTAAGTATTATCGCTATTATATTAGTATTAGTGAGACCTGTTCAAATCAGATATGAATACCTACTTTCACCTGCAGAAAGAAAACTCTTAATAAGTACTTATGCTGCCACCTACTGATGAAAAATTTCCTTTACATACTTAAAAAAATAAACAATTGTGGGACTTGAATCCCATTAGGACCAATGTGAAAAGGAGATCCGCTATCACAAGCGGTAGGAGGTGAGTAGGTGACGGCGCTTTAAATTTTTAATTGTTAATAACTTAATATACGGATTACGATACATGTTAAATAGTTTAGTTAGAAATTTACACTGATTGATACAAAAATATTCATCGCCGCTTCCGACATGATAACGTCAGCATTCAAGGACATGATCCCAGGCGATTGGAGCGTGTTGTCACGCGCCACAATGTCAATATTGCCTTTTCCAACATATCGTCATGCCTTTCGTGGCGGCGCAGCTAAAAATTTCCCACTAAAATTCATATATAATATATAAATTTTTTTTTTTTTTTTAATACAAATAAATTTTCTGTTATACGGTCTACTTCCCCTAGTATAACGGTTATTTTAATTCTGTAGAGTAATAACTAGTAAGCTCTTCAGTGTTCTTCCCTATATATACCCACCAAAGTATCACGTTTTAGCCTCAGAAATCGAAAAGCCACTCTCCTTTTTTCGACTAATCAGTTTCCAAAATTCAAAACACACACACACCATGACAACAAACATAGAGAGTCTCTGGGTTTTCGCTCTTGCTTCCAAATGCAAAGCTTTTACTCAAGAAAACGCTGCATGTTCACTCTTGATCATGTTTTTAGCTTGGTTTTTCATGACTCTGTTTTATTGGGCACACCCTGGTGGTCCTGCTTGGGGAAAATTTATGTTCAAAAGAGGCTCGTCCTCTGTTCCCGCCAACACACCAATTCCTGGTCCTAGAGGGTTTCCTTTAATTGGCAACATGAACTTGATGGTCTCACTCGCACACCACAAAATCGCTGCTGCGGCTGAAACGTGTAACGCTAAACGCCTAATGGCTTTTAGCTTGGGCGATACTCGTGTCATCGTAACGTGCAATCCAGATGTTGCTAAAGAGATTCTCAACAGCTCTGTTTTTGCTGATCGTCCAGTGAAAGAGTCTGCTTACAGTTTGATGTTCAACAGAGCAATTGGGTTCGCTCCTTATGGTGTTTACTGGCGAACACTAAGGAGAATCGCAGCCAATCACCTTTTTTGCCCAAGACAAATCAAAGGTGCAGAGACACAGAGACTTGATATAGCTTCTCAGATGGTGGGCATGTTTGGTGACCATAAAGAAGGCGGCTTTCGTGTACGTCAAGTACTCAAACGAGCCTCGCTCAACAACATGATGTGCTCTGTTTTTGGACGTGAATACAAGTTGAATTCGTTGAATAACGAAGTTGAAGAATTGAGAGAACTTGTAGAGGAAGGGTACGAGTTACTGGGTATGTTAAATTGGACAGACCACCTTTCTTGGCTAGTAGATTTCGACCCGCAAAAAATCCGGTTCAGATGCTCAAAACTTGTACCAAAAGTGAACCGATTCGTTGGTGGAATAATTGCTGCACACAGAGCTCAAAACGGTGAAAACAACATGGATTTTGTCCACGTTTTGCTCTCTCTTCAAGGCCCAGACAAATTATCAGACTCTGATATGATTGCCGTCCTTTGGGTAAGCAATCAAACATTTATTTCGTTTTTATTATTTTTTATTTTATTTTTACAAATAAGTGGTACTGTATTAAACAAGTGATACTAAATATTGTCCTTGATTTTTGGTGCACAGGAAATGATTTTTAGAGGTACCGATACAGTGGCGGTTTTGATCGAGTGGATACTTGCGAGGATGGTGCTTCATCCTGATGTTCAATCAAGGGTGCATGATGAGCTTGACGAGGTGGTAGGAAGATCACGTTCAGTTGCTGAGTCTGATCTGAGTGGGCTAGTATATCTGACGGCTGTGATTAAAGAAGTGTTGAGATTACATCCACCTGGTCCACTTCTGTCATGGGCCCGATTAGCAATCACTGATACAACGATCGATGGGTATCACGTGCCTGAAGGGACCACAGCAATGGTGAACATGTGGGCCATAGCAAGGGACCCACACGTGTGGAAGGACCCTCTTGAATTTATGCCAGACAGATTTGTGTCCAAAGAGGGTGAGGTGGAATTCTCTGTTCTCGGGTCAGATCTTAGGCTTGCTCCATTCGGATCCGGTAGACGGGTCTGCCCGGGAAAGAACTTGGCATTTACTACGGTCAGCTTTTGGGTAGCAACACTGCTGCACGAGTTTGAATGGCTACCACCGTCCGATCAAAATTATAATAACAATAAGGTTGACCTATCTGAACTACTCAGGCTCTCTTGCGAAATGGCCAATCCTTTGACCGTTAAACTGTGCCCCAGGCGTAAGTTAAGCTTCTCTATGTAATATATTTTACTGATCGAGAAACCTAAAAATGGAAAAAATATGAGTTTGTTTTGCGGAGCAAACTCATACAAAATCAGAACTCTCGACAAATATATAATATTTGTGTTCTTGTTTTGTGTTTAATTTGACAGTGGAGTATGAAAGGGGTGTGTCTTATTTTATTAGACTTGTTTTTATATGATGTAATTATGTAAATACAGTCATAGTAATACAAGTTTAAGTTTTAAGTTCCATTCTCGCTCTATCATTGCCATTTCTTTTTCTTTTATTTATATATTAGAACTTCATCATTGTTGATTGATCCTGAATAACACTAATTTAGTATGATAATATATTTCATATTTGATTCATCGCACCGTAAATAGTATATAATAAAAAAATTATATTAGAAC
The DNA here is from genome assembly GCA_035582765.1 of Acer negundo. Classification (NCBI taxonomy): domain Eukaryota; kingdom Viridiplantae; phylum Streptophyta; class Magnoliopsida; order Sapindales; family Sapindaceae; genus Acer; species Acer negundo. Next base: position 27,283,382 of record CM069236.1, read on the forward strand.
TTATGATTTCACATTTGATTTTACCCAAATTGAATGTTAAAACAATAATATATATAAATGATTCCAAGCTTCAATCATGGCCAAAAGAAAATTACACTCACTGTCTCACTTCATATATTTTTTCAAAAGAATATTCCTAGTAAACAATAATAACTCTTCAATTGTGGTAAAGGAGAATTACCAAAATTGAGCTTTTGATAAGGAGATAGATAGAACACAAAAGTGACCCAAAATAAATTTGACACCACCCTAAATATATAGTAGAATAATTAACTAAAATCAAAATGGATGTTTAAGATTCTTCTCCATTACATATGTGACATGAAAATTTCAATATATATGTGATACGAAGGAAAAAAAAAAAAAAAAACCGTCATGCGTTACGTGCGTTTGTAATTAACTCTAAAGACTAATATTCTCCTCACCGTATAATGTAATTTCTTATCATGCCATATTCCACTTTTGGCCCGATCGGCACAAACCACAGTCCCTCCAAATGTTGGTCTGAACTCTAATTATTGGCACGACGAGTTGTACCCTTTGCAATCTGGTTGGCATAATACATCTCCAAGTAGGTCCTGTTTGGGGTGGATGTGGGAACCTACAATAGATCGATGAGAGTATTAGTAGGGATGAAAAATTGTCATCCGAATCCGTCCGCGATGTCAACAACGACAACACACATCTATACAATGACACAATAAGGACCACAATCATATTTATAATGAAAAAAGATATTGGAGAACATACAATATATTAGAAAGTACAAACTTACTGAGGACGCATTTACTATAATCGGATATAAAAATAAAAGAGAATCAAGTTTCATCGAAATGAGGATTAGGAAAGATAACTAGATTACTTAGATTAAAGGTGGGGTATTAAATCACTTCTAACATGAACTTAAATTTCGATTTATGTGTGAGATCCACATAAATTAATTCTCAAATAATTTTAGTAAACACTGATTTTATAAATAGAAAATATAGTTAATTTTCTCATTAAAATTCTCAATCAGTAAACACTCGTTTAAAACAAAACTAGATGAAGCGTAGCAAAAATAATCATAATATTTTGATAAAAATATCTCAAGGTCTGAGTATAATGTCATCATACATCTAGCTAGCTAGCTAATTTATTAGTTTAGTCTTTGATTTTAATTTTTTAATTTTTTAATTTTTTTAATTTTATATCAAATTAAGTATTCTAAAACTTTCAATTGAAGGGGATCCCTAGAAGTCTTAACCACAGATTTGTAGTTGTCATAGCTATACTTGAAAGGAAATCTAAATTAATAATTCCAAGAACCAATATATATGGCAAAAGATTTATTAACAGGACATCGACACATATATGGTTTTGTCCTTAAAGTTTAAAAGCATCATAATCGAAAATTGACATATGATATTGAAATAGATTTTCATTTGGTTTTATTAGGCTACATCTCATAATCAATTTATATATATATATATATATATATATATATATATTTTAATTACAGAATTATTTTTCAAAAAATTTGTATCACATGTCACGAATTTGACTTGGGGCCTATTTAATTTTTCCACTTAACACTTAATGGCACTTAGGGTCATTTTTTTTTTTGTCTAAAGACTGAATAGTCTTGAATTTTATTGAAGATTGAATAGTGACTGAAATCTGAATCTGAATGATATGTTTGTTTTTTTTTTTTTTCCTCACATCTTAATTTACTGTCAACATGTTTGTTTTTTAAAAATAAAATTGTCTGAAAAAAAGTAATTTTACATATATACCTATGTTAAACAATTATACATATAATATAGAATAAAAATAATCCAAAAATAATAATTATTATATGAACATATATGATTACGATCTTCTTTTTTGATTACAAACAAACTTTATTTTTACTAAAAAAAGAAAAGTTTTATTTTTTTCAAAAAATAAAATGGGTAGCATGAAAACTCACGCAAAGCACTCTAAAAATAATAATATATAAATACATTACACTAATATCATAATAAAGTATTGAAATTAAACATAAATATGAGAAGTGATTAAAGTTTTTATTTTATTTTTAAAGCTATTTAAAATAAACAATATATTAAAATAAAGATTTCTATACAATATATGATTATGACGAAATTTGAGATATATTATACATGGAAGATAGTATCGGAAGAAAAGATTTTATATTGTATTTAATACAATTCAGTGATTTATAATTAAGTGAAAAGTCAGGATTTTTTACTTTTTATTTTAAGTTGTTTTTTGGTATTTTTAAGTTGCTTGACCACTTAAAAAAACAAACAAAACAACTTAATAATTATGATTCAGACCCATTAAGTTATAAGTGGAAAAAACAAACGACCCCTTAATGTGTTTCCTTAAGTTGTTTTGTTTGATTTTTTAAGTGATAAAATCACTTTAAAAACTCTTAAAATCACTTTTTTATAAAAGTGAAAATTTTCCACTTTTCACTTAATTGAAAACAACTTAAATTTATATCAATTTTATATTTCTAAAACTATCCTTACAAACATAAAATATTTCTGGTTTTCATTCTCTCCTGGCCCTGACCATAATAATTTTTTTTTCTTTTCACTGTTAAAAAAAAATTTAACAGCTATAAAACCTAATTGTTTCATGACTTAAACAATTGGATTTTTTTTTAATTTCCAACTATATTATGTTAAGGACCTTTTATTTTTAACAATATATTAGTTTTATTAATTTTATTTTAAAGTTTGATATCTCTTTTACTTATACTATTTGGGACAACATTGATCATTAAAATTATCATTAAAATTATCAAAGTTCCATATACGAGAGCCACACAATAAAATTGAAGTGATGGCTTCAAACTATAAATGTTTTAAATAATTTTTTTTTGAAGTATTTAATTACTTGTTGTATATTGTCTTCTAATATATTGAAATGTAAATACATAACAAATAATAGTTTAAATTATTTGCTATAGTTGTCTTTTAATATATTAAAATGTAAATATATAATAAATAATAGTTGAAAGGGTATTGATGTAAAAATACTTATTTTCAGATATTTATAATTTAAAAAACAAACAACTTATTATTTATATTTAGTTTTCGGTGGAAAAAAAATAAATAGGTTATTCATTTTTCAGTTTTTAGTCATTATTCAGTTTTCAGTATAATTCAGAACTATTCAATTTCCAGATTAAAAGTCAAACGCAACCTTAGCTTTTCTTGCTTATTCTCCAACAGAAACCCATGGCGGCAGCATGGCGTTAATTACAAAGCTAGTAACAAAATTAACAAATATTTTTCGATTTAAAAGAGACAGAAATACCGTTTAATCATCGATGATGCCTATTATATATTCAAGTTAAATACGAGAGAACCTTCTTTGAAGTGCTCATGATCATGACAATTGACATGCAAGTAGAAGCAGCCGTAATTATTAATTAAAAATTTTAAACCAGTTATATAAAAATAACTTAATTATGGTGTTTTGCGGTAAATCAAAACCAAATCAATCAGAGCCGTCAGATTGTACGGTATAGTTTGTTAACAGGTCAGGACTTTTGTGAACGGCGGGGCCCCCCGTAATGGTTTATCTTTGATTAAAATCCAAAATATTAACACATATCATGTTCCAACATTTTTGGAAAAAACATGAACATCGAAATCGACATATATGACACATTGACACCGAAAAAACTTATTGATGTTTCATATTGCTCTGTCTGATCCTTTTCTTTGTATATAATAAAGGTAATTATGTGTGACTTGATTATTTTGTCTTAATATATATGAGGTGGATATGAGTATGACATTTATATATTTTTTCATGCTCATTAGATTATAATTTGTTAATCAGTTTCTTACTGATGCAGTTTAAGGTTAATTTGGTAATAAATAATTTCTACTGTAACGGTCGTAGGGGTGGGCATCCAAACCACTAAACCGATCAATCCGTCCAAACCAAACCAATTTAAGTGGGTTGGTTTGGTTTTATTAAAGAAAAAAAAAAAAAAAACAATTGAGTTATTTTTTAGTAATTCGATTGGTTTGGGTTGATTTGTGAGTTGTGTTTTGTCAACCCGCATAACCCAACCTAAACCAATATATATTTAAATAAATATATATGTTAAATTATCATATAAAAAAAATTAAAGTTAACATAATTTTATATTATATTTAAGTTCTAACCTCCTATATTTATTCTTAAAGTTATTTCATCTCATCCGAAATTATAAATAATAAACAAGTTTATTGAGGATAAATAACTAATTTTTTATTGTTTCGTACAAAAACACATTAAGCGGTACAATTTAGTTTTTTGTTTAATAAGTTTTATATGTTCTACACTTGAGAGGATTTTTTTTTTTTTTTAACTATTATAGTTACGCTCTTGGGTTAAATTTAGTATTATTGTTTATCTTATTGATAATTAATTTAACTACTTAAATTTATATTATTATATTTATTCAAATAAAAAAATATATAATTATTTTCTTAAACCGTTAAACCAAACCAATTTTTAGTTTGGTTTGAATTGTAAAAAAAATAACCTGATTAAATAATGATTTGGATCGGGTATCATTAAACCCAACCCATGACCACCCCGGGTAACAGGTGTAAAAATAAAAATAAAAAATAGAGGCACTCTAGAATACATTTTTTGTTGTCAAACCACGAGCACTCTGTATTTTGGAAGTAGTGTTCAATTCCTACTTCCAAGTCAAAATTAACATCATCAGCGGAAATGAACTAATTATGAAGTTCGATTTAATCAGTAATTTAATAACATGATTAATCCAGTAATAGTAGTATATTGTATATTAAGCTTGAAAAAGAGTGGCGATTATGATACACCTCAAAAACTGTATCTACACCGTTTTCGTAAATACACACATAAAAAATTTAAAGAAATCTCTAATTTGTAAATAAATTCCACTTAAAACCAAAAATATCATTTCTTTAATTGTAATGTATTGTATTTTTATAAGTACACACCATCTATAATTATTATTATGTTAGTTAATCAATTTTATTATTATTTCGCATATCACCTCTTAACAGAACTGATAGTACACTTCCCTTCCACATAAGTGGTGAGGGGTTCAAATCTCATCATGCACATTTTACAAACATGTGTAGGAGTTTTCTTTTCGGGTTGTGGGAGCAGTTATCTCTCATTATGAGAGTAGATATCCAGACCGCGCATGTATTATTTGATATCGGTAGGTCCCGAAAGTCATATTATAATAGTTCTTGTAATACTATAAAAGAAATTAGAATTTCATTCATATCATGACTTATGCACGCATTAATGATATAAAATGTAATATATATATATATATATATATTTAAAATAAAAACTTTATTATTATTTCAAATTTTGTTATATTTAATTCTCTTACTATTCTCTCTCTTCTCTACTTCTTTTCTCTTCATGGTTTTTTCAAAATCAAACTCAATTTTTCATTATAGATAGGTGTTAAATGATTTTTTTTTTAATTTTTTTTAAAGATAGGTGTTCGATGAAATCGAAGAACATTTGACAGTTTTTTTCAACAAGAAAGAATATCTAATATTGATAAATTACAAAAAGTCTAAAATGTGTTTGAAAGAAATACAAATATATAGATAATATAGTTAATTTAAAAATCTATTTATATATATATATATATAATGATTTTTTTCTTCTAATAAAAATAATATAAATTAATTTAAAACTTACTTTTTTACAACTAAATTTGTCTCATGATTTTGATTAATTTTTCATCCCTAGCAATCAATTTGTATTTCCTTAAAAGAGATGAAAATAAATTTAAAAGAGAATCTAGGGTTTACTAAAATGGAAAGAGTTTTTATGATTTATATTAACATCAAATCATTAATAGGCAGAAAAATATTACAAAAGATTAAAATAGGAAACTATTTAATAATTATTGGTGTATATACTAACAAATAATTAATCATCTTAATAATTTTACTTCAGGGTATTACTAGGTTTTTGAAAACATACTAATTTTAGATATACATACAATTTTTAAGATATACAAATATCGTCACTACTTGAAAAAACTTATGTGTTAATTATTACTTTCAATTAATCATGATCAGCCACAATCGTCACTAATGGTTAATGTGTACAAGTGTCTGGGTGAAAAAATTATCCCGTCAACATTGTGTTAAAAGTGCACATCACCTCTTAGTAAAGTTAGTAGTGTACATTTCTTTTTTATAAGTGGTCACTAAGAGAAAAATAGTCTAAGACAACATTCAATTAGCAACATACATCAGGTAAATATTGTCAAAAGTCACATATCACAACGCACGAAAAATGCATATTGTGGAAGTGATTTACAACAACACACATGCGTAAGTAGTAAATAATGGGAGACATATTGCAACATATAACTGATGAATGTTGCGAAAGGTTACGTATTACAACACGCAATGTGAGTTGTTAAAAAATCACAATATATGTCAACACACATTTTACGCAAGTTGTTAAATGACTTGTCTTTCGCAGCACACAAGTTCGTATTTTGTTAAACTATTAGTTTTTTGCAACACGCAAATTTGCATGTTGTTAAATTTCTTGCATTTCGCAACACACAAACCCACATGTTGTTAAATGTCTTGAGTTTCGCAACACGCAAACTTGCATGTTGCTAAATTTCCTACATTTCACAACACGTAATTTGCATGTTGTTAAAAGGGTTTATCTTCCGAAATTCGCAACTTTGCTTGTTGTTAAAAATGTGTCTTTCACAACACACACTTACTAATGTTGTTAAAAATAACATATTCTACAACACACCAATCTTATTATTGTCATAGACTTATCTTCAACAACATACTTTGTTTTAATGTTGTCAAAACTCGGAGTTTTTACAACTAGATTATGTATGTTGTTAAAAATAACTAAATATTCATTTTCAAAATATGGTGTTTTTAATGCTCATTATTTTTTTATAATAATTAATGTAATCTAAATAGATAAAAATAAAAATTTAGTATTTGACCATTTTATTTATATTATTAAAGGACGTTTACTATAGCAATATATACAGATATATAGCAATAACATAATTATTAAATTTGTTATGCTACATTAAAATACTTAAAAGTTTGACTAAAATTTATTATTTAAATATTTAGTTATTTATTTTAATTTGATTCAGTGATAGAAATCTATTATATATATAATATAATTATATATATAATATACTTTTATATTTTATTATTATTATCCATATGAATGTTTTATAATTAGGGGTATATATTATATATTTATTTTATATAAATATATTATTATATATATTATAAATTATATTATATATATTATATTATATAAAATATATTATTATTATATATATTATATAGTAGAACCTATATAAATTAATCTCCTATAAATTAATAACTTCTCTATATTAATAAAAAAACCAGGTTCAGACTTGGGCAAGTGTAAAAAATTAATAAACCCATTTATCGTAATAATTAATAATTTTTCTTTAAAACATAGTGTAAAATTTTGGTCCCAACTATCATATAAATTAATTATTTCATAAAAATTTAAAATATATTACATAATATTCAAGAACAAAAAAAGTACTTTAAGATGCTAGTTTGCACAAGACCAAATATTTGATATTTTTGACTTCATCCTTCATCTTTTGAATTGTCTTTAAGAAGTTCTTGTGATCACCTTGTTATTTTAGTCAAAAGGTTTAAACTAAATTTAACATTTCAATAAGAAATTTTCTTAACAAATTTTTCCTAATCAAGGAATCCTGAAATTATATATATATATATATATATATATATAGGGAATTTTCCTTAACGAAGAAAACCGACTCGACTAAACAATGAATATAAAAAATAAACCTTCCCTAAACAATAAAACCGACCTCAACACGTTTTCTAAGATAAAATAACATTTTACAAGGTAAAACCCTTCAAATTAATAACCCCTCTAAATTAATACTCAAGGGCAGGTCCCAAGAATATTAATTTAGATGAGTTCTACTGTATATATAATATATTATTATATTAAATAATATATAATTATATATATATAATATAGTTTTATATTTTATTAGTATTATCCATAATATATGATGTTATTATAAATGTTTTATAATTAAGGGTATTTTGGTCAAAATACAGTTTACTCCATTCCATTTTTTTGTTAACCAAACAAAATAATACTGATTCAAAGACTAATTATAAAGTCCCAACCAAACAAAAAACTTAATTTTCCTTTCCTTTTCATTCTCATTCTCATTACCATTTCGATTACCATTCCACCATGTAACCAAACGTGACCATAGAGTATTGACCAATAACTCAACTATATGTGTTTTAAAAAATATAATTTTATTGAAAGTTTCAATAAATATTTTTTAATATATGTTTGTTATAGAAACTAGAATTTTGATTAGTTAAATAAATTTAAATTTATCTAACAAGGTTTTTTATTTTTTTATTTTTAATTTCTAACAACTCATATAAGTTATATATAAATAATGTTCAATTTGTAACACATCACCTGTTGTAGTCTAATGGTAAAGACTTGCAATATTGAACTTGAGGTCTCAAGTTCAACTTAAAGTAATGACACAATTAATTGTCATTATCAACAGTGGGCTACAACAACGCGCACTTCATGTTATTATTATATCTACGACAACACGTGGTGTAAGTTGTTAAATGCATATCAACAACAGGTAAGACATGTTGCGAAAAGCTTTCGCAACATACATTGCGTGTTGCGGTAGACCTAATTTGTGTAATGGGTGATGGGTTCAAATCCCAATATGCACATTTTATAAGCATGTGTAGGGAGTTTTCTTCCCGAGTTATGAGAGTAGTCATCTCCTGTTATGGAATTAGATATCTGAACCGCATATATATTGTTTGATATCGACAAGTCCCAACAATCCTACTATAATAGCTTTTGTAATACTTCAAAATATATATACATTGTGTCAAAAGTCAAAACATGGTCATTAGAACAATAATGTACGATCACACAACCACTTTCACTACAAGAATTTTAGCCTTCCCAGACTACACTTTAGGAGACAAAGCAAGATTCATCTGGAAAGACAACTTTTCCTTACAAAACGAGTTTCATCTGGAAAAGTAACCTTTCCCCACAAAATTTAAAATTCAAAATTTGTCGGTTAACGGTATGAGTTTCATCGGGAAATGTAACATTTCCCCACACAAATCAAAATTTGTTGGCTAAAGGTACAAATTTTTCTCAACCTTTCCACACAAAGGAGTTTTGTCGGGAAAGGTAACCTTTCCCCACAATACCTTTACTAACAAAACTCAAAATTCGTCAGCTAAGGGTACGAAATTCTGTTGAAATTCAAATTTGACCTATGTCCACATTCAAGTGCGCATCTCTAAAAATACTCAACGTTATTTGCTTAAATTTTTACACAAGAAAGTAGACATGCAAAAAAACACTTTTCATTCATAAAATATTCCAAAAATCGATTTGAAAGTGTGAAAATGAGCGATGAAAAAACTCACTAGAGGATTCGATTTGCTTCTGACCTTTGACTGGATAATTGATTATAACTTTCAAAATACTGCTTAGAATTTTACGTTCTTTATACCATTGGATTCGTATCAAAAAATCAAAGAACCCAGAATGGACAAAAAAATTTATTTCCTTTCCAAAATATACAGTTTTAAGGAAAATATTTGCACAAAATTATAGCATCGCTTCTGACATTTGACTGAATAATTGATCATAACTTACCGCCCATAATTTTACGTTCTTTATACCATTGGATTCGTATCGAAAAATTGAAGAACCCAACGTAGACAAAAAAAATTATTTCTTTTCCAAAAGATACAGTTTTAAGGAAAAAGTTTGCACAAAATTAGAGTATCGCTTCTGACCTTTAACTAAATAATTGATCATAACTTTCAAAATACCGCCCAAAATTTTAAGTTCTTTATACCGTTGGATTCATATCGAAAAATCAAAGAACCCATCATGGATGAAAAAAATTATTTCCTTGCCAGAAGATACAGTTTTAAGGAAAAATTTTGCACAAAAATATCTCCTGCAGAACACAAAACCACACAAAAAATGAAATGAAAAATAAACCCACCCCTAAACCTAATTTTACATTTGTTCATTAAATTGCAAGATGCATGTAGTGAAATATTTCCACTGTAGTGAGAGTTGTATTCCAAATCATGCTTATTACAATTGATGTCATTATTCTCCTTTAGAGTATAGACCCATAACTCGACTATATATGTTTTTAAAAATATAATTTTATTAAATTTTCCAATAAATATTTTTTAATATATGTTTGTCGTAGAAATTAGAATTTTGATTGGTGGAATGAATTTAAATTTACTTAACAAGTTGTTTTTTAATGTCTAACAACTCATATATGTTATATGTAAATATAATACAAATATTAACAGATAAAGTGTTGTAGTCCAGCGTATGGATGGCAATGGGGCGGGTTCGGGGCGGGGTGGTCTTCCCCGCACCCCACCCCGTTTATTTTTTGAAAACTCATCCTCTCATAAAACTCCACCATAGATGGAGCGGGTTGGGGCGGGGTGGGATACAACGGGGAGTGCTCTTCCCATCCCCACCCATTTACTATATATTTATTTATTTAAATATCAAATATATAACTATTGAATATGATAGTTATATTCAAAAAAAATTTATCAGTTAAGTACTCCCACATAACTGATGTGCACCTTCTTTTTCTTTTGATGTCATCGTCATCACATTCAATTGGGTTTGTTTTCACCCCGTGTTGTTCTTCTATGTTTATATAATTTTCACTTGATGGCACCAGTATTGGGTCTTCACTTTCTAGTGCATCTGTGGACATATTTGTGCCTACTTGGAGTATTAATAAACAAATTAAATTTAATTCAAGAGTTGAGAGTTATTAAAGTAATAAACTTAAAAAAAAAAAAAAAACATGTTGTTATTAAACTTTTAATTTTAAAAGTTATCTGAGAAAGAAACTTATTGTATGTCCTTTTGTGTTTGAGGTTTAAGCTTGAACGGTGAACTTCGAGTTGTTTGAGGATTAGAGATTTAGAGTTAAAGTTAGCGGCTAGGGTTTTTTTAATAGTATTTTATTTTGTCACTTTATGTTAAATAACGGTGGAAATATGTAAAGTAATGGTTAATGTGTATATATATATATATATATATATATTCTTTTTCTATTTAGATATATATATTTTCTTTGAAACTACATATTTTAACTAAGTATTATTTTAAGCGGGGTGGGGAGTATTAAACCCATGCTCGCCCTATACCCATTGCGGGTTAGACTACCTATCCCTATCCCTATCCCCACCAAATTGAAACTCATCCCCATCTCAAAAGTGCGGGTCCCCACGGGGAATTTTGCCATTCCTAGTCCAGTGGTAAAGGCTTACCACTTTGATATAAGGTTGCAAGTTCGATTTCTCATAATGACAATTAATTATCAATGGTGGGGAGGGCCGACGGCGGTAGACGATCGGTTGGGCCGACAACGGTCAACGGTAGGGTGGCCGAACGACGGATTAATTTTTAAAGTTTCAAACTCTTTCCAGACGAATGTATAACCTTAGCTGACGAAACTCAAAATTTTGTCGAGCAAAACCTTTCGCGACCATTATGTCCCGACGAATTGGTCGACAAAAATTTTTCGTCGGGCAAAACCTTTCCCTATGAATTTTGATCTTTCCAAACGAATATGGTTTGTCTGGAAAGACTAAAATTCTTGTAATGTTTTAACGGAATGGTTTGACACTTCATTTTCACTTTTGTTATAAGGGTTTGAGTCTCGCATTTGTTCGTTAAACTGTAAAGTGCAAGTATACTTTCTCCTATAATGGTAGTTTTATTTTAGACCGTATTTGTAGTTTTTGATCTCGTCAGGTTTCGACAAAACTTTAACCCAATTTGTATTATATTTATTTTTCATTTCTTAAAAAAAAAATAAATAAATAAAAAATAAAAAATAAAAAAACGTGATCATCAACCTGTAAAAAAAAATGTATAGGTTTGGAATGTGACATTGATGATATTGTTAACGGTTGATTAATTAGTGTAGTTAGTAACTTAGGGGTCGTTTGTTTTTTTGTCTGAAGACTAAACAATCCTAAATTTTTCTGAAGACTGAATAGGGATTGAAATCTAAACCTAAATAACATGTTTGTTTTATTTTTTTCTCATATCTGAATGTACTGTCAATATGTTTGTTTTTAGAAAATAAAATTTTCTGAAAATAAATAATTTTACATTTATACCCATACTAATTAAAAGAAGTAATTTAATATGCACGAGTATTTATAAGATTTTGAATGTTTTTCTGCAAACAAAATTCAATTTAACTGAACAAAAAATTCATATTAAAGAATATAATTTTGCATATTCTGCAAACAAAGTTTTAGTTCAATTTATTGTCCAAAAAAAAAAAAAATTCAAGTTCAATTTTGTATGTTGTCCATGTTTCCAGTGTACATAATTCATGAATTTTTTTTTTTTTTTTTGTTTCCTAGATCATATGCACCCGAAAAAAAAAAAAAAAAAATAGGTTTCTGAATTATATAAATTCTACAACATCTTCAAGCCACGAAATCTACTCAATATAATAGACAAGTTTATTGAGCACTAAACGAATAGTTAGATAAATAAAAAATAAATAAAAAATAAAAGTTCTTACCGGGATTTGATAGGAGAAAATTTTAGTTGTTCAATCCTAGAAAAATTTCAGTATGAGAAGTGATTAGGATTTTTTTTTTTTTTTTTTCTAAAATCAGTTCAAAATAAAAAATATGTTAAAAGAAATAATCATACACTATATCAAATTAGGATAAATTTGGAAATATATCTTTTTTAGGAGAATAGACTTAGAAGAGAATATTTTAATTATAATCCAGTGAAATTAAGTTAAAAATCATGATTTCTTACTTTTCATTTTAAGTTGTTATTTTAATATTTGTAAGTTGTTCGACCAAAAAAACGAACAAAACAACTTAATGAGTTAAATTCAGACCCATTAAGTTTTAAATGGAAAAAATAAATAATCTCTTAGTGTATTAGAATTGGTCGCTTTTCATTATTGGTTTCTTGTGAATATATAATTTAGCCTTCAATTTTCCAGAAAAGTAATATTGTGACCATTTTAATATTGGCAGATATATAGATAGTTTCTTCCTCCATCACATCATCCTATTCAGTTTCTTGATTATTGATTGAAAGCTAGTTAAAAAAAAAATAATCTCATTAATTAAACATATTTATTAAGAATAAGATTTCAAATGAACAATTCCCATTAAGAGATAATTAAAAAGAGTATTCAATCTGATTCACAACACAATTGCCTTTACTATCGTCCACAGTGTAAACAATACTTACTAAAACGGTAATCAAATTGTATATTGATGATGTTATTTTCATATTTATTATTATAAGATCTAATTAAAACTGATCAATCCCACTACAATTTTAAATCTGTTAGTTTCAGGAATCATGAAGACTGTAGTGAAACTGAGAAAGACACCGACAACAAAAGAAATATTTCAAACACCAAGATCATACGTGTACAATGCCGATATTGTTGTTTTGGTTCACTTGGCTCGTGCAATTAAGACGAATGAGAGGAACACATGGAGCCACTGAAAGCGATCTTTTAAACAGTCCAAGCGCCTTTCTCTTAATGAACTTGATTAAGACCACCCACCAGTTCTATCTCTCGAGAAAAAAAATGACCAGTACTAACAATGATAGATATACTAGCTTCAATAAAATTGAAAGCTATCTAGCTAGTTCTTCAGGGCTTGACCTGGATTTGTAGACACGGACTGCGACCGGGGAGAAAACCCTAGACACAACAAACAAAACAACATGACTTCATTCTTCCAGAACACAAATAGAAAATTAAGAAGATGACATGCAATTTCCTATAATGTTTTGGATAAGGGACTATGCAGTTGAGTTTTAATTAATATGAATGGATGGAGGTTTTTGTTATATAATATATAAAATATCTATATAAGTATATTATATTGTATTGAGTTTTTAGGGTTTTTGAGAGTAAATTAACTAGGTTGAAGGACCACCACATCTTCATAAATAATAATAAATATGGAAGTTCTTGAGTTCAAATTTTTTTTTTTTTTTTTTTTTTTTTTTTTACTTGTTGAAGGAATTTTGGTGGGTTGCAAATAATGATTGATTGCTTGAAAACCCTAGCTAGTAAGCACGTGGTTCATGGTTGAGCTATGTAAAATGAAGTGATTTAATTTAATGGGGGTAGCTTATTAGGTGTTTTGCCGAAATGGGTATATGGTAACTATCAATAAAAAATAAAATAAAATAAAAATAAAAATAAAAAGATAGGAAGAGATCATGTCATGAAACCTAATCCGTTCGACGAATTAATCAAATAAATAAATAAATATATATATATATATATTAGTTATCAAGTGAAGTATACTTTGTTTAAATTTCAATAAGGATCTTGATAAATTCAGATCAGAAAATCACATACATTTTTATGAATTTTAATCTGAATTGTTTTGTGAATAATAAATTCATTGAAATCTACATATGAACAAAATTTGAGAATTTTCAAATACCGAAACTATTTATCAAAGTTTTGTTAAATATAAAGATAACGAAAATTAAGATAAATATAGGAAAATTGAAAAAAGTAGTTCTAGCACTTGAAAAATTCTCAAATTTTATTTATAGGTAAATTTCAATGAACTTATCCACACAAAAATTCATATTAAAATTCATAAAAATAGATGTGATTTTATTAAAGTCTTTATCGAAATTAAAATAAGGTATACCTCACTTGATAACTATATATATATATATATATGTGTGTGTGTGTTAGGTTATATTAACTCAAATTTCTGACACAAATGTTTGACTTCAATATTTTAGTCATTGGATTAAAGAGCACATAAACAAATGGATGGTTGGAATATTAAAGTTAAAAATTTGAGTTAGCTTGGCCATATATATATATTGAAGCAACTAATTAATCATAATATTAAGAGTAATACTACTTTGTCAAATTTGGTATCCATATCTATGTTTAAATGAAGTAGAAACACTCAAATCTATTCATTTAAATAATTTAAATGAATAGACTATAATATTGTTATATCATTTAAATATCAAATTTAGATAAAGTATAATATTAATAGATATTAGTGTTGCTGATTGCACTCGTTGTGCATGTCGTATTACTCTCAGATATCTGTCAAAGGACAATAGTTGGTGAACTTGCTTCTCAATTTATCCGATCAAATTGCCAACTCAACAATCCAACAAAATCCCAGAAATCTCGCTGATTTAAGGTACAAATCATAAAGCCAATATTGAAATATGGAAATATTCAAAATAAAAAATAAAAATTTCTGCGTCGGCATTGTACTGTAAAATTATCATTAGATTGAATTATTGAAACACATCAAAGTGATTGTTGACTTATTGTTTTAAAAAGGGTTAATATTAAAGACCTCTCATCACCTTTGAACTATTATTGGATGCCTTGTTAAAATGCTTTTATTTCATAAATATCCCCTGTGAACTAACAAACAATGATTCAATTGATCGATTTTTGATGTTAAAAAGTCTATAATATCCGTATTTAAGCTTCAATTATATTAACTGAACATTATACCCTCTAAATCTTATCAAATAAAGCATTGTTTGTTGGTCCATAAGAGATGTTTCTGAAATAAAAGCATTTTATCTAGATATTCAATAATAGTTCAAAGGTGAGGGGATGTTTTTAATATTAAACCTTTTTAAAATGGCAGCAGTCAACAGAATGTCACACTAATTGATTTTTTCTATCAGGACATCTTCGTATGAAAATTTCTCTCTATATATATATATACATATATTCATTGTCCCACCTTAAGTATAGTGTGGGTGCCCTCTCCCTATTTATAGAAGTAGTAATCTGGATTATACTAATAGAACTTAACTCTCGTAAGATCCCGATAGTTGTCATACATAAAATAAAATAGAAAAACTCGATTAATTACTGCACATTTTATTTATGCTGCCGTGCGCGCCATCTCTTTTAGCTTTTTGGTTTGTTCTGTGTAGTGTGTACGACACAAATAATTACTTCAACTTAGTACTATTTGTCTCTTCAATCAATGATTTCAATTATTTAGGCCTAAATAAATAAATAAATAAATAAATAAATAAATAAATAAAAATCTCTTTACACAGTCATGCATGTATAAAGTAACTAATTAGTATTAATTATCGTTGAATAAAAACCAGAATGGAATTTTTTGTATATGCACTGTCGATTATTTTCAAGGTTAATTTTCTTGCCTTCAAAATAGGGTTATTAATACTTATTATTATTATTTTTTCTGTCAAGTTTTGTACACACTTTGTTTGAGCTTGGAAAAGAAGATGAGGTTCATATCCCGTTTTTCCACAAATATGGATCCTCTGGGTTGATGATGATCCACGTTTTGGATTGCGGCTGCTAATAATGCATTGCCTTAAAAAAAAAAAAAAGTTATATTTTTGTCAAGGATATTCAATGTTTCTCTATTCAGGTCCTTTTTAGATAGAGTGATAGAATTATGGTTCAAAAGAACAATATGGCGCGAAAAGAGTTGATAAGAATAATATTGGAATGATGCATTTTGTAGTGAAAATAGGACTAGATAAGCACATTTTGAGGAGTTTTTGTGAGATGAATTATCATTTTATTCCAGAAATAAGTCTAAGACATTAAGTCTCGATCAAAGAAAATAAGTTTTGATAGAAAAAAAGACGCAAGACTTATTTTGTGTGTTGTGTTTGAAGGGTAATTTTATTATAAATATGTTTTTTTTGTGCTATTTAAACTTAAGTTATTAAGTTGATTCCAATCCCACGAAATCAGCATCAAAATGTGCTAGAAATTTTCAGACCTGTATTTTGTATTTGAGTGATTTGAAGTAGTGCAACAATTTGATGACATTTTACACATAATATTTAACTGTGTTCCTTTTCTCTTTTTATTTTTATTTTTATTTTTTTTATCCTCTTCTTCGTCTATTTCTCTTGCCCTTATCTTCTCTCTTTTTCTTTTCTTTTTTTGACGGAACGTCTCTCTTTTTTTTTTTTTTTTTTTTTTCTTCCTTAAACTTTTCTTTTGCGATTTTTGAAAAGAAAAAAAGAAAGTAGGATGAGATTAAAATGAAGATGGAGTGAGATATAAATTAATTAAGAAAAATGAGAGAAAAAATAGGAGAGAGAAGAGCAAGGAGAGAAACAACTTAAAATGGAAAAATCTATAGAAAACATTGAAAATAAACAAGAGACCTATGAATTTAATCTAAACCATTAATATATAATTGATCCAAAGGCTACAAAATTATGTAAAAAATTATGTCCCTCGATCCTTCCTTATATATATTTGAGATATGCTATACGTATATACACACTAAATATAATTATTCGTTTCAAAAAACAAAAATAAAAATTGATTTCAAAAAAAAAAATCTAAAATAAATTAATGGTAAATGAACGGAATTAGATGGAATAGTCATTAATATCACACTTTTCGCTAAAAATGGTCATTTTGAAACGAAATCCCCATCTAATGGCTATTTTAATAGTATGGGAACAAATGGCTAGCCACGGGGTAATTATCTCTATTTATAATATATCTTCTCTCTCTCTCTTTTTTGAAAGGATATAATATTTCTTTAGTTTGTGACAATTGCAGTCTTTACTTAAAAAAGAAAAAAGAAATAATTGTGAGAGAGAAAAATACAAACCGAATGAAAATTGGGCCACACATAAGAATTCATGAACCGACCAATCCTAACACCAGAGCAGGAACTGGGTTAATCACTGGAAAGTCCTTCTTGGGCCTTCTGTCTGGGTTCAAATCAATAACTTCCTCAATTAGCTACATCCAAAAATACTTTTTTTTTTTTTTTGAATTAATTAGTCAATTGCGTAGCTAATTAAAATCTTTTGCCACAAAGTGTTTGTAAATCTTGTAAATATCTTCTACTTGCTGGTTTGTAAATCAATAATTTCTAAGATGGAGAGAGAACAATTTGTCTCATGTATGATATAGCAACCAAATTTGAAGCACATATATAAAAAACCTGATGTTCTAACCAAATTTGGTAGTGTGCATACCACACGGCCAAAATCCTGAAACCTCTTACCAAAAACCTGAAACCTGATGTGGATGAGAAAGATTTATTTAATACTTGATAACTTTTGTGGGGGATGATTGTTTCAAGTCATTTGGTACAGCTAATGTGGCAATTGGCAAATCAATGAGCAATATATACAAATGATTGTGTAAAATCTAAAACACTAGACAAACCAGATACCTGATCAGGATTACACGGAACAGAATCGTTTTTATTAGAAAATTAAGACAATACTTCAAAGACGAGCAAATATACAAAACACAGTGACAATTGAATACATTATACAAAAGATCTTCAAAGTGTTCGAGGGGACTTTAATTCAGTTGCGCAACTACATAGAATAATCGATGATCTACTCCTCTTTCTTGAGATATCGCAAGGCAAATCCTATGCCTAAAATCAAAAGTGGAATCAGGAATTGTAGAATCTTAGTTCCAAATCCAGTGTCATTATCAGTTTTAAGATCTATACGCGGAGGTGGTTTGTATTTCTTGATTGGCGGAACAGTGGACTTGTCAACCTCACCGATGTAGTATTTCTCCATCATCTCTTTCGCGGAGTTGCTATGCCCCACTTCTTCAAAATCTTCTGTTGCATCTTTCTCTGCGGTTTTTAAGATAGATATATTAACTGTCTTGTACATGAGGTCTTCACTAAAGATAAATCATTATAATGAAATGAAGCAACGAAGGTGCAGAAAGAATACCGGTAGCTGCAAGCATTACTTCATCACCTCCAGGGTGATCTTCGAGAAACAGGGTCACGTCATACACCTGATACAGTCGTTTCAAATTTGTAAATACTGATTTGAACTGAACAACAAAAGCAATTAAACAAACAAGGTACTGAGAAGTGAGAAGACACTCTTGGTAATTTATGTCCTGAAATTGTTACAGATCGAGTATCAACAAAGATAAGGAATTTGAATCCAAAAGTTTGTCCACAATGTGTTTTCTGTTTAGCCTCTCTTCTCACAAATAGTTGCTTGTCAATTGGCGACTGCATAATTTTATTCACGAATTAACCACTTCAAGTCACTAAACAATATGCAGCATATCCGAGTGTTGAATCATATACTTTGATTCGTACATAAATTCATTCAACATCTTTGACAGTGCAATGTTTTCCTAAAATCCCTTATACAAATATGTCAATACTTATTAATACATCCACAAACTATCCTGCCTATATAAACAAAGCATTCTATAGAGGCTACGGCTATTTTGTTGCTCAAGCTTGTCAATCATACACTTGCGCAGAATTTTCACTGCCAGGCCATCATATTGCTTGTTATCTGATCCAACTATACAAATCCCTAATAAACTTTTACTGAGATTGAAAGAAAAGAAACAACAATTGCAAAAATAGCTTGACCAAAGCATCCAAGATCATACCCCAAGCACCAATTCATAAAACCCTATTTAATCTTCCTGGAATTGTTTGACAGAGAGCACCCAAAATTAAAAATCACTCTATTACAGAAAAAAATTAAAATAAAAAAAATAAAAAAAAAATTATACAAGTAGATCTTACAAGTCTATTTGTTGTTCTGAATCTGATTGTCAAATAAAAGAACATCCTAACAAATCTACTTCTATAGATCTCCAACTCTTAATAGTCATCATATAATTGAATCAATTCAAATCCCATCTATACAAAGATAACAAAGCGAACGCTGTTTCAAGTCAACAGACAACAATCAATCGACAAAACAATATAAAACTAAAACAAATACAGATAACTAAGAACAGGTTGTGATCTAACCTTGCCGGAGATTATAAGCCAGCAATCAGTCCTATCATTGTGCTTTTTAACCTCTTGAAAGTCATGAACTTTGGCCATGCTAACTAAAGTCAAACCTCGCAAACCCCACCAAGAATCACGATATCCCTGAAATTTTAAAGTGAAGTTCAATCTTTAAACATGCAAAAACGCAAGATTTCTTAACAAAAATGAGGTCCAAGTCAAAGTATTGAGGTTTTTCTTACCGGAGATGCAGAGACGATGAAGTTTTATGACAGCACAAGAAGTAAATAAGTTTATGGTAGATGATAAAAAAAAATATTATTTAAAGATTTATTTTTATTTTAAAAAAAGGGTTAATGATTCCTAATTATGTTTCTTTGTAATATATGATGGGTTTTACGAAATTTAACTGTGACATCTGTAAATTTTTTTTCTTTTTAATAATTATTATTATTCTCATAGAAACGATTTAAGACTTCATATTTTAACATTAGTGAATTGGTTAAGGATCCTCCCCTCTCCTCACTTAATCTTATAATACATAAACATTGCAATAAATGAGTAGTTAAAGATGTGATTGACATTCTATTAACGACCAATCATAAGTTTTGCATTTTTTTTTCTTTCTCTTTTAAACTTGAGAGGGCATAGTGATTTGGATTTGGGACCTTTTGACATTTCTAAGGAGATTAGATAAAACAAATAAATAAATAAATAATTGTTGAAAAGTGTTGTTTCCACCCGACTGAAATGCAATACTTTTAAGAATAGAGAATTAATCACCACCCAAACGCAATGTGTCAATATAATTCGGTACAATGTGTCAATGTGACTCGGTGGTAAAGGAAGCTTGTTGAAATGTCCAAGTTTGAGATCTTATAGTTACCCAAAAGAATATTATCTTATCTATACTATATATTTGTTTTGGTTTTGGGTTCATATCCATAACTTTCTCAATTAGGAACATCCCAAAATTGCGTCTTTAGGAAAGGAAAGGAAAAAAAAAAAAAAAAACATGGTTGAATGGATAGTGTCAACTAGGACAAGTGGTTTATTATTGCAAGGCAATCTTTGACAAAGAATTCAACATGATTGAATTATTATATGGAAACCTGATTTGCTTGAGACAAGCCACAAGGCATCCCTGATATACAAGACCAAGAAACCTGCACCCAGAACTAGAAAGAATTGAATGAAAAACAAGCCATCTACTCGTCTTTATTAGAAATAATCCAATAGTTGCAAACTTTCAAAAAAAAAAACACACACACACACACAGTAACATTTGAAGTTCTTCGACTGATTTTCAAATAATAGATTGTTCAAGAGGGGCTTCTGGCTCAGTTTCACAGCGCATAATCTATCTAGTCCTCTTTCTTGATAAAGAAACTCAGGCCGACTCCTATGCCTAAAATCAACAATGGTACCAGGAATTGTAGAATCTTAACTACAAATTCAGAGTCACTGGGTTTAAGAGTTTCCCGCGGAGGTGGCTTGTACTTCTTAGTTGTTGGAATGGTCGACTTGTCGATCTCACCAACATAGTATTTTTGCAACATGTCTATTGCAGATTTGCTATGACCCACATCGTCAAAATCATCTGTTGCATCTTTCCCTGCAAATTTGTAGATAGATATATGAATTGTATTGTTGTAAACATTTGGTCGTTACCAGATAACCATTATAAATCAAACGAAGCAATCAACAAGGTGCATATAGGGTACCGGTAACATTTATCAGGGCTTCATCACCTCCAGGGTGATCATCGAGAAATGGGGTCACATCATACACCTGGTACAATTGTTTCAAATTCGGTAAACAATTATTCGAAAAGCAATTGAACGAACAAAGTACCGAGAACACATTTGTTGACTATTTTATATCCTGAAATCGTTACAAACACAAGGAATTCAAAGAAGAAAACATGCAGAGAGAAATGTATATAGAAACCAAGTTTGGCCACAATCTGTTGTTCTCTGCTTAGCCTTTTATCATACAAATAGTCTGCATCCCAAGTGGCAACTGTAAAATTTTGATTTCATGATTTCATGATTCATTCGTAAATTCATTCAACATCATTAGCGGTGATCATGCCCTACAAGCACCAACTCATAAAACCCTGTTAAATCTTCC
The DNA here is from genome assembly GCA_035582765.1 of Acer negundo. NCBI lineage: Eukaryota > Viridiplantae > Streptophyta > Magnoliopsida > Sapindales > Sapindaceae > Acer > Acer negundo. The sequence goes on from CM069236.1 coordinate 27,305,446, forward strand.
TGGAAATGGCTGATAGAGAGAGCCATTCAAAATCAGGCCATTACAAAAAATATGTAAGTATTATTCTTCTCCAATATCTGATATTGTTTCTTCTATTGTTCTGAATCTAATGTGACAAATCAATAATATAAATCTCTGTAATATTGTTCCTTCTATTGTTTTGAATCTAATTTGTCAAACAAAAGAACATCCTTACAGATTTACTAATCCTTCTAGATCTTTATCTTTAGATAGTCTTCATTGAACAAATTGAATCCTATTTATAGCTCAATCTCACACACATTTCTCTGGTTTTTAACAAAGTGAAACGCAGTTTCAAGTCAGTAATCCATCCACAAAAGAAAAATAAAACTAAAACAAATACTGATAATTAAAACCAAGTTGAGTGAACTAACCTTGCCAGAGATTATAAGCCAGCAATCAGTCTTGTGATTGTGTTTTTTCACGTCTTCAATATCAAGAACTTTTGCCATTTTAGCTCTTAAAGCTACTGCTCACACCCAAAAAAAAAAAAAAAAAAAGTAAAGTTAAACCCACCAAGAATCACGAGATCCCAGAAATTTCACAGTTACATCCAATCTTTAAACATGAAAAAACATTATATTTGTAGAGAAAGATTAGCTCTTTTTTTCCTTACAAGGCGCTTGGAGTGTGATGATAAGTTGATAACCCTTCACTTCACTTCTGCAGTTGACCGTTCAAGCTCTGACCTGCACTCCTCCTACTTATTTATATAACTCATGCAAAATTTGGTTTTTTAATCAAATCTAGATCTACCATTTATAAGTAATTACACGATACAAGTATACAACCAGGAGTGAACTGTATTCTGATTTCTGTAGTGGAAACACAGCCGATATATTCGTGCAATAGCCCAAAATTAAAAGAGTAATATTATAATATCAAAAAAAAATTAACCCAAAATTTATCCCATTTAACCTTAATGAGGTAAATTTGTTGTCTATCATCGTATAAATTATGGGACGATGTGGTAAATAATGCGTAATAACAAATCACTTTATATGTCATTTGGATTGATTTTTGGACTAAATTTTTGGATCGACCAGTATTAGTGAAATTAAAATCTAAAAAATATAAATAAATAAACTATATTGGAATTAAATAATAATAATATTGCTGTGCGTGTGTTTCTAGGCTAAGGGTCAGCTTAATAAACGTAAAAATATAACTCATCTGAGATGTGTTATAATTTTAAATTAATTTAGGATGTGTTATAATTTTAAATTAATTTAGGTGCTGTTCAGTGTAGTTTTCAAAGTCATGTTTTTCGTTTACCAAACCCAAAAAACGGTAGGAACACGTTCGGTGGTGGTTTTCGTCTAAATTTTTTGAAAAGCACAGGAAATGATGAAACTCATTTAAAGCATAAGGAGACCGGTTGACGGAAAACATCTTTTTGATGTTTTTAAAATTTTTCCTTTCATTTATGTTCGGTAACGTCTTTATTTTTTAATTTTTATTTTCAATTTCTATCTTTTATTTTCTATTTTCTATATAAATCTACGGAGAGAAATTGAAAGGAAAATTTTCAGAAACATCACAAAGATGTTTTCCGTCAACTGGTCTTTTTAAGTTTTAAATGAGTTTCATTATTTCCTCTGTTTTTTAAAAATTTTAGGCTAAATCAACCACCGAATACGTCCCCACCATTTTTTGGACTTGGAAAACGAAAAACATCACTTTGAAAACTGCACCGAACAGCACCTTAATAATTTTAAAAATCTCTGACTAATTTTGATTGGTTTGATATATTTCAAACAATTCATCTTTCTGGAATTTTACCTCGTTGTAAAGGTATTATGACGGTTTGACCTCGTGGACCGCACACGGACACGCAGGGCACGAGATCTGGCACAATAAATTTTTAGATTTTAATTTAAGGATTTGAATCCTCATTTAACGTGATTTTTATCGTTTCTTAAATAGATCTGTTGATATGTATAATCAATGATCGTTATTTATTTATTTTATTTAAATTTAAAGTCCTATTTTAAAGTATTTTAGATAAAAAAAGAGATCAACATAGTAAAAGATCATAATCCTTAATTTATATATATATACCCTTACGGTTATGTTAACGACAGTAAAAATACTATTAAAGGAAAGTATTTATTGTATTTATTGCTTCGATCGATAAAATAAATGTATTTGTATAATAAATATTTTCTTTTTACAGTTTTTAATATGTGCCCTAAAAGCAATTTAAAAAGCCTCTTCTAATTCCACTATTCAAATATCGTTTTGTTTACCTATATGATAATTTAAAAAGTGAAAAAATAAGACTCATTCTAGAAAGCTCTAGACATCTAGAGTTTTTTGGAATGAGTCTTATTTTCTCACTCTTCAAATAGAAATAGTCTTATATTATTTTAATGAAAACATTTAATGAACTATTTGAAATTTAAAAGAGTTATTAAATTTAAAATCAGATAAAGTTGTTAAGACATAATAAAAAGTAATAAAATAAAGTCTGAAGAGTGAGAGATTACTTGGCAATATTGAAGAGTGAGAAAGAATTTCTAAATTGAAGAATGTTATTTAACGAGTCTGTTTGAGATGCTCTAAGGGATAGGTTAACATTATATAAATATATATAATTGTTACAATTAATTCAAGGGGCTCAAAAAAATTTTGTTATTATTTGGACCTGGTTTTGTAAGAAAATTATCAGTTTAATAACTTCAGTTTAAAAGGCACATATTATGATGAACGGACAAAAATGCCCCTCATAATAACCTTATTAACTATTTTTTTTTCTTTCAAAATCCTTGATCAATGATAGTGGAACTAATAAATCAATGAACACACTTACAACGACCAATCGAAGAATAAAAAGGCTCGGGAAGCAGGAACTATATAGTAAGTCTCAGAGATACAAAATTAAAAAAAAAAAAAAAAAATGAATGGTTAAAAAGGCTCGAAAAGGCTCGGACACTAATAGAAAATTCTTAGAGATATAAAATTTACCAAAAAAATTGATGGTTAAAAATGTTCGAACAGTAATAGAAAAGTCTCGGATATCCAAAATTAACCAAAAAAAAACTGATGGTTAAAAACGCTCGTACACTAATAGAAAAGTCTCGGACATACAAAATTTACCAAAAAAATTGATGGTTAAAAATGCTCGAAAAGGTTTGAACAGTAATATAAAAGTCTCGGAGATACAAATTAACAACAACAACAAAAAAACCGATGGTTAAAAAGGCTCGAAAAGGCTCGAACACTAATAGAAAAGTCTCGGAGGTTCAAAATTAACAACAACAAAAAATTGATTGTTGAAAAGGCCCGGAGAACAAATGAAAAGGCTCGGAGAACAAATGAAAAGTCTCAGAGACTAATTGAAAAGTCTCGAGGACTAAATGAAAAGGCTCGAGCCTTTTTAATTGTTCCCCGAGACTTTCCATTTGTTCTTCGAGTCTTTTCATTTATTCTCCGAGACTTTTCATTTCTTCTCCGAGTCTTTTCAATTAGATTCAAAATTCATACAACCAGAAAAAAGCTTACAAAAGACTCAGGAAACAAATGAAAATGAACCTAGTTAAGGTTTAAATTTTTTTTATTTTTTATTTTTTAAAAAAGGCTCCATTGGAGACGTATAGCGCTTCAAAATTAATTATCCAATGAAGATGCATTAATAATGTTATGATGTTCAATCTCCATTGGATGTCTGTTATAGAGGAGCATGAAAGAATAAAATCTATAAAACTTCAAAATAAGAAAGAGAATGTATAAAGTAAAGGCAATTTTGGTAGTTCACCATAATAGGTACCTTTTAAACTTAACTTATTAAAGCAGTGACTTTGCCACCACATCAGTTTAAAAAATGTGATATTTTCCACCGATTCCACTTAATTTAAGGTGTAGGTTAAAAAAACACAATCGAAACCCACTACATTCAATGGTTTCGGTGTGAAGGGTAATTAAGCATATCACTCATCTAATTTCATTTCCTACAAAAATAAAATTTTTGTGGTAAAGTAGCTCAATGGTATGTTCTATAATCCTAATTGTGGATTCAAGTTTTACCCTCTTTTGTGGATCTAAAATTAGGTTAACAACTACTTTATTTCCATAAAAAAATAAAAAATAATAAAAAATAAAAACAGTATTTATTGTAATAAGATAATCAAAATTATTAAAAAACAAATTATATTGAAATGATATGACTGTAATTGTAATGTCATATATAAATATATTACATCATTTAAGTATGAACAATAAAATAATAAAAATAAATTAAATACGATACACGCGAAAAAAGCAGAGGAACCCATCACATTGCTTTTATGATGGTATAAGATGGTACATGTTCAATTATTTTTTGTGATAGAATAGTTTGGAATATCTTTTTATTAATTATTATTTTGTGACATTCACTCATAACTAAAGTGAGTATGACTTTTATATATAAAATCATAAGGTATTTGTTGTAAAAAAAATAAAATAGTAGATCTGATAAATGGATAAGTTTGAGATTTAGGTAAATGACTCTCAAATCAGCGGTTCGAATCCTAACAATAGTAAAAAACTTAAAAAAAAAAAAAAAAAGTAAAAACATAAAATAAAATAAATACATAAATGGTTGATCTCGATCCCAATAGACACGACTAGTGTCAGATTTTTAAAAATTATATATATTTATATATTTATTTATTTATTAGGTAACAGCAAGAGATAATAATAAGTAAATAAGATAATGTGATTGCACCATCACAAATATTAATGTTTTATACAGAAATGGCAGAGCTCGTAGATCTGCACAATGGAGCAATCAATTGGAAGCAATCCAATTGGAAGCAATCTTGCCCATATAAGGGTAGAGCATTTATTAAATTTTCCAACTACTATGACAAAATGTGAAAGTCACGTGGCACTCCATTTTCATAAGGTATTTTTATCCTTTCATGCCTTTTATTTATTAAAAAAAAAAAAAATTTAAAAGCTTTAAATCTTCACCATTTATCGTGGTAAAAAATCAAACTAATTTGTTTTTTAATTAAAAACCAGACCGTTGAATATCAGACTTCCATTAAACAATGGAGGTCTAACCACCATCAATGTAGATATAGGAGCAGATTTCCATTGCACCAGAGTGTGGGAGATCACCAAATCTCTGTCGAAAAAGGATCTTTGATTTTTTGGCGAGCACAGCGGTGGTCACGCATCAACGTTGGGGCCCAATGGTGGTGGTTGCACGTCAAAGATGGTGGCGCAGCTGCGGTAATTGTGCGGCGACAATGACAGTGGTGGTTTTTTATTTTTTTTTTGTGTGGGTTGTGATGTAAGATATGATGAATTTGGGTGTGAATTGTGATCTTAAGTTTTCTCACTTTTTTTTTTTCTTTTCTATTTTCTTCTTAAGTTTTACTAACATGGGTGTGAATCGTGATCTCATGTTGTTGGATTATATTTAGATACGCCATAATTTTTTATTTTTTATTTTTTATTTTTGGAAAATCTGCAAAATATGAATCCGAAGCAAAATCTGAAATTACATCAATGGAAGAAGAAAATGTTGTTAGACTCGATTTAGATGAGCCATATATATATATATATATATATATATATATTTTGTTTTTTTTTGTTTTTTTTTTTGTTTTGAAAAACTTGAATATGAAGAAAAATATGGGGATCCGTATGGGAGGAGAAAAAAAATAAATAAAGAAAATGTTGTTGAATTGGATTTTGATGATCTAGATTATTAATTTTTTAGAATTTAGAATTTGAAGAAAAATATGGAGATAACTTTTTTATTATTATTATTATTTGTAATTTTAATTTTAATTTTTTTTTTTTTAGACGGAATCCAAATTTGTTTCATATATTTATATATATTTTAAATTAGAATTTTTTTTATTCAATGGCATTTTGGTATTTGTAGCGGCTAAATCCGATCAACAATTAAATTTGACCGACTTTGACTAACTATAAGGGAGGTCATGGTCAATTAACGATAAAATTGTTTTTGGTTGTCAAAGGACAAATCTCAGGGAGGTTGGCTGCAATTTGCACAAAATTAAATATGCATAAATAACGTCACATTTGATTTTGTAATGATATATAGATGTTTAGGAGAAAATCCTCAACTGGACAGTCTCGTCCAATGAGATTATATAAAATTATAGTTTAATAATATATATTTATGTTTTCGAGATAAATTGTGCAATTTTATTGGGACGGCCGCATCAAATAGCAATGATATTCATTGAAGATTTTCTCGTTGGTTAGTTCGTGTTCAAAAAATACAAATTAATGGAAACATTTATTATCAATACCGAAATGTACAGTTGAATAATTTATGTAACGTTGATAATAACTATAATCCTTAAGGGCATGTCAAGTAACTTTTTTCAAAAAATAAAAAATAAAAAACAATGTTTTTGGTTTCAGCTTCAAAATCCGAAAACGCGTCTGATAACATATCCTAAAAGTTGTATTCTGAAAATAAAAATGTAAAAAACGTGTCCGGTAGGTTATCTGAAAAATATAAAAAATTATAATTGTTCTAATATTTTTTCTAGTTGAAAATTTTCCAGATTTCTATGAATTTCCATATTTAAACTCATGATTTGTTTCAGTTTCTCGTTTGTGTTCATTTGTCTCATCCTTGTCTTCCTTATATGTTCATAAACCAACATTCATATATATTTTTTCATTGCTTTCTTAGAGCATACCTAGATGATAAAAAAAATTCATGGCAACTGTCAACCACCGTTGGATTGAGAGATACAATAGAATCTTTAAGCATGCCCATATTAGTAACCAAAGAACTGAGAAGCAGATAAAATGGCACCGTTCCAAGCACTTCATTCTCAAAATCCCAAAATCCTATGCTATAACGAGCTAGACTCTTCGAACAAGGTAGACAACTTTGTGCCACAACTTTATCAACTTCTTTGATTTCTTCATCCGATTTCCAATTCTACCACTGCCATCGATCACTCATAACAGTGACAGATATTTATATGCACATAGAAGGAAGGAGAGAGAGAGAGAGAGAGAGAGAGAGAGAGAGAGAGAGAGTTGGGTTTGTTTCTTCTGGTTTTCAAAGGGTGTGAGAAACGAAGAAGAAGAAGAAGACAACACGAAAGAGAAGTGTGATTGACAAATATAATGAAAAACTTATAATGCTTCAGTAATTTCGAAAGATTCTCTTTTGATGGAATCCACATTCCATTGATAGAGATACGGTTTGAAACTCAAATAAAAACTCAAATTATTAGGGTTTGAAACTTGAATTCGCTTGACTTCTACGAAATTTAAAGAAATTATAAGGAAAAGAATTTGGGTTTCTGAAAATTGACTTGTTGAAATCGCTTCCAATTGCAGATCGACGGGAAGAAGATAAGCAAATCAATGGGCAAATCGGCAGTGAAAAAGAAGAGTAGATCGACAAGAAGAAGATAAGCTTGACCTGACTCTTCTTCTGCCTTTTCTCCTCTCTCCAACAAAGTCAAGGACCCTTCTCATCTCTCTGGTTCGATTTTCTCATCTGGGTTTGTTTTATCATCTATCTGGAGAGTCAAAGAAAGAAGAAGAAAAAAAGAAAAAAAAAATGTGAGTTTTTTATTTAGAGTGAAAAACAAAACGAAAACACATCAAAAAGTTATTTTGGAAAATTTTCATTTTTAATACTGATGTTGTTTTTGTTTTGAAAATAAAATAAAAAACAAAATGGAAAACGGTAACAAACGTATATTCCAAATCATTTTCGAAAAATGAAAACAAAAACGGGCCTTCGGGCATCATCCTAATAGAAGAGCGGATTTCGAAATGAGTCTGATTTATATATTCTCGTCACAAAAATATAGTATTACTCTTATTTTAATATCATTAATGTTACACATTCCACCTAAAATCCAATTTTTTTTTTATCCCAACACATATGACACTTGAAATGTCAAATAGTTAGTATATACATACGATAGGTGAGATAAAGCATCATTAATGTGTATCCACTTACAATTTGACACCTCACATACAATATGTGTTGAGCTGCAAAATGTGGGATTTTAGATGAGATGTTTAACATTATTTTTTTAATATTGCCCATTTTGAATACCTCTCATTGGAAAATTTGAAACGAGAAATTGGAAAAGAGAGTGGAGTAATCAAATGAAAATAAAATATAGAATAAAACTAAACAAAAGTGAGGGGATCAAAACAATAAGAAAATGTTTTTGGAAATCAAGATGTGAAAATAGAAAAACAATATTTGATTTTCTTTTTTGGATTTTAAGTTTAGTAAAAAAATTCTATTGTGTAAAAAAATAATTTTAAATATTTTTTTTTGGAAAAACTATTATATATGTATATATATATTCTTTCTATTGGCAGTTCAAATATATTAGTTCCTTATATGTGGGCTATTGGATTTAAAAGATGCTTTGATATCAATTCGAACTGACAATAGAAAAACTGTATATATATTCTAGTGATGGTGATGATTGAACTTGAGTGATATTTGAGAAAAAAAAATTGATTTCAAATTCGGTTGAACCGAAAAACAGGGAAACTTTATAAATATATATATATATATATATATATATATATTTATATATAACTGATTAACTAGTGATGATAATGACGGAGGATTTAATGGTGTACGAGAAAAAAAAATTATTTCAAAAAGAAGAAGAAGATATTTTAGGGTTTGTAAAATAGGAAAAAAAAAAAACACACACACACACACACAAAAGAAAGGAAAAAAAACTAAAGATGGAAAAAAAAAACCATGTTTTCTGGAAAAAGAAAAAAAAAAAAAGCTTTGAGTAGCTTTAGATTTTTTTATCTGTTTAGTAATTTTAATTCATGTTAAGATTATCATTAATAAAAAAAAATTAAAATGGAATGTAAACAGATAATTCGTGGATTATCTACAACAATTATCTTTTATAAAACGTTGTCGTATTTTCTCTCCACACCTGTGTTTTTAGTGAAATTGTATATTACTGAAATTCCCTGAGATTAATTAACCAAATTCAAGTAAATAAAGTTACTCCTTAAACCCATATAAACTATTTCTACATTATTCCAAACGCTAATTTGTTTTCCAAAATCAAACTATTGTCATTACACTTAAAAATTTTCTTTTCTTCTAAGAAATAATCCTAAGATTCTACGAGATCGATAAAGAAGTATTATTTAATAGGTTTGTAAAGTGACGGGTTTTAACATTAAAAATCGACTTCTTTGTGTTAAAGACAAAAATGATAGGGATGACAAAATAACCCGTAGAGATAGGGCACTAGGGGAATCCACACTTATGGACATGTATGAGTTGCAATTCAGTGGGGATGGAGTGTAGATGATGATAGATAGTGAAATCTGTAATGAGTATGGAGCAAGGATGATTTTTATAATCCCCACCCAACTTAAAATGTAATCTTTTTTTTTTTAAAACGTTTATGTTTAAAAAAGATGGAAATTGTTTGTTTAATTGTAAGATTTATGTTTATTTTTAATATTTATGGGATGATTGTCAATAGTTTTTTAGAATCATTTGGGTTTGTTTTTGAACCATATAGTATTACTCATTTATATATTATATTATACTGATCGTGTTATATGTTTATTATTTTAATGAGAGAAAACCAAAAGTAACCATCAAAAACATTAAACTTTTGTTTATAACCACTTTTGAAATTAAAATTGTTAATAACCATTTTTTTAAGAAATTACCTCAATACCCACATATATAAGCACTGAAAACCAAAAACACGAGCAATGGAGATTAACAATTAAAGATAGAAAAGGAGAAAATAGAGAAAAGAGAGAAAGAGACATTGTCACCGAGAGAGAAGAGAGAAAGAAGCGGTGTCGCATGGAGAGAAGAGGGCGTTGTCGTCGTCACTGGAGCAGCCGAAAGAGAAGAGGTCACCGTCACATCCTGGAGACAAACCCACCATTCTCTTCTCACTTGACATTTTTATTGCGATTTCATGTTAAGAACATGTTTAGGGAATAATAAATGTTGAAATGTATCAATTTTGGGGGTTAATTGAGTTGAGGTCTGGTATTTTGGATGATTTGAGACTGAATGTTAGAGTTTGGTTTGAAAAAAAAAACCTTAAAAGCGTAAAATCTTCGACAAACTTGAAATGTTTCGCGAAAACTTGAAATCATGTTTTAAATCTCTAACATAAAACTTGAAATCTTCTAAATCTCGAACCAGTAAAACTTAAAATCTTCTGGAAAAAACTTGATTGAAGTTTTACCCAGAAACTTAAAATCTTTCCCAAAAACTTGTCAACATTTTAAGTTTTTACATAAGATTTCAAGTTTTCGAACTAGTGAACTTGAAATCTTATGGAAAAAATTTGAAACTTTATTTAATTCGATTCTTCACAAATACACACAAAAGTGATACAATAACGTTAAACTAAATTAATGAACAAATTAAAGATATTTACACACCAAATACGATTTAGAGCAAATCGAAATTTTTATTTCAAGTTTTCACTTTTTTAAATCTTCAACGCGATTCTAAAATCAAACCATCCTCTAGTTAGTCGATTTACAGGAATAACAATGATTCAGCCAGATTGGTGTTCAATTTACAGGAAAAGGAATAATGATCGGAAATTGTTGATGAAGAATGAACAAAGAAGACGGTGAACAGTGAAGAAGAGGGTGAGAAAGAGAAAAATAAACAAAACAAAATAAAAATATTAATTTGGGGATATCTTGGTAATTTATGGACACCCACTGAATTTTTTTTTTTCAAAACATGGTTATTAAAAATTAAAGTTTCGTATGTGGTTAAAAACGAATTTTCCATATTTCGAATGGTTATTTTTTATCAACTTCCACTATTTTAATTAATAATTTTGATAAATAGGTAATATGGGCAAATGGGGCGGGGTTGGGGAAAGCCCTGCTCCATCCCGTCTCACCCTACCCCGCTCCATCTATTGTGAGGTTTTATGAGGGGATGGATTTCCAAAAAATATAAATGTTTAATCTTCAACTAAGGTTAGATTTTGTATTTTGAAGGGTGTAAAGAGTGAAACTTAATTTTTGAGATTTATTGGGTATATTAAGTGAATGGGTGTAGTGAGTATTTTTTTTTTGGGTTTCAATGGAGCCACCTTATATTTATTTATCTAAACCCTTGTAATTTGAGTAGAATATTAAATATATGCAGGTTTTGCTACTACTCCATTCATATGATTCACAAAATTTACACTGACATTATATGAACTTGCGAATAATATCATAAATTGGTTTGATGGTAAAAGAGTTCATTTATTCTAATAAAATTTCATAATCGAGTTGTCACCACCACATTTGATATATATAAATAAATAAAAATCACAAATGTAATATTCAATTACTTCGCAAAAAATAAATTTATCAATATATATTAATCTGTAATTTCACATGTCATTGATTCATAGTTCACGTACAGCCTTCGCATTGAAATTCTACAAATTTAGAATAAACCTATAAGAAAATAAAGTTGAACTTCGCAAATTTGTAATGAGTACTGATTTTCTCACGATAACAAACAAAATCACATATATGCAATTGGGAAATTCTATCATGGAATTAGTTCTTATGTATGGTCCTATATGTTATTATTATAATCAATATTAATACCTAATATAACCTCAAACTGCATGGATTTGCTTTCATTCTTCATATACAGCAATGTGATCTAAAAAACTAGAATTGATCGACCAGACATGACAAAGCATGTGAAAATCGAAGGAATAAACATGTTGTACACCCGATGAAATAATGTTGATCTAGTAATAAAACCTTCAAGCCCACATATATAAAATTGTGGGATCGAGTCATCTCACTATCGTTCAATCCCTAATGTTATAGTAAAAACAAAAAGCATAAACGACCATTGATTCTTTTAATAAACCTCTCTTAAGGAATCTTTTGATTTAATATTCTTAAAAGAATTTTGATATGTCTTTTTTTATAATGGTAAATCAATAAAATCTACTTGTAAAAAATTTCTTACACTAAAACAATTTTTTCCCTTTTTTTGGATGAAGCATTAAAAAAGGGATCAAACATGGTATGGGTGTAACTTGTAAAATAAATGTATATATATAGTTATATAATTTCAATTACCTTTAAGAACATATATAGACAAATTAATTTGATGCGTTCCTGTCTAAATTTTACTGCCAATCATCACTCCAACTCTTGTGTTAAAGTGCATTAAAATAATTGGCTAATTAAGAGAAGCATCAAAATGTTGCAACGACCAATTATCGATCCAACACATACTTAAAACCAAATCAATAACAAAAATTTAAAAAAAATAATAATTATTATAATAAAATACAAAGCAGAATCACATTGTTCCATGTGCACAAACGTGACGAAAACCCAACCTAATTAATCAACATTGTCCACAGAAATAAAAAATAATTATTGTTTAATAACAACACCACCAGAAAAGCACTTCTAGCTAGAGGAAACTAGGTCGTCAAACTGTAGCAATCTCTCAAACTGTAGCAATCTCTGCAATAATAACCAAAGTGGACGAAATATCAATAACCCATTACACATATGATGATGATGATGATGATGATGGTATTGGGTATTATATATATACATATTGGTCCTACCTATCTCTTTAAGGAGATTATGATGGGCCATAGTACTTGGTCGATGGTGTGATAATGATCATCAGGTATGTATTGGAATGTGATTAATTGACAGCTTTATAGTTGTATTTATGTTTCGAGTTATATTCTAAAAAAGGGGCCCATTATTCACAAGATGATGTACTGCTATGTCTATATATCATATCATATCCATGAGGACAGCCACAGCCTTCAGGTTCTCTGATCCTATCCACGCACACCCACCCACCTAACTTGAACCAACCATGCACACACTGACACACACACACACTAGCTATTTAGAGTACGTACGAGTAGAAACTGTTGAAAAAAAAGGTTAGGTTACTCATAGTACAACAACAAGAAGATCGACAAGAAGAAGAAGAAGAAATTATAGGCAGCCTTTGTCGTTAAGGCCAACTATTTTACTGTACAAGTATTGTATTGTAACTGTCTTTGACTCTTTGGTGTATATGGTGTGATGGTGAGTGATCAATATTGTTCAGTGATATGGATGTTCCCAGCCAAGAACACACTCATTTTTTGCGATCTGGGTCAATTTTCTCCAAAATAGTTAGCAGGGTTGGGACATTTTGTGTGGTTTTCCTATAATTAATATAATTTTACCTGTTCTTATTTTGAAACGGTCAATTTTTTAATTTTTAATTTTTGTTGGTATCTTGTTCACAGTCAAACAAATGGGCCACAGAGGTTGGAATTTTTTAGGTCTCATATAGTGATTAATTAATGAACGACAAATGATTGGATGTTCAAGACTGACACTAATCTCTTGTGGATTAATTTAATTTGTAGCAACTATTGAAGCCAATTAAGTTACTGTATTAAAATATCCCTGAAGAAATTTATATACAAAAATGACATGATCATGATAAACATACCTGGAATTTGAAGTAAAGAAACAGATTCAGTAGCTTCGATATTTTTCTTGCCAAGAAGTTCAAGGATGGTGGCCTTGTTTTGAGCTTCTGCTTTGTGAGTCGTCTTGCATTCAAGCTCTGGATGGATCTTCCTCTTCAACATCCTCCTCATCATCTACTCATCAAAAATATGTACAATATATCATCAATCAATTAATTACCAAAAACTTGTGTAAATTAACGCGATAATCGTAACGAAACTCACTTGGTTTAACTTCTTCATGGGACGTGCCTCCTCTCTAACATGAGGAATGAGTTTTTTGGCAAAAGAGAGGCCATTTTTCGCACGAACAGATTGTTTTTTACCAGCACTGAAATTTGTCTCGGGTTCATTGGGATTAATTGGCTTCTTATAGATATCAGAATCCTCCGAGAACAAGTCTGCAAGTGTTGTTCTTCCTCTCTTCTTTCCTTGGTCGCCCTCTGTGGAGAATCCGATTTCAGTAGGATTCAATGGGACACCTTCAAGTGTGATTATCATGTCAGTTTTCCCACGAGCACTTGTTGTCATGTCCTTGATGTTGTGTTCAAATGTTGTGAACATTAATGGGTTTACTTCTTCTTCATCTTCAGCAATGTTGTTATCTTGCTCATGATCATCATCATCATCATCGTTGTTGATTGAATCACGTTCACCTCCTTCTTCTTCTTCTTCCTCCTCCTCATCGCTTTCAAAAACGAAATACTCTTTCGGTTGGTCCAATGATTTTAGAGTATCAAAACCAAAAGTGCCAATTGTTAGAATTCCATCTCTCCAGCCATCAAGCACATCGACCAGGGTCACTTGTTCAAGTAAAGCTTTTGTGTTGGTGTCAATAGCAATGGAATCTGTTTTCTTCACATTTCGAGCAAACCCATCTGATCAAAACAAACTTATTATTTTCATCTTAATATAATTTTGACCACGAAATATTATTGTGCTATAATTAATTAAGAAGAAAATTTCCAATATAATTGAGATATTAAACATTGATAATTAAAACTTGTTTGAATGCTTTAAAATTATACCATAATTAAATAAACCATGGAAATACAAACCTTTGATTAGGTTATGATTAAACTTCCTATGCACCCAATTGAAGATCTGTTTTGAAGAAACAAGAAACACTCAAGAGTGAGAGAGAGAGAGAGAGAGAGAGAGAGAGAGACATGTAACTAATTTAAGTATTCTTGTCAAAAGAGAAAAACTAGTGTACTGACAGAGTGCAATGACTCAAACCTTCATTTTTTTTTCTTTTCTCAGCCAACTAGCCAAGTCTTTTTGTGAGCGAATTGGTGTGTCAAAGCGAGAGTCTTGGAGAGGAAATGATGATCATGGAGAGAAATGAATACAATAAAAGAAGCAAAAGCAGGGGCCAAATGGGTGTGTTAGCTAGGTTTAGGTGATGACACGTGTCAGAAAATAAAGAAAATGGGACCTACAATTGTAAAAATGTTTTGTGGGTGCATGGCATGTTTGAGGAGCCACCATGTTGGGTCTGTCTGGCATGATCGATGTGCCGAAATTCTCGAAATGATGTGTGCATTTTCTTTCACTAATGTCTACTACTAGCTACTCTGCTGCTTTATGCACATAAATGCTGTGAACGACTGGTTCTTCTACCTAACTCCACCTAAATTTTTTTTTCCTCTTCCACTTATCCATTAGTTAGCATTAAAGTCCTGGTCAAATATGTTGCACTACTGAGGTCAAAAAAACATTTGCTTACATAATCAAAAAAAGACTCACAATCTTACAAATTAAAATGGCCATGGAAATTAAAATTCAAACTTTTTCAAAGCTTTAAACAAAACATATAACTCCAAATAAGCATTTCTTTTTTGCTTTCTTTTATTTGCGCAATTTTTGGACCAATTAACATACCAAATGATTGATATTTGATTTAACTAATCAGATATGTTTATACATTGTACTTAACCCATAAAAATAAAAAATAGTTGGCTCGACAGTGTATCATATACGCTACTGAAATGCTGACAAATCATTACGTGTCAGATTTAAAAAGAATAGAAAGAAATATGAAAAATAATAATAATAATAATAACGTGTCAACATTTCAACATACGAATGCACTAAAAATTTTCTTTGCTCGGTCCCTTTTTGATTATTTTGGCATTATAATTTCAGGTGTAAACTACATCCAATAACAGAGTTCAAATCATGTTTAATTTCTCGAAAACAGAGTTCACTCTTGAATAATCTTCCCTTTTGTTTTCCCATGTAAACTAATGGTAGAATATCTAGGGATCAAATTTTTTTTTTTTGGTCCAGCACCTATCCGTCTGTTCTTCCCAACTGTGTGACTCGCGTGCCCTGTATGTTAGATTCGCGGAGTAGGATAGATAAGAAACCCCGACTCACACCCTCGGCAACACAAGGTTGTAAGCAGGTAAATCAGAACTCGCATTCGTCTGGGTAGGATTAATCGAATCACTGATTTGGGAGCTACCCAAGTCCCATGCCGGTCTTTCCACCAACTAAGCTGACGCTCTGGTGGTTGGCCCCAAGAATTTGACACTAGAGAGAATCAAACCTGTGACGGTGTGTCTAACCACACATCACAAGCTCACTCTTACCGTTAGGCCAACCCTCTGGGTTGGGATCAAAATTTTAATGGCTGGTGGGACTTATGGAGTCATTGTTACCATTCTCTTGTCAATTCACTTAACTTTTTCATGTCAATAAAGAACACTTGGAAAAAGGCCATTTTATAATAGCATGTTCGATGCCTAATATATTTCAGAGTTAAAAGTTCATGTGCCTGTTCAGGTGCTTTTTATTGATCATTGTTGCCGGTTCATATTCCACAAAGGAGAAGAAAACGTATTTCACTTTCTCAAAATCAGATGATCATAAAATTTCCTGTTTGGATACAATGAAGTGGAAGAATCATCACCACTACTATATACCTGCGCTTTCCTTTAATGACATGTAAGGGGAAGTGGAAGATCAGCTAGCTCTAAACTAATATATAACAGGCCAGGTTGAATAAATGTTCAAATTAGGAAACGAAAGCTTAGCTGGAATTAACATGCTCACAAAAAATAAAAAAGACTAGCTAGAGTAGACCTAGGAAACAAAGTCTAAAATAGAGAAGAGACTTGGTCCTGGTGTGTTTATTATTGAGGGTGCTGTTATTTGACATCTAGCAACTTGTCTGATTATTGTGAAGAGGCCTAAAAGACTTAAAACCAAGACTCTAGCTTTTCTGGGTCTTCTTGCTTGCTGCCTTAAAGCTAATAACATATCACCACCACCTCCAATATCTCTCCCCACACAAGATGCTTTGGATTCTTGTAAAAGCTTACTGATTTATAGATGTGGGTCAGCTTTGGTCCCTCCTGATTACAACAAAAGTTGCAACAACAGCAAGGTAGAAGATAGTGAAAGGCCAGAAAAAAAAAAAAGAAAGAAAAAAAAAAGTGATTTCAACTATTAAATTGATAGTGCTAGCACGATTCAATTTTCTTGGCTGAAAAAAATGAGAGAAAAGGTTTACATGGATATGGTCCTTGTTGCACCTGATCAAGTGCTTCTTTTTTTTTTCTTTTCCTTTTTACCTTTTATGCAACCGATCTTTCAGCTTTTGCTATTTCTAGTTTAATTAGTATCCCACTCCAGGTGGGAAGTGGTTATCCATAAACACTTTATATGCATGAAATTGATTTAACATATAAATTTTGTGGTTGTGCACTCGTATATATGGTGGTACACTAATTCACTAGATGTTTCTTAATTATCTAATTAAAAAATGGCATGGAACTGATAATTTTTAGATATAAAAAGCGATTAGTTTTAACTCTTTCTTTCGAGTTTTTAATTGATTATTATAAAGTATTTCGTATTGATTGAGAAAATCTAATTATGATTCAATAATTCAGAAGCCTATACCTATCGTTATAGTGTCAAGATCACTACAGTTAAATACTTGTTTTCAACTCATCATCTCATCATGATAGCTATACTTTCAACCCAACAAACGATAGAAGAATTATATATGTTAGCAAGAAGGGTACATTTTAACATCTCACATTAACCGCAAAGTATTCACGCACTAGTTGTATTGCCGATTATATGACATATGACAAGAAAATCTATAGGTGTCTATCTAAAACTTTTTTAGATCATATTTTTTAATGGTCAGGTAAATCACTCAGTGGTTCATCTATGTACAAAAGATCTAAGACAAAAAAAATCGTTTGCTCTCCACTGTAAAACTTGAGAATTAATGAGATTCATAAGTTGTAAGGAGCTATAGCCTTGTCAATAGATATCATCATCATATATATTGATATGTTATCTAATGAACATGCATGCAAGGCTTTAATCAACATCGTAGTCCCACTTCATAGTTTTATTGTAGTAGCTTTGTTGAAAGGTGGAGAAAAAAGAAGCACCATCTTATTGGCTCATTTCTAATAGAAGAATCTTGTGGGATCCACAACTTCTGCTATAAAAAAAATATTAGAGGAAAAATAGGTCCAAGAGTCGAACATGAATTTTAGTTGATTAAAAAACTAAAGAAAAGGTCGCTAGTAGAAGAAAAACTTACATGCACCTGATGCAATGCATCCTAATCAATAGGTGCATGCCATGTGGTATGAAAAAACTCATTTGATCGGTTTTTCTTACCACATATCATACATTGGGTGTATGCAAGATTTTCTCTGTCGGTAGATGTGCCAAATGTATCAGATTTTAAATTTATCAAATTTGAGTCGCGGTTTTACCATAACTTATTTTGTAGGGTAAACAATCACTTTATTACTATAAATAGAAAATAATTATTGTGTTTATTGTAATAAGATAATGAATACTATCATTAATATAAGTGTTTATTTCTATTTATAGAACTAAATTGGTTGTTAACCCGTATCCTAAAAGCATACGTTAACACTATCATATTTTGTATTATATTATTAATATATATATATATATATATTTCATTCTTCAAACCTAATCATTCGAACTCATGGGTTTCAATAGTAGGGAAGGGATGGCAAAGGCGGTTTGACCCATTTAACACCTTTAGAAATGGTCATTCCTTGTATTCATTTGAGTCGTTTGAGTTTAGAGAATTTAGTATCTATTTGAAAATATTTTTTTATTGTTATTAAAAGTAATGTTAAATTAACTGAAAAATTGCTAGATTATACTTTTTATTCACAATAAAGTGATAAACGTAGTCCCTTAACAAAAAACAAAAAAAAGAAGAAGATAAATGTAATGGAAATAAAATAAATAAATATAAATGAAGCCATGCAAAAGATTCCGTCAACATAGGCGGATATGGACCAGAAGTTATCCAAATAAAATAGCCCAAGCTTTAACTCTCATTGTGTATGGGCTTTGCCCAAAATTTTACTACCATCAAAAACTAAGAGTGACAATATTGACACCCCTCTAAAATTGTATGTGTACCTCCAAATCAGTATATTTTTAAAATTACAATATTACCCTTATTTTAAATGATTTATATAATTATATGGTGTACCATATTAAAACAATATTTAATGTTTTGAATATTTTAACAATTATTATAATTAATTAAAAAAATAAAAATGATAGTGACTATTTAACTAATTATTTCCTTCAAAAAAAAAAAAAAAACTAATTATTATTATTGTTAAAAAAAATTAAGAAGAGAAAACCATTGATTTAATTAAAAAAAAAAAAAAAAAACTAATCTAAAATGAAAATGTTTAAAATAAAAAAAATGGAGGTTGTAGCCTCTTCGGCTCTTCCATCCCATGATTCCAAACAGTCAAACATA
Organism: Acer negundo; assembly: GCA_035582765.1. Classification (NCBI taxonomy): domain Eukaryota; kingdom Viridiplantae; phylum Streptophyta; class Magnoliopsida; order Sapindales; family Sapindaceae; genus Acer; species Acer negundo. The sequence goes on from CM069236.1 coordinate 27,324,769, forward strand.
TATAGAAAAAAGGAAGGAAAAACAATTTGGGGGCTGTAGGCCGTAGGCTGTTGCCTCTTCTTCCGAAATATTGAATTAAAAAAATATATACGAAGAACTCATTCAACAAAACTTGAAAAAGGATATATCATCATCATCATCATTTGTGAGCTTATAATCTCTTCAAAAAAAATAATAAATTCATCCATGAGCTTATAAAGCCAACCGGTAAAATTAACAATCCAAACAACAATACATCATGAATCAGAAGGATATGTGCTCTTCCCTTATTATTATTATTATTATTATTATTATTATTATTTGCATTTTAATTATAGTGTAAATGATTAATTTATCATATTTTTCAATAGAAATTAAAATAAAGGGTATATTTGATAATATACGGAATGTGTTTACAAATTATAATATTTTGAAAAATTTTAATGGGTTATAAATATAAATAGGGGTGTACATCTAGTTTTTTAGGGGTACAAATATCGTTACCCAAAAACTAATTCCTCAGAAATCGATTTTAAATATAGTGGGCCTGCTCATATTCTGGAAATGTTGGATACAACAAAGAAGAAAATTTTGTATTAATTTATGTTTGTACTCTTTAGATAGGACGCGTACAGAAAATCCGAAAAACTTAATAAAATAAAAATATTTTGTTATATATTATTTTAATTTTAAATTAATTTTTTTAAAATGAATGTTCAGAGAAATTTTATAAATGGCAATAGAACTACCCTATATGTATTTATTCTTTAGACAGGATACAGATAATCCAAAAGACTTAATAAATTAAAAGGATAATATTAAAAGCCTCCCCCACCTTTGAACTATTATCAGATGTATAGTTACAAATACTTTAATTTTAGAAACCACCTTTATAAACTAACACCATTAACATTCCGTTTGTGTTGACTGAGTTTGACTATTAAAAAGTCTAAAATGTTCTTATTTCGGTTCACTTTTAGAGTAAACCAATAAAAAAACCAATACTATTCGGTCTTTGAAAAAGTGATTCAATCCGATAAACTTTATAATTATCAACCGATCAAAAACCGATTGAATTGAATTGGTTCGGTTTAGTTCTCTTTTTTCAATTTTGGGCCTATTGGATCAAATTACCGGGCTTTAATTTATATTATGTTTTTTCATATTGAACTATCAAAGGCCAGATACTGATCTATCAATTGAACTATTACAACAACAAACAAAAATTACCACTGATCATCTTCTTAGAAAAATGCAAAAGCAATTCAAAAGTAGAAAAACATGTACATGAGAAATCGGGACCAGATTTCAGATGTGAGAACTCAAGATTTTCCACTAAAGATCAAATAGTGGTCCTATATTAACTGAATTGGATTTCCTCTTGTTCACATTGCAGCCTTTTCAACGAGCCCACGGGTACTAGAAAAATGCGAAATTGCCAATCTTTAAAGTATCAACTTAGGAAATAGAAATTTAGCAAGTTTCAATACTGCTGAAATCTGAACAATAACAAAAACAACAATAGATTCAGAAGACAACTCATTTGCTTTTTGGAAGAACAAATAAAATGTAACTTTAAAATGAACTTATACATAATAAAAGAATAACTGATGGCATGTAATTTAAAAAATAACCAAATGACATATAACTTTGAAATAAACTAGTATGTAAAGTCTACAATAACATTCTTCTAATATCTAACTTAAAAAAAAAAAAAAATAATAATAATAATAAATAAATAAATAAATAAATAAGAAAAACTAGCATGTAACTTAGAAATAAATCGAAATTGCCAAATAACATGTAAGTTAGAAATAAACTAGCATGTAACTTTAAAAAAAAAAAAAAAAAAAAAAACTAGCATGCAACTTAAAAAAAAACTGACATGTAACTTTAAAACAAATTGACATGTAACTTTAAAACAAACTAACATGTAACTTTGTTACAAAAAAAACTACAAAATCTGGGTTTAACTAAAAATGGAAACTACTCTCTTATTTTTCATATCCAACATTATGATAATTGTAAAAAACAACTGGGAAAAAGATACATACATTTTCGAAGGTCGTTCGGCTCCGGATCTACTTCAATAAAGAGAAGAGACCACGCAATGTTGTGAGGTTTCAGATCTAGGTCATTACAGAGCGAGAGAGACAGCAATTGTTGTTGGGTTTCAGTCATTCGCTATGGAAATGGGTTTTGGTGGAGGAAACGAAATGGGTTGGAAGAGAAGAGAAACAGAATGAGATGGAAGAGGTAGACTTGCAGAGAGAGAAACGAAATGGAAAACAGAAGAGAAACGGAATAGGTCGACCTACAGTTTCTGGGTTCACTTTGCTTTTGTTATCAAGGTTGTGAGAGAGAGAGAGAGAGAGAGAGAGAGAGAGAGAGAGAGAGAGAGGATTTTGAAATTTTTTAGGAATGCTTAAGAGAACAAGAGAACATATAGGGTGAAGAGACCAAATTTTTGGGAGGGAAAATGTTGGCAATTAAAACAAAATGGGTAATTTTGGCAATTCAAAGCTAAAGATGACGAAAACAATAAAAAATAAACTTTTAGCTAAAAACAATTGAGTCTATAAATTATTTGATCATTTCTTGCAATTTCCTCTATATTATATTTTATATATATATATATATATATATATATTTAAAAGCAAATGTGCAAAGAAAAAGAGAGAGCTGAGATAAAAAAAATAAAGATAAAAATAAAAAGAAGCAAATTTACGAAGAAAAAGAGAGATAGATCTGGAAACACATCTGATGAAAAAAAATACCAAAATGAGCATAGATCAATTAAAAAAAAAAAAGAAGAAGAAGCAAATTTACAAAAAAAGAAAAAAAAAAAAGAAGAGCAAAGTAGAAGCAATTTAAAATTCATATTATAGTCATACAGATGAAATCCAAAAGTAACAAACGGGATCCAAACCAAGTGAAATCAACCAACAAAGAAAGAAAAATGGAAATGAATAGTTGAATACAGACCTGAAATCAAAGGAGCAAAGGACAAGAAACCTCTCAATCGGGAAAAGAAATTATCATGACTCGCGAGTAGAAGACGACCATGGATGAGTGCCGGAAGATGACGAGCAACCGAAGACGAGCGTCGGAAGATGACTGATCGACTACAAGTGACGGACAAGATATCGAGTGGCATGCAAGAGTGTGTATGCGTGAAGAGTGAAGTGTGAAGTGTGTGTGTGGTTGCTGAAGAGTTAGAATTAGATTTTATTTATTTATTTATACTTTGGTTACCGGTTCAGTTTTGTGTTTTTGGGTGCCAAATTGGAAAAAAACCAATCCTGCCGGTTTTCAAGAAAATGGAACCGAATCGAACCGATCAGCCAATCAAAATCGGAAAAAAAAAAAAAAAAAAAAAAAAAACTAATTGGACCGGTTCGGTTGGTCGGTTTTGTGCTCATCTCTAATCATACCAAAAGCATTGAAAATGAGTATTTACTTGGGTTTATATAAAAAACAACAAATAAATGCATATTCTGGTTTATTTTCAATGCTTTTGATTTTTTTTACAATTTTGTTATTTTTAGGGATAAAATTGTCCACAAAATAACTTCTCCTTCGCAAGTTAATATTCTCGTATTTTGTATCATTTTATTAATTTATTTGGTAAAAGTATGATGGTATAATGATTAATTCATATAATTAAAGCTTAAATAGAAACATTTTAAACGATTTAATGGTCAAATTTAGTCAACACAAATGGAATATTAACGATCTTAGTCCGTAGGAGAGGTTTCTACAATAAAAGTATTTGTAACTATACATTCAATAATAGTTCAACTTTCAAAGGTGTGGAGAGGTTTTTAATATTAACCCTAAATTAAATCGTATAGAGAGACAGACATAGGGCTGGCCACCCTAGCCTTTCTAAAAAAAAAATTAAATGTTAAGAAAAAAATTAAATAACTAATATATATCTTTCCTAATCTAAACATTTTTATTTGTAGGAGTATAATCGTAGAAGAGTGTACCGTTAAACTTTTATCTGACTTCACGACTCACGAGGCATGGGTTATTATTATTGTTTCTTTTTTTTTCTTTAATAATTATTATCTATCTCAACAATTCTCAAATTTACTTCGTTTTACTCTATCTCTTTATTAACATCGAGAATTGATTTTTCAATTAGATACATTTTTTGTAATTATTGTGAATTTAAATATTTTGTTTTGTACTGAAATTTTAGAATTATTTTAATTTTCAGTCTATAAAATGTTTAGAGTAATCTAATTATATGTTATTCTAATTTTAAACTTATAAACTAACAAAATTATTTAATGAATTTCATTTTGTTTTGGTTTAAATTTAGATGTATGCTTGGTAAGTTAATTTTTTTTTTTTGGTTGAAATTATTCTTTTGTTTTTAGATTAATTAATAATAGTAATATATGTGTATATTTATTTTCCTATGTGACGTGAAGTCTCCATAATAATTCATAACTAGCTAATCTAATATAGAAATCAAATAAATTATAATATCTAAGAAAGTAATAAATTAGATTTCTTTGAACTTTGTATTTTTTAGAATATACATTTAGGGGTTTTTACAATTTGGTTCCAATTTATTTGGGAAAATACATTTTTTTTACTTGTTAATTGATTTTTCAACAAATTGGTCCTAATATAATTCAAAATACAACAAACTAATCCTAAAATACAACAAATTGGTCCTAATATAATTTAAAATATAACAAATTGGTCATAATTTTTTACTAAGAACCAATTTGTTGTATTTTGAATTATATTATGATCAATTTATTGAAAAATCAATTAGTAAGTAAAAAAGTATCTTTTCCTAATTCGATTGGGACCAAATTGTAAAAACCCCATACGTTTATAGGATAAGTCTCGCTAGCTATGTCTTCTTGATTAAGAGTATCTTTATTTTTAATTATTACAATTTTCTCGTATCATTAATAATCAGTAAAAAAAATTATTTTAGTCCACTTTAATGTCTAATCTTGGTTACGTCTATGAAATCGTAATTTTATATTATGATGATTGAATATGTCCCGAAGACTTTATCCTTTATGGAAATTTTGTCATACAAACAGTAGACTATGTTATTGTCATGATATGTTTGTCAAAATTCTCCCTCTAAAATCAGAAAGCTGCATATATATATATATATATATATATATAGCAATTTTGAGAAATATCAAATGTGGTTAGGTGGAAAGAGTGTTAATTCAACCTATAAATGTTCCGTTTCAAGGGAGGTGGCAAAATGGGTTGATGGGTCGTGTCAGGCTCAACATAAACACGACCCGTTTATTAAACGGGTTAAGAGGGTTGACACAATCTATTTATCCTCAAATGATCAATCATATATATATATATATAAGAAAAAAAGTAGCAAAAGTAATTAAATGATCACTTTATTACATCCTCATCATTGGTGCATAATTCTCACTCATATACCAATATATAAAACAGGGGCGCATTTGCATGGACTGGTCTTCATCAATTGCATACTCCACATCTCTGGTGGAATATAACATGAAGAATCAGAAACCACACTTGACACTCCCCATTTATATATATATCTCTCACTCAAATCACTCACATTACTTTATTTTATATATATATATATATATATATATATATTCGTAACATAAGATAACTTAATTAAATCCAACCACAAACAAAAGTGAAATCCTTTTTGTTATTTTTATTTTATTTTTTATGTGTTGGTCTAGCTTTGATCATTAGCGTGACCATTGTCCTTGATGTGGAATCCATGACCAGAAGGCTTTCTAGAGAAAGCAAGGTGGACACCAGGGTCGTGATGAGAGCAAGAAGAGTTGTATACGATTGAATTGTTGACTCCTTGGACATTGCTGTTCGTGAATGCATTACCCATTTGAGGAGACACTGTTGATTTTCCACTGAGACCACTCTTGTCCTTCGTCTTCCATTTCCCTTCCTCACCACTGCTGCTGCTGCTGCTGCTGCTTCTGAAGCTGCGCCATCCAGTGCCGTCGACGCTCTCTGTGCCATTCTTGTTCAGAGTATGTGGGCTGTTGTTGGCTTTCATGGGAGATTTTATAACTTCCATGAAAGCACCTTTGTTGTCTCCTGCTATGGTTATGACTCTCATACCTCCACCTTCATGATCAGAATCTGAAGAGAATTTCTTGTAATGATGACTACTTTTCTTATTCTTCGCTTGATCAAAATCTTTAGTCACTTGATCATGCTTCCCCTGACGATGGGCAATGCCGGGCCTGTGATGGGTCTCTTCATAATCCTTTCTTGGTTCTGAACTACCATGGAGCCAAGACTTGGGCTTTTCAATGGTCTTTTGAACCAGAACTCCTTTTGGCTCTGGCTCTGTTGGGATCCTGTGTTCAATTTCGGCTCTGGATCTTAACTGTGAAGGTGGTAGGCTTAGTGGTGATGGTGGTGGAGCTATGGGGTTTTGCTTTGGTGACTGAACTGGGGTTTGAACCGCAGGCTTTATAATTCTCGGAGAATGTTTTGGGCTTGGATCACGATTTGTGGATGTCACAGTGGTGGCGTTATTTCTCATCATGTTTTGAAAATTTGGCACTGAAAATGTAGCAGTAGTCGGCGCCGGTTTAGGTGGAGATGTTGTCACCACCGAAGCCGTATAAGGAGCCGGTTTGGTTGGAGATGTTGTCACTGAAGCAGAGTATGGAGCCGGAGCCGGTTTGGGTGGAGAAACTGGCGATGCAGTAACAGTGAATGGAGCTGGTTTGGGTGGAGATGTTGGCACTGAAGCAGTAAATGGATCTGGTTTGCGGATTGGAGAAGTTGGTAGTGAAGCAGAAGGAGCAGAGAATTGGGGTTTAACAGGGGAAGTGGCGGTGGTGGTGGTGGTGGAAGTGGGTGATGATTTTTGGACCGGTGAATTGGGCACCGAAGTTCTCCTAATAGGAGAAGTTGGAACGGAAGAGACACCGGTGCCAGACTCCTGAGATTGAGCCTGGGCCATCGGCCTGAATGGTGGTCTAACAACGACAGGTGGCCGCGGCTGGGTAGCTGGTTGTTCAGGGTTTGGAGTAATACTAGCCTGCGCCGGTTGACGGCCAGCTAAGGATGCTAGACGGAACCAAGGACGAGCTGGTTGTTGTTGGGATGACATTTCTTCAAAGAAAGACTTGTTTTACTAGTTATAGCTGCTATAACTAGAATGAATCGCAAGTATGGTTGGCTTGGAGAGTTGTTTATTTATAGCATTGTGTGGTATGAAGCTTTTAAAGAGAAGATAGAAGACCGAATAAGGCAAGGCATCGGATTCATTGAGCACCTACTACAGCTGACAAAAGTTTACCTGAGCAAGATTGGTATATATCCACAACACCCAAACAAGAGTCACTTCCAAGAGTTTGCTTTTTTTTGCATGCATGACTTTTTGTGGTCTTATTAATTGGAAATCTGGGATCCACTCAACTCAATTTTCAACTTACAAAATATGTGTGAAGCAAACGCCAATCAACTATCGAAACCCTTAAACAATTTTCACAATTACTGTTCTAGATCTCACTTTTTGTAAATTTTAGATACCAATTTGCAAGAGAGTTTTTAAAATTTCTAATCCCATTTGGTTCTGATTTTGTGGAACTAACATCAACTCAATAAGCAACTAGTATTTCCGATAAAATTATCATCCAGATACAAACACAAAATAAGTCTTATGTTTTTTTCAAGCCTTTGATCGAGACCTATTTCATTCGATCGAAACTAATTAAGTTTTGGATCTAAGACTTATTTCTAAATATTTTCCCATGTGATTATCATCAAATTCCTCTCATTTGTCTCATTATCACGTTTCAACTTCTTACAAGAAAGATAAAATCGTGATTCCTCTCTTAAGATAATTTTTGTTCTCCTTAAAAGGAAAAGAGAGAGAAGCGAAAAGTGAAGTTAATGGGTATTTTTATTGGTTACTTTTTTTATTCTATTAAAACAATTTAGTATTAACTCTCAGAATAAAAATCATTTTAGTTTTGATTACTAGAAATGACTTTCCATATGCGTTACTGCGCGACGATGATATTCTCATATAATTTCTTCCAGTAAATCCTAGTGCGATCGAGGTGGCACATATTCTACTAATGTCGGCTCTTCAACTTTGTCAAGAATCACAACAGCCTCCGGCCGTCAACCCTCCTCGTAATGTCAAATCCATTCATTTTTGTCTTTAAAAGGAATACAAAATCAGTGGACGTATTATATGCTAAACTAATTAGTATCCACCACTGATTGGCTATTCACATGACGGCTTAACAAACAGGTTTGTTTGGAATTGCAATGCTGATGGGAGAATTACTTTTGGATTTGCTGTGATAAGAATCAACCGAAGTGTTTAGTAAACTGATTTTCAAAAATGTTGTAAAAACCATAAACATGTTTTAAAATATAGAATTGCTATCGAAGATATTTTAAAAATAAATAATTTATTTTATTATTATGTTATCATAAAAATGTTATAAAATAAATAAATAATTTATAGTAAAAACTTGGTCAAGAAATAATAATACCTTGTCATTTAAAGATAACATAAAAAAGAAAAAGAAAAAGAACAAAAACCCACCATAAAGACTCAAGCAGCTTTTTAAAAGTTATAAAGTTGGGAGAAACTAAAAGTGGCCAAAAATATTTTCTTAGAATTTTACCAAACACCTTGATCTATGTTCAGAGTCACTTTTTGTCCTAAAAGCAGTTCGGGAAACATTCCCAAACCGAGCCTACATGAGATTGTTTATTTAATTTTGCTTCACATTCACATTAAAAAGACACAAAACTGTTAAAAGATTCCTGAAATCCGACTAGGATTTTTAATGCCACTTGCTGTCTGTGTCGTCCCGCAGACTTTGCTTGTTGAGTATGTAAATTGTGATGCTTAGTGCTTAGTTAGCTGTCTGCAACTTTCTCTTTTCCTTTTTTTTTTTTCTTTTGCTGTGCTTTTCCCCTTCAGGATATTTCAAGGGAGACTTGAACGTACGGATGTGGTGAGATTTTGTTATTTCAATTTCCAAAAACTCAACTATTGGTTTACATATAAAGACATCTTGTGAACGAGAGAGGACTCAAATATTCTAAAGTATTTTCATTGCTACGTAAGAGAAGAAAAGAATTTCAAGGTGGGCTCCAGTGGAGGAGTAGCTATACTTCCTTTGTTTCCATTTATGATAAATTTGTAGATTTGATAACATTGTAATTTAGGCTTTGTAGATGTTAAAAGGATAATTTTTAAAACGTGATTCATTGTACATTTGACATCAAGTGAATAAAACAAGTCAATTTCACATACTGTATAACTTATTTTGATGCTCACAATCACAAACGTCAACATTCGATAGCAATTCCATCAGTTCAGCTCTCCACTGCTTTTATCATATGCAAATGCAACCGTCATTAAGCTACTAAATATATACCAAAGTTTTATGGTAATAGAAAATATGTGAGGGAGGTTTATTCTGCAGCATAAAGCTCTGTATCCGAATTACACAGGTCGTGTCTGTTATATAATATAATGAAGATTGCCATGAACGTTTCACAGGCTTTTACTATGAGATCTTTGAAGTAATCGACAAAGGCATATGATATGTGTTCCAGCAATATTATAAATTCAATGTAAAAGGTAATCATCTTACAAATAGAAGCAGATATTGCATTCAAATCTTTATAACTGCAGAGACTTTAACAAGAGAAGACGGTATAAATCACATTTACTATTAGATGTAATCAGGGCCATTTGGTGAATTCAAACACTTTGAAAACTATATCAATTCCAGTGGGAATTTGACATATAAATAGCAGAACATTTAACGTGTTTAATGCTATGTGAAGGTTTCTCGCGGTCCCATTCCCTTTCTGCATTGCAGGTACTAGAGCAGCTGCCGCTGCCCATAGCACTGTAATGGCTGTTGCACAAACATAAAACAGTAAGATCAAGCCAAATCTACAAAAAAAAAAACTGTAATTTTCCATTCTGTTAGTATTCTGGTAAACACAAAAATGCAAACTTGAACGTTACCTGCTCCTGCAAACAAATGCGGGCCTGGGAATAGCTTTCCGGTTCTAAACCAGGTGTTGACTCCCCCGCCAATAGACTCAAAAACTCCAAAGCCTAACAGAATTGATCCTGCATTGAAGTGTCTATCCCTGTAAGACCCTTTCAGTAACTCCTTCCTCTCCTGGAGTTTTTAAAATACAAATGCCTCAGATTATCTATACAAACTCATAAGTTCATAAAGAATTTTCTTCAAAAAAACAAAAAAAAAACAAACAAACTCACAAGTTCAAGATTGAAATATGTACAATGAGCATAAACTTTTATGTAACTACAATTATTTAGAATAATTTTCATTAATTCCATACATACAATACTCTGGTTACATCACAGTCACCGCTCCCTTTAGATGAACACAAAAAAGAACATCGTTATATAATTTCTTTAGCTTCAGTTTGTCATCTTAATGGCGTATTGAAGCCTTTCAAGTTTCAAATCTCAATTATGGAATCTTTGGATATCAGGGTGTTCGTATGTTCTTCATTTCATTTGGAAGACTAGAAACAAATTTATTTTTGAGAACATCCCCAGCCTCTTTAGTCCCGTCCTCGTTATATTGCAGCAAGTAAGACTATTCTTTTGGAGGTAATTTCAAATTACCCCGGTTTTATTTGTTCTTCTTTTAATTTAATTCTTATTATGGACATTGGTGGTATTGATCCTATATTACATCGTGTTCCAAGAATTACACAATTAGTATGAATAGGTTGGCAAAAGGTAATCCTGGCATGGTTGCTTGTGGAGATGTTTTCAGGAATCTTAGGGGTGAATTTTGTGGTGCTTTTGGCAACAATTTGGGCTTTTGAACTGCGTTTTACACGAAATAATGGCTATTGTTTTAGTTGTTCATGTTTATCATGATAAGGGATGGCATTGCTTATGGTTAGAGACTAGAGAGTGATTCCTTGGCTACATTTCTCTTAAGAATTTTCTATTTTGCACCTAAAAGACCTTGAAAAAATTTAAAAGAACTAATACAACAATATCCTACGTTAATGTGACAAAGCATACATTTTGGAATCCAACACTTGTGTATGGAATGTGCAGCTACATTTGAACTAAATTTTATCACATTTTAGAACCGAAAATATTCACCAATTTAAGTGGATACTCTGTGTTCATTACTTGATAATAAGTCAGCATAATTTTTTTTAAAGGAACTTGTAAAAACTAGAATGCTAGATAGGAAGCTACCTCAGTGAGTTGCTGGATTTGGATTTCAACAGGTGATGGTGCTGCTTCTACAGCTTTCCCTTCAGGAGTTACTGGAGCAGGCTTCACTTGCTTCTTCAGCTCATTAATGTCATTCTGGATAGTCCGAACCCGCCTCCATTGCCAACCCAAATACCCGGACCACAAAGTGTAGCAGAACAAACCACCCATAACAAGAGGGTGTACGAGTGCAAGACTCCTCCCCTCCAAAATCCCGAACTCTCCATCAACAGCAAGCGCATCCTGACCACATAATTTTAAATCACACCCACAAAAGTCAACATTATTTCAATTCCCAAAAAAAAAAAATAATAAATAAATAAATAAGAAGAAGAAGACATGAAATGCCAAATTGTAAATGTACTTACTTTGGTATCTAAAATGAAGGGTAATGTGAGTGTTGTAAGTGGAAGAGCAGCTGATTTCAGACTATCGATGGTTTGGTTGAAGAGTGTTGTTTTATTGGTGTCTTGGTGAAAATTTAGTTTACTTGGGTTGGTGGAGAGAATTGGCAGTTTAGATCGAGATTGTTGAGGCTTTTGACATATAATTGGGAGTTTGAGAAGGCTGAGCGTGGCTGCCATGCTCTCTATAATCTTTTCGGTAATTTTTTTTTTTTTTTTTGGGTTATGATTTTTTCGTCAGAGATAGATTGAGAGTGGTTGATGATAACAGGGCAGGTAGAACTGAAGAAGATAAGAAAAAGTTAGGTATGAGTAACAGATTGCACAGACTTGTCTCGCTTTGATTTGTTTTTGCATGAATGGGCCCTTTTAATTACAAGTATCAAGTCTCAACTAGAACTAACCAGAAAGTAAAATGGGCCCTTTGATTTGTATTTTTGTTTAAATAAAAAATTCAACCATTGGAATCGGGTCAGGAAACGATATGGAAAAATGTAAGACTTTTCAAACGCGGAACGTGATGGAAAAGTACTTATTCACTTGATTGTTTTTAGACCCGTGACATGGCGAGATTAACCACTACGATTTAAACTGGAAATATATGATCATGATTTATTGGTTTCTTTCTCTCTTATGTAAATAGATATTTTATTTACATTTGAAAAAAAAAAAAAAAAAAAACAAGGTCAAGGAAAAGATCCTAACTCAAAGATTGAATCTAAACCTGTATAGGTGAATAATAAGTCGACCTAATAGGCTGATAAGCCAAGACAAAAATGCCACGTCCATCAAAATCATCCAACTCCCCACCCGAGTGGAAGCCTCACCAAAGAACCGAAGAGCAAAGCCTATGAGGAACAAGTCGGGCAAAAGAGAGCCTCACCAGAATTAAGATTTCGATCGGCCAGAACATCTCACCAGTAAAGATCATTCGGCTAGATCTGAATCCAGAGTACCTCATTAATTCCTAGCATAGCAATCTCGCCGAAATGCAAGGGTCAACAATCACACTTCAATTAGGAAACATTCATATATCTTCTCTAAAAGGAATCAGAGCTCAAATCAAACACAATGTCAATCGCATTTACTACGAGATAACCTCAAAAGGGAAAGGGATCAAAGCAAACCCAAAAGAATCACAACGAGATTCTACAAGTCAACTACTTGCACGACAAGTCTAGGGTTACAAATGTGTATAAATATCATTCATTTTTTCCATTGTAAAGCAGAGATACACGAAAAAGAACAAAGTCGAAAAAGAAAAGAAAGCAGAGTTGTGTAAACTCTTTTCATAATAAACTTTTCTCGTTGTCACCGACATTCCTTGTTTTTTTTCCCTTTCTCAAGGGTTTCCCACATAAAATAGAGTTCCTTTCTCATATCATTTTGCATCTCAATATTAGAAAACTACAGATAAAACCCTTTGGTCAATTAATAACCAGGTTCAAAAAATTTTTGTCACTATTTGGGGCGGTTTTTCTGAGAGTATCACCATTTTACTAATTCAAGTTTAAAAGACACATATTTAGGTGACCAGACAAAAATACCCTTATTTTGTCTGTTTGTATCTTTTCAAACCTAGAGAGAAAAAAGTTGAGAAATAGAGAAATCTAATTGAAAATCTCACGGTGAACTCACCGACGATGACTCTATAGTCATAAAGTCGACCAGAATCTGCAAAACGATAAAGATCTAGGTTTTCAAGCATATAAGTTCATGAAAAGGCTCGAACAAAAAAACTCGGGTAGTGTATGAAAATTCATAAGTTAATCAGTTTAGAATCTCCTAGCCTTTTTACACTAAATCCGAGCCTTTTAAACAGCATTTCGAGCCTTTTCATACATATTTTGAGCCTTTTCATACCCATTTCGAGTCTTTTCATACACAATTCGAGTCTTTTCATACATATTTCGAACCTTTTCATACATAATTCGAGCATTTTCATACATATTTCGAGCCTTTTCATACACGGAGAAGAAAGAAAAAGGCTCGAAGAACAAAGGAAAAGGCTCGGAGATTCAAAATTAACTAAAAAAAAAAAAAATGGTTGTTGAAAAGGCACAGAGAAGTAAGGGAAAGGCTCGGAGAACAATTAAAGATCTGTTACAGAGGAATGTGGAAGAATAAAATATCAAAAAACTTCAAAGTGAGAAAGAGAATGTGTAAATTAAGGGCAATTTTGGTAGTTCACCATAATAGGTGCATTCTAAACTTAACTTATTAAATGAGTGACTTTGTCACCACATAAGTTTTAAAAAATGACATTTTCCACCGTATTCACTTAATAACCTAGTTGTTGAAAAATCACCGGCAACAAAACCCTTGCTAAAATTGAATGGTTTTAACAATATATGCTTAAACAAGTATAATCAAGTAAATCAGAGAAAATTAATATCGATACTTTCATCGTAATATTCCAAATAATTTCTATATTTTAAGGGGCCATATATATATACAATATATATATATATATATATATATATATTCCTAAATATCTACTATATTTCTGATTCGACCTAAATTTCCTTGCAATTAATTAATCTTCATTTCGTCCTAATAGTATAACCTTATACGACAAGTTGAGTTGGTCCAGTGGTAAAACCCCTAACACCTACATAATGGGGTTATAGGTTTGAGTCCTCTCTCTTCCCATAAAAACCCCCAATTAATATAATAGTATAATCGGTTCCGTTCTTATTAGGGCATCCTTATATAACTTTATCAGAATAATGAATGTGAGACACTCATTTATAAAAGTGAATTGACAAGTGCATATATAACAAGTCAAAGTATATAAAACGAGTGGCTCACATTCAATGTCCTTATATAATTCTATCAGTGCATTCTCATAGAAAAATTTCCGATAGTATAATATTTGGGGGAAAAAAATGTACAACCTTAGACTTTACAACCACATTTCAAAAGATTGACACCTTATGTTTTTCTTGGCCGGGCTTTGTATTTGGCCTTGGGCCACTTCTGCGACATCCAAAGACGGTCCATGGCCTCACCGTGACTGAACACTGAGCAAGCAGCAAAAGAATTCTCGTAAAATATTCAAGGGTCCACTTGAATGTTCACTCAACATTGTCCTAATAAATTATTATCTTATATAATGATAAAAAAAATAAAAAATAAAAAATGTTCAAGATTTTGTATTTTAACTCTTTATCGGACATTTCCACAACAACCTCAAATTTATAGTCACGTTGTAGATGGATTCACATTAAATTATTTTTTTTTTCCATACTTTTAAAAGCCATCTGAATTTTAATTCTAAGATCAAGTAGACAGCCAACACAAAGAAAATAAATGATATTTTGGTTTGAACGAAACGTGAGGTAAGATGAATATTCAAAATATTTTAATTGTCCGCCTAACAAGACTATAGAATTTGTAATCTGAATCAGAATCCACTTTAGAAATACTATGTAGTCAATAGCACGTGCAGTGCATGTCTCGTTTTCATAAACTCAATCTAACCTAGCCAAGAATGGGTCAGATAAAGTCCAATATATAGACTAGGTCAATGTTCATCTTTGCTTTATTCAAAAAACTAACATGGTTTGTGATGGCGGACTCGAAGGCGTACGTAGTCCGATAGTAACAACATATCTTAACAAATGTTAAAGTGCGAATATATATCACGTGATGCTATATGATATCGGATGGTATTACATCCGCACTAAGTAATATGTTTTTAGTGGAGGGAGGTGGGGTTTTCCAATATCGGCCTATATGATAGGTCAATTTCAGTGAATTATAATGAATTGCAATAAGTGGCTTAGGTGCTGTTCTAATTATCCATCGCTACATTTTTCTTTTTCCAGATTTTGCATGGATGGATGGATATTTCTTTTTCTTTTCTTTGTGAGAATCTAATATGATATTGCCAACTTGCCACATATCGAAACAATGAGATCACATTATATGATGAAATCATGTGTTCGGTTCAGCGAGATATTGAGGTTGTGGCTATGCTAATTAAGCAATACAAGAAAGAAAAGAACATCACAGATATATAAATATATAAATATTCACAGTGACATCAATTCATCGATTTGATTTTGCTTTGTCTCCAGTACCTATAATTGAATAAATTGATGGATGGTGTATGAGGTGATTTGCAGCCACAACAATGGTATATAAAAAAATCATATATGTATGTGGGTGTCACCATTTCCTTCCTCTCATATTTCACAGCTGTCAGCACAAGAAGCTGCCAAATTACAGCACAAGGTCCCTCTTACAGGTTTTTTTATTTCTCTGCAGTTCGATAAGGAAAATATATGATGCCTAAACAACAATATTATTACTAAATAGAAAAATGTATTTTCATGCAAGATATTAATATACTCGTGTAAACTGGATGAGGTTGGCCCGATGATAAATCTCCTTACAGATTCATATTTACACTATGAGATTGATATTACTCTAAAAAAAAACCTCGAAACCTCGATTTATGTAAAAAAATGTAATATTTTTTTTAAAAAAATTAATATACTTATGTAGCTCTCAGCTAGGGGCCACTAAACTAGAGGCTAAAAGACATGTATACTTGTGCTGTTTTATAATCGGAAAAAAAAAATAAAAAGTGCATCAGAATAATTATTTTTCATATATATTTTCGATCTGCTTATATTAATTCTGCTTTTGGTTATGATAAAATAATATATCTTACCTTATTAAATCCAATGAAATTTAGTCTACTGCAAGATGCTTCTTTTTAAAGTATAAAACCCAACATTAATTATGTGGTGTTTTGGCTGGTGAGTGGTGATCAATATAAAGTCCAACTGTTCAAATTGGAAAGCTGTCAAAATTAATTTCATTATTTATGGAGTATTTATTATCATTTTTATTTTTTACAAAATTTTCTTCTTTGTTTTTGTAAAGCACCTCAATATGCTTCCTTTCCATGACTCGTGAGTGATGTTTTTTTTTTTTTTATAACTTTAATCACTATATTAAACCCACATAAGCTCTTCGACGATATTCATCAAATCGTTATCAAATACATTTAATTTTATTTTGAGAGCTTATCTTTACGATCTACAAATTATCGATTTATATTCTAATTTGATTTTTTTTATTAATGTCAATTTTAACCTGAATTAAAATTACTAAATAAAACAAAAAATTATAAAGACACTTCAAACTAATTAAATTATTATATATAAAAAAAAAAGTCTCCCCTAAATATTATGTATTAAACTCTCTCTCTTAAATCTGTTAATATCATATTAAACACTCTCTCCTGGTTACTCTCTCTCTCTCTCTATTTTTAAACAAATCCTATGAATATTTTGGTTTTTTACTAAAGTTATATATATATATATATATATATATATATAATCGGTCAATTCAAATACTTTGTTTTTTAACACACAAAAAATAGATATATGAAAACTTGATTGTTGTATCTAGATTCGATTAAATTCAGAATTTCTAAGACTAATAAAATAATTAAAGTTCTAAATTTAAAAAAAAAAACATTTTCATGTTTCAATTTTTTTTAATTGAAAATCAGGGTACTTGTTTTTCGAGTTATTTATTTATTTATTTAATATATATACATATATATATATATGGTTGTAAAAAATCAAGCTTATTTGTGAAGTTTTTTTTTTCCTTAACTATTAGTCTTGTTTGAGAAAGAATGGAGATAGAAAATTAGAGACATTCATAGGAGGAGAGAGTGTTTAATATGTAATATTTAATCTAATGATTTAGGAGAGATAATTTATTTTTTTAATAATTTAATTCTAATTAGAGTTTAATATGACAATGAAAAATTTAGGAGAGAGTGTTTAATATATAATATTTAATCTAATGATTTATGAAGATAATTTCTTTTTTTTTTTTTAATAATTTAATTCAAAAAAGATTTCTCATTAGATGAATCTAAAAACTACGATTGCTCGTTCTAACTTTTATTAAAATAAAATGGAATATCTTTAGAAATTTATTTTTTTAAATGGAGTATTTTTAAAATAGAAGTGCTAATATATAAAAAAGATAATCTTTGAACAAAAAGAATATCTTTAGAATTTTTTTTTTTTTATATATAAATTTTAAGAATAGGATGTCTTTAAAAAAAAAAATAAAATAAAAAAAATAAGAAAAAAAAAATTGAATTGTTAAAAGAAACTCTATCTTATTTTTCAAAACTTACCCTTAAAATTAATAATAAAAAATTTAACACCGAATAGATGAATAGTGAGACCTTGCTAAAATCTGTTGGATTTGATATTTTGACAAGATCGATTCAAATAAACAACTCCCCACAATCAGAATATTTCTATTCCTATTTCTACTTCTACTTCCACTTTCCACTTTCGGCTAGTCCAATTTACACATATTAATCTTGTAGATGTTGAATCTATTTTTATTGCTAATAATTAAAATCGGGAGTTTTCGTGCAATACGTGCACCACAAGTCACAACCACTATATGTTGTAAAGGAAATTAAATAACCTATATATGCCCCTATGCTTGACCCCAAAAAAAACCTGTCTTGTTGTCTGTAGCTTGTAGGCTTGTAGCATTAACAATATCGAAAACAGCCAATTGAAACGTAGAAAATTCAAGTGGAGAAGCTTAAATATGTCGAGGTTGACATATCAGGATTGGATGGAGAATATATTCATATCATATTACTGTAAAAGCCGTGGGAATAAAGGAGTTTTGTATTCCAGGACAGCCAGGAATTAATTCTAAGCTTTTTTATCTGCAAAGTTTTTAACTTTCTGTAAAAGTGCTTTCGTCTCATAACTTTTTATTATTGAATTTCTTGAAAGTTCTTACAACTCTAAAAGCACACCTTTCTACGTCCCAACATAAAACCCTAAAAGCAGTATTTAACAACCAAAAAAATCAAATTCTCATGGTTTACCTGAGTCTCTCTCTCTCTCTCCCTCTCTCTATCAGGTTCAAAAATCTGACACTTCGGGTTCATTTTAGCCGCGTAATATTGTATTTGTAGTGAAAACGAACCCGAAAAATTGACAAAACAAAAATAAAACGAAGACTTAATGATACGGTTACCATTTGAATTGTTCGCGAATCGTTGACCTGCCACCTGAATTCTTAAAACGGTCACTATACACTCGTGATTTTTTTTTTTTTTTTTTTTTTGGCACCAACTTGTTTTATTGCCTCATCTAAAGAGGTATCTACAATTCTATATAAGGGTGGTGCAAAGAAAATGAATGAGTGTTCTTAAGGTTTATGACCATTTTAAGAATTCAGGAGCCACAGCAGCAATTCGCGAACAATTTAGAGGACAACCGTACCTTCAAGTCTAAAAAGAAACCTGATACTTGCTTGTCAAGTTTCAAACTCATCTGTTTAAGGCCACATAACATGAGTACAACGCGTGTACTCATGAAAAAAAAGAAAATTTTTTTTTTTTTTTTGAGTGTTTAATAGTTCTGATTAAGATGTTCATTCTATTAGATCACCCCACGTAACATAGAAGAGAAAAAAAAAAAACTGATAAGCTAATGAAATATCTGTGTCTCGATCTCCAAATGGAAAACAATTTGAGTTAAAAATGTGTACAACGCAGTTGCTTGTCTGTTCAAATTTTCAGAAGTCGTGCTAAATAACAATTTAATAAATAAATTAACAAACAATTACATTCTCAGTCTGTCTTCGATCTGTTGCTATATTGGACTAGGCCAAACAAGTAAACGGGATTTTATTCAACAATCCCGTTGGTAATAAATTAAAATTATCTAAATGTTTACCATTGTTTGTCAATTCACGTGTTACAAACATAATCATGAAAAAAAAAAATAGTCTAAATAGATTAATTTTGGCTTGCCGTGTTAACTGAAATTAACTTCAATTTATTATAAACTGCTTGTGTATTAACAAAAGATTTTCAACATGTGTGAACTATTTTTAATTAAATATAGTTTATAAAAAATCAGATATAGCTATAAAAAAAATTTAGATCTTTTTTAACCAATTTATGATCCAATCCTACTATAATACCCTTCATTAAATGGATCACGCGTTTTTATTTTTATTTTTTATCACATGAGATGCATGGAGTACATGAATAAATCATGAAACATGCATAGGAAGACACGAGTAGATTACGAAACACACGTATGATTCATGAATCGGTTATAAGTATTTTTCTTTTTTTTTGAAAAAATGAAAAATTGCGTTACTTAACGATATTTTAGACCTATTTTGGCTATAAGTGATTTTTGAAAACTTTACTTAGTTATAAATGCAAGTTTAGTGTAATTAGACTAATTTATTAGATTATTTAGTTATAATAAATAATATAATAAATTAGTCTAATTGAATCAAGTTTAGTGTATAAATAATAAGTTTTCGAGTCGGTAGACATGACACGTCAAAGTTGCAATTTGGGAATCTATCTAATTTCTCTCCACTTGACCTGGAAAACATATTGTGATGTAATCAATGATATTAGGTGTCTCTTTATTTCTTCATAAGTCAGAGACACAGAAAATGAAGAAAAATTATAGAATATTCGAATCAACACTCAATCGATAAAATTTCAAATGCTACATGTTACTATCTTCATTAGTAGTTTGGGCAGTGTTCCAAGTAAACTTCATACAAATAATTCATACGTCGATTAAGTAATATACGTATTTACTATTTTTAAAAAATAAAAGCTCTAATAAAAAAAAAAATTAAATCTAAATGTATACCTAAATAAATAAAAGAGAGAAATGCTTATGATCCGTAATTGAAAAAAATTAAATGACACGACAAAATGAATTAAAATTTAGTTGGAATAATTTGAGCATATCATTAATGTGGCTACAATTAGAAATTTCCAAAAATGTAGATGAAAACCGGGCCAATTTTTGAATTACATGGAATAGTTTTGACGGGAAATAATCAAACATAAATCTAGAAAATATATTCGTATTTGTAATTAACTGATTAAGAGATTCTAACCGGATTAAGTGAGATTTTTTATTTTTTATTTTTGTGTTTTCTTCTTCTATTGTTCAATAAAAGTTATCTTTTACCATGATTTAAGTATTTAACAACTCATTTGAATAAAAATATTTGACTGTGAACTTTTTTTTTCATATCACTAATAGGATTCAAGTCGCACGTTTTACCAAATAAATTATTAGAAGTTATATTTCGTACGGAGCTTATACAGGTTAAATATGCTAATTCTTTGACACTTCCCAACCAAATTGCTATGATATTAAAAAAAAATATATAAATTAATGTGAGTCCTTTCATACGTCATAAGGAATTCAAGTATTAATAAGACTATTATTGAGTCATCGAGTCATCGAGTCATATTCTTCAATAAAATAATAAAAGTAACTTGTTCTAATTTAATTCTTTATATTATTTTTATTTTATATATTGCAATCGAGTAAC
Source organism: Acer negundo (assembly GCA_035582765.1). Lineage (NCBI taxonomy): Eukaryota > Viridiplantae > Streptophyta > Magnoliopsida > Sapindales > Sapindaceae > Acer > Acer negundo. The sequence continues at coordinate 27,345,823 of CM069236.1, forward strand.
ACTATACGATCTAAAAGATGTGGTAAATGAGTTTTTATCACCGTATAAATTTTAAGGTGATGTGGTGATTGGTGAATGATATAACAATAACATATCACTTGGAATGATTTTGGACTAAATTTTTGGGTTAACCAACATTAATGGTAACGACAGGAGGAGATTCGAACGACCATTATAAGGTATATATATTTTTCATTCTTAATTTGGTACGCCCAAGGCCCAACTAACCACTAACAACCTTTTTTTTTTTTTTTTTTTTTTTTTTTTTTTGACAGAAATAACCTTTATTATTCATAAAATAATATTTAATATTTTTTAATATGCATCTTGCTTTATTATTTAAAATATGAAAATAAATATCAAATCATTCCCTGCCAGCATATTAAAAATATAAAAGGAAACTAAATTTAAAAGGATTTTTAAAAAAATAATAATAATTAAAAAAATCTTAAAGATCAAATTTGTTAAAATATATCCAGATTTGTATGGTAATATAATTTAATCGATATAGACAACAATGATATATATATATATATAAATAAATTAAAACTCCAACGTGGCCAAACCGTGTGCTACAGATTAGAGGAAATTTAAGAGAGAGAGAGAGAAACAAAAACACCATCCAATGAGTCGATTTTTACAAATAAATTCGAGCTTGCAAAGTAAGCTATTATTAGCTATAGACGTAGAAATAAAAACAGAGATCAAATCTTCAAAAAAATAAAAATAAAACAACAAAACCTCCCTTTATTTTATATTTAATGTCCTCGATCTTCCTCTTCTAATTAGTTTTCTGCTTCCTTTTATTGACTTGCAGGCAACTAGCCGTCTCTTTATTTTAATTTATTTTAAATCATTTCTTCATTTAAAACCTCTCCATCTATATCTTCCTCTTCTTCTCTTAATTTCCAACTCGCTCTTTAAAAATGACTTTTTCTGCAAAGAGAAGAAAAAGGTTCTGCTAAAGTTTTTATTTTTTCATTTCCAGAGAAACGGCCATGGCGATTCTTTGGAACTCGTTGATTCTTTTATTTATAGTATTAGTTTCATTGTTTTTGATTCGGGTTCTTTTGTTCAAAACTGGATTGATATATATCACAAACAAATGGTGGAGACGTTTCGAGGATTGTTTCCATGTTTGTCAATTCTTCAAAGTCCCAGAATTCAGTGACGGTATGCAACACAATCAGCTCTATCGCAAGGTCTCTGTTTATTTAAATTCACTGACTTCAATGGAAGACTCTGATTTCACCAACCTCTTCACCGGAAAAAAATCCAACGAAATCGTCCTCGGTCTCGACCCAAACCAAGTCATCGAAGATGATTTTCTCGGGGCCAAAGTTTCTTGGATCAACGAGAGAAAATTAAATCGAAACACCTTCGTGTTGAAGGTGAGAAAAGCTGACAAGCGAAGAATTCTGCGTCCTTATCTTCAACACATACACTCTGTTTCTGATGAGCTTGAGCAGATAAGAAAAGATTTGAGACTCCACATAAACGTCAGAGACGACAGAGATGACGGTGATCATGACGACGACGACGATAATCTCAGAAATGGACGGTGGAGATCAGTCCCGTTCACGCACCCTTCGACTTTCGAAACGATTGCAATGGAAACTGATCTCAAAAACAGAGTCAAGTCCGATCTCGAGTCGTTTATCAAAGCCAAACAGTACTATCATCGACTGGGTCGGGTCTGGAAACGGAGCTTCCTCCTTTACGGTCCCTCCGGTACTGGGAAATCGAGCTTCGTCGCTGCCATGGCCAATTTCTTGTGTTATGACGTGTACGACGTCGATCTTTCGAGGGTTTCAAGTGATTCGGATCTCAAAATGTTATTGTTACAGACAACGAGCAAGTCAGTGATTGTAATCGAGGATCTTGACCGGTTCTTAATCGGGAAATCATCGACGACGGCTTTGAGTCTTTCCGGTGTGTTGAATTTCATGGACGGGATATTGAACACGTGTTGTTTCGAAGAGAGAGTGATGGTTTTCACGATGAATAGCAAAGACCAAATCGACCCGGCGATACTCCGACCTGGTCGCATTGACGTCCACATTCATTTCCCTCTCTGTGATTTCTCTGCATTCAAGACATTAGCGAGTAGCTGCTTGGGACTCAAAGACCATAAATTGTTCCCGCAAGTGGAGGAGATTTTTCAAAACGGAGCGAGTCTGAGTCCGGCGGAGATGAGCGAGTTAATGATAGCAAATCGGAACTCGCCGAGCAGGGCGTTGAAGACGGTGATAACTGCCCTGCAAACGGACGGAGACGGCAGGGGATCGGCGGCTGGACGGCGGTCGGGTGACGGTGGGTCAAGAAAGTCAACTGACGAATCAAGTGAACACAGTGGGGTATTGTTCTCTAGGGACAATACTGTAAAGGAGTTCAGGAAATTGTATGGTTTGTTGAGGTTGAAAAGTCATAGAAATTCTCCATCGCTCGATTCGGCTACTGCAGGGCATAAAGATAAATCTCCATCGTCCGATTTGGCTTCATTGCAGAGAGATGACTGACCACAGATCACACGGTTCACATTTGATTGATTACATTACAAACCGTTTTGGTGGGGTTCACATGCTGAATTCTCAATTGGGTATGTAATTAATTAAAATGCCAATTGTAAATCAAGAAATTTAGGGTTGAAATTATATCCCAATGATGCTTTTTGGAGGTTGTGGGAATGCATAAATGCAACTACAAAGTTTTGATTCATAGCACAAAACTATACATTAGTGAATTTTGTTTATTTATTTTTGAATGCTTTGTTGATACCCAAATTAGAATATGAATCTCTTTTTTGGGTTCATTTTGCCTTTCGATGTACATATTCATGAATTATTGTCGAAAATTATCGACAGAACAAATTCTATAAAAAATTTATTGTTTGTTTTAAGAGTATAAATGAGATTTGATACGGGTCTGATTATGGTATTCATAGAAAATGCTTAGTATGGTAACATTCTTTTTTGAGAACTACTTTTTCTTTGATTTAAAGTTTTAAACGTTAAACTGAATTTTACTGTTACGGACAAAAGAGGACAAAGTTTGGTTACGTTGTTGGATGGACATGATTGAACTAAAAACAGAGATCTAAAATGGCACTTTTGCGAGTGGCAGAGACAAACAGAGACCACTAAAACCGAACCTGTGATGTAATAGTATTGGAATTGGGTGGTGGTGTTTTTTTTTCCCAAGTTCGATGAGATGCTCTTCTTTTCCTTGCAACGAAATGTAAAAGGAGTCCCAACACTTTTCTTTCTCTCATCATTGGCGATGATGTGTGTGTCACACTCTTCTTGTTTACAGTCACTTTGTTTTTTGTCTTTGGAGTTTAAGCATTAACAAGTATCACCACCATGTTTGATTTGATTCCCCCGATACAACAAAAACAAACAATCCACTGTTTGGCCAGTCAGTTTTTCTTATAAAAAAACAAACACTGAATCCATAATTTCTTGAATGTAAATGTGACGGGTTTACCATTAAAGTATTCTCGGTTTGTTGCGCCCCTCATTATTGGTTGTTAAAAATGATTTGCAAATTGCAATTAAATGCAGTAGGTATCAAGAACAATAATTAGATGAAAAAAGTGAGATATAAGCCAGCTGGTCCAGTTGAGATCAAAAGAATGTTAAAAGGGAAAGAAGAGAAGCAAATCTGACTAGTTTTATGATGAACAGCCGGATATTAAGTGGCACCCTATTGACATGCCCCACCACACCAATCACAGTGGTCTCGATCGAGGCCTGTGGATTCCAAAGTTAGATGAGCTGCATCTGATAATAATGACTCCTACCAACACATTCCTGTGCAGCTGCGGCCAATCATTTAACTAATCTATAAAATAATCCCAATTAACACCATAATTATGAAGCTTCTTTGGAATTCAATCATGAAAGCAAACCTCATTAAGAGAATAATACATGGTTTTAAATAATTAGGGAATATCAGAATCCTAATTAATCATATGTAATTTGGTGTAATTGTGCAAGCAAACAAACACACGTGTGAGACAGTTCGTGGCAACTAACATTTTAGCAATAATTGTTGAAAATTAAATAAAATAAGAACATGCAACATTATTTTTTATTTTATTATGCCATGCGCAGGCTTGAGAAAATTAAAAGAACATGCAACATTATTTTTCGTTAATGGATTATGGATAGATGCACAAAGGAGTTTCACAAAAACGCACGGCCAAATCTTAGTTGGTGAATTGCATGATTTTGTCTCAAAATGTGGCCGCACATGCAAACGTGTAGATTAATAAATGAAACCAAGTTTGTTATTTGTTCTTATCAAATTTGGATTACAGAAATGTCTGACACTATGGTTTGTGTTCTGATTGGACTTGCTTCAATTAAGCACCACCGTAACGAGCGTGGTGTAGATATCTTTTCCTACAAATGAGATGTTAGCTATTCCTACAAACGACGAAGAAACTTTCTATACTTAAATTAGATATCTGTAATGAATAAGATAGGACTTGAATCACCACTGCCCAATGAAAGTTAGTGGTTAATGATACTCTTTCAGCTAGACAATTTGTCTGACAATGTCCTAGGTTTGAATCACAATTAACTATATTACTGATTGCTGTATTACGTTTTTGTTGTCCTGACTCATGAGTGTGCTTCAAAAATCAAAAAATAGGTGTCCAATGAAACTTAGTGGTAAACGGTGCTAATTTAGTTATTCATCTGATAATGTCCCAGATTTGAATCATTGAACCATAGTTAATACTGATTGCTGCATTACATTTTTGTTGTCATGAATGTGCTTAAAAAAAATAAAAAAAATAAAAAAAAACCCTAATTAAGGGATTTCAATCTTGCAAGATTGCTCCATTATCTCCATTTTGATTTTGTTTTTGTTTTTTAATTTTATCGGTTGTTACGAGTAATACCTAACACAATTATAGGATTATAGTTGGTTTGATTGTGAAGAATAACAGACAGAGTACTTAGTTCAACCAACTCATATTTCTATCACAGGAAAAAAAAAAAAAAAAATTGCATTAAAAATACTTGACATTTGATAATGATGTTTGCAGGTATTTTTCATCCACCAAAAATGATACCTTAGTTTTGTGTTGGGGCATCTATATATATAAATTCTCCAAGTTGCATAAAATTAAGTTGTCTGATGGAAACCTGACAATTTTATATTATGTTTCATAAATATCATTATTGTTTATAGACCTAACAACACCATTCATGCAAATATATGGAAACATTACAAGTCACTCAAATGGGGTGGCCTTTCTAGTTTTAATCAGGCAGGAATTCTATCAATTATTATGATTGCAAGGTAAATCAGAAGGTGAAACATATAAAGTGAACAAATTGACAAATGACCACAAAAGTCTAGCTGTGATGTGGCCCAAAAATCTTTTTTTTTTTTTTTCTTATTTGTAATTAGGGTAAATTTCAAAAACCCTTAATCCAATTTTTTTCTTCTTAATTACAGTATAAGAATTGGGGGAGTGGGATATGACTTAAATCTACGGCTAACATTTAATAAGTTCTATCACAAAATGGAACTTGACTTCATAAATGAGAGGAGAGAATTAAGTTTCCTTTGGTTTCCAACTTATTTTATCAAACAAACAAATGAAATGGTAGTACACCTCCCTTTCACACCTAGTGTTTAGGGGTTCAAATCTCAACATATGTAATTTATAAGTATGTGTGAAGAGTTTTCTACTATTACCGGAAGTAGTTATCCGGACCGTGCATATATTTTCAGATCTTATCAAGTCCTGACAGTCCTATTGTAATAGTTATAAATATAATACTTTAATCATAAATCAGAAACTTAATTACGTTTCGTTTCTATTATTAGAATTCACACGTGACCTACAATCATATTGAGCTAGGCTAAGAAGCCCATTAATTTATGCTCTACTGCTTAAAATTGGGCTATACATGCCCATACTTTGGGCGTATGTTGGGCCAGATTGAAGAAGACTAGTCATGGAATGTCACAATTCAGCCAGTTACGTTTCTGCTAGCAAATCCAAATCAGAATAAATGCGAAAAATACTTGTCATCAATCTTATATTATAAAGACAACAAATCAGGACAATATTCCAAATTGTCACCACAACTCAATTAAATACTCAACCATACTTTTCAAAACTAAAATCCACAAGAACAAGTAGACAACTTTTTCATTTCACTGATCTCCAAATCATTCCCTGATAGAACATCAATCTTTGATCCTTTAAGCGTTGCATCACCACCGTTGGATTTCCCACCAACACATTCCAGTCCCTTCTTGGAGGCCACACTATAAATTTCTTCAAGCAGCCTGAAGAAAGCTCCGTCCACATTGTCACCATTGAGAGCTGATGTCTCTGAGAAAAACAGGCCTTGATCCTCTGCGAACTCCACAGCGTCCTCTGTTGGAACCGCGCGGAGGTCCACGAGATCCGCTTTGTTTCCAATCAGAATTATCACTATTGAATTATCGGCATGGGCACGGAGCTCCTCCACCCATCTCGCAACATGATCAAACGACTGTCGTTTGGTTATGTCGTATACTAGCATCGCACCCAATGCACCTCTATAGTATGCACTTGTAACTGCTCTGTACCTGTATAATACGAAATTTTACCAGAAAAGTACGTTCATTCAGCCTGACAATATATCCAGTGACCGGTGACCAATCTAATAACAAAATTGTTAAAAAAAGAGTCGAAATTTTGAAGAAAGTGTTACCTTTCCTGACCAGCAGTGTCCCAGATCTGAGCTTTGATGACCTTGCCTTTAATGGTGACAGTCCTGGTTTGGAACTCGACGCCAATGGTTGATTTAGAGTCGAAGCAGAACTCGTTCTTGGTAAACCTGGACAAAATCTGAGTCTTGCCCACTGCAGAGTCACCGATCACAACCACTTTGTACACATAATCTATTCTGCTCTCGGGAACATTCTCTTGATGAAGCTTCTGACGATTGTATTCAGTCTCATGATGATCGCCATTCATTTCTGCATTCATTTTTTTTTTTTTTTTTTTTTTTTCACTTAGCTACCAGGAATCAGAGCTCACAAAGAAGAAAGCAACACCGATATGGTATATGAGCCTATAAAGCTTAAAAATTGGGGCTGGTGTTGGACTTTCGTGAGTGGGAGTAAGTAAATGAATGAAAAGTAAGATGAGCAGACAATGTTTGGTTCAAGTGTTCCAGTTATTGGTGAAAAAAGAAAGAAAAGAGTCATGACTCGTGACAGTATACGGTCCGGTCCTTGTCCTCTTTAATGCATTATCGTGGACGTATACTATTGTATTTTATTTATTTATTTATTTGTGTGCTGTTAATTATTCAAACAACTTTGTAACTCCACTCATTGTCTGCTGTGACTAAACTATAATTGTTTTGTGGGAGAGTGGAATTACATTTGGATTTGTAATTGCAAATTGCAATGAGTGGCTAGATTAAAAAAAAAAATACTTGGTGTCTTGATTTCTGCCATAATTTATGGGCTTGGCTCTTTAACAAATTATGCTTAAAGTGGTTTTCAAGTAACTTAAGTAAATCGGACTTGTCCTTAATCATTAGATCAGCATCAACTTTCCAAAATAGGATTACCAAACAATACTTTTTTTTTAAAAAAAAATATCTAACACAAATCGGGTCTAACGAGACCAACGGGTACAAACATGGTCTGACCATAGTCCCATACAGGTCACAGTAGAAAAAAGGTCACTCCACATCCCGACAACGTAATATAATTAATTACGTTGTGATCAAAGAATTAAGTATAAAATTACAATCAATTTGATGGATATTTCATAGGATTTTAGTTGTGAGTTGTTACACAGACTTGATCATTTGATCTGTTTTTCTGCCAATGGCAAAAATAATTCTATCATATAAAACATAAAGCTATAATAAATTTAAAAATGAAAGAATGTTATTTCACTATGAAGTTATTAATAGACAATTCAGGTTTGGTCCCATTTAAAAATCAATTTCAATTTTTATTTTTATTTTTATTTTTTTTTCTTGATCTAAGAGACGACATTAAGAGGGTAGGTCCCGAATCTTGTTCTTTTTGTATATTTATTCAATGTAAGCCAATGTGATCCCATAAATAATGCTTTGCAACTTTCGAAACCTTTTGAATTCATCTTCTGATGGAAGAAAGTGGGCCTTCTAATGTTTGCACCGACAAATTTTGGTACACTCAAATATTACTGGAGGGCACAATAATTTAGTAAAGTAAATTCACCGCAAAATTATTTCCCATGCAATAACTTTTGCTATATTTTAACATTAGATCGTAAAGATATCAAAATATTTGAACCTTTTTGTGGAATGAGGGAGGGGTAATACTAGATTGTCCAAATCTGGTGTTCAAATGATATGGCAATACTTTTGACCATTCATTTAAAACATGCAAATCTAATACAATTTAAATGAATGGTCCACGGTGTTGCCATATCATTTTGGACACCAAATTTGGATAATGTAGCATTACTCATGAGCGAGCGAGACTCCTTTTGAAATATTGTTTGTCAGAAACTGTTGAGAAAATAAATTAGAAAACGCGAGAGAACAATAAGAGAATGAATGCTGTTGGAATGGGCAAATGAGAGGATTTCCACAAGGCACCAGCAAAGTAATGAATGTAGGTTCAAGTAAAACAACTTCCATGCAACATCTATCTCCGAGTGACAGAGCATTTCAGCTTTACTGGGCCTGGAAATCTCCATCCGGATTTGTAGTGAGCATCCAGTGGTCCGGTCGCGGGCCATAGATAAAACTAACAAGTGCAAACTACTATGTTGTGTCTTGGTCTCGAGACAGTAACAATACATCAGGTCAACATGTCTAGGACAGTAACACCGCCCAATATGGTTTGGTGGCAAATGACGCTATAATAAAAATAATTAGGAACTAGGAAGGGGAAGAAAATTCCACCGACTTGGTGGTATTCACATATGCAATAGAACAACAAATTTTGTAATGTTATATGCCAATATCTTTGCTAATATATCACTACAACATTAGAGGGCTATTCTGACGATAAACGTTAAAATTTTAAATTGAGGGCACAAACTTACAATTGGTTTGATTGAGATGCCCACATTGCACTAATCAACAGCCATGGCTTCCGAACCCCCACTAGCATCCTCCATTCCATTCTTCTGCTCTTCAGCCATTTTCATCTCCTCAATCAAATTCTTCTGCTCTTCCTCTATTGTATTCTGTAGCTCATCCACCTGTATATAAGATAAGAACTGAAAATTGAAGGCACAGATCGTATACGTTCATTCATCATATAAATTTTGTTAGCAATCTGCGCTACAACTGCATTTCCATTTCATACAAACATGGGAAAAAGGCTTCAGAGTACTCTGGCTTGAATTGCAATATATGCAATATGTAACTAAAAATTAATAACCTAACTCTTATTTCCAAGTGAAATACCAAGTCCAACTCTACAAACAACTGAGTATTGCTTTAAGTGTGCAAGGAAAAAATAATACAAACCTAAAGCAAATGTAAATGAAAACTGTAACTAGATTAATTATAAACAATTGAGGATATCAAGAGACGATGGCAACCAAAAAAATCAATTACATAGATTTGATTTGTAATTCCAAACAAACTGTAATTAAATTAATTATCAAGAATTTTGATGCTATTTTTTATTGAGGTTGTATTATAATACTGAGAGACAGTTCTTTAATTGATGATGGCTATAAAGTAAAAAAAAAAAAAAAAACATAAATGAAACAAAATGGTGCAATGCAGCTGATTAACTGAATACATCCTAAACTACAATTAAACACTTGAGAGAGTTTAGAAGTCAACAGATGAGTGAAATGAAAGTTGTTGTGCACTTGTGCTCAGGGTCATAGTAATTATTAAACTCTTTAAGGACGATATATGAAATTGATTACAAGCGTTGGTTATAACGGTGGCAAAGCCAAACAGTGTACCAGACAGATAAACAGGTGTGCGGTTCACCACTCAATAGTCATTCACATACTAACACAGGTGAGAACGCAATTATAAAAGCAATAATTAAATAAGGTATTCGAAAACTGCGACATACCACGTGCAATAAAAGAGCAAACTGTTTCTTGCGAAGCTCCAGCAACCTTGAACCAGCTGTATTCTCTGCCTCCAAAGCTGCAATCTCTTTCTCCAGGTCCGTTATGATCTTCTGTGTCTCTGATCTTGGTGGCTGCTGAGCAATCAGTTTCCTGATTGCCTCACACTCCTCCTTGTGCTGTCTTTCAATCTTACTCTCTTCAAGTTGTTTCTTTAGATCTTCTATGTCAGCCTGCGCCAGCGATATCTGCCTATTTATCTCTTCTTTTAACTCATTAAAGTTCTCCTTCTCTCTAACATTTGCATCGATAACAGCTTTGCTCTTGAGTAGTGGAATCTCAAAAGTGGACAACTCCTGTAAGAAGGCTTTTGAAAGTTTCGCACAGTCATTGTAGTTATCATCACCCTTCTCAATCTCAAGAACAAATGAAGTGAACTTCTTCTGAAGTTTCTTCAAAGGCGGTTCGCCCCTTGTGGTGGTTGTACGGGTTAAAAGCCTGTGTTTTATGATTAAGTCATCTTCATGTGGACCAAAAGCATAGTTTACCGGCGCTGTGTCTCCCCTGCCAGGAACTTTCCGTCCTTTCGTTAACATTTAAACTGCTTATTGTTATTACAAACCTGCAACATTGATGCAACGAGCAAATTCACATATACATCACACATATCTACAATTGCCACACAATTCAACCACTCTTTTGTGCACTTGAGTTGAGTGCTTAAAATATAGAAAACTCAGTGTATTGACAGTACAGTAATTCGGATATGCAAATATGAATATCACCACAGTCCACATATATGATATATACTACAGAATCATCCTCAAATAATCAAAGGGCATCGCTGGTTCTCCATTGCAATCCAAAATAATACACTAGTAAACAGATCGATCCATGGTTTTACTAAATCGTAAATACTCAATAAGTACGTATTCAAAAAACATATAAAATCGTGATTACCTTGATTGCGGCGACGGCAATGGAGGTTGGTCGGTGAGTGGGCGTTGATATTAGACAAACAGCAGCAGCTGGACGGAAACATGAATGAAGACAGCAGTTTCATTTGATTTGAATGAGTAAATTCAAAGATAATTAGAAAAAAAAAAAAAAAAAAAAAAAAACACAAACACACACCTTGATGAAAACTTCGGCAGGCGTCGGAATGTTGCCAGAAAGCGAAGGTCGGGCCACTGGCGAAGGTGGTAGTGACCGTGTGAGTGGGCGCGGGAGCGGAAGGAGAGTAGGGATTTGACAAGATGAAACTAGGGTTTTGTTTGACATTTCATAGTTATTTGGTGTAATCACATGTATAGTAAGCAGACTATATTACCAATAAGAGTGTGCCGCGTTCATTTTGAAAAGTTTCGGGTTTCTGTCAGGTTTCAATATAAGAGCATCCCAACGACAAGGTGGTTGCCTTGGTGGTCAAAGGCTTGGGATTAATACCCAAGTCTTTGGTTCTACTTAGAGGTGGTTTCGGTTAAGCCGACGGTTTTTCCCCCGGTTTAACCGAAACTGTACTTCCAAAAATCGTTCCAAAACCGAAACCGAAACCGGCGGTTTCAAAACCGGTTACGGTTTCGGTTTGGGTACTTCCAAAAACCGCCAAAAATCGGCGGTTTTAACTGCGGTTAAACCGCCGTTTTTTTTTATAAATTTTTTTTAAAAAAAATCGACTAATCAGAAGCTGACACGTGACATATTTTTGATTTTTTTTTTTGAAAAACCGAACCCAAAACCGTCGGTTTTTAAACAGAAACCGAAACCGAAACAGAAACCGTAAAACAGCCGGTTAGAAACCGTGTACCAAACCGGTTTTCCGATTACGATTTCGGTTTTGGGTGGCCACGGAACCGAAACCGTCGGTTTCAAACTGAAACCGAACCGAAACAGAACCGCGGCCACCACTAGTTCTACTCATGACAATTATATTGTAGGCGGCCCTCATGGCGTTTAGCTTTGCTGGTTAAAGGACGGACATAGGACTAACGTCAGTGGTTTGAATCCTATCCAGGCAAGGACGAGTTCTGATTTAACCGCTTGCATTTTTGTGGGGCCAGGGGTGTGGCCCGGGGTTTCCTATTTGTCCTACTTCACAATCCAACATACATGCCACGGCGAGCCACGCCGTTGAGGAGGACAGGTTGATAGGTGCTTGGACAAAGTCCAGGATCCTCGATACCAAAAAAAAAAAATATATATATATATATAAGAGCATCCCAAACAGACTCTTCTATTTTCACTTATCAAATGTCAATTTGCTTACCTATGTGGCAATTTGAGGAGTGAAAAAAGAAAAGCCCTTCCAAAAGACTCTTTAATTATAAATATGTTTATATCATTTTAATAAAAGTACTCAAATTCTCCCCTCCACACCAACAAATCTAATTACTCTCTATTTTTTTCAAGTTAGAAATAATAACTTTTTGAAATGCACTAGTTTCATAGGTGAATATGAAAATCATTTGAATGACATTCCAAGTTATTAATATGTTATTATTAAATATTCAATCTCATTTTAAAGATCTAAATGAACCATTTTTATGATGATAAAATTTTATAAATCAAAACATATTATATATTAATTGAAATTAATTAAAAAGATAAAAAGACTATAAATATCAAATATTAATGATGATGTGATATAAAAAATAATATAATAATTGCAAAGGGAGAAGTTGTTCTTCAATATTGAAAAGAGAGAAAAACAAAATATTAATTGAAGAATCTCATTTGAAGAGTCTGTTGGAGCCAAATATGCTGATATGACTCGTTTGAATTTAACAAGTATCTTATTTGAAGAGTTTTTTAGAGATATTCTAACTGAAACCATAGAGAAAAACTTGTATTGGACAGTCTCATTGCCATGTAGTGAGACCGTCCAATGAAAGTGCACTATTTACATTGGAAACGTAAAAATATATTTTCAAAGTTCCTCATGGCACACTTTTATTCGACGGTCTCATTGACATATCAATGAGATCGTCACATATAAGTTTTTGTCAAAATGTTGATATACATTCATGGAACTTGGAACCTAATACCAATTCTTGAAGGAGTCAACAATAGTGAACATTATCTTGATATTTCCATTTGAACGGATATGGCAATTGAGTTACTCACTTATTATTCTGTTTAGTACTATATAAATTCGGGATTTAAGGAGAAGAAGATTCAAACCCACAACCTTGTGGGTGTAGGTCAGTAGGTGTGAAAAGTATACTATTGAATGAATTTTATCTCGTATATTCTGTTTAGATTAGTTTAACTTATTTGGCACACAATTTGATATGGTCAATTCAGTTAACATATTAATATAATCCAATTAAAAGTCTGTTGAGATTGCCAAGATTAAACATCATCTAGAATATGTTGGACTTAAAATTGTAGGAAATTATAAAACTACCTCCATGGCTCCTCCATTTCTAAAATTACCAAAATATCGAAATAAAAGTTATAAAGAGACCCAGAACAATTGAAAAGTGAAAATAATTAAACAAAAATTAAAGAGCTCCACCGGTGGAAGAGGGGATTCCACCTGCGAAAAGAGAGACCGGAGATCTCCTCTATCTGGAGGGGATCTGTGTGATATCTTCCAATTTGGAAGAGATTTGCATAGTCTCCTCTAGACATCAAAGGAGATCCACATGATCTCATCTAGATCAAAGGAGATGTCGGTCTCCTCCCTCTTTCTCCGGCGGTGGAATCACCTCCATTGTCGGCGCAATTCTCAATTTTTATTTTACAGTTTTTGAAAAGAATAATATCTAAATAACTAGTTAGGTGTATTTTGGTCATTTCAAAAGTCAGGGTCAATCAACATATCAACAGATTACAGTGGATGTTTGTGCAATTATGGAAAACGTTACCGGTAAGTGAAAAATTGCCTAAACTGGTGTGAAATTTGTGTAATTTTCCCATATTTTAAAATTACTTCGGAAAAAAAAAAAAAGTCCTTACAACTAGGGATGACAAAAACCCGAGTCCAGGCCGGGTACTCAGTTTTGACGGTCCAGGTACTCGGCCCAAAAAATACACAAATTTTCAAATCTAGGAACCCTGCCCATAAAAACCTGTCTAGGTTTCCGGGTATCCATACATGGGTTTTACTCGTATTTATTTATTTTATTATTTTAAAACCGGGCAACAAGCTTTGGATGCTGGCTCTTGGCTTTTAGTGCGGTGAAGCCAATAACTTCAACATCGTTTGGTAAAATTGCGTTTTTGTTAATTGATGAATTGATTCTCCCACTTTAATATTTCTATGTTAATCACTCTTTTTTGAAGTCAAAATGCAAGTATCACAGCTACAGAATCTGTAGTCTTTAGTAGAAAAGCAACGACATTGTTAGACTTGTTGTGAAGTATTGACGACTTTGTTTAGCGCTATTGTTTTTGTTGTTGGCTTATGGAATGGATTTGGGTGCACCATGTGTTTGATGAAATTCCTGTATGAAATATGGATATGTAAAGACTGCAATGTTGTTGCCATCAGATAATTTTAATTAAACTAACATAAAAGTGCCATGCAAGTTTGTGTAATAGCATCGTGGAAACAGAGTTGAAGTCTATCAACATGAATGTAAGATGGACAAGGCTTTTATCACCTACTCACCTCTCTCAGATCATAAAGAAGCAGAAAAATCCATTATCAGCTCTCCAATTTTTCAACGAAGCCAAGATTAAATACCCCAATTATCGACACAATGGTCCTGTCTATGCTACCATGATTGGCATTCTTGCATATTCAATCCAAATAACTGAAATGAAAGAGGTTGTTAATCAGATGAAGAGGACTCGTGTGGAAGAGGGTCGGGAGATTTGACAGAGAGAATAGGGAGATAGTAGTGGTCAGGCAGGTCAGTGTCTGTTGGAAATTGAACTTCTTGACACTAATGGTCATTCCATCTAATTCCATCCAATGAGTGATATTTTGGTGTGTGTGGAGGGGTGGGGGATATTAGTTTATTTTAGATTTTTTTTTTTGGAAATCAATTATATCCATTTTTTTCCTTCTCTATGCTCCAATCCAATCGCAACCCAGAAATCTTTTCCCTCAAAGCTACAATTAAAAAAAAAAAGTTAGATTGAACAGAAGTCAAAATAAAAAATGTTGAGTTAATCGAATATATAAAAATGAGCACATGTGACAAAAGCTAGCTGGAGGCTTTACCAGTGGCAGAGGAAGAAGATGAGACAATTGAGAAGAGAGAGAGAGAGAGAGAGAGAGATTGCAATATTATGTGTCTTCGTTCACAAGTACACATGACTTTTTTTTTTTTTTGAATCAACCAAGGCTAAGCCAACAATTTCAAAGATAATTAATTACATCCAAGAGTGTCCAGAAGGGGTTTCTTCCTAAATACCTCAACTGAATAACAATAATATATATTATAGATGGAGTTCAAATCCATATCTATAGTTTAATTTTCTGAATAGCTATTTCATTTCTTGAGGTGGGGGAAGCAAGCAACAACATCAGATTTGGGGTGTTTGGCTTTTACATGTTCCTTGCATTTCACTTTGATGTTGTGCAAATGAATCTCTGCATGCATACCTTGCACTGGATGTTCATGGCTTTCTTGTTTGCCTCCAGCTGACTTCCCTTGGCTCCCTTATGCTTCTCCAAATTCCTCTCACGAGCCATCTTTGCCTTCTGACCATTACCTCCTCCCATTGTTGTCATCGCCGATTTGAGGCCAGAAACAAATAACAGTAGCTCAAAGCAGAAACGAAGAGTAAATTAACAAAACAAAACAATGGGCTTTAATTACACAGGACTTGTTATTAGATTCATAATATGGATACTTAAAATATTACCAAAAAAAAAAAAAAAAAAATAGAAAGATTTATAGAATGTGAGAAACAAAAGTCCATGAGTTTGTATAGAAAATTTGATTTTTAAAAAAATCTAAAATAAATTAATATCATCTCCTTATTTACTAAAATGTCACTCATTGGATGGAATTAGATGGAAATAGATGAAATTGGATGAAATGACCATTAGTGTCACAAAGTTCGTAAAAAATGACCATTTTGAAACAACTTTTCAATCCAGTGGCCATTTTGATAGTGTGTCATCAATTCGATGGTCACCAGAGTAATTATCTTTTTTTTTTTAAATTTGAAAGTTTATTAAACAAAAAAAAGGGGTACTTTACCGGATATCCAAGTATACCCAGACCGGGGGGTGAAACACATCCGGGCCGGATACCCAGACAACCTTTACCCGGTACCGGTTAAGGAATGTCCGAGTCTTACCTAAAAAATTCTGGCCTGGGTAAGCTAGGTACCTGACCTGGCCGGGTGAGTTTGACATCCCTACTTACAACGGGTGCGGCCAGGGATTGTTGAGCAGGAAAACAGTTGTTGTTGGGCTTGGGTTGGCCCAAACAGATTGTAACAAAAAATCATTTTTACATATTCACCGATGATACAAGAACACTAGTTTAATTTTTCACCGTATCCGTTTAGATGTAGACTTTAGTGGCTGAAATTTAACCACATCCTTATCTTCCTATAACAAGACAAAATTCAACCATGAACAAATATCGATTTTCTGTCTCCTTTGATCCTCTCACCATGGATACTCTTTCAACCTCCGTTTCCACGTCCCTCAAAGTACCGTCTCTTCATTCAACGCCTCATCGTGATTTTTTTCATTTCAAACCTCCATATCCGTACACATCTCAACAAATCTTCCCACACCACCACCACCACAGCTCCCATCTCTCTTCTTCAACAACCAAATTACCCAACAACAAAAAAACCTCCTCTGTCACAGCCAAGAACCTCAATCCTCCTCCATTACTCACCTCTTCAGGAGCCTCGTCTCCTTTCAAGCCAGCGAATCCAAGTAATGTTCATCGGAAACCCGCCAGTGGTTACGCCGCAGCTCTTCTAGACAAAGCTCTGTGCGACGATTCTGTTGAATTGACTCGAAAGGACGTGAAAAGGGTATCGAAGTTGCTGAAAAAGGAGCAAATTCAAGCTATCTTGAATGACCCATTTGTAGGTGAGAAAGAGAAAGGAGAAGTAGTGAAAAAAGTAGTGAAAATTGGGAAGGTGAATAGGTACTTGGCGGGTTTGGTGAAGATGATGGTTGAGAGAAACAAGGTGGGGATAGTGAGTGAAGTTTTGGATGAATTTGAAAAAATTTACGAGGAGTTGTGTGGGACAAGAACTGTTTTGGTTTCGTCTGAGAAGAAAATGGAGGAAAATCAACTGTTTGAGATTGCTAAAAGAGTGCAAATGCTTAGCGGAGCTGTAAATGTGAAGGTCCGGAATTTGCTGGTGGACACAGTACCGTCGTTTGCTTTATAATTATAAGGTCCATTGATATCAAACATGTTTGTTCAAGTTTTAAAGCAAATGCAATTGCTGTATAAATTTTGTAATCTCTCATAAAAAAACAACTCTCTTGTTGGTCGATTAAGAATTCGTGCATCTTTGTAAACAATTGTTACGTTTATCGTTTTCTTTTGTGGATAGACTGGGATGAAAGAGTGTTCAATGCAATATCAAGATCAAGTTGAGTATTCGAATTTTTGTTCTCTCTAAATTTTATCAGATTGAATAACAATAATAATTGAACTAGAAATTTGAATTAATATTAAGCTCAATTGATGTAGATTGGTTAAAACAAAAGGTAATCTTGGATTTCCAACTGCATAGTGATTATGTAAAAAATTTAATGGAAAAATTGGTTTTTTATTAAAATTTTTTTCCCCTTTTTTATGAGTGTTTAATGTTTTTAAGTGTCCTTATCTCGTCCTCAAAACGACGTAGTTTCTGGTTTCCATTTAAACCTCATCATTTGCATAAACAAACTTGACGACTTAACTGTTTCTTGGCAGCTGCAATGTGGTGTCTCCGCCACCTCAATATCACAGACGCCGACTCCCTCCTCCGTTCAATCTCCGCCGTCCGTTATTGTTCACACTACACCGTCACTCCCCCAATCAAACCCTGGCCCCAACGCCTCTACCCAAAACGGCTAGTCTCCATGATCAGCCGCCAGCAAAATCTCGATCTCGCCCTCCAAATCTTCCACCATGCCGGAAAATACCACCCCGACTTTTCTCATAATTACGATACCTACAACTCTATCATCCACAAACTCTCTCGCGCAAGAGCCTTCGACGCCGTCGAATCTCTCCTCTCGGAGTTGAAACACAACACGCAAATCAAGTGCGGCGAGAATCTATTCATCACAGTGATTCGAAACTACGGGCTGGCGGGTCGACCCGAATTGGCGGTAAAAACCTTTTTACGCATCGAGAAGTTCAACGTACAACGCTCAGTGAGGTCGTTGAACACTCTGTTGAACGCTTTAGTGCAGAACAAGAGGTACGATTTGGTTCATTTGATGTTTAAAAATAGTAGAGACAAGTTTAAGGTTATCCCAAATGTGTTCACTTGTAACATTTTGATCAAAGCCCTTTGTAAGAAAAACGACGTGGAGGGTGCGATTAGGGTATTGGACGAAATGCCGTCAATGGGGATGGTGCCCAATGTGGTAACGTACACAACAGTTTTAGGTGGGTATGTTTGGAGAGGAGATATCGAGAGTGCTAAGAGAGTTTTCGGCGAGATTTTGGACCGCGGTTGGGTCCCTGATGCCACCACTTACACGGTTTTGATGGATGGGTATATCAAGCTAGGTAGATTGATTGATGCAGTGAAGGTGATGGATGATATGGAGGAAAATGGTGTGGAACCTAATGATGTTACTTATGGAGTTATGATCGAAGCTTTTTGTAAAGGGAAAAAATCCGGCGAAGCACGTAACTTGCTTGATGATATGCTTGAGAGAGAGTATGTTCCGAGTTCTGCTCTTTGTTGTAAGGTGATTGATGTGTTGTGTGAGGAAGGGAAGGTAGGCGATGCTTGTGTGTTGTGGAGAAGGCTTTTGAGGAAGAATTGTACGCCAGATAATGCCATTTCGAGCACCCTTATTCACTGGCTTTGTAAAGATGGGAAAATTCGGGAGGCTAAGAGGTTGTTCGACGAGTTTCAAAAAGGTTCTATTCCGAGCATGTTGACATATAATACATTGATTGCGGGAATGTGCGAGTGTGGGGAGTTGACTGAGGCAGGGAAGTTGTGGGATGACATGGTAGAGAAAGAACAAGAACCGAATGCATTCACATATAACGTGTTGATTAATGGGTTCTGTAAGATTGGTAGTGCAAAGGAGGGGATTAGGATTTTAGAGGAAATGTTGGATAAAGGTTGCTTGCCAAATAAATCAACGTTTTCATCCTTGATTGAGGCGCTCATTGAATCAAGAAATGAAGGAGATGTTGCTAAGGTTGTTTTGATGGCAGTCTCTAGTGGGGTTATTGATAATGATTCTTGGCATTTTTTTGTGAACAGAATTGTTAATAATCTGGACAGTGGGGCTACTACTCTTGATAGATTATTAGTGGAGAATGCTAATTAAAGATCTATGAAACTTGGAGAACTAAACGGTTCAGGGAACTTAGTTAGGGGCCAGGGCAGGGGAGGTCTGTTTTGAACCGATTTTGTATGAGATATAGTTCATATATGGACTAACAAGTGCCTTTCTGCCTTGTTGAATTTCAATGGTAATAAGCTAAAGCTATTATGAAATTGGTCATGTAGAAGTGAAAGAGCTTGAGGACTCCATGTTCACACTGTGAATATACGGTGCATGCAGAGTCAAGAAGAAAGGACTTGATTATGATTTAGTTTGATGACTTAGCCACAAGATCTAAATTTTACAGTGGTTGAAACTTGAAAATACCCTACTCGAGTTTACGCGGTTTTGAAGGGAACTGAAAAGGACTTGAAAGTATGTTGAATTTACAGCTCCATACTTTACTTTTTTAAGGACTTGAAAGTATGTTGAATTTACCATTACTTTTTTTTTTTTTTTTTTTTTTTTCAAACTCAAATAGATTCTTATCAAATATGTAGAAACATGTTTATGTTTATTAAAATGGCGGATTGATTGATCGCATGAGATGGACGATGAATGGATGTCGATCTGTCACTTTGTTGGATGAAGACTGGTAATGGATTTGTTGAATTATCTTAAGTTTCTACCTTTAGAAAGCATCCTTGTTCTTGATTTGAAAACATCTTAACGTATTGTTGTTGTTTACTTATTATTGAGTGGAAACACGAACAATCTGATGGTTATCTGTTATCTTGTAGATGAACTTCCAATTTATAAGAAACAGAATTTCTCTGCTTATCTGTGTTGCATCTGATTGAATCTGCATATTGCTGTCGATATTTCATATTTGGTGTATGTGTAAGTATGGAGCTCATTCGAGTCGCTGCAATCGAAGAAGTCTGTACAATAATGCCAGATGAAGAAGTCTGTACAATTGAATCTCAGATAAGGAACAAAACATGTGACTTGATGCTTTTGTTGTTAGTCTAGCAATTAGTATATTCGTCGTCGAGACAGCAATCTACATGCATGTTTCTAGGTGTGAATAGCAACAATCATAGCTGCTAACTGTCCAGAATTCCTAACTTTTCAATGTAAATGGAATCGAGTTGACAATTTCTCTCTGTAGACTGTAGGCTGAGCTGACCATGAACACACTACTGCACAGAAATTTTTCCAAGTTGATGAAAAATTCAAAATTCTTCATAGATTGCCCCACTAAAACTACAATTCACAGTTTGACAATAAGTTTCTTTAAAGGAATAGCTGGTTAATTTAACATGACTCATGACTCATGAGTGATAACAACCAACTTCTTTTTTTCTCGATCAATTCAAACAGAATGATTACCCAGCTTTTCTAATCTTACTGTCATACATTAAAAAACAGAAAAAAAAAAAAAAAAAACCTTGAAAATTTGAAGATATGATTGTAGATTGTTTTTTTGTCCAGCTGTGACCTGTGAGCTGCATAGAAGAGAAGTAGGTCAGCCGAGACTCATATACAATGTTGAATAAGTCAACTCGTTATTAGAATTTATTGAGAAATCGTATCTCTCTTGGATTCTCTTCTCTTCTTTTATAATTTTCATGTTTGTTAAACGTGTTTCCATAATGTCCCGGTGCATTTCGGCTACAGTATTTTGGTCTGAAATTTCAAACTCAAGGCCAATTTTTTTTTTTTTTTTTTTCTTTCATGAATGGTGTTGTTGGCACAACTCTACCGACCACTTTTTAAAATTTTGACTTAATAAAATTAAATTAAATATTTTTATAAATTGTTTTGATTTATTTTCAAAACTACCCAATTTACTTATTTTTCAAACTTAATACACCCCATCTTTATTCTCTATATACATCTTTCTCTCACCTCCATTAAATGATTTATTTTTTCTTTTTATTATTTTATTTTATTTTGAGTTTTTTTTCTTCTTATTTCATGGTGGAAGAGAAAAAAAATAATAATAACAGGGTTGCTTCAACACAACGATAGTTTAATATCATTCTAAAGAACGATTCTTTCATATGCTTGATATCTTTCGAAGACTATTTTATAATATTTTTGTATGTGTGTAAAAAGCAAAATTTAGGGTTTAAGAGTTAAGAAATTTAAAAAAAAAATGTTTAAAAGAACATGGTTATTTATTTATTTATTTATTTTATTTATTTAATTTTTATTTTTTAAAGGAATGTAGAATGTTAATAGGTTTACTTTGTAGAAAGTCTTTTTCCTTAAATTGTATGTCTTTTTAAGTAATTTTGATAAAGGAAAAAAAAATACTACATAATTAAAAACGTGGAACATAAATAGACAGGTAGGGGTGTGCCAATAGCACCACTCTTTTTCATTTTTAACTAAATCAAAACCAGTTACCGATTTAAAAGTTATTTATCAAAAACTCAAACCCGTCGACCGACATAGCCATTTGGACAGGAGATATGAGTCCTAAATTTCCTTACATATAAATGTCATTTGGTAGTTGAAAGCATTAAAAAATAAACAATAAAGGGTCTACGGCCACTGGCCCACTGCACAGTGCACCCCATTACGGCATTACGCATACAAAAAGACAAAATAGAGAAAACATGTATTTTAAAAAATAAATAAATAAATAAATATGCGACTATATATAGATATATAGTTGTAAGTTGTTGCCTATTTTTGTAGTAAATTATTTTTGTTTACTCTTTAATCTTTATAGAGGGTCAAAAAGAGGGAAGACTTAAAAGACACAGTCTTCACTCTCCTGTTGTCTGTCTTGAGAGTTGAGACACACAACAGATACTTTTCTTAGAAGTCACAAAATAGTTAAAACATTTATTTTTTATTTATTTTTAAAGAAAAATTGTTTAGTGTTTGGTTTGGTTTATTGGGGTCTCTCTGTACTGTACCTGCGGCTGCTGACACCGTGTCCTTTTTCAAGACTCGATCGGACGACGATTTTTCCAGGAACATCGGTTCGCGTTTTCCTCGGATTTATCTTCTTTTTTTTTTTTGAAGCGAGTTTGTCTGCTTGGAAATTTTGTCAGGTTCTTTCTAATTTCGAAAGATTGTCGATACTGCTAGTTTTAGTAGTGATTATTATTATTATTATTATTTTTTAACTTGTTTTAACTAACTTTGTTGATCTTAGACTGTCCTTTGATTGAAGTTCTTGAAGTTGCATTTATCTCTTTTGTTGATTTTGTTCTGTTGAATTGATACTGAAATTGACATTTATATACTTATGCTAGTTATATATATATATATATATATAATTATATGTTACAAGTTCGTGTTGTTTGATTGTAGAGAGACTAAAAGGTACAAATTCTGTTTGGTTGTAGAGAAAATGGAGGAAAGAAGAACAATTGTTATATTGAATTTTCGGATTCTTCACGATTTTTGTGAACTGATTCTAAAACAATAAATTATTTATATTATGTGAATTGGAATTGGGTACACTGTCTTTCCTTTATCGGGAATTTAATCAGTTACAAAACTGAATGGTGATTATGTGATTACCTTATCTGATTTTCATTTTCTTCCTCCATATTTCGAGCAACTAATTTTTAGTTTAAATCCATTTATGTTAAGTTTCAAGCAAATATCTGACAGACTATTTAAATTGGAACTAGGTTGTCAGCACTTTAGAGCCTTTTTCGATCAAAATGCTCCGATGCTTGCCTTGCAATTGGATGTCTGCCATTTGTAGTCAGCTGTTTTATCACATGAAAATGGAGGGTTTTGCTTCCTAGCTCTAGTTGGTTGTGACATGATGACAGTAGATTTGGTTACTAGTGCCTCCAATGTTTCGGCCTCGGAAATGCTTTCTCAGACTGTAGAGGTCATTCTTGAGATTGTGACTTCTGCCAACAATGTCCTTGTTAATAAGGAGAGCTTTAAGGAACTTGCAACTTATCTGGAAAGGATTGTCCCGGTCCTTAAAGAGTTGAATAAGAAGGATGTTGGTCAGTCCGAGAGCTTAAACACCGTTACAGAGATTCTCAATCGAGAAATTAAAGCTGCAAAGCAACTTATGATGGAATGCTGCAAGAGAAACAAAGTATATCTCTTAATGAATTGTCGGTCAATAGTTAAGCGCTTGGAGGGTACTACTACAGAGATCAGTCGGGCACTGGGTCTCCTTCCGTTGGCCTCTCTAGATATTTCGACAAGTATTCGTGAAGAGGTTGGAGAGCTTTGTGACAATATGGGGAGAGCTGAGTTCAAGGCAGCCTTAGCAGAAGAAGAAATTTTGGAGAAAGTTGAGTCAGGAATACAGGAAAGGAACGTTGATCGTTCCTATGCGAACAATTTGCTGTCTCTTATAGCAGATGCTGTTGGTATCTCAACTGAGAGGTCAGCATTGAAGAAGGAATTTGATGAATTCAAAAGTGAGATTGAAAATGCCCGGTTGAGGAAAGATCAAGCTGAAGCTATACAAATGGAACAGATTATTGCTTTGTTAGAAAGGGCAGATGCCGCTTCATCTCCTATGGAAAAAGAAACAAAGTATTTCTCCAAGCGGAAGTCTTTGGGTAGTCAGCCACTGGAACCTCTTCAATCATTTTATTGCCCGATCACTCGAGAAGTTATGGTGGACCCTGTGGAGACTTCTTCAGGACAGACATTCGAGAGAAGTGCAATAGAAAAATGGTTTTCAGCTGGGAACAAATTGTGTCCCCTAACAATGACCCTTCTAGATACATCAATTCTTCGACCTAACAAAACTCTGAGGCAATCAATTGAAGAATGGAAGGATAGAAACACCATCATTACAATTGCTTCCATGAAATCAAAACTCATCTCAGAAGATGCGGAAGAAGTGCTTCATTGCCTGGAAGAGCTGCAGGAGCTCTGCCAAAATAGAGACCAACACCGGGAATGGGTCATATTAGAGAACTACATGCCGAGTCTCATTCATCTACTCGGTTTCAAGAATCGCGATATAAGACAGCATGCTCTTGTCATCCTTCGTATCTTGGTAAAGGCTAGTGATGATGCTAAGGTACTCAAACTATATCCTTTTTTTTTTTTTTTCTCTATTTTGGGTTCGCATAAGCTTACAAGGTTGCTATAATCCCATTGTTTTAACTGTCTCTAGTATCAGATTCCTCTATGTTATTAGGCACGCTTAGGAATTTGTTTCAAATTGGTTCTAAATATGCATCATTATACTTGCCAAAAAGAAAAGGCCAATAATTTTCGTGGAATTTTGTTTTCCCTGATAATTGGAAACATATTGCAGGAAAGACTTGCAAATGTCGACGAGGGACTTGAATCTATTGTTAAATTTCTTGGGCGTCGTATTGAGGAAAGGAAGTTAGCAGTTGCATTATTATTAGAATTATCAAAATGTGACTTGTTACGAGATTGCATTGGGAAGACTCAAGGTTGCATTTTCTATTTGGTGACAATGTTAAGCTGTGATGATAGTCAAGGTTCCAGAGATGCAGAGGCCCTATTGGAGAATCTCTCAGTCTCCGACCAAAATGTTGTTCAGATGGCAAAGGCAAACTATTTCAAATATTTGCTGCAGCGACTCTCCTCAGGTTCTTTTCTTGCATGTGACATAATGGTTCTTACTAAACTTCCAAGTCTAATTAAATGTCATGAATGTCCCTTCTATATTTTCTCCTTTTAAATGTAATTTATTCTTTATTAAATGTCTTATTTGGCGGAAACTAGGAAGACGCACTTGCTTGAACTATATTAAACACTTGGTCTTCCGAGGTTGCAACCTGTGAAATTGTTTCACTCTGAAGCTTTATCATTGATAACCCCTCCACACTTGAACCCTGAATCTTTTGCCCTCCAATCTAAACATTCTCCAAAATTTTAGCCTCTTTTTATATGGTTTCGTATCTCTGGGAATTTTTCGGATTTGTGATTGTGAATGTGATATTTTCCCTCTTATTATAATTTTTATCTTTTCGTATCATGGTTTAAGAAGCATGTGTTTATTGTTTTTCTTTTTTCTTGCAAAAAGTTCTAAAAAATGTCTCAATAGCACTTTTTATTCATTTTTTAATGCAGGAACTGAAGATATTAAGATAATCATGGCAACAACTTTAGCTGAAATGGAGTTGACAGACCACCATAAAGAATCTTTGCTAGTAGAAGGTGTTCTGGGTCCACTTCTTCACATGGTATCTCATGGTGACATTGAAATGAAAAATGTGGCTGTTAAAGCTCTTCGAAATCTCTCAAGTGTACCAAGAAATGGATTGCAGATGATAAAAGATGGAGCAACACACCCATTACTTGATCTCCTCCTTCGTCAAAGCTTGTCATCCTCAATCTTGCGCGAACAGGCAGCTGCCACCATTATGCACCTTGCTTTATCAACCATGTCTCAGGAAGCCAGCCAGACACCGGTTTCTCTGTTGGAATCTGAACAAGAAGTTCTCACTCTCTTCTCTTTAGTTAACTTGACAGGGCCAGATGTGCAGCTAAGGATTCTCCAAACCTTCAACGCCCTGTGTCAGTCACCCTCTGCAAAAAATATAAAGTCCAAGTTAATACAGGTATACCTTTTATCTGAGAAAATGTGTGTGTGCATGCTTGCAGTGTAATTGTGTGTTTGTTCCACAACCAGGATAATTGGAAACAGTACCTTTTGTACTTGGAAACTATTGTCAATTCGGAGAAGCTACAATATCATGTTAAGAACAGTATCAAAATATTAAAAATTATTGGCTTCCTGCTGACACAAATTATCAAATAAAAGGTATTGGAATCTAGATGCGTAAATGCAATTTAAGGCCAAAAGGTTGGCTTTTCTCGTAAAACTTATCTACATAGCACCTATCTTTAGAAGGCTATTAAGGTTAAGGTCATGTCATTAGACTAGGCAAGAGGAGATTATCATATAGAGTTCTACTGTAAGTAGAACTAGGCATTTATTATTATTATTATTTTTTTTTTTAAAGAAACTCTCAACGCGTTTATGATTATGATGTGGAGGCTTTGCCTAATTCCCATCAATTGCCTAGTGGCTAATGCAGAAATTTGGTGTCAGCCAGTGAAGTGAAATGGAGTAAAGGTCTGATGTGCTGTGTTGTTTTTAAGTCTAGACACTTGCATGTTTAGTCCAAATGCATGCTCATGTTGTGATTACTGGTGTGATACTCATTGACTTCTAACTTCTCCAAAACCTGGCTCCTGAATGGGTGTCCAAATTTTCAACTGTTTTTTGTTAAGGATAAATATTCCAATATTGAAAAATGACTAGAAGGGCTGGCTTCATATATGACTCGAACACCATTTTATTGGGACGTTTTTATTTTCATGGTTCCTCTAATTGTGGGATCATGCATATGTCAGCTTGCTTCTCTTTCCTAATACTGTACTAATTGAGATAACAGGGAATGCAAACAGTTCCTATTGTTTCCTTTAGATGATTCTGAGTACTACTTTTTTGTTATGTAATTTTTTAGTTTTCAACCCAACTACTCATCATTCGTCAAAATATCCCTATTATTATTGCACAATCAGTTCTGTAGGATATCATTGAATCAATATTAACTGGGTTTTTGATATTGACAGTGTTCAGCTATTCAAGTACTAGTTCAGCTATGTGAGCATGATGACCAAAATGTCCGACCAAATGCGGTGAAGTTGTTCTGTTGCTTGGTAGATGATGGTGATGAAGCCATCATCCTAGAGCATGTGGGTCAGAAATGCCTTGAGACGTTAGTAAAGATCATCCAGACTTCTGACAACGAGGAAGAGATTGCCTCTGCAATGGGGATCATCTCTAACCTTCCAGAAGTTCCTCAAATCACCCAGTGGCTTCTTGATGCCAGGGCACTTCAGACAGTTTTGAAAATTCTGAAAAACTGTGGGCGAAGTGATCCAAATGGAAGAGATTTAGTTGCAAATGCTGCTGGAGCAGTACGGCGTTTCACAAATCCAACCAACTTGGAATGGCAAAAAAGAGCAGCAGAAGCTGACGTTATTCCCACGTTGGTTAAGTTGCTGGGGTATGGAACCACCCTCGCAAAAGAATATGCAGCCATGTCTCTTGCTCGATTTTCAGAGAACTCGATTAGGCTGAGTCGACCAATTCCAAAACGTAAGGGGCTCTGGTGTTTCTCCCCTCCACCAGACATTGTCTGCAATGTTCATGGAGGATTCTGTACCGTTGAATCGTCTTTTTGCCTTTTGGAGGCTGAAGCGGTTGGACCCCTTGTGAGGGTTCTCGAAGAACCAGATCCTGGAGCCTCGGAAGCTTCTTTAGATGCGCTTCTGACTTTAATTGAGGCTGAAAGACTGCAAAGTGGTAGTAAGGTGCTTGAAGCAGAGAATGCCATAGACCCTATAATAAAATTTCTTAGTTCCCCTTCCCCAAGACTTCAGGAGAAGGCTCTTCATGCTCTGGAAAGGATTTTCCGACTGCCAGAGTACAAACAAAAGTATGGACAATCTGCTCAGATGCGTTTGGTCGACATAACACAACGAGGCAACAGCAGTATGAAGTCGCTTTCAGCCAGAATACTCGCTCACTTGAATGTGCTTCATGATCAATCTTCTTATTTTTAATGAGATATTGGGCCATTTTACCTTTTCGAGAATTGTATAGATTTTGCTTCTGCTGTGGAGATGATGAAGAGGCCCAAAACTCTGCACAACACTCTCCTTAACAGACAATGACTGCATGGAAAGCCATGACACTTAAAGACTTTGCACTTCTGATGCGGAAGGGCATGATAACACTTCATCTCAAAGCCTAAACTAGCGCAGGTTCGGCAAAGTAGCAAACCAGTTCTCTTTCACGCAATCCATATACAGCACCGGGCACTGTATTCTTTGGCTGCTGGAAGCCCAGCATCCTGTAGCAAGGTAACCCAGGCACATTTCATTGCTTCCATCGTAATGTAAACCAATGTTTTATAGTGGCTCATATTAAACGCCACAAGATTTGTTCTGTCTGCACAGTTGAAGCTTTCCATTTCTCATTGTAAGCTACTCCTAGTCGTAGCAGACTAGTTATTGATAGAGATTTTTTTATTATTATTATTTTTTTCTTTCCTTGTGATATAGTTTATGTAACTCTAATGAATAAGATAAAAGGCCAAGTTTACAGTTGACACGAAGTTGAATCTTGAATGTGTCTAGTTTCTGTTGTAATTCAACTGTAAGTTCAAATTAGTTCTTGAAGTATGTAGAGCTTATAAAGGTTTTCCTTCTTGTACCCTAATTAGGAAAACTGGTTTTTCACTATGAGTGTTACAAATAATTTTCATTGAATTTCTATGACCCTCAACTTGATTCCATGGCTGCTAAATATTGCTTAATGATCTAGTAAAATAAAAATATTATTAATTTTGTCCTCATATTGCTGAAATTGGTATTATATGGCGTAGTTAGTGGTGGTGGTAATGCCCCATAGTGCAAAACTTGTCATGAACCAGTTGAAACAAATACATGCCTACACTCTGAGAAATGGCATCATAGACCAAAACAAAGTCCTAATTGTTCAGCTCCTCCAAATCCCAAACATCCCTTATGCACGCAACGTGTTCGACCAAATTCCCCATCCAAATATCTTCCTCTACAACAAGCTCATTCAAGCCTACTCTTCTCAAAACCAACCCCACCAATGTCTTTCCCTATACACCCAAATGCGCCTCAAAAACTGCGCTCCAAACCAACATTCATTCATTTTCCTCTTCACAGCCTTCGCTTCGCTTCATTCCCTCTTTTACGCCCAAATCCTCCACACCCAATTCGTTAAATCGGGTTTCCAGTGCGATGTCTTTGCGTCAACTGCTTTGGTTGACATGTACGCTAAACTTAGACGTTTAACATTAGCAAGGAAGGCGTTCGATGAAATGCGTGAGAGAGAGATACCCACTTGGAATTCGTTAATTGCAGGTTATGCAAAATGTGGCGACATGGACGGAGCATTAGAATTGTTTGGATTGATGCCCAGTAGGAATGTGATTTCGTGGACAGCGATTATATCTGGGTACACGCAAAATGGACGTTACAAAGAGGCCTTATCGATGTTTTTGAAAATGGAGACAGAGAAAGGCATTAGGCCTAATGAAGTGACCATAGCTAGTGTGATGCCAGCTTGCTCGAATCTTGGGGCCTTAGAGTTTGGGGAGAGGATTGAAAAATACGCGAGAGAGTATGGTTTCTTCAACAATATATATGTGAGCAATGCTGTATTGGAAATGTATGCTAGGTGTGGTAGAATTGATGTGGCAAAGAAAATGTTTAATGAGATTGGTAAGAGGAGGAATTTATGCACTTGGAATTCTATGATCACGGGCTTGGCTGTCCATGGAAAATGCAACGAGGCTCTTGAACTTTATGAACAAATGCTGGTATACAGCCTTGTGATTACTTTTGATGTCTTTTTTTCTTTGTTGGTATTGGATTTTAAAAATGATCCATTAACATGTTTATAACTTAATTTTTGGTGGTTGCAGAGAGAAGGAACCGCGCCAGACGATGTTACATTTGTGGGACTTATCTTAGCATGCACTCATGGAGGCATGGTAAGAAAAGGCCAGCAACTTTTTGAATCAATGGAGACAAAGTATAAGATTACTCCCAAATTGGAACACTACGGATGCATAGTTGATCTACTCGGACGTGCAGGAGAATTACAAGAAGCTTATGAACTGATTCAAACTATGCCTATGAGACCAGATTCTGTAATATGGGGTACTCTTTTGGGAGCTTGCAGTTTTCATGTTAACGTCGAGTTGGGTGAAATAGCAGCCGAGTCTCTCTTTAAGCTGGAGCCATGGAATCCGGGAAACTATGTTATTCTCTCCAATATATATGCATCAGCGGGAAGATGGGATGGGGTTGCAAAGCTAAGGAAGGTGATGAAACACGGTAAGATTACAAAGGCAGCCGGGTATAGTCTGATTGAAGAGGGAGGTGATATCCATAAGTTTATTGTTGAGGATAAAACACATCCAAAATGTGATGAGATATATGCACTATTGAATGAAATTTCATCAAAGATGAAACTACAAAGAAATGTTTCAGATTCTGTACTCGAACTTGAAGAACTATGTACACTGGAGTAAATCTGATCATTTCATTATGAACATTGAACATGGCAAAGTAATTCTTGAGAAATATGTGGGAAGGTGATATATCATGTTCTTTTGTTTGCCCTCTTCGTTTACAATTTGGTGGTATTTACCTTGAGAAAATGGAACATGGCAGAGAAATTCTTGTAAATCTATTATGAAAATATGCACCAGCTGGGATATTTTGATGACTAGTTGGGATATTCTTGTAATGGAACTATGCATAATAGGATATTTACGATTTAGTAAAACCATGGATCGATTTGTTTAATAGTGTATTATTTTGGATTGCAATGGAGGGGTATATATGGAATAATCCGAAAAGTAGTCTATACTGCTCTTCAATTGACACTGAGCCACAACCGAGGCACGGAAATGTTTTCTTGCACAAAAACTTGAATAATAAAAATGCAGATATCAAACCAAACCAATTCAAAACTATCAGAATCATTTAACTGTTTTCAATCTCAATTACCAGAACCTAAACAGCAGTTTAAATTAGTGTATTACTGTATTAGCATATTATATAAGCACCCAATTGCCATGTAAACCCATTTTACTGTCATTCAACTTGAAATCTATTCATTGCTCATTAAAAAAAATGAAAAGAAGGATTAGAAAATGGAAATGAAAAGTAATATAGATATAATTATATAAATAGTTAAAATTCAAGATGATTTGTTTTTCTTCCCATATTAGAATGTTAATAATGGTGTTATTAATATATCTGTTTCTTGGCAGCTGCGATGTGGTGTCTCCGCCACCTAAAGGTCACAGCCACCGACTCCCTTCTCCGTTCAATCACCGCCGTCCGTTGTTGTTCACACTACACCGTCACTCCCCCAATCAAACCCTGGCCCCAACGCTTATACCCAAAACGGCTAGTCTCCATGATCAGCAGCCAGCAAAATCTCGATCTTGCCCTTCAAATCTTCCACCACGCCGGAAAATACCACCCCGACTTCTCGCATAATTACGATACCTACAACTCCATCATCCACAAACTCTCTCGCGCACGCGCCTTCGATGCCGTCGAATCTCTCCTCTCGGAGTTGAAACACAACACGCAAATCAAGTGCGGCGAGAATCTATTCATCACAGTGATTCGAAACTACGGGTTGGCCGGTCGACCCAAATTGGCAGTGAAAACCTTTTTACGCATCGAAAAATTCAACGTACAACGGTCAGTGAGGTCGTTGAATACTCTGTTGAATGCTTTAGTGCAGAACAGGAGGTACGATTTGGTTCATTTGATGTTTAAAAATAGTAGGGACAAGTTTAAGGTTGTCCCAAATGTGTTCACTTGTAACATTTTGATCAAAGCCCTTTGTAAGAAAAATGACGTGGAGGGTGCGATTAAGGTTTTGGACGAAATGCCGTCGATGGGGATGGTGCCTAACGTGGTAACGTACACTACAGTTTTAGGTGGGTATGTTTGGAGAGGAGATATCGAGAGTGCTAAGAGAGTTTTCAGTGAGATTTTGGACCACGGTTGGGTACCTGATGCGACGACTTACACTGTTTTGATGGATGGGTATATCAAGCTAGGGAGATTGATTGATGCTGTGAAAGTGATGGATGATATGGAGGAAAATGGTGTGGAACCTAATGATGTTACTTATGGAGTTATGATCGAAGCTTTTTGTAAAGGGAAAAAATCCGGCGAAGCACGTAACTTGCTTGATGATATGCTTGAGAGAGAGTATGTTCCGAGTTCTGCTCTTTGTTGTAAGGTGATTGATGTGTTGTGTGAGGAAGGGAAGGTAGGCGATGCTTGTGTGTTGTGGAGAAGGCTTTTGAGGAAGAATTGTACGCCAGATAATGCCATTTCGAGCACCCTTATTCACTGGCTTTGTAAAGATGGGAAAATTCGGGAGGCTAAGAAGTTGTTCGACGAGTTTCAAAAAGGTTCTATTCCGAGCATGTTGACGTATAATACATTGATTGCAGGAATGTGCGAGTGTGGGGAGTTGACTGAGGCAGGGAAGTTGTGGGATGACATGGTAGAGAAAGAACAAGAACCGAATGCATTCACATATAACATGTTGATTAATGGGTTCTGTAAGATTGGTAGTGCAAAGGAGGGGATTAGGATTTTAGAGGAAATGTTGGATAAAGGTTGCTTGCCAAATAAATCGACGTTTTCATCCTTGATTGAGGCGCTCATTGAATCAGGAAATGAAGGAGATGTTGCTAAGGTTGTTTTGATGGCAGTCTCTAGTGGGGTTATTGATAATGATTCTTGGCATTTTTTCGTGAACAGAATTGTTAATAATCTGGACAGTGGGGCTACTGCTCTTGATAGATTATTAGTGGAGAATGATACTTAAAGATCTACGAAACTTGGAGATCTAAACGGTTCAGGGAACTTAGTTCGGGGCCAGGGCAGGGGAGGTCTGTTTTAAACCGAATTTGTATGAGATATGGTTCATATATGGACTAACAAGTGTTTTTCTGCCTAGTCGAAATAAAATTGGTCATGTGGAAGTGAAATAGCTTGAGAACTCCATGTTCCACATTGTGACTATATGGTGGATGCAGAGTCAAGAAGAAAGGACTTTCATATGATTTAGATTGATGACTTGGCCACAAGATCCAAATTTTACAGTGGTTGAAAAAACCTTAATCGAGTTTGCGTGTCTTTGTAAGGAACTTAAAAGGACTTGGTCAATCAACAATGGATAAAAGAGATGTAAGGCTGTTTCATTGTTATAGTCATGGACTGAAGTTTTTTGAATTTACAGCTCCATACTTTTTTTTTTTCAAACTCAAAAGATTCTTGTCAAATATATAGACACATGTTTATGTTTATGTCAAATATGTACCCACTTGGAATTTGATAATTGCAGGTTATGCAAAATGTGGCGACATGGAGAGAGCATTAGCATGGTTTGGATTGATGCCCAGTAGGAATGTGGTTTCATGAACAGCGATTATGTCTGGGTACATGCAAATGGACATTACAAAGAGGCCTTATCAATGTTTTTGAAAATGGAGACAGAGAAAGGCATTAGGCCTAATGAAGTGACCATAGCTAGTGTGATGCCAGCTTGCTCGAATCTTGGGGCCTTAGAGGTTGGGGAGAGGATTGAAAAATACGCGAGAGTATGGTTTCTTCAACAATATATAGGTGAGCAATTCTGTATTGCAAATGTATGCTAGGTGTGGTAGAATCGATGTGGCAAAGAATATGTTTAATGAGATTGGCAAGAGGAGGAATTTATGCACTTGGAATTCTATGATCATGGGCTTGGCTGTCCACAGAAAATGCAACGAGACTCTTGAACTTTATGAGCAAATGCTGGTATACAGCCTTGTTGAGATTACTTTTGATGTCTTTTTTTCTTTGTTGGTATTGGATTTTGAAAATGATTCATTAACATGTTTATAACTTAATTTTTGGTGGTTGCAGAGAGAAGGAACCGAGCCAGATGATGTTACATTTGTGGGACTTATCTTAGCATGCACTCATGGAGGCATGGTAAGAAAAGGCCAGGAACTTTTGGAATCAATGGAGACAGTATAAGATAACTCCCAAATTGGAACACTACGGATGCATAGTTGATCTACTCGGACGCTCAGGAGAATTACAAGAAGCTTATGAACTGATTCAAACTATGCCTATGAGACCAGATTCTGTAATATGGGGTGCTCTTTTGGTATCTTGCAGTTTTGGTGTTAACGTTGAGTTGGGTGAAATAGCAGCCGAGCCTCTCTTTAAGCTGGAACCGTGGATTCCGGGGAACTACTAAGAAATTTATCAGATTCTTTCTTGCAGTTTGAATGAAATTTCATTGAAGATGAAACTACTAAGAAATTTATCAGATTCTAGACTCGAACTTGAAGAACTATGTTTGCTGTAGTGAATCAGATATCCTGTTTTTTTGTTTGCCCTCGTCGTTTCCAATTTGATGCTATTTACCTTGAGAAAAGGAACATGTCAAAGTATTTCTTGTAAATCAATTCTGAAAATATGCAAAAATTCAAGCCGTAGTTACCACTGTTCTATTAGTTACAACTTCAAGAAAAATACAATGGCACAGGACTCTGCTGAATTGAGCAGTGAACAAGATGTTGAACTTTAGCATTTCATCTTATCTAGTTTACAAATTACAGAGCTGAGAAATGTTCTTCCCTTAAACATAAAAGGATGTGATTGTGATAAAAATAAAACAAATTTATCAAAGAATATAAATAAACAATGCTCCAAGATTTTTTTCTGTGATCTGTCAGTGCCACCCCTGAAAATTCTTCCAAGCCATTCATAGACAGAATAATGTATTATGCTGTCTTTTCCTTCTTCCGACGAATTCTTCTATTCCTTCCCACATATTTGAGAACCTCATCGATAAGAATCACTGGTGCAGAGACCAGGATGACCAGAAACCACTCATTCAAACTCAATGGAACTATACCAAACACGTCTGCCAAGAATGGAACGTAGAGTATGAGGCAGTGGAGACCGAATGAGACTGACATGGCAACTAGAAGCCAAGGGTTCCTCCAAGGTGGCATCGTCACCAAGCTGTTATCTTCAGAGAGAGCATTCAGGGAATTGAACATCTCAATTGCCACCAACACAGAAAGTGACAGAGTCATTGCCTTAACTTTTCCGATGGTAAAATAGTCACAAGGGTTCAAGAAAGTGATCACACGCCCCCCACCAACAGTGAATGGATCCACGGTGAAATTTGACCACGTAGAGCACTCCCCCCAATTGCGAAGCTGAGATAGCTCAACAAGCGTATGTCCATCACTAACAAGATTGATACCCATAAACGAAGCTTGAGTGTACCACAAGATGAATACGCCAACTGTTGCAATTCCTACATAAGAACCGATTACCTGCCAGAATTCAACAAGCAAAAAAGAAGAGTATCAGTACAATCTTACATACCTCTGTTGAAATCTTATTGAGAATAAGGTTATTGATCAATACTAACCAAGTAACGCAACATAACCCAGGAATTTATTAGAGGATCGTCACTTTTCCGGGGTGGTTTATGCATTATATCAACATCAGCAGGATTAAATCCAAGAGCTGTTGCAGGAGGGCCATCCGTAACCAAATTTACCCACAGAAGTTGCACAGGTATCATACATTCTGGTATCCCCAAAGCAGCAGTCAAGAATATTGATATCACTTCTCCAACATTAGACGATATCATATACCTGACGATTGAAGAATAAATGAAATGAGCATCTATGCACCACTTAAGAGGAAGAAGAAGAAGAAAAATAACAAAGACACACCTGATAAAAGCTTTCATGTTATCATAAATTGAGCGACCCTCAGCAATAGCCGAAACAATAGTACTAAAATTATCATCAGCCAAAACCATATCTGAAGCTTCTTTTGCAACCTGTTATATTACACATGCAGGTTTCACAAAGTTGAAAAGAAAACCAAGTGATTATTAGTTTCATTTGAAAACAAAAAAACGCAGCAAAGTAGAAAAGCCGAGGTGCTATACCTCTGTTCCAGTGATGCCCATAGCAATTCCAATGTCAGCCAATTTCAGTGCAGGTGCATCATTGACACCATCACCAGTCATTGCAACAACCTCCCCCATCTCTTTTAGCATCCTCACAATTTCTTGCTTATGCCGAGGCTCAGCACGAGAAAAAACCTTTCCTCCAGGTTTCGACAAAGTTTCAATTTGCTGCTTAGGGGAAAGAGCCATGAATTCCTTACCTGTAAAACTTATACCATTAAGATCCTCATCTTTGGGAAATAATTTAATTTCTCGACAGATAGCCTCAGCTGTGGATTTATTATCTCCGGTTATCACCATAACCTTAATCCCAGCTCCTCTACAATCCTCAATTGCTTTGTCCACTTCATCGCGAGGAGGGTCCTGTTCAGATGTGTTTGGTAAGTGTCTTTGGAATTTACAAAAATTACTAATGATATGGACCATAAAATGTGCGACATATACTCACCCTTAGACCAACAACTCCTACAAAAACTAAGTCACTTTCAATGGAGGAGTAGCAAGTTGGATCAAGCAGCTTCTTGTGTGCAGGATGACTCTCAGAATAGTAGTCTGAAAATTCTCCCAAGTCATCCTTATATGCCAACCCCAAGCATCGCAAACCCTTCGAACTCATCTCCAAATGTCTTGAAAGCAACAGTTGCCTACAAGGTTCATCTATTGGAACAAGAGATCCATCCGCAAGTTGCACGTGTGAACTGCGCTCCAGTAAACTCTCAACAGCACCCTGCAAATCCACCATGAGATGGAGGCATTAGATTTTAATGATTTCATGCTTTATACCTTTTTTCTCTGTCTTAGAACAATACTAAGATCCATTAACAACCAATAAACCAAAGCAAATAAATAGATATTCGAATATTAACTCGACAAAGCTACATCTCTATTAATAAAGCTTGTAAAAAAAGGTGGCAATCACCTTGACAAGCAATTGATTATCCCCGGTAGGCTCCCTGACAATAACACCCATGGATTTTCGGATGCGATCAAACTCCAATGTAGCAACCTTTTTTGATCCTTTTGTCCACCACTCACAGCAGCCTATATGTTATGCAATATTATTGAATGAAATCAAGAAAAGTGTGTGTGCTTAGTAATTGCTGAGCCTATATCACAATTGAAAAGTTTATGCTCACCTAATTTGACCGTGTTACGGTCAATCAAATAGTTTGCAGCAAGTTGTGTGTCCCTTATTTTGTTCCTCGCCTTTACATCTGGAACTCCCATCTTTTCAGCCAAAACCTTTAGAGCAGCTTCAGTGGGCAAACCTGTAGCACGAAAGAGACGACCATCGCAATAAATCCCAGCATCATTACAAACAGCACATATTTCTGCCATAGCCTGCAAGTTAGCATCCATATTGTAGCATGGCCAATCAACAATTCCACCATCTTTAGGATCATAAGTTGTTCCTTCAACACGGAAAATTCTGCAAGAAGTAGTTTTCCCACCAAAAGTGAAGAACTCTGCCACGGACATCTGATTTGTGGTCAGTGTCCCAGTCTTATCTGAACAAATCACAGTTGTGCAACCCAAAGTTTCCACACTAGGAAGCTTTCTCACAATAGCATTCTTTTGTGCCATTTTCCTGGTACCCAGAGCTAAGCAAGTTGTGATTACAGCAGGAAGGCCTTCTGGAATCGCAGCTACTGCAAGCGCAACTGCTATTTTGAAATAATAAGTGCACTTCTCGAAAGAAAATCGTATATTTGCAGGCCATCCATCCACAACATCCCATGAGAGGAAATTTTTGTAATTTATAATCCACACAAGGAGGCAAACAAGTCCAATTGCAGTTGTAAGCCTGTTGCCAAATTCATCCAACTTCTTCTTCAAAGGGGTGTCACTCTCCTCCAAAGACGCCTCGTGAATTTGCTTCTGTATCTTCCCAATCTCAGTATTCATCCCAGTGCTAATTACGATACAAATGCAGCTCCCATTCACAACTGTTGTGCCTGCAAAAACCATATTTTCTTTAGCCTGCAACTCACAGTCATCCATGAATACAGGACCAGTCCCTTTTAGAACAGGCATTGCCTCTCCAGTCAATGAACTCTGCTCGACTCTCAAAGTTGAGGTTTTCAACGAAGCAACTCTCATGTCAGCAGGGACTTTGTCCCCAGCCCGCAACTCCACTATATCCCCAGGAACAAGTTCTCTAGCAGGCAAGTCCGGTACAAGATACCCATCTCTCAAAACCTTCCCAGATTCACATTGCATCTCCTTGAGTGCTTCAAGGGCTTTCTCGGCATTGGTCTCTTGCCACACTCCAACAATGGCATTGAGGACTAAAATCAACACTATGACCAATGGTTCCACATAGGACTCAAACCCAGACTCCCCAGATTCACAACCGTGCAAATAAGCTAAAATGAAGGATATAAAGGCTGCGACAAGGAGAATCTTCACAAGGGTATCATCGAATTGTTCTAACACGAGATGCCATAAGGGTTTCCCCTTCTCCTTGGCAAGCTCATTCCATCCATATCTCTCGCGTCGCTTTTCAACCTCATAAGAACTCAGACCCTTGTCTTCTTTCACAGTGTACTCTTTCAAACATTGTTCCACAGACCATGACCAAGCAGGAAACGGTTTTTCCTCCATTAAAATTACAATTCGAAGTTTGAATTATCACTCCAAAAGAAAAATTAATTCAAAACCCTGAACAATCATAACAAATTCCTACAAAACAATTCAAACACATAAATCAAAACTCAGTAAAACATGGCAAAGAAACAGTATCTCTTACCTAGAATGAAGAAAAAAAGAGATACAAAGTAACAAAAACAAAAACAATCATCTGTACTTCTTTAATAGGAAAGACATCCAACCACCTAACAAAACACTAATACATGATAATGACTAATCAATGAAGTTAATCAAACCCCCTCCAACCCAACACAGACAAAAATACGAAATAAACTATATAAATACAACAAAAGGTGGTTTAACGAATCTGCAAAAAAAAAAAAAAAACAAACAAACCAGACTTGCAAAACACCTAACAAAGTAACTGCAAACATAATTAGTAACCAACTTTACAGTACCTTCAATTATGAACTATAAATCTTCACCATAAAACAGCAAACATGCACTTTACTTCACTCTTAAAGACAAAGATTAGAAGAACAGGGGAAGTAAAACAGAACCTTTAACGATGAACAGGAAGCAGCAACAATTAAGAAGAAAGATGTTTGGCTTGAAGACAAAGCAAAAGACCAAAGAAAATTCTTTGTTCGATTCTCTGCGACGACCAAAATCTTCTCCAAGAAACAAGTGGAAAAGTATTTTATAATTTTCTTCTTGTTGGAATCGGACTGGTCAGACTTCTAAACTTGTATCATTGTATGGATGGCTCCGTCTAGCTTTTTTGAAAAAATTAAAAAAAAAAAAAAAACTGTAGTGCGTAGGGAATTTTGGATCTTTTTCTTTCGAAAATTCTCCCACTCTGTTATAAAAACAAAATTTGAAAAATATGTAAGAATATTACGAAATTACCCTTAGGTTGACTTCTGGCCGTAATTAATTGCGTGGGTCCGTGATCCGTCCGCAGGCTCCTGTGGAATCTAGGTTTTGTTAAATACAATATGGTCTTGGTATTGAGTAAATACAATACGTTATTGTTAATAATAATAATAATAATAATAATAATAATAATAATAAGGTTTAATATTAAAAACATCATTTCACCTTTGAACTACTATTGGATGTCTAGATAAAAATGCTTTTATTTTAGAACACCCCTTATGGACCAACAAACAATGCTTTATTTGGTAAGATTCAGAGGGTATAATGTTCAATTAATATAATTGAAGCTTAAATACAGACATTATAGACTTTTTAATATCAAAAATCGATCAATTGAATCATTATTTGTTAGTCAACAGAGGATATTTCTGAAATAAAAACATTTTTAGCAAGACATCTAATAATAGTTCAAAGGTGAGGGGAGGTCTTTAATATTAACCCTAATAATAATAATAATAATACTTATTCAACGACGAGATAAAGTTGGTCTAGTGATAAAGCTCTTATTCCTGCACCATGAGGTTACGGATTCGAGTCCTCTCCCTCCTCAAAAAAACATCAAATTAATATAATACTTCAAAAAAAAAATATAATAATAATACGTATTCAATAACAAATAAAATGAACAACCGTTTAACGTGGTTTGATATTAAATGACGTTTATTCAATCTAGCAACGTCTTACACTCTCACAAACAGGGGCAGATCCAGAAAATATTTACTGCCCTGGCTAAACTATATATAATAACTTTCCAGTATGGGTTTTTCCGTATGGAATCGTCAATTTCTACCGATAGCTATTTAATCGCTACCGATAGCAATCAACGATTCTATATGACAAATTGGATCTATTACAATATTAGTTATTTTATTATTAGTTGTTATATGCATCTACTCTTGTATAATCAATCATTTAGAAGTATGGCCTTAATTAATCTTAAAAACTCAAGATAGTATTTATTTCTTAAAAAAAAAAAAAAAAAAAAGACATTTTTCAGTGGTGAACTACTCAACAGCTTGTAAATTTGATACATAACAATTATTTAGATTTGTAACTTACTTACTTCTATAATGCTAGAAACAATAAATATTATCTGTGTTTTTACAACTCACTCCGAACAATACAAGATATTTATAATTCATTGAACTTTGAAAAAAAAAAAATAGTTGAAATGTTGAAAGATACTGTGTTATGTTTTATAAAAGGATTATACACATGTTAAATTAACATTAGATGAAAATAAAAAGAGA
Organism: Acer negundo; assembly: GCA_035582765.1. NCBI lineage: Eukaryota > Viridiplantae > Streptophyta > Magnoliopsida > Sapindales > Sapindaceae > Acer > Acer negundo. The sequence goes on from CM069236.1 coordinate 27,386,634, forward strand.
GAAAACCAAAAATAACCATTGGATTTATTAAACTTTTGTTAGTAACCACTTTTGAAAAGTTAATAATCACTTTTTATAAAAAATTTCACTATATGTCTATAATTTACTAGAATACCCCTGAAATTAGTTTTTTTTTTTTTTTTTTTTTAACCTCAAACTTGAAATTATGGTTAAAATTTTGAATGTTGAAACTTGAAATTATGACTAAAATGAAACTTGAAACTTGAAATCATGCCTAGAATGAAATATTTGAAACTTGAAATCATGCCTTAAATGAAATATGTAAAACTTGATTCCTTTCTTCCCTAAATTCCCAAAATTCACAATTAGGTTTTTTTTTTCCCTTTTTTACAGATCATGTTGCTGCCTGAAGGGGTCTCCGACCGTCGTAATCCCAAGTGAACGACAGCAGCAGCGGCGGGCAGAAGGACAGCAGCAGCAGCAGTGATGACGGCGCCCGAAGCGAAGCGTGATGACGATGGCAGCATCAGCGACGACGTTCGTTCGCAAAGCAGCACCGTCAGCGCTGTCGTGCAGCCTAGAAGGTCGTCGGCGATTTGCGACGCCCCACGAGCACGCCGACGATGGCTTTGCAGGAGAGATAGAGAGATCGGGGAGAGAGAGGAAAGGAGAGGAGAGAGAAAAAAAAGAGAGAAAAAGGAGAGAGGGTGTTTTGAGGGGGGGGTGGGGTTTATATGAGGGTTTTCTAGTAATTTTTCAAAAATATGGTTATTAACAATTAAAATTTCGTTTGTAGTTAAAAACGAATTTCTCATAAAATATGTGGTCATTTTTGACAATTTCCACAAATGAATTAAAAAGCATAATGGATAATTATTTGAGGGTTTATATGAGGGTTTTCTAGTAATTTCTCAAAAATATGGTTATTAACAATTAAAATTTCGTTTGTGGTTAAAAATGAATTTCTCATAATATATGTGGCCATTTTTGACAATTTCCACAAATGAATTAAAAAGCATAATGGATAATGTTTTATTTAAAGGGAAGTTTACTAATATCGGTTGAAATTAATCGTAAATTTAGATAATGTTTTATCTACAATACAATCGTACAATATACATATATATATTATTTTAAGAAAGCTGCCCGACTATAGCTTGGGCAGCTCTCATTCGTGTCCACCTTGCTCACAGGTTTAATTCACGTGATTTATTAAAATAAAACAACAAATAAAACAAAACAAGACGAAGGTTGATCAGGTAATATGCCCTTCGTACCCTTTTCAAGTCTTATATCTTTGGTACAGGGCCAGCATAGGTCCAAGAGGCGACCGCCTACGGCCCTCGTTTTAGAAGGTCCTCCAAAATTCAGTTTATTTTACATTTACATCCGATAGCTCGAGTATAAGGTTTTTTTTTTTTTTTTTTATTTATTTAATTTTTAACAGCCTACATTAGAGATGGGAATGGGAGGGTCCCCCCCACCCCCACCCTCACCCTCCGCCCCAAACCCCCATTTGGGGGAACTGAGGATGGGGGTGTTTGGGGGGAGGTTTCCCTATGGCCCTGCCCCACCCCGTCCCTCATTTCCCCCATTTATAACCTACAATTTTTCAATTTAAAATCTGAAATTTAGAATTCGATCGAACCAAACTTTTATTTTACCCTATTTCAATATCCAATCCAATAATTAACAAAATATACAATCTAGAATATATAATTAATTTAATTTATTCTAAAATTAATACAAATAATTATAATAATATATTATTAGTGTATTACACATAAAAGTCTAGACAAATTTAAAGTTTTCGATCAATCTAAAATATGAGTAATAGACTAATAAAGTTAGATTTTTTTTTAAAGAACATAAAATTATAAATATATAAATAAATAAAAAATATATATATGGGGAAATGGGGGTGGGGGAGGTTTCCCCACCCCCACCCTCACCCCAAAACCCCATTTACGGGTAAAATTTGCCCCCAAATGAGGGTGGGGCCTCATGAGGGAAATTCTCATCTCTAGCCTACATATCAAATATCACTTAAAGAGCCCACCGAATAAATATTTATACTTAAAACTTAAAAGCAACCCATATTTAATATGTTTTTTTTATTTTTTTTTTATTTTAAGAAAATGCCCATTAAAGAAACAAAAATATTATGAAATTGGACTGACCTAAGGGGGAAAACATCACAAGAGATCATATGCTGAAAAACCCCTAGGCAGTATCTATAAATATATAAATAAAGGAAAAAAGAAACAAAAGAATTATATAAAAAAAAAAAAAAACAGCAAAACAGAAGACACAGCCCCAAAAAATTCCAAAGGCACGCTGGCCAAACAAGAAAAAACAAAGCTAGGAAAACCTGAAGGATTACCACCCCATACAATCATTACCAACTAATTGAGAACAGAACGAAGGAGTGGAGGACCACCATAAATCAGAAGGAACACCCAAATCATGCTTAAAGAGAGCATCCGCCACCTGATCACCTTATCTGAAGATATGAGAAACTTGGAACTCCATATACAAGATCTGATAAATACAACGCTGTCAGTCTTGATGAACACGCCAGGTAACCTTATCGAACCTATCAAAAAGAAGTTGAACCACATAAAAAGAGTCACTTTCGAGCCAGATCTTATGCCAACCCAATTTCGACGCATAATTGATGGCTAAAGAAGAAGTAAAGAGCTCAACCTCAAAAGCAAAAACATGACCAAGGGGGACCACAAAACAAGCCTTAACGAAAGATCTATAAGTCCGAAAAATAACCCCACAACCCCCCACACTTGGAGAACCTAAAGTAGCCTCATCCGTGTTAACCTTGATCCACCCCGAAGCCGGAGGTGACTAGACAACACTCTTGATAACCGGAGCCTTACTAGGACCACCACTGAGGCCAAATCGACGGAAAATCAGCAAATCATCAACACAATTACGCATACAGTCAATCCCCAAACGGTTCGTATCATAGACCGAACGCCAAACAAGAGATAGAGCAGCCTTGAAATCAACAAACTTCCCATAAAAAATCCACTGATTACGGGAATACCACACATTCCAAACCACATCATGAATGGCACCCTTCCACAAAATCATAATCTGATCACTGAAAGGAACATATATGGCCTGACAGAAAAAAGAGCCCCAAGTGTCAGCGGAGACACACCTCTAAAAAGCAGAAAAACCACCTCCCAAAAAGCAGCAACCAGAGGGCACTTAAGAAAGAGATAATCCACGGTCTCTGAGCTAGCGTCACAAACACTACATCTGGAGGCTAATTGAAAACCAGACATGCATAAACTGTCTTCGGTGGGTAATCTATTAAGAAGAAGACACCATGAAAGGAAAGAACGGGAATGAGGAATATAGCGAGACCATCCATCCATCCACCATGGAACCTGAGGAATATCATGCAACAACCTAGAATAAGCTGCCTTACAAGAAACCCTCCCGTCCCTAGAATGAGGCCATACCAAATAATCAATCACAGGAGAAATAACAATTTTCTCAATTTGAAAACAGAGATCTGAGAATCTATAGCGAAAACAATCTTTCAAAACTCATCTACTATCCCGAATGAAGTCCAAAACCTTAGCATGAAGATGTATAACCACAAAATCAGGAATACCGAGAAGATCCACCAGTTTCATAAATCGCAAGAACAGAGGTTACAGAGCTGCCAAAGAGAGAAAGAGACAAAGAAGTCGAATGTATGATATAATGAAATGCAATTTGCAATTTGATATGTTTTGTGTTGGGTTATGTTTAATATTTGTGTGAATATAAATTAAAAAGATTATTTTGAAAAAGAAACTGCAGTGACGAAGGGTTTCTCTAGGGTTTGCATGGGGACGTAGGTAGGGCTTGCTTTACTGCTGCCGGCGTCGTTTCCGACCTCTTTCAGGTGTTCATGCTGGTGCCGCACGCCCACGCTGTTTTGCTTCTGGTTCACACCTGGTCGCTGCTGCCTCTCTTCTGACTGATTGTTGCGCTCTATTCGTTGATGCCGTTGTCCTTCAGGTTGCTAATGTGGACGATTTGCTGTGGATTCTTGTTGCGGCTGTGGTCGATTTTGCTGCGGACGGTTTGCGTGTTGTTCCTGCTGGTGATATTGTGTGTTGTTCACACGTCTTGCTGCTATGGTGATTTGTAGTGATTGCAGTTGTGTTGTTTTTGCTATTGTGTGCATGGGTGCTGATCACACGTGTTTGCTACTGTGTGGTCATATTGGTTAGTGCTTTTATTATTATTATTATTATTATTATTATTATTTTCTTTTGCTCTTTATTCTATTATTTGGTTGTTTCGCTCGTGTTTGTATTATGGTTTCTCCTTCTATGCGGGGTCTCATTGAGAATCCCATGGTTTAGGAAGTTACATTGTGTTCCTCCTGCCTACTTCTGTTCCTATTTGTGGTGAGGGATCGATTTCTAGTACTTCAGGTCGGATAATGTGTTGCCGGCTTTGTGTGATATTCCGGTTAGTGTTAGAGGTTTAGTTCAGGGCCATGTTTTGAATTATAATCCGGTTTCTATCGATGGCAAATCCTATGCGAATCTTTTGAAGTCTCATCTAGATTTTATTCAACCTTTCCCTATGACAACTACGCCTCTAAAAAAGGGAGGTTATGTGTCTTTTCAGGTTGATCTGGTGACTTATCAATTCAGATTGGATTTATGCAAGAATGCTCTCATCGGACGTGTGGTTCTTTCTAGTGGTGAGCGTCCTTGGAAACTTACTGACCTTAAGGATAAGCTCAGTAAGATTTGGATGATTTCAGTATCAGACATTCGATATCTTTGTCTCTTTCTCTCTTTGGCAGCTCTATAACCTCTGTTCTTGCAATTTGTGAAACTGGGAAAGTAATTGTTCTTGGATTGTAATTTGGATTTTGGAAGCTCTCTTATTGAAATCAATTGTTGTTGTTTTAGAAGGTAATTTGACACCTATTTTCATTCTTTTTCTTCTTCTTCTTTTATTCCGAAAAACCCCTTTGCGATTTTTTCTTTTAGTTTTGTTAGAATTTTGTATGTATTATGTATTATGGAACCAAGAGTTCATTAGTTCATGAACCCATTAATCCAACTACCCAAGAAAAAATTGTTCTTGAATTTTTCTGAAGTTGATTAAATCTTATCTTCGGTCAATTATGTCACATGAAAGATTGAATAACTTGGCTATGTTATCAATTGAAAAAAAAAATGATATAAAAACTTGATTATGTAAGCTTAATTAGTACTTTTACTACTAAAAAAGTGAGGCAAGTAATATTTAAGTGATATATTATTTGATGTAATTATAAAATTTTTATTTTATTGACTTTTTTTTTTTCCTATTTTATTGTGCTGCAGTCTTGATTTATATAAATATTTACTAAAGAAAAAAAAAATCAAATAAACATATACGAAAAGTTGGGACTCGGGACCCCATTTGTATAGTTCGTCTTAGACCTCCAAAATCTCAGGATCATCCCTGCTTTGGAAATACCGGGAATCCAATTCATTATTATAATAAAAAACCAAGAAGAAAAAAAATCCAAGGGGCAAAGGTGTTAGGCTCTTAATTATTAAATAGGATTATTAAAAATCCGTTTAGCAGCGGTGTCAAGTGGAAAATCCGCGTGTTGTAATAATTAGCATTTGTTTTATTTTGGAGCGGATTTTGCAGGAAAGTTGTGTTCTGTACTTCTGTCACTGTTGTATTTTAATTTTATAATCTGCAATAATGCAACACAATATTTGCTATATTGGACTATTAGGTTTGCAATTGTTTATTATTATTTTATTTAAAAATAATATTACAATAATTTAGAATTAAAAAAATAGAGTTGGTGTGATGGACAAAACGATAGGTCAACCTCATCTTATCTTGAAATTGTTTATTTTTATTCATCTAGAATTACAGAAAATATTTTAGTCCGACAAAGTCTTATGTTGGAGTCGTGGACATACATCATGTATATAAAAATAAACACTGAAAATTAAATTGTTTAATACTTCTTTTAATTGTTCAAAAGCAGTGTATTTTTTATTTTATTTTTTTAACAAAAAATGGGGTGTATTGGAAGGAAATGTTATGGCATTCCACCTTCTAGGTTGTTGGTCATTGATGGTTAATGGTTGGTGGTACCTTTCCAGTACTTTCCACACCTTACCCTTTTTATATAAAAAAAAATTGGTTATTATAATAGTTATCTTTATTTTCTTGGGTGGTTAGCACATCTATTTGAATAATGGATTAATAATTGATGAAAAAAATATTGTTGAATAAAGAAGACTTGTATTCGTGATTAAACAGTGTGATTGGGTTCGTATTAAGAAATTAAAAGATTTTCTAATATTTTTAGTTTTAAAAGATTATAATAAAAGAAATTACTTACGTTTAAATAAAAAAAAAAAAAAATTATACCCAACGGCAAGATCAAACACAAAGTATGTATTATACGACCTAAATTCCCTTAAAATCGAAAAGAAAACTTTAAATGCTCTTGATGAGATTTGAACTCTTCACAACAATCGTGTAAAGAGAGGTGTATACCAATTTTTTTTTATTTTTTAAAATATGACACCAAATGGGTCAGGATGTTGTCAGGATCTATGAAATTAGACACTACAGCATGGTCTGAAATTTACTTTTATAATTTGAGTCAGCTCCCAAAACCGGAAGAATACATATGATACAAGCTGTCAAGACTTGAACATATTGGTGGGTTGAGTTTCTTTTTTGGGTCATGGTTTATAAAACGGATTTGGATCCTCTACTAATCTGATAATTTTTTTTAACCTTTTTAAAACATGTGATTGGTTGTTGATAAAGTGATTGTAAAAATCAATTACATCTTAAACACACATTCATTGCAATGCTTATGTGTCATGAGATCAGATGATGTCATGAATTTTTAATTCTAGGACATTGCTGGTCGTTTACGGGCAGAGGAAGTGTGGGCAGTTTCGTCAATGTACCCTGGCGGTTTCAAGTTTAAACTTTATAACAGTAGTGGAAAATGTGGCAAATGGACCCACTACTGGACAATTCTTCGGCAGAAGGTGATATGTGGGCACATTTTTATCGTTCACGATGTTAGAGAAAACTTTACTGTGCTGACTTTGAATACCAAATTACCAATCATAATCATACTATGTGCAAATGTGCAAATCTGTGTGTTTTTGGCTGCTTCAAAATATGTAATCATCATCAACTGCTGCAATTTCTTCTCTTTTTTACTTTTTCTACAAACTGAATTTCCCTCCCTAGGCCCTAGTCAATAGTCTTCAACAATTCTTTTTTTCATGTTTTTTGACTTTATAGTCTTTAAGTTTTAATTATAAACGTCATGTTTGTTCAAAAACCTGTTACAGACGGACCGAGACTTCATGGACTTTGTTAGTCCATCGAGATTTAAGCTTTGAGACCTAATATATATATATATATATATATATATATATATACGAGGAAATGGTGGAAAGTATCACATTTTCCAACTCATTTGATGACTCAATGACCGGTTTAATAACTTAAGTTTAAAAGGCATCTATTATGGTGAACTACCAAAATTGCCCTTAGATAATCATTTATGTTATTCTGTTTGTCTGGTTCTCTCTCCACACTTCCAACAAAAACAATAACTAGGTTAGTCTCTCTCTCTCTCTCTCTCTCTCTCTCTCTCTCTCTCTCTCTCTCTCTCTCAATACAAATAGAAGTTCAAGATCCAAACAACTGGACGTGCTTCATTACAACAAGGTAATATTTCTTGCAAATACTTCTTTTCATTTGTTCACATTTTCATTGTGACAATTGTGGATCTCTGAGACTTTGTCACCTTTTTCCGAGCTTTTTAAAACAGTATCCTAGCTTTTTAAAAATCACTAATCGAGCTTTTTCATGTCTTCTCCGAGACTTTTCAAAAATCACTAATCGAGCATTTTCATGTCTACTCCGAGCCTTTTCATGTCTTCTCCGAGCCTTTTCATATCATCTTCGAGACTTTTCAAAAATCACTAATCGAGCCTTTTCAAGTCTTCTCCGAGTGTTTTCAATTATTCTCCGAGCATTTTCATGTCTTCTCCAAGACTTTTCAAAAATCACTAATCGAGCATTTTCAAGTCTTCTCCGAGCCTTTTCATGTCTTCTCAAAAATCACTAATCGAAACTTTTCATATCTTCTCCGAGCCTTTTCATGTCTTATGCGAGCCTTTTCATATCATCTCCGAGACTTTTAAAAAATCACTAATCGAGCCTTTTCAAGTCTTCTCCGAGCTTTTTCATGTCTTCTCCGAGACTTTTAAAAAATCACTAATCGAGCCTTTTCAAGTCTTCTCTAAACCTTTTTATGTTTTCTCTGAGCATTTTCATGTCTTCTCAAAAATCACTAATCGAGCCTTTTAAATATCCTCACCCGAGGCTTTGTAAATATAATTTGTGAAAATATTTTGTACTCCTGAGTTTTTATTAATAGTTTTGATTAATTTGACAGCATCATGAATCGGGTTAGAATAGTAATATCTTACAACGGTCGATGGGAGCAGCTACCCGACGGAAGTCAGAGGTTTGCTAGATCCGATAACCAGGGAATGTATGTGTCAAAGAATATGACTTACGAAGAATTGGTGGCGATCGTGCATACCATTGTGAAGTATAATGTAAACAAATTCAATGTTGATCCGGCATCAATATCAATCGTTCATGGCAGTACATGTCATACATTTATAAGAAATAATGATGATGTTCAATTTATGCCAGGGGAAGATCGGGTGATCCCTTAAGTATGTGTAAGTCTAACTCAGAGGACAGCGCTGGAGATGTGATATGGAATGATATTCCTCCTCCTGAAAATACCCAACAATTTGGATCCTTTAGCGGTAGAAACCAAATGTATCCCCAAAGGAGTTTCACCGAAAGTGGGGAAAACATGTGTGATGTCCCACCGGTAGCGGTTGACCAAGTAGTTGAACCTCAATTTGGTGATGTGTTTGGTTGTCGAATTGAGTGGTACAATGAGATGAACAATTACCCGAACCATGAGGTGGATAATGAGGCAAATAATGAACAGGTAGATGATCTAGAAAATGTGGATGAAGAGCCTACACAAATTCAAACACAAGGAAGACATGTACAAGGAGTTAGTTGCACTGTACCAAATATGCCTGGGACTTCCGAGGTCCGACATAATATAACTGTATCTGATTCTGATAATACGATAACGTAGGTTATTCCCGGAGCAAATTCATACTCGTTTGGTATTGGTAGAAGCAGCACCTTGGCAACGCAAGAACCTACAAGCATGATTTATAAAAGGTCAATTTTTCCCGAGTAAAAAGGATTTGAAGAGGCTAGTTGGGCTTTTTTCATTGCGGGAGAACTTTGAATGGAAGGTGAAAAGGTCTAATAAGACAACGTTACATCTAGTTTGCACCATTAACGACTGTACATGGAAATTAAGAGCGATGATGAGAGATGAAGGGACTTACTTCCAAGTCAGAAGTTTTGTCAACCAACACAGTTGTCCTTTGGAGGAGGTTCACCGTCGCCACCGACAAACTAGTGCAGTCATAATCGGAGAAGTCATTGCACCTAGACTTCAACAACATGATGGTCGTCTCATGCGTCCGAAGGACATAATTGCCGATATGAAAACAATGTATGGCATCCAAGTCATGTACAGTAAGGCACATGATGCCTTGCAATATGCATTATCATTGACCTATGGAACGCATGAAGAAAGTTTCAAACCGTTACCATCTTTTGCGTACGTTCTGGAACATTAAAATCCTGGCACAATCACCGACTTACAGTGCGCAGACGATAATACATTCCTGTACTTTTTCATGTCGTTAGGGTCCTCAATTAGAGGTTTTCGGAGGTGTATGCGTCCTATGATTGCAGTTGATGGTACTCATTTGAAGGGAAGATTCGGGGGTACAATGTTTGTTGCAACTACACAAGATGGAAACGAACATGTGTATCCAATTGCTTTTGGGTACGATGACTCAGAAAACAACCTTTCATGGGAGTGGTTTTTGGAATGCGTGAGGGGTGCCCTTGGTCATATAGATGATCTGGTTTTCATTTTCAATCGCTATGCAAGCATTGAAACGGAGATTTCTAAAATGTTCCCTTATGCAACCCATACTATATGTTGCTGGCATTTTGGTGAAAATATGAAGAAGCGATTCCACAGAAAGGATGTTGCCGACATAATGGATTCAGCAGCTATGACGTACAGTGAATTCAATTATAACAGGCACATGGAGGAGTTACGTAGGCTGCATAAGGGTGCATTCGATTATGACATTACTGCCGGTCCACGCAAGTGGTCTCGCATACACTGTCCTTAAAGAAGGTACATGCTGATGACCACAAATGTTGCAGAGTGCATAAACTCATGCCTAAAATTCGCACGGCAACTGCCAATGATGACACTGGCGGAGTTCAATAGGAATATGCTACAAAAGTGGTTTCACGATCGTCGTACAGCTGCACGGTCCATGCGTCATCAACTAACCGACGCAGCACATCTTGTGATCCTAAAACGTGTTAAGAAGTGCAATTATATGACCGTAAATCTGGTTGACTGGAACATATTCTCCGTCAAATTGAAGGGAAACCAATGGACGGTTAACTTACACTTGAAGACTTGCACATGCAACAAATTTCAAATGGACCATTTCCCATGTTCTCATGCACTCGCAACGGCAAGGTACATGAGATGTTACAGTTAACGATTTATATTACCCACAAACGTGAATCTCATTGTTTTCATTGTTGTAGGGAGCGAAACTTGGATTTCACATCTCTATGTGCGGACTACTACAAGAGAGAGACACTTATTGATGCATACACAGTTCTTATTATGCATGTTGGCCATCCTTCTTCATGGGTAGTGCCATCCGACATCGCATCTCGGGTGGTTTTAAATTCAAAGTCGAAGAGACAATCAAGTCGCCAGATGGAGGGTCGACATGCCTTGTCTTCGGAGAGGACAACCACAGTCGTGTAGAAGATGTGGACAATCAGGACATAATAGCAGGCGGTGCTCCAACCCGCCGATGGTTAATGAAGGTCCCAGCATAAGTGTTCCCGATGAATACAGTCGCAAGTACGGCATCTGTTATTCAATTGGACACAACAAACAAACGTGCCCTGAGAAAAACTCTACCGTGGAATGAATGGAGCCGTTGAGGAAGGAGATCAAACATAACAATGCAGTACAATAGGCCCCTGAATTGCCACCAGAAAAGCTTGTGATTGCTAATGTGGGACGACAAGATGCTAGGAAGCACCTTAAGGAACATGTCTCCAACTTGATGTCTTCCAACATCGTCCAGACGTTGGGAACCATGCTCGATAAAGTTGTGTTATGAGACCGTTGGTTATTATGTTTTTTTATGTTGAACTATTATGATATATTTATTGGTTGTTCGTTTAATGCCATACTGGATCCTTTGTTATAGTGTCTACAATTCATTGTATTGTTTATGGATTTCAATATATCAAATGTGTGTTCAAGTGTTAATTGCAAACAACTAAATTTTTTTAAAAAATCATTTCATTTCATTACTCAAATGTTATGTACATCAACTAAATCACTAACTGGAAGACCAATCATTTGAGTTACAAAAAACCTCCACAACCATCTTTTCTCGGATGGTGCCCATTTCGTTTTCTGACTAGTCGAACGTATCCATGTTCGCTGCCAGGTACTCTATCAATTTCAAAGTATGGGCACCACAGTTACCACTGTAATTCACCACATAAACAACCGTTAGAATTTAATGTTATTAAAACCAATTGGGATAGAATAAGATCTTTAAACCATACCCTCTATCCTGTTGGGGCACACGGTCTCTAGACATAATGTTGAGTGGAAAGGGCTTATTCTGCAATGTGTACGTCATATCGCCACTCCATCTGCGACCGTGAAAGTCCACCGCATGCAGTTTAGACGGTAAAAAATATTGTAAGCAAGTGAACTGCGTTTTCCTATGGCGAAATGGTACCTCCTGTCTAAACGGGTCCATCAGGTAAATACTCCCTGTTGTGAGGACGACGCTGGCTAATGCCCAATGCGTACGTCTAAGGTTGCAAAGAATCAAAACATGTATGTGTTTCAACAAAGTGTTATCAGTGTGAAATTTATTTAAAATTCAAATTCACACAATGTAAATTAAACACTGACCACGTCAACTTCGTTCCATGGTTTGGTTCATGCCGGGACCAATCCACGTACCACCTTCAGGTCATCAGCGGACCATTGATGCTTGAACAAAGACCAACTGCGGCGGGGTTTGTCAGCCTCACTTCCTATCAATCTCTCCCAGTCATTCAATAACCATGACTGTATAAAGAAAATTTATAAAACGTTAGCTAAAAGATGTACGAAACACATAAATAGATGTTCAAAAACCGTATAACTTAAACACTTACATAGAACTGTGAATCTAGTATGTTGATTCTTGGACCGTAGACAGTGGAGTAATATCTCTGACGCTTCGGCAGAATATGCAAGTACGCGTCCATATGCTGACAATTTCAACATTTTGTATTGTTAGCATTCTACTATTTCAGAAACATCTTATACACAATGTTCAGGTAAGGACCATACCGTATCCTCCAACTCCATGATGTTGGTTTGAAATCGATGGAACCAAGGGACACCAACTGGCTCGAGTAGATCCACATCACGCCTGCATAATTGTTGAAGAAGTTAGATAAGAAAGTAGTTTTACTTAGGAGTTTCAAAATACAAAATTTTTTTTGTAATATCTGCGATTATACTTACAATTCCCCAGTCAAGTTCCTCTTATAGGCTTGGTACGCAGCAAGGTGGTCAAGATCTATCAATGCGTGGGCCACTCATACATGTGGTGGCTGTGGCATAATCCTTGGCCTCTTCGGCCGAGAGGGGTCAGTGTATGGGGTCCACTGCTGCCAACCTGGCCTGCGAACCCGATCTTGAAGTTGAAGGGGTGGGGGAATCCAGTCCAGCTCAATGTGATCCACTGGATGGGTGAGCTGTAAGGAGGAACTCTATCCCCGTGTATTGCCTCCAGAGGTGCAATGTGTGGAGGGACTCTGTCCCCGTGTATCGCCTGCAGGGGTGCGCTGTAAGTAGGAACTATGTCGCCGTCGATCGCCTGCAGGTGTAAGCTCTTTGGGTGTGCTGAGATTGGGGATCTCTGTCCCTGTGGAATGAATGAAGGGGTGCTCTGCACTAGGATCGACCGGAGGGGTGTACTGTAAGGAGGTGCTCTGTACTAGGTCCTGAGAATGAACAGGCTGGTCTAGTAAAACCTGCTGAGGTTCCTGCTCTATCTCCATAGGTGATGTATCTGTACCACTAGTACCACGAGTAACCTCCTCTCGTGGTGTCACACCAGGCCCCTGCTGATCACCGTGATGACTACTTGTCCTCCCTCTAGGACTGAAGTCTCGGTGTCCATCTTCGTCATCGAAGGGTGGGTCATCGAACCGTGTATCTCGAGTATAGGCATACAATGTCGAACCCTGAAGCCCCCGAACCAAATCTAGCAACTCCTGATGCTGTTGATCTCGCTTCTCATTACTCTTTTGCACCTCTTCCTGTAACTCACGTAACACATCCATCAGTTTAGTATACCGACGGTCCTGAAAGGATTTCAAAATTGTCAGTACTAAAACCTTTCACTCGATTGAAATTAAATAATATGGTAAAAAGAATTATATGTACCTCTGCTTGCTTTCCAACGCCTCCTCGTGAGTCATCTCCAGTTCGAGAGTCATCTCTAGTTCGAGGCTCTTTAGGCAACGTGAATCAAACCCGCCTAGTCCTCGCGGGATGAATATGACGACCGTCCGAGTCAGAACCCTCTGTATCACTGGGTTCAAAAGAAGAACCCTCAGTGTCACTGGTTCCGACAGTTGTATATTGTTCGGGGTCAGAGACAGGAATAAGTATATCATCGACATCAGCATCATACAAACTGCCTCCCTGGGAAATGCTCTTGAAGTACCGTTCAGCCCTCTCAGTTGCCGTTGGCACTAATTTCACCATCGCAAACATCTGAAATTGCAGTTAGACCAATGTAATTGTATACATACTAATAGTTATGAACATAAAAAAAAAATATATATATATATATATAGATATTTACACTTTCGAGGAAAATGCTATTCAACTTCTCCCCCCCGGTCACGTACTCAACTCCCATTTTAGAATTCGGGGGGAGAGCTCGATTTCCCTCCGCTTCCCACATCCATTGTTGTCAAGCTCGGGGATAACCTCGAAAGCAAATATCTACGAAACAGTTAAGAATGATAAGAATCCAATACAATACATTAGTCATACGGAAAAAATAACAATTTCAAAATTCTCACCAACAGGGCGTGCGTTAGCCCATATATGTTGTATGTCTCTGTGGTGTGTACATCAACACCCTTTCATCGCTAGCGTTGTTCAAACCGCCTATGTCGACCATCCAACGCATGCTTGAAACCGTATATAGACCGCCTATACATGTTTTCACCCCACGGGAACGCATCAAAAACGTCCAAGTCCTAGACTAGGCGAAACTGCCATACTAGAACTTTCTCTCTCTCGTCTAACCCCATCAATATCCAGTTAAGCATATACAATAAGCATAGCTTAACCGCATCGTACTGCTCAGAAAAAACACCAATCCATAGAACGGCTTTCAGCTCTGCATACTTGACCTCATCTTGACCCTCAAAGTATCGTTGGTGTATGCCATTCTCTACCATATCATAGGTCGACATGTCAGGAAGTTCTCTGAACTTCAATTCGGTGATCAGACAAAACTCAACCTTCGAGAACCAGACCGAATGTCTTCCTAACAGAAATCAAATCTCATCTCATCTCATCTTCAGGCCCATCGTGATGCAACTCACCAATAAGCAACCGATATACCGACGTCGGAGGTGTCCAAAACACGACTCGGTATACCGACGTCGTTCTTCGACCGCAAGATGTTCAGGTACCTTGTTAAGTGCGTTGTCAATATGTATAAGGTTATCAAAATGGTCATGTCGAGTTATTTTCCCCGAGTACCTTTCTTACTCTGGAGTTTTAAGCGAATCTTTTAGTCGATTCCTCATCTGCATATTGACATAAAAAAAATATATCTAGTTAAATAAAATAAATAATATAAAAATGAAAAGTCTCAGACACTATATGAAAATGCTCGGAAACTATATGAAAATGCTTAGACACTATATGAAAAGGCTCGGAAACTATATGAAAAGGCTCGGAAACTATATGAAAAGGGTCGGAGACTATAATTCACAAACACAGGTAAAAAAATTAAAAAGCTCGGATTACTGTTCAAAAGGCTCGGACAGTGTATATAAAGGCTCGGAGAGTATTGTAAAAGGCTCGAAGCTAAAAAAATTTCCAACCAAATCAAACGGCTCAGATTACTTTTTAAAAGTCTCGGACGGTTATTCAAAAGGCTCGAAACCAGTGTTAAAAGGCTCGGAGATTCAAAATTAAAAATTTAATATAAAAGGCTCGGATTACTATTTAAAAGTCTCTGACAGTTATTGAAAAGGCTCGAAACAAGTTGTAAAAGGCTCGGAGATTCTAATTCTAGAAACCTATTCATATTCCTTAAAAGGCTCAGATTACTATTTAAAAGTCTCGGATATTGTTTTAAAAGCTCGGATCTTATTTTAAAAGTCTCGGAGCCAGTGTGAAAGGCTCAGAGATTCAAATTGCAGAAACTTATTTAAATTGCTTGTAAAAGGCTCGGATTACATATGACAAAGCTCGAAAAAGGCTTGGAAAAGATTTTAAAAGGCTCGGAGATTCAAATTGCTCGGAAAAGGCTCGGATTACATGTGAAAAAGCTCGAAAAAGGCTCGGATAAGGTTTTAAAAGGCTCAGAAACCCAAAACTTCATCGTGTTCAACAGAATTTTTTCATAAATTTAAACCCTAACCTAATCAAACAAACCTAATCAACAACAAATCAAATCAAACCTAATATACATGTCTAACCAACATCCAACATCAAACGCACATAAAAGTTTCAACAACAAAAACGCGTGAGAAAATCATATCACCTTCTCGTCGACTTCAAGACTGTATCGCCACCGCCGGTAGGTTTCCCGTGAGATTTAGTACCGGATTTCTTGCACCCAAGGTCTCTCTTTCCACTGTTCTCTCTCTCTCAACTTTTTTCTCTTCAGTCGCAATATAACAAAAATGAGGGTATTTTTGTCTGGTCACCTAAATAGGTGCATTTTAAACTTACATTAGTAAACCGGTGACGTTCTCACAAAAACCTCTCCAAATAGTAACAAAAAAATTTTGAACACAAATATATATATGGCGTTCATAATTGTTTATATATAAAACTGTAATAAATATTAAATCATTCGGACAGTGGCAATCCTAATCATGTTTGCGTTTCATGAGAGTGACTACCACAATAGAATTAAGACAATAAGACATTTTTTGGTTTGTGGGAATAAATTCAAGAATGAAATAGATAGCAATTGTTTGTTTCAAAGAAATCTATCATTAAAATAATCGTGTATGTAACATATGTTGTTTCGTATAGAAAATTAAAATGGGAATCCTAAACAAAATTAGATGAACAAACGTGTGAGCTCGGATTATTAGTTTGTAAGTATTAGTTGATAGTACAAGAAGCATTGTTATGCAAATAACATAAATTTAAAATTTCTCATCCACCTTCAATTAAGTGTGTACACCTTCTTTATTATATTTTGTGTTGAGGGTTCATGTCTCACATTATACATTTACCGGTAACTGTGGTTTCAACGTATTTGATTTGAAAGCTGAATTCGTTGAAAATTAAACTTGAATTCTCATAGGTAAAAGCTTGAAAAATGAGAATAATATATGCTAAAAACACAATTTTAATGTAAATATAAGAAATAAATCGATCAAATGATACAGTACTCTCATGTGAGTACACATTATGGTAGTTTAGTGGATTTAGTTTCAAACCGCATATGTCGAAACACCGAAACTCTTGTTCTCATAGTTTAAGTAAAAAAAAAAAAGGAGTATAAATTGGACTAAGATAAAAAGTTTAATACAAATATAAGTAACAAAACCATGAAATGAATACATGTTAACGACACTTGCATTTGCTCGTATTGGTGGTTTCGACGGATTCGGTTTAAAACCGAATCGGTCGAAAACATGGGTTCTCAAAGGTAAACTTGAAAAATGAGAATAAAATATACTAAAAACACAATTTTAATGTAAATATAAGAAATAAGTCGGCCAAATGATACAATACTCCTACATTATGATAGTTTAGACGGATTTGGTTTCAAACCGAATCCATGGAAACGCCGAAACTCTGTTATCATAGTTTTAAGTAAAAAAAATGAGTATAAATGAGACTAAGATAATTAGTTTAATGTAAATATAAGTCACAAAAACCATCAATTGTAAGGATTTGAACAATACTTGCATTTGCCCATATTTGTGGTTTCGACAGATTTGGTTTCAAACCGAATCCATCGAAAACAAGGGTTCTCAAAGGTAAGCTTGAAAAAACAAGTATTAAATATACTAAAAACACTATTTTAATATAAATATAAGAAATAAGTCGATAAAATGATACAATACTCCTATATAAGTACACATTGGAACACTTTAGATGGATTCGGTTTCAAACGGGATCCATTGAAATGTCGAAACTTTGGTTCTCATAGTTTAAGTACAAAAAATGAGTTTACATTGGACTAAGATAGCAAGTTTAATGTTAATGTAAGTAACAAAAACCATCAAATAAAAACATGACAACAATACTGCATTTTTCTGTTTTGGTGGTTTCGATGGATTCAGTTTGAAATTGGATCTATCAAAAACTTGGGTTCTCATATGTAAGCTTTAACAAATGAGTATAAAATATAATAATAACACAATTTTAATGTAAATATAAGTAACAAAAACTATCAAATGAAAATATGTTAACAATACTTGCATTTGCCTGTATAATGCAAGTATTGGTGGTTTCGACGAATTCGGTTTGAAACCGAATCTATCGAATCACTGAAACTCTAGTTTTCATAGTCTAGGTATAAAAAATGAGTATAAATTTGACTAAGATTGCAAGTTTAATGTAAATATAAGTATGAAAAAAAAACCTTCAAATAAAAACCTGTCAACAATACTTGCATTTTTCCCGTTTTGGTGGTTTTGACAGATTAGGTTTGAAACTGAATCCGTCGCAAAGTTAGGTTCTCATAGATAAAAAAAAATAAATAAATAAAATAAATAAATAAATAAATAAATAAAAGGAGCATAAAATACAGTAATAACACAATTTTAATGTAAATATAATAGATAAGTTGATCGAATGATACAATACTCCCATGTAAATACCTATTAGGACAATTTAGACGGATTCAGTTTCAAAATTAATTAAGAAATTAAGAAGTTTAGAGCCTGTTCGGTAATGTTTTTGTTTTCTACTTATTAATTTATATATTTTCATTTGAAAATAAGTAATTGAATGTTGACGAACGCACTTCCATGTGTTTTCTTAACTTGAAAACCGAAAAACATGTTTTGAAAACGTATCCGGACCGCACCTTAGTTGTTTGTTACTTGGTTTTGAAAGTTAAAGAATGTAAATAGTAAGTAACAAACGTAACAAAGAGAGAAAACAGTGTTGGGATAACTTTTTGAGCAGTAATCCACCGGTTAATAAAAAGAACAATAATGCTAAATATCTTATCAAAAATCCCACATTTTTTATCCCATTACATGTGGAATGTGAGGTGTTAAATTGTGAGTGGATACACATTAATGGTGATTTATCTCACCTACCCCATGTATCAACTTACAATTTGACACCTCACATATCACATGTAGTGAGATGAACAATGTGAGATTTTAGATGAGATGTGTAGCATTACTATAAAAAGAAATCAAGGATTCAAGGTCTATCAAGTTTGGACCTCACCTATTTTTAAGGAAAATTCATTTTTAATGCAACGTGTGCTATGTTACTTCAAAAATACATGTATAGGTAGAGATGGCCATGGTTTCGGTTAAATCGACGGTTTAATCGAAACCGTACTTCCCGTCGGTTTAACCGAAACCGTACTTTCAAAAACCGTCCCAAAACCGAAACCGAAACCGAAACCGGAACTGACGGTTTCAAAACCGGTCGGAAACCGGTTGAACCGGTTACAGTTTCGGTTTAGGTACTTCCAAAAACCGACGGTCCAAAAACCGACGGTTTTTTTGAAATTTTTTTTGAAAAACCGAAACTAAACCCAAACCGTCGATTTTTAAACCGAAACCGAAACCGTAAAACCGCTGGTTAGAAACCGTATACCAAACCGGTTTTTCGATTATGGTTTCGGTTTTGGGTGGCCACGGAACCGAAACCGTCGGTTTCAAACCGAAACCTAGTATAGGATATTAGGATTGATCGTTGGTGTAGGATTTCACACAATTTTTTTTTTTTCGACTTTACAAAATCACTTACAAATAGAAGTTTTTATTTCGAAAAAAAATAAAAAATAAAAATGCAGGCCCAAACAGAGCGGGCTTCAGTTTCAAGCCACCCCTTCACCTAATTCAACGAATCATATCGTACCACGTCAAGTCAAGTAGATCGTACGGACACGGAGGACTTGCTGCTAGCGTCAAAATTAGGGCTTTGTTTTAACTTTTATGTCTATGAATACGCAAGCAACGTCACTGTGCTTGATCTTTCACTAATTCCAACTCTCGCTCTCTCTCTCTAGGGTTTTCTTACCTTCGAATCCAAACTTTTAAGGTGAATCTTCTCACTTTTTATTGGGTGCTGTTAAACTTGTTCTCGAATACTTTGTCAAGTAATCAAGTTCGATTTTAACATAAGTTTTGTTCTCAATTGTGTTGATTTCAGGTTTTAAGTAATTAACGATGTCGAGACCGGTTTTCGTCGGGAATTTCGAGTACGAGACTCGCCAATCTGATTTGGAACGGTTGTTCTCCAAGTACGGGAGGGTCGAGCGCGTCGATATGAAATCTGGTAAAATAATTTGGTTCTAATGATTTGTTTTTTCATGTATTTGTACACCAGTAACGAAGTAGGTTAATTCTCGATTAGTTAATTGACAAGATTTTTGACACTATAATCTTGTAATTTAGTTCAATTTTTACCCTTAATTGCCGATACTCTCTATCATTCCCTTTGTAGAGAAGGTCCAAGAGACCATTAAATTCCGGCTGCAGTAATGCCTGCTAACTTATTCTATTAGCTGTTAGCTGTCTTACTTTTTGTGGGTCAAATAAACTTGCATGTGTTGAGTACTTTAGTTGAATCATTTAGATAGTTTAGTAGTTTTATTGGGCAGATTTTTTACACTTTAAAGTTCATAGCATTCACTTCGTGTCTTCCTGCCAACTTTAGAAGAACAACAAATGTGTCTGTCCGTCAGACATGCTTTGTTTTGCTGTATCATCTGGAGTTGTTAGCTTGTTTGCTTTGCAGTCCGGGTGCTTTTGTTGATGGTACCTGGTTATGTAATTGTCCTAAGTTTGTACCCGCATGGGTTTGTGTAGTTTGTTTTATTTGGCTTTGCCTTTTCGCCAATTGTTTAGTTTCTCCCTATAATGAACATGGCTTATGCCTTGTCATCCATACATGTATCATGTGTTCCAGGCACATGGGAACCTCAAAATTTCAATTTTTCTGGAGAAAACCTCCGTATTAAGTGTTTGTTTTGACGCAGGAACTTCTACTCAGGGAAATTGAGCTTCTATTTGGGCTCGCCAACTTCTCTGCAAAAAATCTTATTGCAATGGATACTTTCATGCCTGCTTGTTCTCCTTCCATTCTCAGATGGCGTCATCCTGCATTTTTTTCTCACGATCTTCTGTCACTTGCCCACCTCACCACTAAGTATTACATTTCACCAGAATGGTTGGGGTGGGGAGCAATCAAATTATAATGTCATGCCTCTACCATTGACTGGATCAATGAAATCTTTCATGCCATGCCTTCCATTACTGAACTCGTGCTGTCTGAATGGCGAAGCATTCCCAGACCTGAAAATTTGGATTTTAAAACTTTAATATGTCATCATCTTGACTTAGTTGATCATGCAAAGCTCCATCATCTTGACTTAGTTGATCATGCAACGCTCCATCATCTTGACTTAGTTGATCATGCAATGCTCCATCATCTTGCCATCATCTTGACTTAGTTCACCATGCAACGCTCCATAATCCTTATGTTCATCAGCCCTTCTCGTATATGCAGGTCTCGTATATTTTTTAGTTCATGCCAGGAAAAAAAACCTGGATTTGGCTGATGTACTGCAGGTTGTATGGATACAATATCAGTGATTTTCATTTTTACTTCTGCCTCTGAGTCATTGTATTGCAGGGTTTGCTTTTGTTTATTTTGAGGATGATCGAGATGCTGCGGATGCCATTCGTGGTGTTGACAATACTCCATTTGGTTATGACAGGCGCAGGCTGTCAGTGGAATGGGCAAGGGTAAGTTATGGTTCTTTCTAGTAATATTGTGGCTTCAATTGTCACTTGTCCTATGCTTATGTCCTGTCATCCTGATAGATATTGGCATTTTTTGTTGTCATTAATCTTTTGCATGGTTCAAGATCCATAATCTACTTGTATTTATTATTGAATGATAATTCTCTTTCAGGGTGAACGTGGTCGGGTTCGTGAAGGTTCCAAGTCAACGACGAACCAGAGGCCCACTAAAACCTTGTTTGTGATCAACTTTGATACAATACGTACAAGGGAACATGATATTAAGAGACACTTCGAACCTTGTGGAAATGTTGTTCATGTCCGTATCCGACGAAACTTTGCATTTGTGCAGTTTGAGACACAGGAGGATGCAACAAAGGCGCTCGATGCAACAAATAGGAGGTCTTATAATATGCTTTTTTTTGTTATGTTGTTATTGTTATTGTGGTGTGCTGCTCCTAACATACTATTATGCACTTTTACAGTAAGTTATTGGACAGAGTTATTTCTGTTGAGTATGCACTAAAGGATGATGGTGAAAGGGATGACAGAGATGATAGTCCTAGAAGAGGTCATGGTAGGCGTAGGGATAGTCCATATAGAAGGTCTCCTAGTCCCGCTTTTCGGCGGCGACCCAGTCCTGAT
Organism: Acer negundo; assembly: GCA_035582765.1. Classification (NCBI taxonomy): domain Eukaryota; kingdom Viridiplantae; phylum Streptophyta; class Magnoliopsida; order Sapindales; family Sapindaceae; genus Acer; species Acer negundo. The sequence continues at coordinate 27,408,726 of CM069236.1, forward strand.
TATGGTCCAACTCGCAGCCCAGTTTATGATAGGCACACTGGTCCAGTGTATGAAAGGCGAAGGAGTCCTGGTCCAGCTTATGACAGGCAGAGGAGCCCTGATTATGGGAGGCATAGGAGTCCTGAGCATGGTAGATACCGCAGGTAGTTTTTTAGCAGCCAAGTGTTTGTGCAACCTTTTTTGGCTTATGCATTTTGTAACCTCTTTTCCTTTCTGAATCTCCTTCAACAGCCGATCACCAGTTAGAAGGTCAAGAGCTTGAAGAATCATCTGCTTGCTGGGAAGAAGTGTGCTCAACTCTCGACATGTTTACTTTCGTGCTGTCTGTAGTAATTTTACTGCATAGAAGTAGCATTTTACAATCTAGGTTATCATTTTATTTCTTGTACAAGTATGTTTTAGTTATGGTTTCTCAGGATTGCAGTAGTCAGTAATTGAAACTTTCAATCTTATGTAGTTATGTCTGAATTGAACAATATGGTAGTACTCACAGATGTGTATTTATCAATCTCCTGAGACTATTAATCAAGTTATTATTCAGTCAGCCCACCGGTTTACTAATCAGTATCACTATGGTATATGATTTTAAAGTAGTTTTACTTTGAAAATCAATATCCGTTTTTACTCAAGTGGATAATTTCTCAGTTTTGATTTTTAGTTTGCTTGATCTGCCTATGCAAGTCGTTTGAACTCCTTTATGCTCAGTATGTGAACTCATCTTTGCCAAACACTGTTTACCCAGCTTGTGAGGTCTGTCTCCTAGGCCATTCTTAATAAGTGATATTAATCTAATTACAGCCCCAAGGGGTTGGCCTAACGGTTATGGTAAGCTTGTAATGTGTGGTTAGACGTATGGTTATAGGTTTGATTCCTCCTAGTGTCAAATTCTTGGGGCCAGCCCCCAAGGGGGACGGGTATATGAATTGGATGGTTTCCAAGTCAACGGTTCGAATCCTACTTAGTTATCCATCAGCATCTTTGTGAGACTAAGGATGTGAGTCAGGGTTTTTTATGTATCCTACTCCGTGAATACATATCATGATGAGTCATGCAGTTGGGGAGGGGAGGATAGGTAAATAGTTGCTGCCAGGTATGCTGATTTGTCAAATCGTAGATGGTTGGTATGCTAATGTGGCGTTATTCACCAGATTGCCTTGAATGTGTAATTTGTCATTGAATGCTAATCAGGAAAGCGTCAACGTTCAATTGGTGGCATCATAACGTATAATTATCAGTGGTTGAGGCAATGAGGCCTGCTCTTAATTAAACGTTGGAAATAAATGCATAAGGAGTAGAAAACGAATTCATTTTTGCTCACCCTTCTTTAAAAGGGTAAGTATTATCTCCATCCCCACATATTTGACATGTGTTAATTTATTAATTAAGGTTAACAGCTACATGTCAACACGTGCGGAGGGGGTGAGAAAAATGAACTTAGAGAAAACTGTACCTGTTAAGCTGTTGATCGCAGTTAGGCTGTTTTTTTTTTCCTATGTTATTAATTTGTTAAAAGATGCGAACTTAACATTTTATCAATCAATTATTTAATATTCTCAGCAATAACTCAATTCATACAAGATCACAAACTCATGAAAATAGCAGTAGTGAGTACAATAAAGTGATCAAGGTAAGGATTTGTTGAGTTGCTGCTCAAGTGCCTTTTCAAGCCAAGACTCAGCATCCTGCATCATTCCAGGGCTAAGTCTGACCATCAAAATACAGAATTCAGTCTCGCTGAGTGCTCCGTCTCCGTCGAGGTCTCCTTCTCTAACCATGGCTTCTGCATCTTCTTTGCTCATCCCCTCCATCCCCAAAAGTGCTGAATTTTGCTTTAGAGACTCCGGCGTTATGAGCCCCCTATCCAGGTCCGATAGCAGCCTAAACCCCCCACATAATTCGGACACAAAAGCCTCTACATCAAGCTTCTCAGCCATCACTGGTAACAAATCCTCATACTCGCTCGCCGTCGCCGCCGCCGTTGCCATCGTTTTTGATGAGTTTTGTTTACCCTCCATACTTTTGATGATGGAAGAAATGATCACTGTATTGAAAACAACCTTATGTTAACAATGGGGAGATATGCAAATGAGTTAGGGATGACTTTATAAGCATTTAAAAAAAAAGTGTCAACTTAAGAACTATATGGTGAGGTAGTCAATTGCGTGTGTGTGTCACTTTCATAATCAAGTTTTGGCTTAGACTTTGTATTCTTGATCTCAGCCGTCCGATTTGTATTATTGCAAAGGCTCATGACACTACAGGCTGTTCCAAAATATTTGGATAGTTTTCTTTAAATGAGATCAAATCAAATAGGAGCTGAAAAATTGGACGTCTTGATCAATTACAAATTAACACGTGTATGATCTACAATTCTCCAACTATATCTATCTATGATATTGCCACCACATACTATACAAATTCTTTTTGGTAGAAAATTGAATTATTTTATTCCAATAAAACAGTTTCTACTTTCCTGGAAGGTGCTATTGTTATTGTTATGAGGAATGGGATTTTTCGTAATCTTTATAAGAGTAAAAGAGTTGGATGGACTCTGAAGGAATTGCTTAAATTGTCCAGAGTTTGTGTTTCTCAGAAAGTTCCTATTCTCTTTCTTTGTCAACGTGATATTTGGATTCTTGTCTTTTTTTTTTTTTATCAATTATTATCAGCCGTCCGATATTTTAAATTAAACATAATCAGACAAAAAATAAGGCTCCAGGCTCCGGCCCTGGCCCAATAAATGGTGGTGGTAGTTTCCTTTCACATGCATTCATGTGTTGTACATATCTGTGATCTATCTATCTTTGTTTATAGCTTAATTGGATGGATGCTTATCTAAAAACAGAAAGAGAAATTGGTTTAGGGTTTTTTATTTTTTTTATTATTTTTAAATTCAATGAATTTGGATATTGATCGTCTGGACTTTTTAAACCTAACTTGCCTTTCGTTTGGGGTTAGAAAATTAAGACAAAGAACAACACTCCAAGTTTAATGGAATTTCTTTTTTTTTTTCAAACGGTACTATAATTGTAACATTTCTTTGAATTTATACCGTTCCATGAAAACCATTCGTATCTACATTCACGAGGGTAGTGATTTTGACGAAAAAGCATATACACAATGGTGTTTTTTTTTATTTATTTATAAATAATTAAAATGTGCACTAGGTTAACTTTTTTATATACAATAACTATAAATTATGTTTTAAAGAAAAGAAATCAGATACAATATAAATTGATTTAGTGGTATGTCACCTCATACTTACATCATTGGAGTTGTGAGATTGAATCATAATCCCTTTCATCAAGCTTTAAATTAAATGTAGTAGCTAAAAAAATTTATGAGTTATGAGTCTTCTATAAACAATATTTATATCTCTTTAATTTGGAGGGACCTTTGTGATGGTGAAGTCTAATGCCATAATAACTTGGAAGATAGAGTTGATTTATTTTTCATAATTATTAATAGGGGGTGTGACAACCCTCTCACCCTGCCAAGCCAGGTTTTAAATGGTTGATGGAGTTTTTAGGTAAAGACTAAGACCACACTCAAAAGTGTAATGAGAGAGGTAACTCTTTATCAAAGGTCTTGCATTAGGGTTTAGCTACTATACATGTTATTGTTATTTATTGTTGGGTTAGGTTATATCAATTCAAATTTCTGATTCAATTTTTTGAAATCAATATCTCAACCAGAGTTAATATAGTCTGACCCTTTATTGTTACATGTTTTTTTTTATTTTTTTTATTTTAGAGGTATTACATTAATTCAAGGTTTTTTTTAGGGAGGGATCACTCGAACCAACAACCTTATGATTGCATGTGTGAGTGGTTTACTACCGAACCAACCTCATTTTGTCGGTTACATAGGTTTGTTGTTAGTTATTGAATATCAATCTAAAAGGTTTATAAAAATCAAAGATTTGAAAATTTAAAAAAATAAAATAAAAACTAAAGGAAATACTTCCCTCTCTTAAGTCATAACTACATCCGTGTCTAATAGGCAATAGCTAAATCTCTTGTATAAATGATGGGATTTTGATATAATGTACTAAATAATGAAAATTAATATAGGGCATGAAAGGTCCCAATCACAACGTAAAATATATGTCTTAGTGGGTTATAGACAGAGAGAAATGATGGAGAAAAGGATAATTAAAGGAAGCTTTGTAGTATATCCATCAAAATGATGAAATGACCTAATGTTTTCAACTTTAAATCGAATGATTACAAACGGAGAAAAGTTTAATTTTTTTTCTTTCTAACTTTTACTAACATAGCCTTTGAATGATTAATGAATATGCAAAAGCTTTAAATAGACTTTAAAAAAGTGGTAGGAGAACTTAATCATTAATGTTTTTTTTTTTTTTAAGGGATTATTGGCACCAGTCCCCCTGAACTTTACGTGAGTTTGTATTTTACCTTATGAGTTTTTTTTTAGACGTTAAACCCCCTGAACTTTCATTAATTGGCAAAACATGAATGTAAATACCCCCTCAAACAGGCGTTGAGGGGGAGCAATAAATCAAACTATCTGTTGATTAATGAGAGTTCATGGAGTTTAACATCTAAAAAAAAAAGTTTAAGGGGTAAAATGTAAACTCACGTAAAGTTCAAAGAAACTAGTGTCAATAACCCTTTTTTTTTTTTAATACAAATTTATCTTCCTTTAATTTATAGAGCGCCACGTATACTAATTAGTTCAACAAGTAAGTTCTTCAATCGCTGTATGAAAAGTCTTGGATCTTACTTGTACAATATGATTTTTTTGATTATATTTCGTTATCCAGTTTGTAGTAACATTAAAAATTTAAGATTTTTTCGACATTGGCAGAATAATACAGCTAAATTGTTATAGTATTTCCAAACATGTGCCCAACTTTTGTACATAGTGAAGATTATATGTAGTAGCTTAAATTAATCACTTGAAAACAATTCTTCAATACAACAATATGAACAGGTTTAAGTTGGCTACCAATTTTCCTTAACAATCTTGAATTTTTCGAGCACGATTTTGCCTTCCTTGTACTTCTGAGAATCCTCGTAAGCTCGTTCGTACTTCCAACCCAAGACTTGTCCACAATCAGAGCAGGAAACATCAGCAATCGTGTGGAGACCGGTGATGAGGTGCCGGTCCTGTTTAGGCCCCTCAACTATGTTCATAGCATGACTAAAAAGAAAGGCTCGTCCATTGCTTGCCTATGAATAAATCAGATTCATATCCAGGAATATTAATCATAAAAACAAGAATTTGGAGAGTTCGTTCACCTGAAAAGCTTTAGAGATAATATCATCGTGACGCGATACAGGATTCCGGCAATTGAAGCAGCTGTAAATTCGTGGTCCGGTCGAATCCTCCATTTGAAGAATCCGATCATAACATCAATAGCATACCAGGTATTCTCCAAGCAGAAAATCAGGTGACCTTTGAATCAGAATTTTTTGCTTGGAAACAAACATGAACAACAAACACTAGACATTGTGAATTGTGAGGCCGATTTATGATTATTGATTGATATATATTTTAATCAAAAGATAAAGATTGAGATTAGTGATTGAGTGAAGATTCCAAACAAGAAATTAGAAATTAGAAATCACTCAATCACATTAAATTAAATTAATTAAACAAATGGTGTTGAAAATGACAGGATTGGGTCAATAGTGAGTATGATTACAAAGGAGGGTTTGATTAAAAAGTAAAATACTTATGATTATTAAATTTTAGGCAAAAATAATAGTAATGAATTTTTTTAAAACACGATGGTCCTTTGTTTACGTTGACCAAAATATTTAAAATCTCTGGTTTAAAAATGAAACAGAGAAAGAAAAAAGAAAACCAGTAAAACAAATCAAAAGCAAAGAATTTTCATTATGATGCTGTCTTTTGTGTTTGTTTTGTATATCATAAAATATTTGTTTGGTTTTGATTAAGGAGAGTAATTATATCTTTCCTTCTTTATTTTTTTCAAGGAAAGATCAGATAAATGTAAAGCTCAACTTGATTAGATTACAAAATTAGGAATTTACTGTGTTTAGAGATAATTTTGGGAGTATTGTTGATGATGCTGCAGGACTTAGGGTCCGATTAGAAGAGTTTCTCAAGTAGATCTTTTTTTTTAGTTGATTTTTTTTGTAATAGATTATTTAATTGAAAGTTATTGGTCGTTTAATTGCCAATTAAAAAATAGTCTTTTTAATGATAAAATTACAAAAATACTTAAACAGATATCAAATTTTTTTAATCATCCAAACACTCTACCGAATGACAACCGAATGATAAAAAAATAATAATTAAAAAAGATAAATGTAAAGCTCAACTTGATTAGATTACAAAATTAGGAATTTATTGGGTTTAGAGATAATTTTGGGAGTATTGTTGATGATGCTGCAGCTGTTGTTTTTGTTGGCTCTGTTTATGGCCGTTGATATGGGTTTGCTGCCTTTGTGTGTCGAATCAGATGCCTTGGGGGCGGTCAGATTGTGCAATGGTGATGATTTTTCAAAGGGAGATGTAGACAATGTTTTTCATGACATTAAGGGGGTATTTGTTTTTCACAACTTATATCTTAATTTCATTTAGGACTTAGGGTCCGATTAGAAAAGTTTCTCAAGTAGATCTTTTTTCTAGTTGATTTTTTTTTGTAATAGATTATTTAATTGAAAATTATTGGTCGTTTAATTGCCCATTAAAAAAGAGTTTTTTTTAATGATAAAATTACAAAAATACTTAAACAGATATCAAATTTTTTTAATCATCCATAGAACAACCTTTTTAATCATCCAAACACTCTATCGAATGACAATCGAATGATAAAAAAATAATAATTAAAAAGACTATTTTAGCCAATAGATAAACTCTTCCAAATGAGCACTTAAATTAAATGGCTTATGTTGTTTGTTTTAGTGACTTAAATCTTAAATTAAAATTTTAAATAAAATAATAATAAAATAAAATAAAAAACCTCTTATATGTCTTGTTATGCTAGGGCTACAAACATCTCTGTTAAGTTTGTTCCTAGACTTTGTAACAAAGTGGCTTAAAGCATTTTCAATGGTAATGTAGATTGCATTTAAAAAAATGGTGATATGTCAACATTGTCAAACCAATTGCTTCAGATGTTAGATGTGGTATGTAACTAAACTTGATAGACATCCAAATAAAAAGTGGTCTTTAATGCTTCACTCGTAAAATATATGTTTTTAATGACATGTCAATTTATTATTGGTCTCCTTAAATATACTTTAGAATTGTTAAATAAAATAAAGTAAAAGACAAGAATGATTGCTGATTGGGTCAACAAGACGGCCGTCCAACAGACCGTCTGAAATCAGAGAGTCATATTGATAACCTTTAAAAAAAAAGTTGTCACCTCAATTTGAAGTTGTACTATAAAGTTTGCATTGGAGATGGATTTTTTAACAAAATTGATGTACATCTTACGTGACATCTAATTTTTTCACAACCCACATTAGCATTGGAGATGCTCTTAGGGTACGTTTGGTGCACCGAATTGTATTGGATTAGGAGTTTAAAATATATTAGAATAATGCAATACAATATTTTGTTTGTTTTGCACTGTTCACTATATTGTATTAGCTAATGCATTTTAATTTGTCTAATACGGTGGATATCGTATTAGCTAATATAGAGTAGAGATGTTGTATTAATTAATACAACATAATACAATCTAATACAAAATATCACCAAACACAGGATTGTATAAGAATAATACATTCCAATACAATACAATCCAATTTAATACGATCCAATCTAATACAATACAGCGTACTAAACGAGCCCTTATAGTGCTGACTATTTTGCTATTCTTTGGACGATTCTAAATTTTGGTTTGTTTCTGTTTCCTTTTGGAAGAGTTTCTTAATTAGATCTTCTACGGAAAGATATTTTAAAGGAAAGTTGTTGGTCGTTTGGTTGTCAATTAAAAAAAAAAAAACTTTTTTAATTATAAGATTACTAAAATACTCAAACAAATATTAAATTATAAGGTTATATCGAAGATTTTAGTGTTATTAAAAAAAACTCTAAAAGATCTACTACAAGAAGATTTAAATTGGAGATTTTTCTAGTACACATAAAACTGTTTTTATAATCGCCCAAACGATCTACTGAATAACAATCAAACAATACAATAAAATTTAAAGAAACTCTTTTAACCGGTAGCGAACCTCTTCCAAACGAGCACTTAAATTGTTGGTCAATTCCGATTTGTATAATTCTTCTTTAGTCGAATAAAGTCCTTTTTTCTTTCGGAAAAAAAAGAAGTTAATAATTTTTTTTTTGGAAATTAAAAAAAAAAAATTTAAGATTTTATTTGGAAAATAATAACAATAATAATGAAATCTTGCCAGTCTTTAGTCAGTGTCAAATGGGCCGGGTCATCCATACCCTGGCTCAGTGTCATAAAACTGGATCCAGATTCCAGCCCAACCAAAAAGAGACATAGTAATAGGGGTACAAATTAAGATACACAAAAAAATAAGGGGGTTTAAGACTAAAAATCATTAAACCCTAATAAATAAATAAATAATAATAAATAAAAAAAAGAGGAGCAAGCGACTCCGACTCAGGCCTCAGCAACGGAAACCGAAGGAGGTCGAAGAAGGGTTTAGCAAACCGCAGACAAATCTCGATTTATTGCTTCTTCGCGTACGTATACGAGAAGGAGATGGAATTTTGCCCGACATGTGGTATTATGCTGCAATACGAGTTGCCATCCATGGATCGTCCTTCTAGATTCGCCTGTGCTTCATGTCCCTACGTCTGTAACATGGAGACCAGAGTGGGTTTTTTTTTTTTTATAATTTTTTTTTGTTATAATGTTATAGGCAATTGTTGAGTTAACGATGATGGTGTGTAATATTTTGAAGGTTAAACTTAAGCGAAAGCAAGCTTTGGGTAAGAAAGAAATCCAACCAATTTTCACTCAAGATTCCATGATGGAGGGCCCTCAAACCGAAGGTGTGTTCTTCTTTTGTTCTGTCAAAAAAAAGAAGAAGTTTTTTTCCCTTTGTAAAATCACTGATTTTAGATTGATAATTTTATTTTTAAGTGGTTTAAGTTTTTAACAATGTTTGTTTGGATTTTTGGGCATGGCTTAATTATTTATTATTAGAATTTCCATTCATGATTGTTCATGCTTCTTGATATTTTCTTTACTGTCTTATTTTTACCAAGAGTATTTTTCTTTTTCTATAGGTTGGAGATGGAATAGAATTCCATGTAAAATGCTAACATTTTTCGTTCTGATTTGAATTCCATGTAAACCATGATTCTTTATGGTTTTAAGTTTTCAATTTCTTCATAAATGTAAGTTTTTGAGACATTTGGGTTAATACCAGATGTTAACTATCACTGGTGACTTCTATAGTTGTTGTTAGAAAAATTGCTATATTTCATTTATAGGTGTATGAAGAATGAACAAGTAATCACTAGAGAATAGAGACAACGAATGGATTTCTCTGAGTCTACTTATATTATTATTATTATTATTATTATTATTATTATTATATGATACATTTGAGAAGCTATTAGCCCAACAAAGTTAAGCTTAGAAGTTAGAACTATAGTGGTGATGGGTGAATTTTCGTATTACAGAAGTCGTTTTTGTATTTGATTCATCGTCATTTGTTTTCAAGTTCTGAGTTCATGCTTCAAGTGGTTGTTATAATCATTCCTGGTTTTACGAGATAATTTTTAATCTAATTTCTTTATCAGCTGAGTGTTAAATTGTTTCAATTTTTGTCGCTGTTCTTTGTGGATGATCTCTCTTCGTTTACCCTGTTTTTTTTTTTTTTTTCCCCGGTAGTTACATGCCCTAGTTGCAAGTTCGGGAAGGCTGTTTACCATGAACTTCAGACGCGGTCAGCTGATGAGCCGATGACAATATTTTACATGTGTGCAAATAGGGATTGTAAACACAGGTGGAATGAATGAGAAATGTGGAAACAAATGAGAGGGATGTTGATTGTTTCTCATTTGAATTTCCCTCTCATGACTTTCTGACTTTATACAATCTAGTAATTTGTTCTGATTTAAGTCTTGTGATCATCTGTAATTGTACCCGTTTCTATCTTCTTAATGAACTACTTACTTTCTTTCTAAAGAGTAAATTTGAAGATGAGTTGATTTCAATATTCTAAAGTTTAAATGTACTACAATATTCTAGAAGTCAATGAAACCCAACTCTATGACTTATCCAATCCATAGAAGTAATATGAAGATTTGTAAGAATATTCATAACAAATTGTATTTGAAAACATAGTACAACAATTAGGTACAAAGATGTTAAAAAGGAGCCACCAAATTCTAGGAGTTGAGTTACAAGCCATAAATGGGCAGTAAGTATCACCAAAACTAATTATCTACATGCATTTATGTAAAAGATCAATAGGAAACTTGGCATCCAAGCCACAAGTCCAAAGGATGACGACTTGCATAAAAAAAGAGTCGAAACCTGATACTGGGGGTTGTCAATGGAATGATGATATAAACAATGAAATAAAACCTGAAAAAAAGAATTGACTCAATCAAATGCATTTTGATCAATTAATAGCTAGCTTCTTCTTTGCCATCCATCTCTTTCTTGTAGCCTCCATTGCCTCTTCTCTCTTCTTCAAAAGTTCTTGAAACCAACGGTGATATTGAGCTTCAATTGCGTTAAGTTCCTGCCTAAGTTCATCCAAATCTTTGTCAACCAAGGACTGAGATGAACAGCTGCTTCTCAAGCTCATTACTCCGCTTAAGTGAGGGAACGACACTCCTGAATTCTTCACTTGTTCATTATTCAATAAGATGCCTTCATTGCTATAGTGCCTTTGCGATTTGTCATCATCATAATACATATCCTCAAATTCAGAAGCATAATCGCTCAAGTATTTAGAGCTTTCATCAATATTGGAGTCACCTGATTCAGATGCTTTATCGTTTTTAGTGGAAGCATCTTCAGCGATAACATATGAAAAATATGAAGCATGTGATTCGAGATCTTCCAGATTAGCCAAACTTGGAGAAGAAGGATAGTTAACATAGGACATAGGTGTTAGTGTACTCATGTTTTCTGCTTGGGTTGTTATAAAACCTTGTTGAGGACTTGTAGCAAGTGTAGAGATACCATCTTGCTCAGTCATCAACTCTGAATGAACACTAGTTAGCATTGCATCCCATGGGTATGCCATTGAGGTTTTGCCATCTCCAAGTGGGGATTCACAATAGAAATTTATACCACACGAGGAACGATCAAATGAGGGCTTCCAACCAGGCAGAAGTTTCATTATCAAATAATCGATGAATTCAGCTATGAAGGCCACATCATGATTCGCCAACTCTAGTTGTTCAACCATCTCAGCAGCCACTGATACAGCAGTATCACTATCTATATAAAAAAGAAAATGTATATTCCTCACGCGGCCTGCTAGCAGAAAAAAAGAAAGAGAGAAAATAACATGTTATACACAATTAGAAAAAATACTTAAAAGATAGGTCAGCATTTCTAATGCAATCTCTGTCTTACCGAATGAGTCAGCAATACGCAGAGTCAATGATATCGAGTTGTCATCATTTTTCTTCCCTCTCAGTCTAAACTCATTGTTCTTATGTGTCCTCAGAAATTCCAAAACTTGACACACTGGACTTTCATTGTTGCTTCCTGTAAATGTGCTTCGAGATAACTGCTTATAGTCGGTATCTATATCCATGGACAGAGGTCCAGGTTTTGGCAAATTTAGCACTTTCAGATTTTGGTGTGGTAACTGTAAAGGGTCCCGCATTGGTTCCTTTGGATTCTCGACTTGAAGAAATGGGTCTATCAGAAGATCTTTTGCAGACAACCTCTCAGAGACTGGAACCAGGCATTTCTCAATGAACTCCTTAATTTGAGGATCACTCACCTTCGCAAGGGAAGCAGGTTTAATGCCCTGCAACAGAATAACAACAGAATGAATCAACGTGTACTTTCAAGGAAAAGAATTTCAACATAGAAAGCCCCCCCGTAGATGATAGACGATAACCAGGCAATTGGTTTTCTTACAGAGGTAACCTTCTTATAAATTTGTGCTGGATTTTTGCATTCACTATAAGGATACTCAAAAGTAACCATCTCCAACATGCACATCCCAAAAGAATATACATCGACAAGTTCATTATATTCCTCCTCATAAAGCTCCGGAGCCATAAATTCAGGTGTCCCTGGGATAAAGAAAGTAAAAGCTCAGTACTTCTCATAGAGCCAATGTAACCTAAAATACAGCGTTTGAAAAAAAATTAACAAGTTACCAATAACACTTTTAGCCGTAGACTTCTGCATGACAATTGCCAATCCCAGGTCTCCAATTTTAACTTCTCCATGATTGCCATTAACAAATATATTGTCACATTTTAAGTCTCTGTGGATAATAGGTGGGTTGTGACCGTGAAGATGGACTAAACCGTGGAGAACCTGCCTAGCCCAGTTCTTTATGACCTTCATATCGACACTTTTATGCTTCTTACGATATCTAATAACGAGAAGGTATACAGTTACTTCAGATGCTCACAATAACAATTAAAAGAATTTTATTTTATTTTATTAAAAAAAAAAAAGAGCAAGAAAACATACTGCCTCAGACTCCCAGAAGTGAAGAGCTCAGTAATCAAGTTAACAGTTTTCTTCTTGTCATCCACCCATGATTTATAGAACCTAATGATGTTTTCATGTTTCAATGATTTGAGCAAATGAACCTCTGAATAGAGTTTCTCCAAATCATCTGGCGATCGCAAGACAACATCAATCTTCACCAGGCTCCAAGCAACTTCTATTCCATCAACTTCATCAAATGCCTTGTAACTGCAAAAGGGTATTAAAGAATCAGAACGAAAACCAACATTAACAAGCAGATCAGGACAGAGAGTGCAATAAAAAAAGAAGAGAGATATAAGTTTAGAAAGCATACACAGTCTTAAAAGCACCCTTGCCCAACACCTCATCAGACTGTTCAAAATTAAACAAATTAAAAAATAAAATAAAAATCGTGACCCCAGAGGCCCCGAACAGAAAACAAACCAAAGAGATAATCGCCAAACAAGACACGTAGATTGTCGTTTGAAATTATATAAAAACAAACAAACAAACATTTGGCGGTTTCCAATATTTGAAAAGGTAAAAATCCTGTTTTTATATAAATTTCAAATGTTTGAATACTCAATCGTAAAACGAATAGCAACAATTTTGCATACCCTAACGTATCGACCGGTGGGATCTTTCTCTAAGAAATCGGGCTCGTTCTCAGGAGGCGGTGATTTGCGAGACGTTCCATGCTTCGTTGGTTGCATCAAACCGGCGGCGGTAACGGGATTCATTACTGCCAAGAACGGAACAGCAGCAAGCGAGAAGACAAAGGAAATGAGGAGTCGAATGTAATAAATATTGTTTTTGTAATTCAAAAACGATGAGAGTAGAGGAAGGATCAAATTAGCAGCCGTCGCTGGTAGGGCACCACCGGTATTGTGGGGACAAAACAACCACGCAGCTGCTGATCGAAGAAGAAGAAGGGTCCAGAGGTAGTGGAGAAGGAATCGAACGCGGATCTCAATCGGATCCGGCATTCGACAACTACTATTACGACAAAGCTTAGTTTTTGAGGCAATGAACCTGGATAATTCATAACCCCAATTTCCATTCCACGATTCAAAACTCTCATTTCTCAAATCACATCCAACACCACACAATTTTTCAATAACATCTTTCTCTTTCTCATCAATCTGAAAGAAAAAAAATTTCAAATTAATAAAATAGATAAAAATTTGAAATTTCAAGAAAGGAAGGAGAATTGAAAGGGAAATTGTTGGGTTTTGTTTGTGAGAAGAAGAAGGAAAATGAAAGAAAATGCGATTTTGGATTTAAAAATGATGAAATGAGAGGAGAGGGAGATGGGAGTTGTTGAGATTTTCGTTTAAGAAAGACAAAAATGGTTAGATGCGGAAAACAAGGCGAAAACGGAGATTCGTACGGTCTGAACTCATAAACCAGCACGCTTTCTTCATTTGTTTGCTTGAATTTGTAACAAAACGACAACGTTTTTTTCAAACCGCCAATTGTAACGACTTTTGTTTTTGGGTAACAAATGGTTGTTGGGGCGTGACGCTGAAACAGGGACGGATCAGGAATTTCATTTAGGGGTGCACCATTAAATAATAATAAAAATGATATATATTTTTTAACAATTTAAAGTGTGTTCACCAAAAATGAAATATCACTAATTTATAAAGGGCATACCCGTGCCTATAAAAAAAAACTTGTTTAAACAAAACTTTTGAATATATAGATTCATATAATTTTTCAAATATAGTTACAATGGGTGGTTTCATCTTTTGAAAATGTTGTCATTATCAATATCATTAGATATGTCTTTTTTTATATAAACAACCAAATTATTATTCGTCAATTGATCTCTCATTTTTTATAATATTCATAACTTAAAATGATATCTCATAAGTAGCAGTAGCAACCGATAAAATCAATGCTAATGTCAAAAGCAAGTAAACCAATAGAAATATCTTGTCTTCTTATTGACAACCATCATTTTTGAACAAGTCACGAACCAAACATGTATACATCACATTTTATTATTTTATTCTAACTCTGTTACAATAGAAGTCTATTTTTTATGCATCACATAATAAATAATTCATTAACACTTTTAAAGGTTTCAAGCAATTATGTTATAATACATAATTAGTAGTTTAATATGAGTAAATATTACATTTTTCTACTCTTCATTTTGAACTTTTACATATCTTATTCCCAAGCTTTCATGGTCCACAACCTTCTAGTAACAAACATTTCTATTATATAATTTGCCAAATGCCAATAGACCAAATACATGAGTTTTAAATTTTTATTATATTCAATTACACAATAGAAAACAAAAGGATAATAAATGATGAAAGAGAAAAAATGAATTAGGATCAATGGATTACTATTTACTTGTAAAGAGAATATATAAAACATTCTAAATTTACAATTGATCTTTGATTTTAGAACAAAAACTCCAATTTGTTTTTGTTTTAATTCGGGTTATAAAGGTAGACTAGTGAGTGTTTGAAAGTTTTTTTGGTTTTTTTTTTTGTTTTTTACTTAAATTTGAGAAAAAAGTAAAGTGGAGAATTGCACATCACCTCTTAATAGAGATGGTTGTGCACGCGCCTCCCTTCCACATCTAGTGATTAGAGGTGTCCTACCGTGTGTATTTTATAAGGATGTGTGAGGAGTTTTCTCTTGGTTTCTGAAAATAACCTTCTTTTCAATTGTGAGAGTTGTAGTCCATATATAACCTTTCTCCGATAATTGGAGTAGTATTCCAAACACTGTATATAGAGTTTAATTAATCTCACTAAATCCCAACCGCAGTTGTATTTAAAAAAAACAAAAAGTAAAGTGAAAAATTTATTGGGCGGAGCCGCAGAGGAAGAGGAGGAAGAATAAAGTGAGAATTGTGAGTTTTTAATGTTTTTGTTGCGGGTCCCCTTGTTTGACTTTGTGGCTGTTAAACTTAATAAAAAAAATTTTATACAAATTTTATATTGTTTTAAAGTTGAAAACATCGTTCCATTCTTTGTTCCAGAGTTTTATAGGAACATTTTAACAGATAAAAAAAGCTTAAATTTTTTTTTTTATGAATCTGAAATTTGAAGGGGGCAGCTGACCCTGCTCGCCCTTACCTCCCTCCGTCCCTGCCGGCCTGAAACCATGTAGTATGTAAAAGTCCAAAGAGAATGAGGCTTCCTTGAACTTCTTTTGTTATGCTGGAATCAACTCAACTTGAGTTTTACAAAATAAAATGGCCATTATTTATTTATTTTTATGTATTAAAGTTTGATACTCATTGGATCAGGGGTCTACCGGGACCGGTAAGATCAACCCTTATAAGTACGATTTGAAAAACAACTCCTACCACCATAAAGGAGGGAGATGTCTTCTCACATTTTGTGATTTTATAGATAAATATAAGACTTGACCTCATATTATAGATGTGAAAAGAAAATACATAAAAAGGATCATTTAAATTGTTATATAATTTTTAAATTTTGGAAGAACTTTTACTAAATACTTATTTCTGTAAAAAAAAAAAAAATAGAAATTATAAACAAGATTATTTGTCACGTAATAGTAGAAGAATAAAATTTACATTCCTTTTATATTTTTCTTCGATCTATTGATGATATTAACAACATATCTCACTAGTTTGTAGAACAATTTAAACAATTTTTTTTCATGTGTTTAGACTTTAGATTAAACATAAAGCCAAAAATTACAGTAAACAACCTATAACCTATTTGAATCTTTTCCAACCTAAATAAAATGTACAAGATGTTATATTTTTATACGCGCAGATTCTGTCAACAAGGTTTCGTGGTGTAGTTGGTTATCACGTCAGTCTAACACACTGAAGGTCTCCGGTTCGAACCCGGGCGAAGCCATTTTTGACCGTTTGTGTTTTTTAAAACTTTGTAAACAATTTCACTTTAGTCCCATGTTTGTGTGTTTTGTTTTGGTGACCCCTAAATTATCATAAATTCATCATTTCTGTCAATGTAAATCTGTAGTCCCCTCCCCCCCGCCCTTTTTTTTTGGCTAATTGGTACAGATGCCCCCTGGACTCTTCAAAATGTTGCACTATGCCCTCTATACTTTTTTTTTCAACACTAAACCCCCTGAACTCTCGTAAATTGGCAATCGTTGAAGGAATCTGCCCCCTGGTATAGTGCAAATTCGGTCATAGTTCAGGAGGCATCAATGCCAATTACTCTTTTTTTTTCCTTTTTTTTTTTCTTTTTTGTTTTGTTTCCGCGACCCCTTTAAATCAAATTTAACCGTTTTACCCTAGTAATAGGATATTGATGTTAAAAAAAACGTATTTTTTCTAATTCTGACACCTATTTGTATCTCTTAATTTTTGACGTATATGTGTCTAATTAAATAATATAAAAGATAAAAATTTATAAAATAATATAAAATATATATTAAAAAAATTAAAATGGTGAGGCCACGGAGGCCTCTTCCTACGTTGAAGACTTCGTCCGGATCTCGCCGGCCTATTCTATACTATTTCTTTTTTCTATTATCTATTTACATTTTGAATTATATAAAATATTAAATAAATTTTTTTGATATATATATATATATATATATATATCATTTTGTTTATTTTGTCAATTTTAATTATTAACAATTTTTACTTTTATTTTAGTTTTTAAATATGTACAATTTCGTTTCATTTTTAGTCGACTAATTGTTTCCTAAGATTATGTTGTCAAATTTTTAATATTTAATGTTTAATTTGTTAAGTAATTATTTTTAAGAATTTTTTATATTATTTTATTTTATTTTGTTACCATCACTATAAGTTTATTTGTTATAAGTTTGACCTTTGACAAGATGAGGTTGGTCTATCTAAAGCCCTTCACACCCACACTACGAGATTGTAGGTTCGGGTCTCTCACCCCTCCTTCATAAAATCTCAAACCATTGTAATATTTTTTGGGTGCCGATATTGTCACTTATAAATATGATAAGCACATCCATATATTTAATAAAAAAAAATATTAAATATAAAAATATCCCAATATAAATTTACCATTAAAAACAAATTAGTTTAGTTAAAAATAAACAAAATACTGTGTATACCCATCAGTTACACAAATATCTTCAACTATATCAATTTATTAAAATAATAATAATAATAATAATAATAATAATAATAATAATAAATAAATAAATAAATAAATAAAATATAACCCTAATTATATTTCAAGTATCAAATTTTTTATGGGTATAAAGAAAAGAGGGGAATTGGCTATCAAAATACATTGGTCTCTAAATATGCATATTTGGGGAATGGGGATGGATATAGGTCCCCCCCCCCCATCCTCACCCCTAATTCTCCGTTTTCTCCTTTTTTCTCTATTTCTCTATTTGACTAAAATTTACAAGTTAAACTAAAAAAATAAACATTTCATTGCAAATACAATAATAATAATAATAATAATAATAATAATAATAATTAATACATTTTATATAAAATATGTATATATACTTAGGGAGTTAGGGTTTTCAAAGAATAAAAAAAAATTAAAAAAATATATTATAATTATATTTATATGTTTAGGGGAAATGGGGAAATGTGGATGGGGGACCTCCCCCCAATCCCAATCCCCATCCTCATCCCCATTGTAATAGTATTAATAATGTTTATTGAAAAGAGGTAGAATTATTGTTGTCTTTTAGTGTATAGTGACAATTAGAGATGCACATTTTTCTCCGGAGTCCCAATTTCCCGCCTCCCCATCCCCACTTGGGGATTTTTTTTTTTTTTTTTGGGGAAATGGGAAAATTGGGGTAGGGGGTGGGTTTAATAGGGATGAAAATCATCCTCATTTCCTTATTTTCCACACAATTATATTGAAATGGAGATGGGGATACGGGGAGGTCCCCCATCTCCATTTCCCTATTTTCCCTAAACATACATAAATATAATTATAATATATATTTTTAATTTTTTTTTATTCTTTGAAAACCCTAACTCCCTAAGTATATATACACATTTTATATAAAATGTACTAATAAATTTTATTTTGTATTTGTAATGGAATGTTTGTTTTTTTAGTTTAATTTGTAAATTTTTGTGAAATGGGAAAAAATAGGAAAAATAAGGAATTGGGGATGAGGGTGGATATAGGTCCCCCCAAAATCCCCCGGAGGATGGGGGAAGGGTCCGGGAAATGGGGGGGGGGGGGGGGGTGGTGAGCTATTCCCCAAATGTGCATCTCTAGCGATGATAGTTCAAATAAATAATTAGATTAATTAAAATAATAATAATAATAAAATCTCCTTGTTTGAAGGGGTGGTGTGGTAGGGAGAATCTACGACACATCCCTTTTGAAAACATTATAGACTAAATCATAAGCAACCTGTGAGAGAAGAACAAGTCTTAGGTCACCAAACCGGAAAGATCCACCCACTCTTCCTTCAAACTCTCAATTCAATACTAAACTTTATTATTATTATTTTCATTTTTGGATTATAATGAGTGTAAGACAAATATTTGACGAATTATTATGTAACTGATAGATTTTTCCAACATTTCTTTTAATGTAAGTTGAAAAATTTACATTTTAATCGGCTCTAGATAATTTCAGAACATAACTATAGGTGGGTATAAAAAAAAAAAAATTTAAGAATTTAAGAATTTAAGAACATAACCATATAACTAAACCCTGAAGTAGAGCTTCTCGAAATTTAAGAATTTAAGATTTCTCCATACCGTTTTTTCGAGCTTGGAGAACTTAAGAATTTATTATTTGTGAAATTGGGTGTGTTAATAACTTAGGAAGGTTTATAAATAAATTGTATTAAAGTGAAAACATTCATTTAAATAAAGGTACCATTAACATTAAAATTGGTGTTTATAGTAATGTTTTAATTTAAATTTTAGACATGGGTGTAATTATAAGTACATGTGTGATTATCATATTTACAGGGGTTAATATCCTCACCTATTTATATTTTAAAAGTTATAAGGTTGGTCTTAACGTACGATAATCTAGGGGGTCATATAACTAAAGAAATAAACATATGCAACCAAAGTGAAATTTTTACAAAATTTGAAGGAAAAAAAAAAAGAAAAAAAAGAGAGGACATGTGTCTCTCCAAGAGTAGAGACTGTATAGTAGCATTGCTCTGTTTTCATTTCCGAATCAGTCGTCGTTTTATCTCTCAGACAGAGACTTGGTCAAAGACTCAAAGCTCTCATATAACCAACCAAACGCCTCTCTCAGTTCTTCCGGATTTTCTCAGGAAGAACCGTCGGAGATGGAACCCCGAAGAGAGAAGAAATTCGCGAGAACCAAACAGAAAAAAGCGAAAGCCGATTTGGCTGCTGTTCTGCGGAAATCATGGTACCATTTGAGGTTGTCGGTGAGGCATCCGTCGCGTGTTTCCACGTGGGACGCTATTGTTCTCACGGCGGCTAGTCCCGAACAAGCCGAGTTGTACGAGTGGCAGCTCAGGCGCGCCCAGCGAATGGGTCGGATCGCTTCCTCCACAGTCACTCTTGCCGTGCCCGACCCAGACGGCCAGCGGATCGGATCTGGTGCAGCCACTCTCAATGCCATCCATGCGCTCGCTAAGCATTACCAGAACCTTGGTTCCGATGCTAGTCCGCAGGTATTCGATTTACTTACAAGCTTTAATTATAATAATTCTCTAGTCAGGTCCGGTCTTGAAGTTTTTCGTCTGGTCCTTAGAATTCCCACCCATTATACTTATACCGAATGGTGTGAAAATGTTGATTCAGTAAAGCAAAAGTGTATCTGCATATGTACTATACTTTATCAATTGTCAAGTGTTAAAAGAACAACTGTAAAAATTGTAGAACTGAATACTTGGCAGATTTTAAGAATATTCTATGTCATAGATTATATGATCTTGTTGGCTGCTTCTTGTGTTATGAGAATCTTGGTTTTTATATTTATGTCTTGTAGCATAGCATTATTTGAGAATCTATGTTGCTATCAGTGAAATTGAAGTCTTTCAGTTTGTGGCTTTAATGGGAAAAACATGATCAACAGGTGACAGTTACAAACGGGGGAGGATCTGGATCTTTTGTGAACAATGAAGATTCTGTCTTGGCAATGGCTAAGTTCATGTCCAAAAAGCATATACTATTGCTTCATGCCGGAGGTGACTCTAAGAGGGTACCATGGGCCAATCCCATGGGGAAGGTTTTCTTGCCACTTCCGTATTTGGCCTCAGATGATCCTGATGGGCCTGTTCCTCTCCTTTTTGACCATATACTTGCGATTGCTTCTTGTGCAAGACAAGCGTTCAGAAATGAAGGTTAGTTAATATGTCTTGTATGTTATGTTGAATCATAGTTGCACAAGCTTTCAGAAATGAAGGTTAGTTAATATGTCTTGTATGTTACGTTGAATCATAGTTTTCAGCATTGCTCAAATTTTATACAGTATGGTATTCTATTTTTATTTATACGGATAGGGATATGAATATACTGCTGTACATCTACCAAATGATTATTTAATTGAACCGCATATGGTTCATGTCTTGATCTCTTATATATATATATGTGTGTGTGTGTGTGTGTGTGTTGAGGATAATTTACACTCTACTGCCACACGCGAAAATGTTGTGTCAGCTTCCTATAACCAGAATAATTTTGTAAATCTAGAGTTGCAAAGTATTGACATTTTTAAGACACAGTTAGTTCTTTTATTATTCAAATCTATATGTTAATATTGTTATAGCTGCATTTTGTCACATAACATCAATTGAAAGATGGTTGTTACTAGTAAACAATCATTTCCTGTTGTAGTTTTGGATGTTTACCTGTCAAATTTTTTATATTTGCAGGTGGAATATTCACTATGACTGGGGATGTTCTTCCATGTTTTGATACCTCCACCATCATCCTTCCAGAGGATGCATCCTGTATCATCACTGTTCCCATCACGCTTGATATTGCATCTAACCATGGAGTAATTGTGGCAGCAAAAACTGGGATTTCATCTGAAAATTATACGCTCAGTTTAGTGGACAATCTTTTGCAGAAACCAACTGTAGAGGAGCTTGTCGAGAATCATGCAATTCTAGATGATGGTAGAACATTGCTTGACACAGGAATAATAGCAGTAAGAGGGAAGGCATGGGAGGAGCTTGTCATGCTTTCATGTTCCTGCAAAGCAATGATTTCTGAGCTTCTTAAAAGCAGAAAAGAGGTAAGTTACTGACTTCAGTTTGTAATTTTATTTTTAGGACTGGAAATAAAATTTACTAGAAACAAAAGGAACCATTTCATTCTATGATGTCTCTCTGTGAAGGACCTGGCTTGAGTATTTGAAGGATGCCTGTGTTTGTTTAGGTATTAAGTTGACAGGTAAAATTATAGAGACAAAAAGTCCGCTGGGACCCTGGTGTCTTCTGATAATGCTTTATTGATAACGTAACTCAATTTATATAAGAGTTGTCACGAAAACCTGCTGTTATGTCTTTTGTTGATTGTCACTGACTTCTTGTTTCAATTTCTCAAGCTCATGTTTATGCTTTATCCTGCTATGAATGCATTTATGACTTTAAGTTTCATATATCCATTCTGTGTCATCCTCGTCATCAATCACCGTATACTCATTTGAGCTATTCTTCCTTGTGGATGTGTAGCCACTAGCCAACAATGTGAAAATGAAAAAACAACTGCATGATCGCCTACATTACATAGCCTTCTAATAAAACTTGCATTTCATTTGATAAACTTCCCATATTTTACCATACTCAAAAACCAAATATTGGCTCCTTCTAGTTGCTCTATTTCTATAGACTGTAACCCTTTTTGTTTCCCCTCTTTACATATGATCATCCTAGCTCAATAAAACTTTCAGTTTTCTCTTGGCCATCAATTTTCTCTGTTCTCTTAGGCCTCTATCTGCTTATTATCAGACGATTTGATTACAGATTGTCTCTGACTGGAACTTCTACCTTTCGACAAAGAAAAAGTAATATTTTTTGTTGTTTCTGGTATAAGGTCTTGTACATGGCTGTCCAAGAGTTAGTGATGGAACCTTATTGGAAACTATTTGCATTAGTCTGACAGTTTCAAGATTGTTATATTTACTTGTAGATGAGTTTATACGAAGATTTGGTAGCAGCTTGGGTGCCGGCGAAACATGACTGGTTGAAATTACGCCCTCTGGGTGAAGAACTCGTCAGCAAATTGGGAAAACAGAGGATGTTCAGCTACTGTGCCTGTATGCTAAATACTACCTGAAGTATCAAGCGATGTGATTTTGCTAATTGTTGTTACTATTCTTGTTGTTTCTAATGATGTTTTCCTTGCTCAATTATTTGCTACAGATGAATTATCATTCCTACATTTTGGAACCTCAAGTGAAGTTTTGGATCACCTAAGTGGGGATGCTTTAGGAATTGTAGGTCGAAGACATTTATGTTCCATTCCGGCAACCACTGTATCTGACATCGCAGCATCTGCTGTTGTTCTTTCCAGCAAAATTGCACACGGTGTTTCGATTGGGGAAGATTCTCTTATATATGATTCCAACATTTCCAGAAGAATACAAATCGGCTCCCTATCTATAGTTGTTGGTATTAATTTCCCCGAAGACACTGGTGGGACAGCAGAAGATTCATTTCGGTTCATGCTTCCAGATCGCCATTGTCTTTGGGAGGTTCCGTTAGTAGGATGCACTGAAAGAGTATTAGTGTATTGCGGTCTCCATGATAATCCAAAAATTTCATTATCCAAGGATGGGACATTTTGTGGCAAACCTTGGGAGAAGGTTTTGCATGATTTAGGCATTCAAGAGTGTGACCTATGGAGTGCAACAGGTAGTCAGGAAAAGTGCTTATGGAATGCAAAAATATTCCCCATTATTTCTTACTTTGAGATGCTTAGTTTGGCAACATGGTTGATGGGGTTGAGTGACCAAAAAACTGAATTCTTGCTGCCCTTATGGAGAAATTCACGCCGTGTCAGTTTGGAAGAGTTGCATAGATCAATCAACTTTTCAGAAATGTGTACTGGGTCCAGTAATCATCAAGCAGATCTTGCAGCTGGAATTGCCAAAGCTTGCATTAATTATGGCATGCTTGGGCGCAACTTATCCCAATTGTGTGAAGAAATTCTTCAAAAAGAACTCTCAGGAATCGAACAATGTAAGGATTTCCTAGACCTTTGTCCCAAACTCCTGGAACAGAACTCCAAGATTCTTCCAAAAAGTCGGGCATATCAGGTACAAGTTGATCTGCTCCGAGCATGCAAAGATGAAACATCGGCTTGTGAATTGGAGCTTAAAGTTTGGGCGGCTGTTGCTGATGAAACTGCTTCAGCAGTGAGATATGGGTTTAGAGGTAAAGTCTAATGCTTACGTCTTCAGTTGTAACATCATCACTTAATTTCTGAAATTCTGGAGTAAATAACCAATAATTGGAGTGGATTGACTTAATTTTCATTTATAATGTTTGTCAAATTTTTAAAGGGTAATTAGTTTACAGCACCTTTTATGTCCTGTAGAAAACCTCTTGGAGTCCCCCAGCAGAACTGCTCCAGTATATCAGAACAATAATGTTAATGGCTGTTCAGATCAGTGTTTTCATACAAGAACAGTGAAGGTTGAGTTACCAGTTCGGGTAGATTTTGTTGGGGGTTGGAGTGATACACCTCCCTGGAGCTTAGAACGTGCTGGTTTTGTTTTAAATATGGCATTAAGTCTGGAAGGTTCTCTTCCAATTGGTGCTGTCGTAGAGACAACAAAAAATAGCGGAGTATTGATTAGTGATGATGGTGGAAACCAGTTACACATTGAAGATCTTCCCTCTATTTCTGCTCCCTTTGACCATGGCGATCGATTTCGACTTGTCAAATCTGCATTGCTTGTGACTGGTATTGTTCATGAAAATAGTCTTGTATCAACGGGCTTGCAGATCAGGACATGGGCCAATGTTCCTCGTGGCAGTGGGTTAGGAACTTCTAGCATCTTAGCTGCTGCTGTTGTGAAAGCACTTCTCCAGATAACTGATGGTGACAATAGTAACGAAAATGTTGCTAGACTTGTTTTAGTGTTAGAGCAGCTCATGGGCACAGGAGGCGGTTGGCAGGACCAAATTGGAGGTTTGTACCCAGGGATTAAATTTACTTCAAGTTTCCCTGGTATACCATTGCGGCTCCAAGTCACCCCCCTGCTAGCTTCTCCTCAGTTAGTTTCGGAGTTGCAGCAAAGATTGCTTGTGGTGTTTACCGGTCAAGTAAATATTCTAATCCTTTCCTTTTTCCTTCATCACATTTGGACATTTAATTTGGGATTCGTTCCTGACAAAGCAATCAAATTTTAAGGGTTTTAGGACGTTGCATATAAAGTGGGCAGCCATTGCCCTCTGGAATGCTTGCTCATATTCTGGGTTATGTGGTAATTATGCCATTGAAGTTGATACTTAAGAAGCTTGTCCACTTGGTGATGTTTACCACTTTTGTGCATGTTGTTTTCGAAATTTAATCTTAGAGAAAACATTGATAACATTCCCCCTCATAGTCTGTGTGGGCATGTCATATTAGTACGTCTCACTGTCTCAGTCACTGCTAGCTTTCTCGATAGATTGAACCCTGCTTTAAATTTGCCAGGACCACACCATTTATAGACTTGCATTTGCACATTTATATTTTATAATCTTGATTGTGAGTGAATGGCATAGAACATCTTGGGACAATTATTGACTGGTTGGGTCTGGCACAGATGCCACAACCCTAAACTCTTGTCTATTTCGTAATCGATGTAATTCAGACAAGGGTTTGTTGAAACAAGGCCCGTTTGAACATTGAATAGTTCTTTCTTCCATTGCCATTGCCAATATGCACCTGTCTTTCAAATTAAGTAGAACATTGCTTGACATTCCATTTCTTTTAATGTACTACAATGCTTGCAGGTTCGACTTGCCCATCAAGTACTACAAAAAGTGGTAACTCGATATCTTCAACGGGACAACCTTCTTGTATCCAGCATCAAGCGTCTAACGGAACTGGCAAAGATCGGTAGAGAAGCTTTAATGAACTGCGACATAGATGAACTAGGGGAGATCATGTTAGAGGCTTGGAGATTGCACCAAGAACTCGACCCTTATTGCAGTAACGAATTTGTTGACAAACTATTTGCATTTGCTGACGCTTACTGTTGTGGTTACAAGCTAGTGGGCGCCGGTGGCGGTGGCTTTGCATTGTTACTGGCCAATGACGCCGAGTCTGCAACTCAGCTCAAACAAAAGCTAGAAAAAGATTCAAATTTTGACTACGTCAAAGTATACAGTTGGAGTATCTTTCTAGATTCTTAGCTGCAATTGTATTTGTAGAGGTGTAAATTAGAAAAATAGCTCATAATTCTTAAAATAAAATAAAATAAACCCTAAATTATTCTTTGTTGTACATTTAGATACTCATTTTAATTGTCTGTAATCTGTATAACGACGACAAGAAGAAAAATACATATATTGTGGTTGATGATGATGTATTATTATTTTTATATCAAAAATGATTTTATCAACTTTCTGGTATATATGATGGCGTGCCTGCCAAGTAGGCCCAAGCATAACTTGTTCAAATGGCAAAGAATCCAATCCTGGAGCTCTTTGGATTCCATTTTAACCGGAAAATGGCATCGCTTTTACCTGGTCAATAAACATCCTTAGATTAGGGTTTGAGTTTACGAATCAGATTTTACAACAGCCTTAATGTTGAAGAATTCTTGATCTCATATGGCTATGTGATTGTGTGATGAAAATGATGATCAGAAATCGGTGTTGGTCCCCCTCCCAATCCCACCACCGCGACACCATATAATTACAGTCTCCAAGTCAAGAAGTAAAAGAAAAAGGTACAGAAAACACGTAGAATTTGCTTCCTCGTCATCATAGCCATTTTTTCGTTCCTTTTTTTTTTTTTTTTTTCTTTATTTTTTATTTTTATAATAATAATTATTATTATTTTAAATATATTGCATTCGATCGGTGACGGTCGTTGAGCTGACTATTGGGACAGCCAATAATAATTTGCCACATCCATATAAATTACACGTTTTATTCGAGTACAATCGGGTGGGGACCGTGGGGTCCATCTGCAAAATTTACAAGTGTTTACTTTACCAAGACCTGAGCTAATTTCCTCAAGATTGGATACAAAGCAGGAGCAGAAGCAGTCAAGCAGAGTAGGAGTAGAGGAGAGAGAGAGAGAGAGAGAGAGAGAGAGAGAGAGAATCGGAGAAATGGGTTTGCTCACAAACAAAGTAGAGAGAGACGAGATCAGGGCAGGAGATCATATTTATACTTACAGAGCTGTTTTCACTTACTCTCACCATGGTACATCTCTCTTTTTCTCTCTTTTTTTGACTCACAATTTGTGAATTTCTTAATTTATTTCAATATTTTGCAATGTGGGTTTTTTTTTTCTCATTGAATTTCCTTTGTGGGTTGTTTGTTTAGTTTTTATTTGTTAGTTTTTGCTTCCATCGATTTGTTTGTTCTAATTTACTTCTGTATTTTCGATTCTTTTTTATTTTTTATTTTTTATTTTTATAATTTTAATTTCTTTAGTTTTAATTATTATTTCATTGTGGATTGTTCTCTGTTTTTCTAAATTTAACTATATGGATGTTCTTTCTTACATTCCTGTGATGCATTTTATTCATTTCTTTTAATTTATTTTTATTCCATGCTTAAATTGGCATTCACTGCTTCGCAAAACAAAATATTTATAAAATAATTAGTATGTTCAATGATGTCTAACAAGGGTGTATTAGATATGTAATTTATTGATGTAATTGTCTATCACAGTTTTTGTTGTGGCTTATCTTTAGGGTCTTTGAAGTTTAGTAGTTGATTGAGAGAGTAATCTATTGTTTGGATGCTGAGATCATGTAGGAAAATATGAAAGAAAATTTTGGACTTAGGAAAGTGGAATCTTCTTCTTCAAACATGCCTATATACAAGTAATTTCCTCTGCTGAATTATTTATATTTTGGACTGGATCTAAGATTTAGATGATAAAAGAAAAGCCTTTGTTGGGAGAGTGAACATATAATGTCGAAGTCAGTGCGAAGATGGGCTGATGGTGTGGAGTGTTATGGTTCTTATTAAGAGGAGAGAAACTGTAAAGAGAAAATTTACCTGACTGGTTAGATTTTAAAGAAATGAGTCCTTGAAAGGTCTTACAAATCGGATTTTGGTGTTCTGTTTGTGCCATGTAATGGAATGTCAGAGCCACATTAGAGTGCTAATGGGAAAAATCAGTACCACCGTTCTCCGCTCTTGTGGATTAATTGGTCGTAGCATCGTTATTGTGGATTAATTGGTAATGCTGACAATTAACGCTCTTCCTATTGGCATCAACTTTCACAGACCCTCTCATTTACCACTACATATGAGAAATTTGGTCGATAATGAACCCCTTGATATCCATTTATTTCTTCACTTGTGGGTTGGTCATAAAGTTGCTATTGCCTTCTAGGTTGATATTTATCATTCACTAGTTGGTTAATGTGTGATTGCATGTCCCTACCCTTCGGTTTCCTGGTTCTGCTCTTTTATGTGTAAGACGAGTCTTGATATTCCTAAGAAACTTTTGGGTTACTGTATGTGGTAATTGGTCTACTACTATTTAGTCGTCACAAGTTTAAAATAGGTCAGTATGTCAAAAATTTTATCATAATTAATCATCTATACCTCCAGTGGTTCAATATCACCAAGTATACTGGCCGTTAAAGTATAGCATCAGTTATATGTAAATGTTGCCTCATACAATGTTATTGGATCTAAGTATACCTACACATTGACTAAAATAAAATCCCTGACAATTCATTCTGTTGTCAGAGATCAAACTTAATCATGATCTGTGTTGAACATCTAACCATACAGGTATATATGTTGGGGGAAGCAAGGTGGTTCACTTTAGACCTGAACAGAACTTAAATTTAATCACAGAGACATCTTCTGATAGCTATGATCCTGCCCCCCCATCGTCCTGTCCGACCTTTCCTGATTGTGGATTCAGGCAACCGAACAGTGGGGTAGTCCTATCTTGCTTGGACTGCTTCCTTAGAAATGGATCAGTTTATTGCTTCGAATATGGAGTTACTCCATCAGTTTTTCTTACCAAAATACGTGGTGGCACTTGCACAACTGCAGCATCTGATCCACCAGAAACAGTTATTCAACGAGCTATGTATCTTCTTCAAAATGGATTTGGCAATTACGATGTGTTTCAAAACAACTGTGAGGACTTTGCACTTTACTGCAAATCAGGTCTACTGATAGTAGAC
Organism: Acer negundo; assembly: GCA_035582765.1. Taxonomy (NCBI): domain Eukaryota; kingdom Viridiplantae; phylum Streptophyta; class Magnoliopsida; order Sapindales; family Sapindaceae; genus Acer; species Acer negundo. Next base: position 27,437,604 of record CM069236.1, read on the forward strand.
AGGCTGGGGGTTGGAAGAAGTGGTCAGGCTTCGTCTATTATCGGGGCTCCATTGGCTGCCATTCTTTCTTCTCCATTGAAGTTGCTGATGCCAAGTCCTGTTGGTGTGGCAACGGTTACTGCTGGCATGTACTGTATGAGCAGGTATGCAACTGATATTGGCGTACGCTCTGATGTGGTCAAGGTGGCAGTGGAGGACCTGGCTGTGAACCTGGGCTGGCTGACCCATCACGAGGAAACAGGCGAAGCTAACGAGACTTCTAACAGGCAGATATCCATGCCCAGGTGACGTGAATATCCTTGTGCACGCACGCATATTATTGGTTGTCAGTATATACAATAAGCAATTGATAGCATTGATCAGTGAACTTATGATGTGGGTGTTACCCTCAAATCTCTCTCTCTCTCTCTCTTTTTCTCAAGGATTGCCTGCAAGTACTGCTTTTTTGTTATTTACTACTGTGTATCAACTGTTGAGATTAAATTGTGGTTTAAATGAAGTAAGTGCATAGGGTGCTTTTTTACTTCTTGTTGAAGCAACACCAATTCTTAGAAGATCGATGGCATGTAGGAATAGTTCAGGCTATGGTGCTTCATTTAACTACAAAACTTATCAGTCTCTCATGTTGATATATAACTATGCCCTGCTTTACGGGACCCATCCCGACTCCTCTCTTGAGTCCAAGAGAATCCTGTGAAAATTCGATCTTTCTATCTAAAGTCTGAAATCTTTTGTAAAACCTTACAAAAAATCATATGAATCTCAAGGTGGCTTTTACTAAAATCTTTAAGAATCACTTTGACTTTTCAAAACTTTTCCACGTAGTAATTTAAAAATGCAGTTTAAATCTGTGGGTTATGGTCCATCATAAAACATAACTCAATTAAAGTAGAAATTTGCTTTTCTTGTGTTGGGTCCATCTGTTGAATATTAACATATTTGAAAACTAATTATGAAAAATCTTGATATCTAAAAATATACACATATACATAAATGCTTTAATTAAAATCATGCACTATCATTTCTGTCAACACATGTGGCCCATCTCATGATACTAAGCAATTTGCACAAACTTTGTGATTACTTGGAAAAAATAGTTTAAAATAAAAAAATCGAGCTTTAATGCCACTAAGTGGAAATAAACTTTCTCTATGCTTTTGAAATTAAAAAATATCTTTTTGAAAACATTAATGCTTAATAAACTTATCCGGCTAAACTTAATCTAATATATAGAAAATTATTATGTATCAGTTTCTATATCTCCTTCTGATTTATGTATCTCTTTTCCTACATCTCTTTTTGAATTTTGTATCTCTTCCTGGAACTAATCAGGATATAATCTGAACTGTTCTGTAATACAAGTTGAGAACTAATTAAATATCTTATTCTCTGTAAATAAACCCCATTTTCTATAAATATATAGTAAAATCTTTATTTCCTTTTATCAAATAACTTACAATCTTAATTTCAAATAACACTTTTCTTTAAGAAGCTTTAAATATTCTTTCTTTACAAATTTGATATACATTTCATTTATAAATCCGTTTGATATAATATTATACTGCTATAGAAATATATTTTCTCCAATTAAATCTCGTGTTGCTGTAATACTTTAAAAACTATACAATAAAACCATTAAAACTATCTTTGGCATGCTTCATGAAGAAATCTCCTTTTCTCTTAAATATTAAGTGCTATAAATCTAATACTTGTGGTAGTAAAAAATAGCACAATTAAAAATAGGCTCTAGGCCCAATACGAAAGCCCAAACCCAAAGGTCTGACCTATGACCCAAACTCAAGTCACTAGCGGACTTGATGACCAAGTTTTTCAGTTATAAAGCAATTGTAATTGCCAATTCAAATTGGTTTTAAACGACATTTATGGAATCTCATAAAATCAGGAAAGAATCATAGAAAGTAATATCACGTAGCCGACTAGAGAGGCCCCACTTAACTACTTGATGGTTTAGACTAGAACACTACAAATAGCATCCTTCTCTCCAAGAAAAGGAGGAGAATTCAGCCCATCATTCCCAACTCAAGAAAATTCACTTGATAAATTATCAAGTTCTCAATCCATGGTTCCACTCACCGGAACCTCATCTCAAATAATCTTCACGTTCAACCCAAGAGAAAATAAGGCTATTTGAATGACACCACCCAAGGCTCGATAAGCCTTATCTATGGTTTACTTTAGAATCTACATTGTTTATTTCTTAATTTGAATTATCAATTTGTTCATAAATTGTCTAACTTGGGTGTCGAGTAGACTCCTACAAGACACCCCTTCCTTCTACTCGACACCTCTTTCTTTAGTTTTGTTCTACAAAGAATCCAAATCATTCGATAAAACAGTATTTATAGATTGCCGGTGCCCTAAACTCTACGATTTTGACCGTAAGATTTTCTAGTTCTACAATACTGTTAACAAATATAATACAGTTTATAAATAATCTAATTTCTTTGTTGAATTTCTCATTCTTAAATGTCTAATGTGAATATGATAATCTCTTTTCTTTCTCTATTGAACGTAATCGAAATAATATATCATATATATAATCTAAAAATCTACACTAAACTAGTACCTAGGGGAATCTATCATACATGTTCCTAATCTCTCTGGGATTACACAGAGATGTGGATAAGCATCCGTTATACACGTGCAGAGTGATTTCGACTCTAACTGAACATCTGTCATACACGTGCAGAGCTAATTCTGACATATACATGTGCATAAGCCCCAAAGACGAATAATATTACTGATACTGCTGAGATGGGTACACATCTAGTGTTTGAAATCTTTTTCTAAAAATACATATAATTCTTTATAGATACTTTTCTCAAAACATGCATAAATATTCTTTTTCTTTTTTTTTCTTCTTCTGAAAATTCTTATAAATAACTTGGATATGAAAATCTAAAATCTGTATGAAAATACTTGTACTGATTCTTCTTTGTAAAATCTTGTTCTATAAATCCAATTCAATAATAAATCTAATTCTGATTTCTAAAAATACATTTCTTAAAACATATCTAATCATCTAAAAATCTGTGTTATAAATAAATGAATAAATCATTTATTTCTAATAATTGTCTAAATACTTAATGCTAACATATAATTATTCTAAAACAGATAAATTTTAATAAAAAGTATCAACTCACAGAACTCTTGTGTTCAAATCCGCTTCTAGGACTGGGTTATATATGGATTCATCCATTTCTAGATCCACCCTAAAATCACATGAACTCAATTTAGAATTTCCTGAGAAATCTAATAACTTAACTATATTCCAAACTTCATCAACTATCACTTATCTGTATACCTTGTGTACTGGAGCTGCACCATATTCATCATCATCTTCTCATTATCTTTCTTTTTCTTCCTTTTCTTTCTTCATGTACTTCTCTCTTTCTCGGTTACTACGTCTGATCTCCCATGTCTCTTGTTTTCTTTCTCTTTCAATTCTTCTCAGTTCTCCCTATTTCTATTCATTCCTCTTTTTCTTCACTCTGCGCTCTCTCTCTCTCTCTCACTCTCTCTCTCTCTCCCTTCTCACGAGCTCTATATCTCTATATCTCTCTCACGCGCACACAACAACTCTCTTTCTTTCTTATTTCTTTTATTTTCTCTGATTTGCTCGTCTCTATTTTTGTTATCAACAAACCTCCATTCTCTCTCCTCCAATTCCTTTCTTTTATAAATAATGTTTGGGTGTTAACTCACCGATCGAAATATAACATGCGGTTTAATTTGCAAAGAACATAAAGAGGCAAATATAAAAAATAATAGAAAAAAGGTGACGTGTTACACTTCAATCGATAGATAAATATCTTAGTTGTTGAACGATCGACATCTAAACATTATCTTTCTTTTATTTTTTATTTTTTATTTTTTATTTTTAATAATTTTTCCACCTCTTGCCATTATTTGCCGCCTATCACCGAAATAACCCACATGTCCCATCTTGCAACCTTTCTTTATTTTTTATTATTAAAAAATAAAAATATCTCATCTCAAACTTACCACTTTACCAGGTACCAAATATTTGAGTCTCTTGGACTTGAGTTGGATCCTCATGTGTTTGGGCTTGAGTTGGTCTTGAGTCAATTTATTGGATCGGGGTATTGCACTGCTAATGTTGCTTTTGAGAAACAATCTTTTTCAAAACAAAATCTTCTCAGAGTTTCCTTAGATTTCAGGCAAGTAGTCTTGGGTGTGACATATGACATTGAAAATAAATCGCCCACCTGTCTCTTACGTTGTAATTGTATACAATTATAAGCTGAAGTTGGGACTTGGGAGTTGGGACCACCCACCATAAAATAAAATAATAATAAATCAAGCCACGTGTACGGCACCATAACTTGCTAGATTCCCATAAAACTCAGAAGTACTAGCATGAAAAAGTAGGATATGATGATGTAAATTAAGATTGAATACATAGTGTGGGATCGCACAAACTACGTTAGTGCATTGCATGGTGTAATGCAATACCCCAAAGCATTGACGTCAAGGGAAGTTTCTTAAATCAAAGCACACACGGTTACAAATTATTCACGGTTTGAAGGGTGGGAGGACTCAAACTCACAATCTCGTGGTATGGATGTGAGAGGTATATATATTACTGAATATAACCAAACTTATCTCGTTCAGAAACAATCTGGAAACAATGGTTTTTAACACTTATTATTGTATGTACTTATTTACACAGACAGAATCTTGATAATTAACGTTGATATATGTCTGGTTAATAACTTAATCAAAGCAAAACTCAGACCTTTGGTGGAGTCTTCATGGTTTGATCATGATCTTGGTTATCAGAAGTGTGTATCTTAGTGGAGTGGGTATGAGTATGAGTATGATTGGGTTTCTTATCGGTCACCGGCTTGAATTTTGCCATGGCGGCTAACTCGTCTACTGCTTTAACAATTCCTTCAATTCTGGCTGCATTTTCTATCAACATAGACACCATGGTAGCTAGTGGAATAATCTCCATGAAAGGCGGTGGAGCTGTGATTTTCGTCATAGGCTCTGTATTGGCTTCTCCAGGATGAGATTCTGATGATGATGGGGTTGTTATAATAAGATGATTGGGAATAGATTTCATGGCATTTCGAAGTTCTTCCACTGCAAAGCTCATCTCTCCAACCAATAACTCTATTTTAGATGATTTTTTCATCGTTTTCATGGTACTAGTCAATTCTTTCAACACATTTGATGAAGTGGTACTCAATCTCAAACAAATACGTTTCAAATGGTTCTTTAGGTGTATAGGAGCCTGCAGAAAACAAAAATTTATAAGACCATATACGTATTCAGAGAAAGAATATGAATCAAATTCTGTCAAGTACTTAATGTCTGACCTGAATTTTAGAATTTACACAACCACTGAGAGTCTCAATACAATAAGCACAGTTGCGCATTGAAGCACCAATCTTGAGGTACTGTTTCCATGGATGTCTGAAATTGAATCGACCATGTGCTGGTTCCCATCTTGCAAACCTGGCCTGTTAATTATAAATGAAAAGAAATCAAAATATAATTCTTCCTGCTGTATAATATATAACCTATAGTAGTTGGAACAAAAATTGTCATCTTAATTAATTACCATAGATTCTTCTGTTGCTTTTGTATTAAGCACACATTTATAGCGTAGCATTTTCTTTCTACAATCTTCTTCAATGTCTGCTGTTGATAAAGTTTTGTTGTCTTTGAAGAACTCAGCTACACACTCTGCAATGAAATTTGACACATAAAATTAAAAACTCCTTTAATTACACCATAAATTACAGTCAAATTAATGATGAATTATATTGGTAATTAACGTTCAATTTTTGTATGCTTTTAATTAATTCATGCACATACCATCCAAGGAACAAGCTAGTTTTTCCAGGTTGAGACAAATGAGTTGGTGAAGCTCACCACCTGCCCAAATGGGGCACACAACTATGCTAACAATAATGCACAGGCTAGTTCCAATGGCTATTGTAGACAATCTTTGGTGAGCCATCTCAAACAATTTGTCCACCCGATATCCGGAAACTGATATTAAGCTGAAGGTAAGGATGAAGATCAACACACCATAGTCGAATCTGGATTTGATTGCTGGCATAAACCGAGAGAATGTTGCTGCTGAAACTGCAAACAATCAAGCAAGCAAAGAGAGGCCACTGTCATGATCAGTAAATCACAAACAAGTACTATATATTTATATATAGGAATTTTAATTTCACTTACCTAAAACGAAAACTGAGGCTCCAATTATTATGGGTTCCATGTCTTTGCTTGAATGACTAGCAATCCAGTGAACACCAACTCCTAGTGATCCAGCAAGAGAGGTTCCTATAGCTCTATTAATGCATTTACAAAATGTTGCACCTGCAAAGCAAAGAAAGAAATTGAATTGTCAATTTTGAACAAATTAACATGCATGAATAGTGTATACTGAGATTGTATTATTATTTGAATACTACTGACCTATGGTGGATTCAAAAACTACCACAACAGTCATGATTGCCCACATAGCATTTCCTCCAACACCTTCAGACAAAGGTCTCATGTAGTAAAAAATTGACACAAGAGATATAGCCAAGCCTACTTTGATACCATGAATAACTTTCTTAGGCTCAGCAACTGCTAATTTCCAAGCCTTGTACAAAAACTTGTAAATTTTCAGAATCATCCCTTCTAGCAGACTCTTTAATCTCAACCAGAGTTTGAGTACCGCTCCGGATTCGGGGACTAATCTCTCCGATGTCCCGTCAGGTACATTAATCCTCCATTCCAAATTGCTTGACACTTGCTTTGCTATTGCCATGTTAAGTGAATTAAACTGGTACAAAATGGAGGTAGAGAGGAATATTGATTGATGATTAATTCTATAAGAAGTCGCTAGTCCAGTATATATATATAAATATACTACGGTGAAGTCTCTGGTTAATTTAACTACTTGAGTTGAGTTGTTTTGATAAATATTTTATACTATATCGTACCGACTTGTTATAGAGGACTGAGTGCATGAAACTTTTCAAGAAAAATTTGGTAGGTCAGATTATTATATGGTTTGAGATAGTGACAGAGATTTGCATTTCTTCATGCACAAAATGCGTATTGCCTTTAGATTTTAGAAGAGAAAGAGATGATAACATATCATGGCCTAAAAAATTATATCAAACTTTTGACAAGAACGTCACCACCACCATAATCATGATTTAATTGATTATTATTTATAAATCAACTCATCAATAAGGAATCAGATATACATATAAGTGATTACAGCTATCATCTCATGAGTTCTCAGTCTCACGTAGTTGCTTATAGATAAATGAATGAGTTTGGAAGCAGCACAAACTCAGCATGCGTGGTCTATCAAAACAATGCAATTTCAGAGGCACCAAATAAATTTCAAATTGTGATGATAAATGAGTTTTTAGTGTTCATTGTCAAGATTATTAATTACGTTTCGAAATATTTTTGACATGTTCTAATCTTGTGTCAAGATTGTCTATGTATTACATGGCATGTGCTACGCAGCAACTGCACCCGCCAACGGATTTTATTGACTCCCATTTTCCCACTGTGTTGGTACTTGGTAGCAACCATTGCACCACAAACTACACAAGGACTTGCCTGAGTAAGTGCACCGAGTGCGACTGTTGATGTTGGTCCAAAGTTTTTTAAATGAAAAACTGAATTTACATGTAAATAGGGTCTACATTTCATTAATGAAAAACTGACACAACATCAAGGGAGAAAAACTGAATGTTATATTGTAATATGAAGTTTAAAGTTCAATGAAAAATTGACACAACTTCAAGGGGTTCAAAGTTTTATAATTTTTTAAAAAATAAAATTACAAGCAAGAACAAAGATGTACATTTTAGATTTTTACTGAACTTCTAAAAAGTTAAGGCCGACTCTGCTTAATAGCATTTGATTATTAGATCGGATCTAAGTTTTTACAATCCAATGTAACTGGATTGGTACACGGATCTCCTTCTTAATATCCATTCGTTATAATTGACTGTCACCCACAAAATATCTCTCTACACATATGCTTTATTTTATTCATTTATTTAATTATTTGACAATATCTATTAATCCGGAACCATATTTTTTTTTGAATTGGTAGGATTCGAACCGCTGACCTAGAAGTCATTTACCTAATCCTCAAGCTCCTCCATCTACCAACTGATTTACACCCCTATTGGCTACACCTATGTTTTATTGAAACTTTTTTCTTTCGAAAATATCATTATATTTAATTACTTAAAATACATGGCTTTAAAATTGGAAATTAAATTTACTTCATACACTTGAACAACCAATATATCATATATACTTAATCAAACCAAACATCAATAAAGAAATATAATATATTTTTTTTTTTCACATGTAGTCAAGGAATGGATTAACAAATAATTGATTTCATAGATTAAGATTGCATTTAGGTATATTTACTTTAATTTTTATTATTGTTTTATGATTGAATAAAAAATTATTGCGATTATAGTATTGTAACACTCTTCAAAAAAAAAAAAAAAAAGTTGTAGAACTCAATCGGTTTGTAAACCGAAAAACTTGGTGGATGGATTTAAAAAAAAAAAACTAAGATTTTAAATGAACAAAGTTGATTTGTTTGATGATTGAAGAGTGTTTTTTTTTTTTTTTTTAAGACAAAAGAAGCTGCGTATTTCTGTTTGTTTGAATATTATTGTTATTGTTTTCTATGACGATGTTTAAGTGCATAAACCATTATGATTTCATGGTTTTTCTTAAATAATTCAATACATAGATTCTGCAAGTAACAACAAAAATTAAAAACACCTTTTTTGTATCGTTTGATTATATGATTTTTGTATTATTGAATTAAATGTTTAAAATAATGTTGAATCAAAATAACAGTAAGAATATCCTATAAAATTTTAAACTTGTACTTAAAGATTTTGAAACTATGGGTGTAATGAGAAAAATGGGTATAACGAGAAAATATATATATTTAAAGTAATAAAAAAAATACTTAAAGGATAATTTTAGTATTTTAAAGGGCGTAGGTAGTAAAACTAATAATTTTATTTTTTAATAAACTAATATTAGACAACCTAACAATTTAGTCCAAATTTCAACTCAAATAATGTGGCAAGCGGTTTTTTTATTAACCACATCATCCCATGTTATGTATAGAGAATTGGAGATGATAACTCACTTGTCACATCATTTAGATTATTTATTTGAGTCGTATAGAATTATTCTTTTTAATAAGGATGTAAAAAAAATGGGTGTGTCAAGATATTTTGTTTGTGGTAATAATGCCACTCATAATTTATTGGTTTAAATTAATTTGAGAAGAGCTAGTAGGGTACGTGTTCATCGGTTTGGATTCAAAATATTCCATCAAAAATTAAATCCAATCCAATTTACTTTTAGATTGGGAGTTGTAGGTGGTCGATTTATGGTTGATGTGGATCAGGTTGAATTCGAGTTAGGCTTAAGCAACTTGGTCTAACCTATCGAATCGGGCGTATCGATTCCTCTAAGAACTTGCAAAAGAGTTAAAAACGAGTAGAAGAAACAATAAAGAAACAAATGAAATTGGTGGGATTATTCTTTAGCCTTAGATGTGTTTGGACTGAGCGTTTGTAAAGACTAATTGAAATTGAGACGGAAGTTGGATTCTGGTGACTGGAGTTCAATTGAATAGAGTTTTGGCATGCTAAAGAGCTTTTTCCAGTGTGGTTTTTCAAAGAGACCTCTTCGTGACCGCTGGGCTTATTTATAGGCTTCCCTCCTGGTTCTAACGTTTATTTGATTTCAAATCCTGAAATCAAGTTGATTGTGGGAGCAAATCTTGGGAGAGATTTCCTCTATCGTTTCAACTGTTACCCACTTGTTGTAATTGAAGTTTGACTAAGTTTTAATCGGTTAAACTTCAGCTGATGAAGGTCTTGGGTTAACCCGTTTCATATGGGTTTGGGCTGGATTCAACACTAAAAGGTTTGGACCTTGAGCGGTTGGCTCAAAGGCCATTTTTGGACAACCACAGGAGTCATAGGCCCTTAATTAATTAACTTGTAAATAGTGACATGTCAGACTGTAATTGGTGTGGTTCTTGGTGACCTAACTTTAGGTCCCTCTTGTTGTGTGAAAGAGAAGAAGTGACCTAATTTCGTGAGGTTTAGTGGTTATAGCCTTTTCTGGAAAGATGTTAATGAATATTCTATAGCAAGGAACTCTTAAGTCTTAATTAATTATGCTTATGATATTCCCATTAAGAGATCCCCTTTAATATGTTAGGTCACTATCTTTAACATATGATTTATTTTACTTCTTAATTAATTACATGTTTATGCAAAAATTAGGTCACCTTTTTAAACTCTTCTTATTTTTTGACGGGGGGTTTCCATTTTAATGGCTTCTTAACTAATCTGATAGTTACGTGTTCGTATATTTAGTGGACTAGAAAGGACAACTTAACTATCACATATAACCTCTACATATGCAACTAATATAACTTACGTACAAGGGACAAGGCTACAAGCTCGCTCTCTCTTCCATGCCACAAAAAGAAAAAAAAAATTAGGTGTGTTTGGCATTTTCTAATGTCAAGTGGAGTACAAGAATATTGTTCATTTTCAAATTAATAATAACTTGATGCAAATCATCTCTTAACACAAGTGGTAATGCATATCTCATTCCACGTTAACGGTAGGGAATTCGAATCCTACCAAACATATTTTACAAGTATGTGTGGACAGTTTTCTCCGTTTGATTGTCGGTAGGTCCTGATAGACCTTTGACCCTGTTCAATGTCATAATTTATTATAATAATTATATATATATATATATATTATTTGATTAATTATGTAGTTAAGACTAAGTGGTGTACTCAATCTAGAGTTCATTGGATTTTGGTGATTTTTTTTTAAGCGGTAGATTTTAGTGTCACCCCAGGGGTGTAGCTCAGCTGGTAGATAGACGAGATTGGAGTCAAGTCAGTGGCTCGAATCTTACCAATGATAAAAAAACTTTTAAAAAATACATGGTCTAATAAGTCGATAGATAGATACCGTCAAAAAAAAATTGTACACAATTTGTTGAACTTTTATACAATTAGATGAATTTTTAATTCTTGAAAAAAAAAAAATTAATGTTTGATATTTGTTTGAAATCTATTAAGAAATCTTTGGGATACGAAAAGATTTTTTTTAAAAAAAATCTATAAAATTCCACCACTTGAACAATTTTGCAACATACATCTAGATTTAATTGAATCTTTAAAAGTTTGGATTAAATACATCAGAATTTTAAAATCTTTTAAATTCCAATATTGAATACACCCAAGAAGTTGACAGCCTCAATTGTTAAGGTGTTGTTAGCACCAACCACCATGCTGCAATGATTCTCAAAATGGCTCGTTTGGCTTGAATACCTTACAATGCCCAAATAAACTGTGGGCCCATACTTGAAGCCCAAACTAAAGTTGGGTTTCAATTTCAAACCGAATCAACCAAGTAACCGAAACCCAATCGGGTCTATAATACGACGTCGTCTGTACGTGTCAGTGTCAAATTCCCCGAAAATCAAACAATCTCTTTCTTTTCTTTTACTCAATTACTCATCAGATTTTTACCTTAGTTGGTTGTAATTCTTATCGCTTTAAGGCCTAATCAATCAATATCACAAGCTTTCAATTTTAAAAATCATCACCATTACCACCGCTATCAACATTGAAGCCATTTGGTCTGGATTCCGTTTTCGAAAAATAAAAATCACCGTATCATTCGTTTCTCGTGTTAGATAGAAAGAAACCATAAACAGAAACACCTTTGAAACAGAATCATCGATTCGAATATATATATAGAGATAGAGAGGTTGATTAGGGTTACAAAACAGAAAAATTTGGGAAAAAAAATTTGAAAATCGATAGATGGCGAGTCTGTATGTGAAGGCGACGCCACCGGCGGATATGAATAGAAATACGGAGTGGTTTACGTATCCAGGCGTATGGACGACGTATATACTGATATTATTCTTCTCTTGGCTTATCGTTCTAGCTGTTCTCGCTTGTTCTCCTGGCATGGCCTGGACCGTTGTCAATATCGGTCATTTTCTCGTATGTTTTCTGTTTTTTTTTCTTTATTTTCTGCAATCTATTATTTGTTTTATGCTGATACTTAGGTTTTTGTTTTTCTTTTGCTTTGATTTGGTTTCTGTTGTAAACAACGTTGGTTATTGCTATTAGTGATTAGTGAAGAAGAGACTAATTGTAGTAGGATTTGGATTATGTTGTTTTCTGTTTTAAGTCGTTTTAGATTTAGAAAAGAAAATAAGATTATGAGCTTAATTAAGCAAAGTTATTGCGGTATTTTTTGATTAAGCAATTTTGATTTTTCTTACTTACGAAATGTTAAATTGTTTACAATTTTCAATCCCGAATCTGGTTCTGGCACGTCTTGTGCAGATTATCTAATTTTTCATTTTTAGTCTTTCTGTTTTTCAAATACATGATTAATATACTCTTAAGGTGAATCGAGACTCTTGGAGATTCAATAAAAAAAAAAAAAAATTAGAATGGGGGTGCTCTGAGTTGTGTTTCACTTATATGTGCTTTTATGGAAGTGGCAGCTGAATTGCATATACTCTTATTGGATTGAATTTATTTTGGCAAAGATTAATGTCCGATATCATGTTTATGAATCTGGCTTTGGGTCTATATTTTATCGAAGGAGTGTTTTTCTGACAACGACTTTACTTGACTATTACTAATCAGACCATTACTTGGTTGATTGAATAAATCTTTTGATGAAAATTATTTTTAGTGAGCCTTCATGGATTAATTAGCTTATAACATGTTAGGAAATTACAACTTGTCATCATAAGAAAATGTCATAAGGCAATTTTTGTCAACCACAGATTTTGGTCTTGCTAGAGGAAAGGATAGTTATTATTTTATTTTTTTTCAGAATTTGCTGTTAGAGGAGGGTACTTGTTGAGTGTCCTTTTGTAGCAATTTGACTGGATTTCAACTGGGATTTGATTGAAATAAGGGGATTAAAATCCATTTATGATTTCAAAATTTCAGAAATTTTGAAATCCCCTGTACTAATATTTGACATCACATATCAATGAAGGACTTAGGTGTGGGTAATGGATATTCATCGGGTGTGCCACACCCTCACTGTACATGCACCTAATGGGATGCCGAAAAAGGAGATCAATTTTTTGATTTGTCACTGCAATTTTCCTATTCTAATGTGTTATGTCAATTTTTTTAACAAATAAAGTTTGCATGTTGGCATGTTGCAATATGTCCAAGGGTGATGCATGTTAATCTGTGTTAGTACTAGATACATGCCAAGAGAATTTGATATGTTGATATTTGACCTTTTACCTGAGAAATCAACATTGGGAATTGATTATTTCGCAAATATATGCATTTAGATACATGCATTTAATGCATTTCTGTCAAGTAGTTTGGTAATAAATCTTTGAGATATGGGATTTGATGAACTTGACATTAAGAAAAATAAATGCACCAGAGACTGCAATTTGCTGTAATTTAACCTGAACTTCTCAGTGTGATACCGCATGGGTTAATAGTTATATCTCTTTTTCAATATCTAGACTCTGCTTGTAGTTATATATGTGAAGTGGAGGGTGTGTTGGTTTCTATCATTTCTAAATTAACATGAAAGCCATTAGATAGTGCAGACTGAAATAAAAAAGTAGATATCCGTTATTTGTGGGATCCGGTACTGTTTCAGTAGAAAGAGAAGGTAGAATGGCTAAGTGAGTGATTTGCCTATGCTCTAATGTCCGTAAGAACAACATAGTGATAGATAAGCTGATTAATTGAGTAAACAGCCAATATCTTTCCATTTTTGTTAACGAATGATTTACCTGCCTTTAGTCGTTAACAAGCTAAATAATATGTAACATTCTCCTTTTTTCTCTGATTGTTGTAGCGTGTGTGGATGTTGATTAAAATCCAGTTGTTATGAGAACCATCTAGTGTAGAAACCACTTGCCAGATAAAAAATAAATTAATAGGCTTAAATTATGCGTTTATCGTCCTGCTTTTATTATTTATTAGTTGCGAAACTATCTTAAATTTGCCTCCTATTTTTGTGAATTATTATTGACAATTCTTCTCCTCCAGATCACTTATCACTTCTTTCACTGGAAGAAAGGTACCCCCTTTGCCGAAGACCAGGGCATCTATAACAGGTTGACTTGGTGGGAGCAGGTAGACAGTGGAAAGCAGCTTACACGCAATAGGAAGTTCTTAACTGTTGTACCTGTGGTGCTGTAAGTTTACTTGCAACACTAAACCTTCAAAATTCTTGCTAGTAAATATGTTGCAGTCTGCTGTGGTTTTACATTTTTAGCAGAATCTCTTTGCAGGATGTTCGATAAGGTGTGCACCCAGTTTTATTGTATAAAATAATATTATGATATCAATTTAATACTGGGCTTATCTGTGACTTTATTTGGTTGTTTCTGCCTTCTGGTCATTTTTGTGATATCATAGAGAAGTTACAAAAACATTCAGCTTAAATTTCCATTTTGCATATAGATTGAGGTAGCATTCTTGGCCATGCTAATATTATGCCCATAGTATAGAATGAGTGCATGATGTTGATGAATCTCTTGCCGTTAAATGATGTAAGTTACTTAGTTCATAGAAAAAGTGTTACTGAAACGTATAAAATCGTTGTCCTGTGGGTGATGATCTATACTGAACTTAAATTTAGGTCGTGATCCAGTAGACTTGAAAACCATACTTACCCCATTATTATTTATTTTATTTTTTTCGCAACAGGTACTTGATAGCCTCTCACACAACTGACTATCAACATCCAATGCTCTTCTTCAACACTCTTGCAGTGCTTGTGCTTGTCGTTGCCAAGTTCCCCAATATGCACAAGGTCAGGATTTTTGGGATCAATGCAGACAGGTAAAGAGGTCACTGCGATGAAGATTGTCTGGTTTACATACTTAAAAGCAACCGAACCTGCTGCTGTTCTGCTTCAAGGTTACAAATACATCACTGTATAGAAGACAGAATGAAAATGTATGTTTATTGTGCTTACTGTTTTGACAAGCTGTCACATAGATAATGAAAGGAATAAGTGTATCTGGGTCATCTCTGTACAGTAGACGATTTTTATATATGTGGGTGATTACGGTGCTTACCGGATTATCACACATTTTGAATGCGCCTGTATGTTTGATCTTCTTTGGCCTGTAATCTTGATTTATGTCCATTTTGGACTACTATATTACATCTAAATGCACGTTAGAAGTTGTAATTATGATGGTCCGTCATATTTTGTTGGCGACTTGGTTACTATGTGCTACTGTGCTAGTTAGATAGAAACATTAAGTGAGATCGGTTGTAGACTTGTGTGATTCGAATGATAAATGTTTTTAGAAAGTAGAAACTAGACTTGGGGTTGGGTGACATTTAAAATTTTCAAATGCAAAGTATGATGGAACGACTAGGTAGCACGGATGCGGATGCGGATACGGATACGGGATACGGATACGACACGATATGGAGATACGGTAAATCTTTAAAAACTAGGATACTGATGCGGCAGGATACGTCGATTAAAATAATATATATTTATATTTTCTTAAAAATAATAATATATGAAAACATATTTGATAATTTATTCAAAATCAATACATATTCAATCCAAATAAAATATGTCACATATCTATATAAGTCATAACAATGAAATATATTATAGGATCTAAATAAAACATGTCACATAAGTTGTAACATATTACAAAATCCAAATAAAACATACGTTACATAAGTCATAGAACATTATAAAATCTAAATAATACATAAAAAAAAACTCAAAAAACATATTCTAAATTTCTATTTAACTTCACTATCATCATTCGCATGGTTAAATGATCTAGATAATTCGGTCTCTAACTCTTGTTTATCAAGAGAAAGGTTTTCAATATCATGTATCTCGTTATTCTCCATATCAATGGAATCAAAACCAAAATTTCTTTACAATTTCATTTTGACACCTAAATTTTTGAAATTATAATTTAACCACGTTTTATACTAAATTAATTATAATATTGTTCCAAAAGTATCCATAATGTATCCTTCAAGTATCCGCTGGTCAAACTTATGAAAAAGTCAACGGATACATCATTTGGTGTATCGGATACATATCCTGAAATATCCGTGGAGTATCTAAACCGGATACGAGTTCGATACGAGTTACCTTCACCAAATGGAGTATCCGTATTTCCTAATGGAACAAGCAAAAGTGCGTGATATCACTCCCCAATCTAGAGTGTTACATTCTGGGCCAAAACAACTGTGAATAAACCTTTTTTATTTTATTTTTTTTTATTTTTTTTATCAAAGTTCCGTTTTCAAATGATATAATATAAAGTTTGAATTATAATAATTATATGATGAGATAAAGTTGGTTCGGTAGTAAACCCTTCACATCTGCACAATGATGTTGCGGGATGCCGGGATCGAGTCCTCTCTTTAAAAAAACTGAATTTATATAATAATACTATAATATTTAAAAATATATAATAATTATATAATAATAAAAAAATCACTTGCTATGTTAGTTAATTAGTATGATTTTCGAATTATTTTTTTTTGATTTTATATCATTACTCTAATTAAAAATATGAAACATAAATATCGATATAACCACATGTCTTTCATGTGTCACTAAACCTGACCCGGTGGTTCTAAAACTAGAAATTATTATTATTATTTTGAAGTGTTACAAGAACTATTATAATAGGATTATCGGGACTTGTCGAGATCAAACATTATATTTGTAACTTGGATATCTACTCTCAAAGAAAACTCTTTACACATACTTATAAAATGCGTATAGTGGAATTTGAACCTCTCACTAGTCATTACTAATAATGTGGAAAAGATGTGCACTATAAGCTCTGCTAAGTGAATTATTTTTAGAAACCTATTATAATTGGTAACATTTTTTGGTATCCAATAAATCTTGAAGTTACGGATTCGAGTCTATCTTATTTCAAAATCATGGATTATTGTAATATTAAAAAAGAAAAATTCAAGTTCCGGAATAAAAGTAAAAGGTCGTCGGTTTGCGGGTGATTTAAAGGAAATTTCGAAATTATCCAACAAGTACGTCTTACCCATCCCACCAATTTGATTTTGATTAGTGATTACGTAAAGGGTGCCAAGTTTTTGTTTATTTTTCACTCGCACGCTGACTTCCCTCCCTCCATCTTTCGCTTGAAGGAAGAGCGAGCGAGCGAGCTTCCTTCATTTCATTCCCTCCCCGATTTTTCTTCTTTTCTCCGATCCAAAACTCTTTACTAGCCCCACGCCGCCGATTCAATGGCGCGGGCTTCAATTCCACTACTCGCCGCCCTTTTCGTATTCTCGTACCACATCCATTTGTATCCGGCCATTTCACTCACGCCACCCTCCTCCTCCTCCGCCTTCCTCCACGGCGGTGGCGCTATTCGTCCCGCCATGGTCTTGCCGCTCTACCTTTCTCCGCCCAACATCTCTAGAAGCGTCGCCAATTCTCGTCGTCATCTCCAGAGATCCGGCCCCAATTCCCACCCCAATGCTCGCATGCGCCTCTACGACGATCTCCTCCTCAACGGGTACCAATTAAAAAAAAATTCATGTCGTTTCTGTTTTAGTTTTCAAAATATGTTATTGTGTTGTTTTAAAGCGATTTTATTGTTGAAGGTATTATACTACGAGACTCTGGATCGGGACGCCGCCTCAGAGATTCGCTCTCATTGTTGATACGGGGAGTACTGTTACTTATGTTCCCTGCTCAACCTGCGAGCAGTGTGGCAGGCACCAGGTCAATTGCCAATTCCATATGCAAGTTTATTTATTTATTTTAATTATTTGTGGATGTGTGTCATATTAAATGGATATTCAGATTAGAGCGAGAGAGAAAATGGTCTTATCGTGTTGTGCTTAAAGTATCAATTATATATCTAATCTATGTTTTCTTTTTGTTGATATATACTATTTGTTGTTGTAATTTGTGAGGGAGTATGCGATAAAGTGGGTAGAATTACTAAACACTTCAATTTGCAGTTCACTTTTTGCTTCATGCATTCTTCAAGTTAGAAAATGAAACTTGTAAAGTCGACGGGATTACTCTTGTTATAGTTTTAGACTTTTAGGTTGTTATGTTACCTTGAACTACTGAATAGGATGAATTATAATATAGAATGAAATAGTTGATAAACAAGTAGGTTTCTTGGTAATTTACTACAAACTGCTAGAAACTTTTGGTTACATGATTGACTGGAACAATGGTGCGGTGCTTATGTTTATTCTTTTCTTTTTCCTTTCACCAGGATCCAAAATTCCAGCCTGAATTGTCAAGCACCTACCAACCTGTAAAATGCAATATAGATTGCAGTTGTGATCAAGACAGAGTGCAATGTGTTTATGAGAGACAGTACGCTGAAATGAGTTCTAGCAGTGGTGCCCTTGGTGAGGATATTTTATCTTTTGGCAATGAAAGTGAACTTGCACCCCAGCGTGCTGTTTTTGGTTGTGAGAATGTTGAAACGGGTGACCTTTACAGTCAACATGCTGATGGCATAATGGGATTGGGGCGTGGTGATCTCAGTGTTGTGGACCAACTTGTTGAGAAAGGTGTGATTAGTGATTCATTCTCATTATGTTATGGTGGGATGGATATCGGCGGAGGTACGATGGTTCTTGGTGGTATTTCTCCTCCCACAGACATGGCCTTTGCCAATTCAGACTCTTTACGAAGGTATGTTATAGAAAAGGTCTTATCTGATGGATAACATTCATCATGCAATTGCCTGACAAATACATTTGATACATCTCACACATTTACTCTAGTTTCGGGATGGCAACAGTCCATATTACAATATTGATTTGAAGAAGATACTTGTTGCGGGGAAGCCATTGCCTCTAAACCCGAAGATCTTTGATGGAAAACACGGAACTGTTCTGGATAGTGGTACAACTTATGCATATCTACCTGAAGCAGCATTTGTGGCATTTAAGGAAGCGGTAGGATCCTGTCTCTTTGACTGTCATTATTAGTTGATTGAGATGATATGTGTGTGGAGTGGTTTCTAATTATATTTTAACAAGACCTACCTATGAACATATTCTTGCTGGACTCTTCTGCCCCCTTGCTACCTTATATGATAAGGTTTGAATCAGTGAAACATTGATTTCTTCCGTAATGACACGGAAAAATTAGCTTAGTTAATTTGAGATTTACTTCAACGAGCACACTGGTGATGCTTTTTGCCTGGTTGTAATGGTGTAATATCACCGTGTATAAAAGGCATGTTAACTTCTTGGAGTTACTATGATAGTTCAGAATGGTGCACTGACGGGCTGTAACTGGGCCAAGTGGAGCTGAGCACTAGGTTGCTTGAGCCTGATTCATTTATGTTAAAATTGAGTGCAAGCCAATTTGTTGGTTAACACGAAGATAAAAAAATGTATATTAATCTTTCACATTACTTTCTTGAACAAGCAAGGGCTTGTTGATCAGTTCAATCATTTGTGCTGAATAATTGATACTTGAAGGAGGAAGAAATAGTTTGAGCATCATCTCATGTACTCTAGTTTCCCCCTTTCATGTCTCCATAATACGTTTGGTGATCGAATAGTATTTCAGAAGCTTCACTTTTTGTTTTTTCTTCTTGTTCCTTTTTCCTAATTTTTAGATTCAAAGCTTAATATTGTCTGTTTTCACTATTGCTTAGAGTTTTTGGTTGCTTTTGTATGTGTGTGTGTGTGTTTTGGAAGCTGTTTCTACTTTTCTGTTAGGGACAGTTTGCTCTATTCTCCTGTAAATCTATTTGTTCAATATATATATATTCAAACCTTAATATTATCTGCATGTTTCTGGGTGAAGAAGATTGGAATTTTTATGAAATTATGCTTAAATCACTTTTGCTACTTTTTCCTTTGAAGAACCTGTTGTAGTTTTAAAGATTGAGATCAGTGCTTAAACTTTTTATTTATGCTGTTTACAATTTTTTTGTTCTCCTAGTTATTTTCTTCCAGTCTGATAACTAAGATTGTTGGATGTTATTGTCGTGATATTTTTTTCTTCTTTTTTCATTGTTTCTTTTACTGTGAACTCATGCCTTTCTTTTGCAGATTATGAAGGAACTTCATCCTTTACACCAGATTCGTGGTCCTGATCCAAATTATAACGATATTTGCTTTTCTGGTGGCTCTAGGTATTATCTGTAGCTTAAAAAATTCGAACATAAACTGAATATATAGATTAAAGGTTTATCTTTTTGCTGTTAGTAACACTGAATGGTATTTTTGTTCTAGTGATGTTTCCAAGCTCTCAGATACCTTTCCAGCAGTTGAGATGGCATTTGGGAATGGGCAAAAGTTATTGCTATCACCTGAAAACTACTTGTTCCGAGTAAGTAGTTGACTATGCAAGTCTTTTTTCTTTTTCTTTTTTTTTTTCCTGGAGGAAAAAAAGTATCTACTCTTGCAGTCTTGCTGAAATTATATTTGAACATGATTTTTTAGTAAGTTTTAATGGTATTGGGGACTTCTTGGTTGTGAGTTGTGACTCTGATATTTGATACATAGAATAATGGGTTTCCTGTCTTATGTTTCATGTTGTATCTATAAAGCATTCAAAGGTCCGTGGTGCATATTGCCTAGGAATTTTCCAAAATGGAAAGGATCCAACTACTCTTCTAGGAGGTATTTTAAGCTTTACCAAATTTGTTTCTCATGATTTTCACCCTTTTGTACCTGAATGCTTTTTTTTTTTTTTCAAAAGCCATACTTTATTATTATTATTTTATTTTGTTCGTCACTTTTCAGTAATTTGCTTTGGGATGTAAATATATGGTTGTAATAGGTATCATTGTTCGCAATACTCTTGTTATGTATGACCGTGAACATTCAAAGATTGGTTTTTGGAAGACTAATTGTTCCGAGTTGTGGGAAAGACTGCATGTAACTGGTGCTTCGCCACCAGTTCCTTCATCTTCAAATGGAAACAACTCTACAATTGAATCGCCTCCAACTGAACCACCTAACCATGTTCTTCCAGGTACAGTAAACTGTGGGACTCACAAGCATATAATATGTCCTTATGTATTCAAATCCCTTGCTTAGATAAACCTTTCCTATGCTTTTTGTGTGAAAGACTTCTTATTATGGTGGCTAAAAAATCATTTTATGTGGAAGGTCTTGAAATCAAATCTGAGTAGACGCATGAGGTTGAGTAATTACATAATACTCTTCGGATATATGCTCTTCATAAAAACACATGGACAAACAAATTTAACTAAGAGATGCTGAAAAGAGGAAGTGGTACGTACAATGGAACAAAAAAAAAAATGTGGTGACTTGAGAATGAAAAGGGAAGAAAAAAAAAAAAAATTTAATGTTAATTCTGAATTATGTTCTTTTCTTCATGTTGCATCTTCTATTGTTACAGCTCATCTTGCCTATGTTTGTTATTTTGTGTCATATGAAATTTTTTTCACTTGAGTGATCTTTCTAATGATATTTTCTCATTAACTTTGATTTGCAGGGGGGGTCCAAATTGGTCAAATAACATTTCAGATGTCTTTGAGCATCAACATCTCGGATCTGAAACCTCACGTCCCAGAGCTTTCTGAGTTCATTGCTCAGGAGTTAGACGTTAATACTTCTCAGGTTAGACAAATACGTTATTGCAATGCAGTTTTTGTGGTAGTGTTGGATACAAATTTTGTTCAAACTACAAGACATTGTAATTTTAGACTATCCGAGCATCCAGCTAGACCTAGCAAGGTTCCGGTTCCAACCGTGGAACTGGACCAAAACCGGAACCGGAACCGGTTTTCCGGTTCCAATTTTTTCGGAACCGGGCAGTTCGAACCGGAATGGAACCGGCGGTTCCGGTTCGGTTCGAACAACCCGGTTCAGGTTTTTATTTTATTTTATTTTATTTTTTACTTTACAAAATATTACATTTTATTTATAAAAAAATAAAATGTTAGAGTGGACATTATAAAGTATTGAGCCATGGCCCATAACCCTTGTCCAAGCAATTATGTGTTCCATTCCCTTCTCCTCCTTTTTATATAGGTTAAACATCTCATTCATTTCTCTATTTTTCCGGTGTGAGATTTGAGATGAAGGATAAGAAGTCATATTATGCATTTTTAACAAATATTTCAATTATTTCTTTTTGTGTTAGATTCGAATTATACCACAATATGGAATATTGTAATAGTTCAAAAAAAAAGTTAATGATTCCAATATGTCTTTAGATTCCAATAGGTTATTAATAAATGAAATTAGTTAATGATGTATCAAAAAAAAAAAAAAATCAGTTAATGACTTCTTACTCTTTATCCCACATCCCACATTGGAAAAATAGAGAAGTGAATGAGATGTTTAACCTATAAAAAAACAGAGGGAATTGAAAACATAATTACTTGGACTAGGGTTATGAGTCATGGCTCAATACTCTACAATGTTCTTTCTAACATTTTTTTTTTTTTATAAATAAAATGTAATATTTTGTATAAATAAAAAAATTGGCCCGGTTTAGAACCGCCGGTTCGGTCGGAACCGGAACCGGCGGTTCTAGAACTAGAACCAGAACCGGTCTAGGCCGGTTCCGGTTCCACCCAAACCGGGAACCGGAACCGGAACCTTGCCACCTCTACATCCAGCTAATATTCCTGTGTATAATCAAGTTTCTTGTTATTAGTTCCTTTACCAATGTTGTAAATGATTCCAGGTCCATCTGCTGAATGTTATGTCAAAAGGAAATAATTCTATCGTTTCATGGGCCATACTCCCTTCAGATTCTGTTAGCTACATTTCTAATGCCACTGCAACAGTAAGCTTGCTTTCTCCTTTAAATGGAAAGTGTATGTATATAAGATTTGTATTGTTTGCTTGATCAGTTTGTTCTTCTACAGAGTATATATTCCCAGCTTTCTGAGCATCGTGTACAACTTCCCCATACATATGGAAATTATCAGTTGCTTCAATGGAAAATTGAGCCTCCAGCAGACCGGTATGTTTCACTTTTTGGATTCTATTAGTCAATTTACTTGAGCAGTTGGGGTTACATTTTGGGTCACTCTCCAGTCTCCGCTCTTATCTACTATTCATTTATGTTTTTTATTTTTTTTGTTCACCTTCTTGGGTTTGGGGGATTGAGGAAGATTGCAGGCCATTCTATTAGAAGTGGCGTCCTCTGAATTTATAATCCTTTGATTTATTAAGGGATGCCCACGTGTGGATAATTATTTTTAATACATATGTTACAGAATTACCTTTTGAATCCTTTATTTGTTTCTGCCTCTTGAAAATCTGTAGCAAGTCTGACTGTCGGGTAACTACCTCACCAGAAAGGCATCTCTTTCTCTCAGACATACACCTGCAAAAGAGGAAAAATATAATGAACAAAAACCAAAACTTCCATTAAATTCTTGATAAGCTTACATTCAAGCATGGTCACATATGCTGCCACTGCTAGCAAGGATTAACCTGAATATCCAATTTTTGAGATCTAAATATCAGTTTTTTTTTTTTTGTTTTTTTAATCAGTCTTGGTATGAAGTTATTTCTTCTGAAATGATGCAGGACATGGTGGCAACAGCATTACGTGGTGGTTTTAGCTGTGACTATTACCGTAATTGTTGCTTTGTTAGTTTCTGGAACATGGTTTATTCGGAGAAAGAGACAGCAACCAGTGAATTCTTACAAACCGGTTAACGTAGCTGTGCCAGAGCAAGAGCTCCAACCGCTATAATCTATTAGGAGTTGTCTTTGCCGGGTTATATATGCAGAAATATGTCACAGTAGACTCGCAGTGGTCGTGATGTTCACGATTTTAGCCTACATAACTAATAGAAGATTTTTGTTCAGTAACAGGGACCATCTTTTCCACAGTATTAATATGTTATTCATTTAACGCAGATAGAGGTATAGAAAAATTTGGTCACGGTTTTTTTTTTTTTTTTTTTTAATTAAAAAAATTTGTATGTGAATATTGTAGCATACAAAGTGATAAAGGCCATTTTACAAATAATTTTCTGTGGATTTAGCTGTTGCCTTTTATGAATATATTAGTAGTAGTCAAAGTCCCAGTCAGAGCTGAGTAGCTTTTGGTGTAAATGAGGTTTTGAATTTCTGTTGCTTCTTTGTTCAGGTAGTTTTGTCTTTTGGTTAACTAGTGATTTATTGTGAAAAATTGGATAAAATTAGGGTTTTGTTCGTGTCAAACAAGATAATTAGGTGAGCTTTTTAGTTGGAGCAGGTAAAGTGGCTTTTTATTTATTTATTTATTTATTTATATTTTAAGTACAATTTGCTTCTTTATCTAGCTTTGTTGTTTTCAAATTAGATTTTAAGAAGACTTAACAGGTAATGTGGTTGCATCGAAACTCTCTTAAGAAATGGGTCTACCATTAACCAATTATATCATTTTGCTGTAAATTGCAATATGTATCAATTCCTATGACTATACATCTTGTATTCATTTATATCATCTTAACATTAATTATACGTGTATGTATAGATTTAAGATACAACACAAAATATTTAATGTTAAATTAACGCACTTGAACTGGATTTCAATTGTTTAATGTACAATTACGTTAACCCAATGTGACTATCTGTCCATAACACGGTTAAGAATCTCACTAGATGCAAAGAATTAGTTATTAGGCCTGACACAACAGAGATGGCTGGACTAGATTTTTTTTTTTTTTTTTTTTGAATGCCGAAACCATTGTGAGTTAGTAGTCTGTGGGGATTTGGTGAGATTAGATTCTATAAATACAATTTAGAATGCAATTCCCACTCGAGGGGACTTTGAGGTTTAATAGGCAAATGTAAAATTATATTTAAAATATAGGTTTAAACCTTGGTGGTAGAGCTTCATTTTGAAGTCTACAACGGAGACAATAGATCCTTAATAGAGAGATGGTGGTAAAGAAGAAATGCAAAATTTAAGCAGATAATCTTGGTAACAAACTCCTATAATCAATTGATCAATGCATTCATGTCAATTGAAAATCACTTGATAAACACATAATAATACAAAACACTTGAGGGTGCCCTAGTTAGTTTGTGATTTCTGGTAGAAGAAATTGTGAATACTGGCCATATGTTAATGGTCTCAGAAAAAACCCAGCCCCATATTCACCACTTCTTCTATCTATACACAAAGTATCTAAGGAAACCCCTTTGAAGCCACCCCAAAATAAAGCTCCAAATTCCGTACATCAATGTGCAAAAGGTAATTAAAAAGAGAAAGAAGAATAACCAAACAAAAAAAAGAAAAAGAAAACCATATGTATCTATCTGTTAGTTCTAAACAACTTTTAATTAAACAATAGTAACCCAACCATGTGAAAAAGGTGCAAAAAAAAGAAAAAGAAAAAGAAAAAGGAAAGCACTTTCTCTTTGTCTTCTTAATTTCTTCACCATGATCCTCCACCTAACATTCCATTCCAGTAGCCAGTCGAAGTGCCTTGTTGTCCTTTGTTGATCTGATGATGATCAACTTCTGTTGAGTTGGAAAGTGGTTTCATCTCTGCGAAAGGAAAAAAGAGTCTCCCAGCAGCAGTTTCATTATTTCCAAGCCCATGATGATGATGATGATCAATAGAGAAACTAAGAGTTGGTTTGATGTCATGATCAGCTTGCATTGGAAACCCGGAAGATGATGAGAACAAAGTATTCGAATTATGATTCGGCGGCGGCATCGGTGTAGGAATGAAATTGTTTAAACCCCTTGAAGCAATTCCAGTCCTCAGCAAGTCAAGAGCTGAAAGAGAAGATGTTGAAGTAGTAGTATAAGAAGTATTATTGTTGTTATGATCGGTTTGGGGCATTTGATGATCAACATATTGAGACATACGATCATGATGAGCATGAGCACTACTCTCATGCATGACTTGAAAAGCCAAGTTAAGATCCTGGCCTTTGTGGGTGGTGATATTATTATTAGGGTTTTGAAGATGATGATGAGAAAAGTGAGAGAGATTTGGAGGGTTTAGATCTGGGATATTTTGTTTGCTGGTAGCTGATGATGAAGAATTTGAAGAAGACATAGATGATGATGATCTCTTGTTCTTCCTTGAACCTCCTCCAACAGGAACATTTCTGAGAGAGCCTCCTTCAGTCCAGTACCTTCTACAAGTCTTGCAGAAATATCTAGGCTGTGTGAGACTGTAGTTGTTATAGTAACAAAACTTTGTATTTGTTGAATTACACCTTGGACAATTTATCTGCTCTTGAGGCCTCACTTTTTTCTCTAACATTGGCCTGCTGCAACTATTAGACACTATGTCTTCCATGGCAGAATTCACAGGATAATAACAACCCTAGACAAACACAACAAAGTTTAATTTAAATAACAGAACAAAACAAATGAATAAAAACATCCAAAGGCTTTTCCTGTAAAGTAAAGAAAACCCTAAAAAGAACCAAAAAATAGAATCACTTTTTTCGTTCCTTTAGCAGTTATTGCATAAACAAAAAGATGAAAAAAGAAAAAAAGTGAAAAGCTTTCATGTTTTCAAGAACATATTAGTTTAAACTAAAGAAAAAAAAATGGAACTTGCACCCAACGTGAATTAATCATTTTTATAGATAACTGTAAGCTTATAAAGCAAGCATCATGAACTATATATATCCTTAAAATTTGCTTAAAAGCCATAAACACAAAAAAAAAAAAAAAAAAAAAAAAAAACAAGTGTACAAAGTCTCGATTTTTACATGGAAAAGCAAATCAGAAAATTAAAATAAGATGCACCCACCTGAGGAAATTTAGCAGCATCCATAAATCCAGAAGAAAGAAGAAAAGTGAATGAAAAGCAAACTGATGACTTCAGAGAGAGAGAGAGAGAGAGAGAGAGAGAGAGAGAGAGAGAGAGAATTCACCTCTTTTGTCTGCAGCTGCTCTTAGTGCACAAGAAAGAATGTTTTAGTTTGTTTCTGTGGTGGCTTTATGTGTTGGCAACACACTTTTTTATGAACGATAGATAAAAGATGAGAGAAACCAAGCAGAGGTGTTTGTTTTGACTACTCATAATATAATATATTATTATTATTATGCATAATTTCCACTTTTTTTCCATTGTGTGTGTTATATATTTTATGTGTGGGGAATTTTTGTCTGATTGCATTTCAATAGTGGAATTAATTGTATAGATTTTAAAATTGTTGATAGTGGGTGGAATATGAGTGTGTATAGTGTGGTGGGTTTCATTTTTTTGACCTGATAATGGGGAAAGTATTTTTATTCTTTGTTCTTCTCTTGTCACTCCTTTTCAAGTGTTTTTTCTAAGGGCCGTTCATGAGCAGGAGTTGGGATTTGTTTGGACTTTGGACAATCAATAAAGATAAGATTTGATTCCTCTCCACATTCTCAAATTTGTCAACTACAGTACACAGCTCATGATCCTCATCGTTGCTTGTAACTTTTTTCATGTTTTTTTAACTTCTCTTATTACTATAGTTTTCTTGTGAATAATCAAAGCATATGATTTTACTTTTTACTATTTTTATCAAGTCTCCATTAATTGTATCT
Source organism: Acer negundo (assembly GCA_035582765.1). Taxonomy (NCBI): domain Eukaryota; kingdom Viridiplantae; phylum Streptophyta; class Magnoliopsida; order Sapindales; family Sapindaceae; genus Acer; species Acer negundo. The sequence goes on from CM069236.1 coordinate 27,465,209, forward strand.
TTCAACCAACTTCAAAATGCTTGAAAAATGCCATAAACATGCTTATCCAACACCATAATTAATATCCCAATTAAGACAACGAAGATAGAAAGAAAAAAAAATAATAATTAAGAGAAACAAAGATTGTATATATCTTATGAAAATGATAATAATTAGTTCATGTTCTAAAAGATATTTTTATAACTAGTTAGATCTCTTACAGTAGAACAAGAAATCTAGATAATATAATTAGTTTTTTTTTTTATAATTAAAAAAAAAAAAAAATTGAAGCTGAATTCAGTTTAATTTGTATATATTTTGCACTTTGGTAAAGTATCAAAAACTTGTTTATATATATTTCTCATAATTATGAATATGAATTAAAAAGAATTATTGATATCTAACTATATATTTGTTCAAAAGGTTACTAAACTTTATGAAATGGTAAAGAGTATGTCCTTTTTTCTTCCTCTTCTTTCTTTTTCATCATAACTTTAAAGAAACATACACTATCGAAAGTCGAGAAAGAATTAATTTCTTCATTTTCTTAATCTTTTTTTCTAATCATCAAACTTTTGCTTTTTATAGATCCTTGAATTAGAATTTCATAACTAGTTTTCACTCTTGTAAATACACTGATCATGTAAAATAACATAACCATTTATATATATACACGAAAAGCTTTAATCAACTGATAAAAAGCTTAGAAAAGAAAGGGTAATTCTGGGTTGCTACTGGTGTTGTACTTAATTTGACGCTAAGAGAAAGGTAGTGAATAGTGAGTAATTAATTAATTAATTAATTAATTAATTAAAATCTATAATAAAGTGAAGAATGGAAAGTTAAAGCGCGGGAGAATAGAGAAGAGAGAGCCGACAAGAGACGACAAAAGGAAAGAGTGGTAGGGGCCAGATAATGCGCGGTAGGATGGTAGAAAAATGAAAAATTCTTCGGTTTTGTGTTGGATGTCTTTTTCTTGATTATGACACCTTTGCTTTCCTTTCAATTTCTTTAGAAACATCCAACCACCCAGAATCTCACTCCCTATTTATAACATCGAAATATTACAAACCCACCCCGTATATCTTCCCCTCCTCACAAGTCACACCCAATCCACCACATGACTTATTACGGAACCCACTTACGGAAAAACTCAAGAAGACGGGATGAATCTCACATTACAAAACCTAATGGATTGCAACTCAACCGACTCGAAAAATCGAGCATCCATATGACGTTACTAGATGAATTGAATAAGCTCGATCTCTTTCAGCCACAGAGACAAATTGAGTGGTGATTAACAGATGAGTCTTTTTAGTTTTTAAGACTATCCATTTAATATGTGTATCATAATTTAATCATTTATCATCCACTAATAATCACTTTCGGTATTCAAATTTCACCATGCGTATTTTACAAGCATGTGTGTGGAGTTTTCTTTATGGCTTGTGAGGTGGTTATCTCCGGTTATAGGGATAGATATCTGAACCGTACATGAATTGTTTGATCTCAATAAATCTCAAAAATCTTATTGTAAGTATATTTACAAAAATGAAATTCTTTATCTCATAAATACATATATTACAAAATCCTTTATTATTGTCAATGCAGTTATAACATAGTACTTAAACCCTAGTCATTTTTTAATCTATACACTTTGAAATTGGAGGACATTAGCTTGACAGGCAAATTAGGTGAATTTTGTCTTTTTTGAAAACAAGATATCAAAATTCCTAGTTCAAAACAAATTGCTTAGTTGAGTACTCTGTGTAATAAAATTACATGGACAACTTTATTTTTTATCTTTTTTCCCCTTTTTCTTTTAAAAAAAATGTCTGAAAACAGAATGATTATCATGGTCCAATCACTTTTAAAAGCAAATTACTTAGATGCATGATTGAAAAAAAAAAAAAAAGAAAAAAAAAAAAAGTTTTTTCCTGTCTCCTGGAAAAGATTTTCTTTTGTATAAAAACATCAATCAGAAAGAAATCACTTTCTAAGAAAATAGAACAGGATGGATCTGGCTTTGTGAGAGAGAGAGAGGCCAGCCAAAGCCAAAGCACAGATGCTTTGGTGGCGCATCAAATATTAATTATTATTCTCTTTAATTAATTAAACACTCTCATTATCAATTGCTTTGCTAGCTTGAACGTGATTAACATGGGATCTGGACTATTCTCCTATTCTTGTGCTATACACCTCAAGACTCCCTCAATTCCACCTTTCATTTTCAGCTTATCGGCTACACTGCACCTGTGCAAACCCTGTCACATATCCAAGCATACTCATCATTTCTTGAACTTGTTTAATTTGTTTTGCTTTTATACTGACTTGTTTAATTAGATGCCTTATTTTTCGTTTGGGTACTACTGATAGGTCCAAAGATTATGTACCACCGGCCGTCTAATTAATATATTTTGATGGTAAAGACGCTTGTTCGGATCGATAATGTCTCGAGTTTGAATCACCGCACTGCCAGTAGTATATATATATATAGGATAGTTCTTTTATCGGATCGTCCTGAACAGGACGACCGACCACAACCACATGTTTTAATAAGCTCAAATGTTTGTTAAAAAAAAATTAATATTTTATTAAAACATGTGATAGTGGTTGGTGACCTAATAGGAAAACAATCCATATATATAATGATAAGACAAAGATCGATTATGTTCGAATTTCAAGTATGAAATCGGTGGCCTAATTGATTTGAAGTCGAATTCCCTTCACATTTGAGAAGAAAGCTACGCTTGTTTGTTGATGATCAGAATATGTGATTTTTCGGTATTTTGATTCTTATTCTTACTATTCCATTCCCATTACAATTTGTTAAGGTAAATACATGATTAGATATAAATTCATTTAATTATATTTATATGTTATTTTAATTTAAACCATTGAATGCAAATAATCTAGGAAAAAAACTTTGATACATCCAAGGGCAGCTCAACAGTATCGGAGGCCTTAGGCGAAAACCTTAAATGAGGCCTTATCTATTGAAATCAATAGCAAACAATCAAATTCCTAAAACAATGAATAAAAACATTAACAATAATAAATAAAAAATAGAGCAACTAATTTATAAAATTTTAGAACAATAGAACTTGGAAGAGAACTATTCATCTAACAATTATTGCTTTCAAACAACTCAAACTATTGATATTCAACTTTCAATTAATTGAAAACAGATAATATTAATATAATTGAGTAGGAAATTAGTAGAAAAAAAAAAAAAGGAATAAGTTGTCAAATTATAACTTTGATTAAACCATTTTGAGGAAGTGTTTTGAAGTCAGAAAAGTATTTACAGCTTTTTTTTTTGGAACTGGGAAATTATTAATTTGTAGAATTTTTCTAGATAAATAAACACGCTGTTGATTTATAAAAGGAATTAAAATTTATTAAAAAGTAATTTGTTTCCTTATCTTTAGGAAGCCTTGATATCTTTTATGGCTAGATTTTAGGAGGCCTTGAAGAATTATTTACAAGTCATAAAAATAAAATAAAAAATAAAAAAATAAAAAAATTGAGGCTGCTTAGGCATGCAACTTGCCTAAGCGGCCCCAGATACATTGATGACATCATTCATACCATGTGCTAAAAACTCAACAGTTAAGTAAAAATCCTATGGATGTGGAAACAAAATGGGGATTTTCTACAATGATACTGTAGACTAGTTGAAAGGTAGGGGTGTGCAAGATTTAATCCAATCCAATCCAATCCAATCTAATACGATCCATTGGATTGGATTGGATCGGATCTAGAAAGATGATTGGATCAGATTGGATTCTAAATTCTAAAATCTATTGGATTTGATCGGATCGGATCTTGGATTTCCGTTTGGAAATTCGCCGAATCCGCCAAAAATATTAGCCTTTATTTTTATATTGAGTAATTTATTTTATCAATTACTTTATAATGTAAATGCATGCCCAACCAAAATACAATATTTAATGTTACTATTTTATGTTTTCTTTCTCAATTTCTCTACGGCCAACAATATAATACACCATATTCTTTTCTTATATTCTTCTTTATTAACATCACAGCTTATTAAGTTTACATTTGGAGTTGATGTATAATGTTTATAAACTTTTTTAATTATACAAAGTTTACAAGTTATATCATGTATTTTTTTAATGTTAATTTTATTTGAATTAATTAGTAATGTTTGAATAATTTATTTTATTTTATTTATTTCAAATTTATAACTTTTATGTATTACGAATGACTTTATATTAATTCGATCCATCGGATCATATCAGATCGGACGGATCGGATCGGATTGAAGTATTTTATAATCGAATCGAATCGGATTGGATTGGATCAAATAGTAATTGGATGATCGGATCGGATCCCGTTATAAAATTGGATCGAATCGGATTGCAATTTCTTCGAATCGGATCTTGGATCATGGTAAATCCATTGGATCCGATCTGCCGCACACCTTTATTGAAAGGGATGTAGCACATCTTGGTAGAGCGTTTGTTTTGGGTACAAAATGTCACGGGTTCAAATCCCGTCATCCATACCTATTATTGCTCCTCGAAACATATTTTATAATCGAATCGAATCGGATTGGATTGGATCAAATAGTAATTGGATGATCGGATCGGATCGGATCCCGTTATAAAATTGGATCGAATCAGATTGCAATTTCTTCGGATCGGATCTTGGATCATGGTAAATCTATTGGATCCGATCCGCCGCACACCCTTATTGAAAGGGATGTAGCACATCTTGGTAGCGCGTTTGTTTTTGGTACAAAATGTCACGGGTTCAAATCCCGTCATCCATACCTATTATTGCTCCTCGAAACAGTAAACTGAGATCTATTTTAGAGCAAATCAATTTAGACATATATAATACATAATTTTCAATTTTACGATAATATACATATGCAAGAAGTATTTATCAGGGTTCAAAATTTTTTACCCGGCTAGTTGGTTGAGTCTTCTCTCGGCATACCAAGTCGTACAAATAAATACATGATTTTAGTGATCGGTTGCATTGAAAATTATGAAAAACAATAAATGAAAATAATTTACAGATCGTCTAAACAAAACTGAACTTTTTATGAACATAAAAACTGCAAAAGGGCCCACTATTTTTGGGCCTAAAATATCCAAACCACTACCAATGTGGCCTGCCAAAGCCCATTTGGCTGATGTTGAAATTTGAAAAAATATATATATATATTTGTTGATCAATTACGTACCTTGTATCTCTTAATGTCTAATGATTTTAATTTTCTTTTTCATTCAGATTTCAACAGTCTTCTTCTTTCGTTATCAGAAGGTTACCTTAATTATAAGGACAAGATCTAAGAAGCCATGAAGTCCCATAATGTTTTGGTATAAAAACATGTACGTTTGACTTGTAAGTATCTCCTTCTTTAAGAGAGTGGTCCAATTACAGGCTACTTACAGCGCAACACAATCCAGTTCAGCGATGTCCATAAATGGAGCTGCTTGCCAGCCAACAAACATACTCGTATAATGCATCAATGAATGAAATTTGGATCCTCTACTGATCTAAACTTTGTCCTGACCTCACTTAATTTCATGATACATAAACATTGCAATGTATGGATGGTTAAGTTGTGATTGGTTTTCACAACCACTTTATCAACAATCAATCACATACTTTAAAAAGGTTAAGAAAAAAATAAAATCAGCAGATCGAAGATACAAATCCCAACAAATGAGTACTTGTGCACTTTCAATTTGTGGTCCAATTCTAACACCTAACTTCTCATTACACTCATTACTTCTGATAAGCCCGATTTCAAGACACAACTGCCAAATTTCAAAGTCAGCTAGGAACCTAAGACAGTGTTTTGTTATTTGCCAAAATAAATACTATACAGTATAGAATTATAGCTTTCTTTTCTAAACACACTCACCTACAGAAAAACCATTTAACAAAGAAGTTTGTCGGTGCATCTAGCCTTCGTTTCCAACTGCGTTTTCACGTTTGTCTTCCTCTCGATCTCCTCTTTCCAACGACACTTCAATCACATCAATCTGACTCTGTTTAGACCACTTTTATATTAGTCGAAATAGTTTGATTTAGTTGGAAATACGAACCAAATTTCCGATACAAAGCAACCCTTCTAATATGCTTTCAAATAATAATGCTAAATATCTACGATTTCATCGTTTTCATCCCAAAACATATGGCGGTTCATGTGTCACTTAGTGAGTAGGTACACATTAATTGATACTTATCTCTCTTATCTATGTATTCACTCTCCAATTAATTTTTGTCCACTCACCACACCTCAACTGCCACATGTGTTGGGATGAAAATTGTAGGATTGTAGGTGTGATATGTAGAATTACTGGTTTTCAAAATAGTTGTCCCAAGTGAAATTAAGTATTTTGTCCTTCTATCTACCATTAAAGATTTCACCATCTAAAATTAGTTGCATAAATGATAAAAATACATAAAACATCGCAACAGATCACCAATCTACAAAACTCTAATTAAATGCCCCATTTAATTAAATCAATAGGTTTTAGGAGTACCAAACATGAAAACTCATCTTTGTTTTTTTTTTTCTTTTTTGTTATGTTTCTTGATGTCCTTACATTTTCTAGTAGTACTTTTTAAAGAAAATTAAATTTAACAGCATGAACTTCTTTAGAGCTAGCTAAAACAATTTAATTCTCTCCCGAAATCATCCCAATCTACATAACTTTGGAGCTTGAACATACTCGGATCCATTCACCGGTTTAGTTAATCCAAATATAAGAATTAGGGTTGACTAATATGTTATATAGGTAAGGTTTTTATTCGGAAAGAGTGCCGTGATGTAATTAATAAATATGACTATGATGTACTTTTGACATTTTAAAGTAAAAATAAAAAATCAAATCAACCTTCTAAAAAAAAAAAACCTAAAATTTGAGTTTCCCTTACAAAAACTCAAACGTTTGTTTTAAGGACATGAATCCTCTCCTCACCTCATTTTTACCTCAATTAATCTTATGACACATAAACATTGCAATGAATGAATGGTTAAAATGTGATTGACAATTTATTAACAACCAATCACATGCTTTAAAAATGTAAGAAAAATATGAGGTGAAGAGAGAAGAGAGGATCATGATCCTTGTTTTAATAGTACACCAAAAACTTTATTAAGAGCATCTTTAATGTTGTGTTAAATTATTATGTCAGTGCTATAATTTAACACAAAGCACATAAACCATACTCCAATACAGTGCCAAATGTCATGTCAAATTTGGCATATGATATACTTTGTGTCAAATTTAGCACAAAGTATAGCATATGCCAAATTTGGCACAGCAACAAATACTCTTTTTTAATTATAAAAATACCATTATATATTTTTTAAATGTTTAAAATAATTTAAATTTAATGTACATTAATGATATTTTAATCAAAATCTATTTCATTTGTAACTATTCTATAAATACATTATTGGCAAGTGATGACTTTTATAATTTTAATTAATAAAATAATAAAAATAACATTTTAAATATAACTGTGCATTGAAGCACAATTTTAAATTGATGTGTCAAATATGGCATTTTACTCTTTTTTTTTATACCAAATTTAACATTAATATTGACACATACATTAGAGATGGTGTCAAGTAGAAACCAAACAACGTAAAAAAAAATAATTTAAAATTTGATTTTTTTCATTTAAGAAAAGAAGCACTTAAACAATATAGAAACTCTTCCAAACACGGATTCTCTTGTTGCCTTAACCTATATTTCTTCGATCCACCCCACCCCACTAAACATTTTAAAAAAATGATAGTGTTCTCTACAAAACTAACAATTCTCTCTCCTATAATTGGTGGTTGTGATATATATGAAACTCAATGGTTTTGTGTAATGCATGTTAATTTCTTGAGTGCATTACGCCAAACCTAATATAAGCAGTACCACTGCCGACGTATATATAATTATATATGCATCGTGATAGGCACAACACAGAGCAATGCAGTGCTTTTCTTGGCCCGCCATCGCCATGCCTGATGCCTTGCCTTTTGTTCTATCGATCTCCAATTCTTAGATACTTTGTATATGCTCCCATTTTTTTTTCTTTTGGTTTCTTTCTAAATCTATACAAAATTACAAATCACCACCGGCACACACATCAATATCAATCTCTCTCTCCCTATATACTGTATATATAAAAAGAAATTAAAGAACACTTAGTATTCAACCTTTTTTTTTTTTTTTTTAAATGCCGGTTTGCAATATTGCTACGTGTACAAATTGGTAATCGTTAATTAAAAAAGATTTGTGTAGTCATTCATGTCATTGGACTTTGGTTGTGTTTTTGTCTCCAGGCATGCATATATGTCTATTGATATATCATGAGTTAAGATGTTGTAAACATATCATGAATCTATCGATATTAGTTCACTCATTATGAGATTTGATTGCTTTGTTTCAATTAAAGCAATCAATACATGTTATAGGGGGACTGATCTAGCAAAAAACAACAAAAATAAAATAAAATTGTATTCAAACAACTATCATTGTTTGCGAATGGTCAATTTTTAATGCATTATTGGATGGTATCGTTTTTCCACTAGTATTGTATTCTTTTGAATATAAATATATAATAAGATTCAAAAAAATTATGAGTAAATAATCTGTTTGATGTTAGAAATTGAGATTGATTATTGATAGATAAATCAGTGATTAGAATTGATAGAAGAAAAACAATCACATGGAGATGATAAGACTTAAGAGTACTCCTTTCTCACATGTAAGGTTAAATACTATAGGTCATGGATGTGACGCAATATTGGATAATTACATAAATTATTATTGAAAAAAAATGACTGATTCAAAATTTAATTTACAACCACAGAAATTGGATGACTAGCTAGCTATTATATACACTTTTTGGATCAGCTTGGTCATTGGCCAGCATGAAATCAATTTGCATATTATATAATTGATTGATTATAAAAATGAAAATCTAAGCAACCACTAACATTGGGCATTCAAGATTGTGCTTTGTGCACATGTTAGGGTCCATACCAACTTTATGAAATTATATATAATAATAATTTCGTTAATTGAGTTTATATATATATATATATATGAAGATGGAGACGTCTGGAGCTTTGGATCCCCGATTGTTTTATAAAATATAAACAAACTGCAAAAGGCCAAATTTTGTGGGAAAATAAAAATCGGACAAGCGTACGTAATATATGTGTTTTAGGTGTCCCATTGCCTTCAATTATTAAACGATGATTATTTGCATGTCATTAGTGTATATAAATATATAGAATAATGTCGTCACAGTGTACTTTTAAGTTTTTAAATCAATGAAATTGAATCATCATTCATCAAGTGAGGTGGTTATATATATGGAAGACAAGTGGGGATTTTCTGGGTTGGCATAAACAAAAACTCTGAGACACGTAGAAAATAATAAAAATGAAATGACAAAATAATTGTAGTAACATATATATATAACATTATTATTATTGGCAAATGATAAATTAATGTTTTTAATAAACGTTTGGCCGGTGAGAATTCCAATAAGTTTTCGAATATTGACAGCATATTTACAAGTAAGTATATATATCTATAATTCTCCTTAGAAAATATGAAATAAAAAATATATATATTGGTACATGCATGCATGAGAATAACAATTAAGTACCCAATACATAGAAAAAAAAATCCAATTATTTTGGTTTACATATTATACTCAAACTGTTTTTTTTTTTTTTTTTTTTTTTTTTTGAGGTTTGTGAATAGAGGGATATTTGAGTTGGTGTGAGGGTGAACTATTAAACCAATCTGATCTGTTCTATCATATATATTTCAACTGCTGAACTAAATTATTTGTTAAATTACTGTACATTACTGTGTATACAATAAATCATGTCCAAATACTTGTTATTGGAACAGTCAAAAACATATATTTAATATACATATATAATTAGAAATGATCAATGTTCAATGGTGATCAAATCGTAATGGATGACATACGAAGCCATGCAAAAACTGGATTAATTAATAAGCTTTGAAGGAAGAGTGGAGAGATCCTGCGGCGTCTGTTTCTGCATAGTAGATCAGATTCATCCTCTTATTATTTATCATCATCATCAACTTTGAAGTTTGCTTGGTCGTTTCTCTTAATTTAGACAGCTAGGGTTTGTCAAAAACATAAATTGTCACAAAAATAAAAATAAAAGAATATGGAGGAAGTCAACCGCAAAGTTGAGAGGAAGTGAAGAAGACGTTATTGATGATCGATAGATAATGCTTTTGTTGTGAAAATATTTATTTATTTATTTATAATTCAAGACTCTTGACAATTTTATGTTAAGACTTTTTAGTGGTGCACTGGTGCCTGAATATCGGGTTAATTGTTCCTTAAACAGCAGACAATATTTCTTGCAGTACTTCTAAATTAGGCTATTATTCTGTGATGGAGTATTTGGAGACTGGAGAGTCAAATTATATTGTGTGCTTCTGTTTTGGAGGGTTTTGCTACCTTGTTCTTAGCAGCAAGATCAGTACCGTTTACTTATCTGAGAGTGGGTCGGTTACATTTTGTTTTAATTTTTAAATCCTTAAATTTTATATATTTTTAGATTGAAATCTAAATACTTTTTGTACTAACTTTTGGATACAGATGTGAGAGGCATACCATGAGCCATAAGTATTTTTATATGAGTAATTTTAGAAGTCCTACGACGAGAAGAGATTGGTCCGGTGGTAAACCCTTTACACATGTACTACAAAGTTAGGGATTTGAACTGATTTTTATGTTCTCAAAATAAATGACATATTTTCATTAGACGGTCTCACCACGTGATATTAAAATTGTCCAATACAAATTTTTCTTATAAATAGGACTTCTAACATTACTCTTATTTATTTATTTATTTATTTATCTTTTAATATATATACAAAATTAACGGGACTGACACAAGCTTAATTGCGTAAGAAGTATTTTAATGAGAGAAATTAAAAAGTGGTAAACAATGAAGTGAGAGTAGCGCGTGAGTAGAAAGAGTAGATCCACAAGTTTGACATTTGACAATGCGAGAAAACGCGTGCTTCTGGAGAGGAGAGTCAGCCGAAGTAGCAAGGCCTCCTAGGCCCTAGCTGTGTGACTTTGGATTTCAGATCTCTTGATAATAGAAAGGTAATAGCGAATGCTAATGACCAGTAGGCAATAGGCAATAGCCACCGAATGATATATAAATAAAATCCTACAAATATCCCCCGGTTTCAGTTCCCTTTGTACGTACAAAGCTCACAGAGCCGCCCCGAAGATCTACACTTTTCTTTATTCACGGACAAGACATGGTATGTTCTACCGTGAATTTTATCTTCGTACTCTTGGACTTTTCAATATATCCTTATTTTTATATATTTTTCTTATTTATTCTCTTCATACCCTCATGTCATGTCTTGTCCATCTCTATAAAAACCTTACTCTTCGTTGTAATATATATTTTATAAATACCGTTAAACATTAAAATCACTATCTCTAACATTCACGTTCTAACGGTATTCACTATTCAGTAATATGTAACTACTAACTAGTATTTTGGATTTTTTGTATTAATAATTGATATCAATGGGATTTGGTTGTAAATAACGTTTACTTAATGGATAAATGTTTCAAGTTCTAGTCATTTTACTGTAAATAATATATATATATATTGTGTGTGTCATTGTGTGTATGAGGCGGATCGAATCCATTGGATTTGTTTATAATCCAAGTTCTGATTCGATCTGACTAGATTGAAGAAATTACAATTTGACCTAATCTTAGGGCAAAATCCGACCTGATCTAATCTAATGGATCTGTTTTATATGAAGCAATTCTTAATATATCAAAGTGAAAATGCTCCTAAAATTAACAAAATCAATAATTAATTCATATGGTACTTCAATTAAAATTAACATAAAAGCAATATATAATTGTATACTTTAAAGTTCAAAAAGTATGTTTTCAAAATCACTAATGCTGATCAACCAAAAAAATCAGCTAAAAAACCAACATAAATGTTGTGGTAAGTGATTTGTCTTTGCCATATTATTACCACATCACCCCATGATTTGTGTGGCGGTGACAACTCATTTGACACATCATTTAAGTTAATTTTTTTGGTTGTATAGTATTACTCTTTTAAAATAAATAAATAAAAATTCAAAAAGTCTAATAAATTATAAACTTTGAACATAAGTCCTGAATACAAACATAAATAAAATCATTTAAAAGTTTGAAATAAAAATATAACCGTTTATCATATCAGAATACAATAACACCCATAATTTACTCAATGTCCATATGTAATTATGCATGGAACAAAATAGATTGTCCAATATAAATTAAGTCTTATATTTTGACAGGTACGGCAAATTTGACAAAATTTCATATGAAATCCAATATCTAATCCGATCCGATTTAAACATTTAATAGATTTTAAATTTTATGATCCAATAATGTCTTCAAATCCAATGAATTGTATTGGATCGGATTGGATCAATTTTTTCACACCTCCATAAAACAGTGTATTACCACTACATAATATGACTGTTAATAGTAAAAAGTGTTCATTATACGAGAAAAATAGCAAAAATATATTGAAATGGACCATGTACATTTCTTTTCAAGCTTTTCACTCCCTTATTTAAAAAAATTCAATTGACTTCTTTTTTGTTTCAATAACATTTGTTTCCTTTCAAGCTTTTCACTCTTTATCGAATGAAATGTAACCATGTATTTTAGATAATGTTGATGTCATAAAAGAAGAAACGTTGCCAATTTTTTATTCAATCGACAAGACTTCTTTCCACTATTTGTCCACCGATAAAATCGCGACACGTTAATGTTTAACAATAGCATGCACATATTCTTATTCTTGTTTGTCATGAATAATTTTATATGTAATATGCACCAGCATATCAAACATTTAACCAGTCAAATCAATTTTCTGGGAAAAAAAATCTGAAATTACTACTAAATTTCCCTTTACATGATGGATAGACTTTAGAGTTTAGAGACATTAAAATGAAATTCCAAATCTAATCTTGCCGATTTTCAATAGATTTCGACCCACAGTGTTAAAAATAAAAAATAAAAAATAAAAACTGTATTAAAGAATTTTTATTTCTTGAAAAAACATTAAAGAAATTAAAATGAACAAAAACAGCTAAAAATCCATCATTAACCATGGAATGCGATCCGGAGACAAAAGTAATACATTATACATCTAAGAAATTAATGATTAATCACGCCTTAAGATTTATGGTATTTAAGCAAAAACACACGTGCATGTTAATTACAATATAATAGTGCAATTAATGCTATAATCAAAGGTTAAAACAGAAAATAAAAGAGAGAAACATTACTGGTACGGGCACACACCTCTCGAAGTCTCGTTTCTCGGGCCACCCGTTTTCACAGCTCTCAAGATTTTCTTTTTTTTATTTTATTTTATTTTTTTCATTTTTGTTTTCGTTCTTTTTTTTAAGCACAGACTTTGTTTGTTGTCTATAGAGAGTGTTGAGAGAGAGAGAAACAAGCACTTGTAGAGCGCAGAGATGAGAGAGAGAGAGAAACAGAACTGGAAATCTAACCCCCATGAATAGAAGATGAAGAATTGTTGGGGTTGACGGGCTTTTCATCAAAAACCCAGGTGCACAATCCATACTCTCTTAAACTCGCTTATTTGTTTGTTTCCTGTTTTATTTATTTTATATTATTTATCCTTGTGATTGTTAGCTGTCTATTGTTGTTACATTTATCATTTCTTCTCCGTCAATACTTTTATTGTGTTCGCTATGCACTGATTTGTTTTTTAGACTCTAGTGCTGTTTTGTGATTTGGGTTTTGCTTAGAAATTGTTGTTAAGTTGTTTGCTTGTATTATTCAATCGGTTCAACTGGGGTTGTTTGGGATCTGCGTTTTTGATAGTCGTGTAATCATGAATATCTGTTACTTTTTTGCGGGGTGTCGATATTTTGCTCACGTAATGCTTTTAGAGATTTCAGGACGTTGCCTAGGGTTTTTGAGAGATGAGAGTGTATGAAATTTTGGAGTTTTAATGATGGGGAGCTTAAGTGAAGAAGATGAACAGTTCTTCGACACTCACGAGGACATTGCTTCTGTATCTGATTCGGGTTTTGATTGTCTGGAAAATTCTGATTCTGATTTTGCAGTAGTTAGTTCCTTGCCCGGTAGTCTTGGATACGATGTTTGGATTAAGAAACCGAGTAGCATTCATGAACGGAGAAGTAAATTTTTAGAATGGATGGGTTTAGGCGGAGATCAAGCAGTGTGGGAAGATCTCAGTGGTGGTAATTCGTCTCGTGATGAAGTTGAAGTGGATACTGATAGACTCACAAATAATAGTGAGGCAGTATTAAGATCGATGAGTTTTGATGATGGGGTATCGTCAAGTCAGTCTCCCTTGTCTTGCTGGTCAAGTGATGCTAGGGAATTGTTTGATGGGGCAATGGAGGAGAATTTTGTATGTAGATTTAAGAATTTGGATGACGGGACTGAGTTCATTGTGGATGAGCTTGGGCAGGACGGTATTCTGGGGAGGCTTCGTGAAGTGGGCTCCAATCGGTTACTGACTGTTGAGGAGTTTGAGATGAGTCTTGGTTTGTCCCCTTTGGTTCAGCAAGTGATGCAGAGAGAGGTCAATGATGGGTGCAATCTCAAAGCAGCAAAAAAGCAGGTAAAGAAAGGATGGTTGAGGAGATTAGGTTCTGTAGCTTGCATTGTTGATGGGCAAGTGGAAGCTGGTGGTACGATATCCTGTAATTCCTATCCAACTTCAAGGGGTAAGACTCAAAAAGTTAGGGTTAGATCTCACAGAAAGCAGTCCAAGGAATTATCAGCCCTTTATATGGGACAAGATATACAGGCCCATAAGGGTTCAATTTTAACAATGAAATTTAGCCCTGATGGTCAATACCTTGCAAGTGCTGGTGAAGATGGCATTGTGCGTGTATGGCAAGTGGTGGAGTCAGAGCGGTCAGAGGATTTTTCTGCTGTTGATATCGATCCTTCATGTGTATACTTCACCACGAATAATCTTTCTGAATTAGTTCCTATTTGTGCCGATAAGGAGAAAAAGGGGAAATTGAAGGGAGTGAAGAAAACAGCAGACTCAGCTTGTGTCATTTTTCCTCAGAAAGTTTTCCAGATACTTGATACACCAATCCATGAGTTCAATGGGCACTGTGGTGAGGTCTTGGATCTCACATGGTCAAGGAATAAGGTCAGCAATTGCTCACAAGTAATTTACTTCTTGTTTGATGGAGTGTACTCCTGTCACTAATTAGTTTTAGTTTTTGTAGTGTCTTTTGTCATCCTCTGTTGATAAAACGGTTCGCTTGTGGCAAGTGGGATGTGACCAATGCCTTCAAGTCTTTTCCCACAATAATTATGGTACATCCTTCCCTCCTAATTTTCTTTCTTATTTATATCTGGTAGTAGAGATATAAAGTAAAATTGATTGATTACTTGGGGCATTTTTTATATTTGAATCTCTTGTAACTGTTTTTCTTTTTTTCCATGTTACAATGTGATACAGTTACATGTGTTCAGTTCAATCCTGTCAATGATAATTACTTTGTAAGTGGTTCCATAGATGGAAAAGTACGAATTTGGGCAATCCCTGGTTGCCAAGTTGTTGACTGGATTGACATCACAGAAATAGTCACGGCTATTTGTTACCGTCCTGATGGAAAGGTGAACTTCTCCTATATTATTTTTCTCTTAAAATGGAAAGCTAGTGCCTGCAACTGTAATGGATTTTCTGAACATATTCTACTTTCGTACAGGGTGTAATTGTTGGCTCCATGACTGGCAATTGTCGATTTTATGATGCATCAGGTACATGTTCCTAACCAGACCCTTTTTATTAAAAAACTATTGAGGTCTCAAGAATGGAATTATTTGTTTTTCTTGCTAGTTTTTATGGTGTTGGAGTGTTCCAGATTATTACCTGGAGAATTTTGGCCATTCTACATCTCTGTCATAAAATATCACATAATATGAGCTATTCAGTTCTATTTAAGGCTTTGAAATTTTATGAAAGACTGACTTATTTTTAATACCTGGAATTTAAATGAGATTAAGTTGACTGAGAGAAAAGTTTGTTAACAATTCACATTTTCTGAAGGTGATATACAATTAGTTGCGATTAGGAATGGAGTCTAACTAATAGTTACTTTTCTTTTTTAACAGATGAATATCTTCTGTCTACACTCTGCTAAACTAGGAAGTAAAATTAGAGTCGCACCCACCACTACCAGATCGGTATGTGGTAATCCGTCCATGGTGTTGGATAGGAACAAAAGTCTTGTACTTCATATAGTAGATCTCACTCAACATTCCTGTCATGTTATTGATTCAATTGTGCATCTCCAACCTTGCTTTAGTTCATTGTTATTGATACAAACATATGTTGGAGGAGGTTAGTGTGATTGGTATCATAGTGTAAGTGATGCTATTCTAACTACTGCAAAGCTTTGAAGATGTTTCTGTTGTGGGGAACCTTTTTGGCTATATGTTTTGACTTCAAACCTATGCAGCTTAGCTAGATTTGTCTGTTTTATACCTCAAATGGTGATTCTGTGGCACTGACTCAGTTGTGAACTAGTTGAAAGTTTACCTCTAATCATCTTATGATCCTTGAAACCCATTGTTTGCATATTTGAAAGTTGATTGATTAATCATATAATGATGCAGGGGATTTGCCTTGGTGAACACTAACTGGTATGTTTTGCATGGATCAGATAATCATCTGCAACTGTATGACCATGTATGCCTGCAGGGTAAGAAGAAGTCACCATTCAAGAGGATAACTAGCTTTCAGGTGGTGATCTTTCTAAACTGTTCTGTTTTAATATGCATGGTCTGATGTTCTTCATTTCTTGTTTCGAAATTTCTAACAATTGATGCAATCTTCCCTGCAGTTTTCTCCAAGTGACTCTAGTAAAGTAATGGTCACTTCTGCTGATTCACAAGTCCGAATCCTTCATGGCATTGATGTGATCTGCAAATTCCGAGGTAAGCGATTGTTTGCTTGATTATGATATTCTGCAGACAGAAATTGTCAATTAGTAGCTATATATGTGAGAAAGAAATTTGTCCATGTGATAGCTTACCAACTCTGCATACTGCTGAGAATTTTTATTTTTATGTCAAACCTAACTAAATCCAATTTATTCATCTTTTCATTAATGTTGTAATTCTGAGCTGCATTATGTCTCTGAGTTTATCTTCTTTTTCTCTCTCAGGCCTGCGGAATTCTGGGAGTCAAATATTTGCATCATTCACCTCAGATGGGATGCATGTTGTTTCAGCAAGTGAGGATTCTAATGTCCATGTGTGGAATTATGTTGGCCATGATGGGCTGGTGCCTCAAACGAAGAACAATTGGTCATGTGAGCGTTTTTTCTCAAACAATGCATCAGTTGCCATTCCTTGGTGTGGGATACCATGCGGTAGCTCAATTTTCCCGAACGCATCAGGAATATCTCCGTCCAATGGACTTTCAACTAACTTATGGGGATGCAGCGAAGAAAGAGGGACACAGCTCTCCGATTTGGCTGAGAGTTCTCAATTCAGATTGCCATTCTCTTCTCCTGAACATATCTCACTGAGCCATGGAATTTTTCCAGAGCCATTGCCCAAGGGTTCTGCAACATGGCCTGAGGAGAAGCTTCCTCCTCCTAACTCACTGGTTGTGTCATCTGCAATGTGTAAATCGCAGTACAAAATTCTGAAGACATCTCTTCAATGCACACATGGTTCTCCTCATGCATGGGGTCAAGTGATTGTAACAGCTGGTTGGGATGGACGGATCAGATCCTTCCAGAATTACGGATTACCCATACGTGTTTAGATGAATTGAGGCTGAGCTTAAATTTTGGCGAAACACGGTCTTTGTCAATCCAGATATGGGGCCAAAATTATTAGCTTTGACCAAATTTCTACTCTTACAAAATCTGGATTTCAGATGCATCCTCAGACAACATCAGGTCCTGTGATTACAATTTACAAAAGAGTTGATGTTGTTTCATTTTACTGTAGTTAGGCCACCATTAATTAACTAGTGGCTGCTTAGATCCAGTCCAACTGGGTAAATAATATCCAGTGTAATTATACCATTCTTTAATTTGTTAATCTTAGAATTAGCTCCAGTTGGGTCTTGTCAAGGAGACAGACCCATCATCCAACATTACATGTATATTTTGATGTATAAAATTGAGATGTTTTTTTTTTTGTGGGGGCATTCTGAGATTTTGCTTTCTCTCTGTGATTTGTTGGTTGAATTATTGGCTTGTTTGTCTGCCTACTGGTGCAATAGTAACTTCCAATTTTGGACGCTTTTGTCTGGGCCACTCATGTGATTAGATGTGCTCGAATAATTTTATTTTACTGGGTGTACTTTTTTACTACCGGATGCGGATTATCATTACAGCTTTTTCAAAGGAAATTCTGGGTTTTCTGGATCATAGCTCATCTGTGCCGTTATTTTTAGTGTTGAGACCTTCAAGTTATTGCCCGTCTCAATTATCTCACACAGTGTGACCAACTTTACACCACATGGTATTGATGTGTCCCACGCGGGTTTGTTTTCTTGTTTTCGAGAAGAAAAACTTGAGTGGGATGGTCTCAGCAATGACGTTGTGAGACCTTCCAATTTTATTGTCATGTCCTAATGTAAATAATGGCAGAACATAGTGGTGAGAGTGAAACTGTCCAACGTAAGTTTTTATCGCATCCATAGTGGCTATGTAGTGAGAGTGGGTGGGGTATGAATGTATGATGAGTCAATAAAATGCCGGGTTATTGAAGACTATTTTTTTTTTACGATATCTAGATCAGGTTTTTTTTTTTTTGTTGAAATTTTTACCATTTGTAAGATTCGAACCACTAACATAAGAGTCATTTACCCAAACCTGTCCATTTATAAGTTGAGCTATTGAAGACTATTACTCTCAAAT
The DNA here is from genome assembly GCA_035582765.1 of Acer negundo. Lineage (NCBI taxonomy): Eukaryota > Viridiplantae > Streptophyta > Magnoliopsida > Sapindales > Sapindaceae > Acer > Acer negundo. Next base: position 27,484,192 of record CM069236.1, read on the forward strand.
GTTTATACCAAAAAATGGGTTGCTGAATGGAGTAGAACGATTACTACTTTTACACTATATTTGGTAGGAGGGAGGAAGAGTATGATGGATGGATGAATTAAGAGGGAGAAAGTGTAAGAGGGATAGAGAGGATAACATATATCTTCCATATTGTTTGGTATTGAAAAGAGGGTTGGATGGATGGATTTGTATATAATTTATAAAATTACTATATTGTCCTTTAAAAAATTAGAGTGTAGTATAAAAATGGAGGACATTTTTGTCTTTACCCTCATATGTTTGGTAGGAGGGAGGGAGGGAGAATATGAGGGATGTATGAAATAAGAGGGAGAGAGAGTAGGAGGGATGAAGATGATAACATATATAATCTATCTTGTTTGGTATTGAAAAGAAGGTTAGATGGATGAATTGATATATAATTTATAAAATTATTATATTACCCTTTAAAAAATTGAAAGGTAGTATAAAAATGGAAAGCATTTTTGTCTCACTCTCTCTCCATTGTGATTCACCCATCATTAGAGGGATCCAATATGGTGAGCCTAGAGGGAGATCTCCTCCCTCCTCTCCCCTCTTTTCTCCCTCCAACCAAACAAGGGATTGAATCCAATATGGTGAGCCTAGAGGGAGATCTCCTCCCTCCTCTCCCCTCTTTCTCCCTCCAACCAAACAAGGGATTGAAGCTCTCCCTCCAACCCTCTCCCTCCCTCCATCTTTCCCTCATACCAAACACAACGATAGAATGGTTGCTTTGGGCTGCTGGCTGGGCTACCTGTCAGCTCATGTACCAAAATGACGATTAAAGTAGCCTAATAAATAAAACGGCCCATAACTTTTTTTTTTTTTTTTTTTTTTTCCTTTCCAAAGTCGTCACAATTTGTTTTTGTTGTTGAGAGGACATCACGTGACCAAGGCTCCACCCAGCCGATGTTACGGACTCACTATGGGCCAATTATTAGCTTCACTATATTTATGCATGCCTTGCTGGTCGTTCGGAGAAAAACTATCAATCACGCACAGCACTACCGTGCATGTAAGTTCAAACGTCGTACCACAAGTAGAATCTAATTTATCTACTGATGTTTCAGATACCGCATGATTATATACTTAATTATCCTGATGAAGTCATTAAGTCGATCTTCTATCTCTTTGAATCCTTAGTTCTTCCACACCTAATCTCCGACACCAATTGAACGGGACGTGTGGGCGTCTACATAAATCAAAAAACATGAGAAAAAATGAAGGGAACCTTTTTATTGGTCCCAAAAAAAAAAAAAAAAAACCACTAATCTAATTACCTACCCTCTAGATGATTATTTATTGGTCAATCACCCACGTTAATTACCACACACTTGGAGTAGTACACAAATCCACATGGACCACATCACATGATATATCCTTGGAATTGAATTGATTGAACATATATGGACATTTGGGTTTAATTTGATTCTCCAATTCAATCGCATCAAGAACAATTGAACAAACCCTCCTTATTGTCCCTGTCTTATCAGTAATGTCTGGACAGCCTTTATTCCTTGTCTTGCCTATTCACGTTTTAATACAAGAAAGTTTCCATACACCATGCCTTGTCCTTTCTTTGATATTGCTATCCGCAAAACAACCAAAAAATCCTCCTCTTTTAAAATAAAAAAGTATTTAATTTATCACATAATTTTGTTTCTCCCACCTCGTACGGCATCTCTCTCTCTAGTAATTTTGTTTCAAACTTATTGTGAAGAAGACTTGTCACTTGTGTAGTTGTATTCTATAGTCTACAATGAATTTCATCGTAGGGCAGTTAGTTTTAGTGATTTTTTTTTTTTAAGGTACAAATACAATGCCTATAACTCATGTTTATTAATTCAAGACATTAATGTATAACTTTGCGAGTCTCTAATATATATATATATATATATATGTATATGTATTATTGTTCATTTTTAAAACTTATAACATGGGGTGTAATTATTATTATTTTCTTTTTTTACGTTTTTATTTACCGACCAGATCTTGAAGTAGAAAACTTTATGAGTCGTCTACTTGTCACATAAAAGGAGGTACCGATCTTCAATTCTCTTCATAAAAGGAAGTACTGGGTAGATTTATTTTCCTTTCTAGCAAGCGATGCAACTCCTATTTATGTATCAACCATTATAAAAAGTGGTTCTAGGTACCGGAGTGGTTGCGCAAATTAAACAAAGTAGTTGTGTGTGGCACGGCCCATATCCACCGGTCAATAATCACTCAACAGCGTAAGTTGACGATACTATTTAGAAATCTTTTATTTAGTGATCTTCTAAATAAAGGACGACACACATGATATGTATTAAAGGACTATGATCTATTGAAGTGATTGTAAGAAAATATGCCTGGTTCATCCGTTGCAACGAAAACTCTCTGTGGCATGAGAGATATCTACATAATTTCTGCAGTTGTTTCACACAACGTACTGCACACTCTTTTAACATATTTGTATATCTTTACATGTCTAAATTTTCGATGATCGAAACACTCGATTTAACATCCAAAAGTGAATGGAATTAACTGTTTATATAAGATAGATAAGGAACAACTATCTTTATTTTTATAGTTTTAATTTTTTTTATAATTTTTTTATTTTCTTTTCTCCTTGAGATTTTTATAACTTGATTTGTAAACCATTAATTAGTAAATGTTAAATTCTAAATTAATTGATTAAGATAACTAGAAGTGAATATGTACCGTGGAAAATGATGTTAATTATATATAATGTATGTTAATTGTTTGAAGTTTTTAAAGAGGAATAAGGCACTGTCATAATAAATGATTGCGTTTGTAAGAGAGATCTAATGAATTGAATAAAAAGAAATTAAAGAATACTTCGGGGGGTGTATTGGTTCAAGATTTTATTAGACAATTTGGGAAAATAAAAGTCTGGTGGTATTGGATTAAGACTTTTTAACAAGTTAGATAAGTCAAGTGGTATTCGATCAAAACTTTTAAGATTTTTTAAAAAAGTTCATATTGTCTTATGGTATTGGATCTAGTTTTTTTATTTTATTATTTTTATTTTATTTATTTATTTATTTATTTATTTTTTATTTTTTTTTTATTTTTTTTTTATTGTCTTGTAGTATTGGATCTAGACTTTCAAGGGGTAACAAATTGTCTGGTGGTATTGGACTGAGATCAAGATTTTTAGAGTTTCATGAAAAAATGGATTTTTCAAACTTTTTAGTGATATGTATAAATAGTTTGAACCCAAAATTATCTTGTCATCTCCCTCAATACTTTCCAGACTTTTCTCTCTCGCTCAAAATCATCTTTAGCTTCTCTCTTGCTTCGCTCTTTTCTAGTTTCTAGGTTGTTGTCAAAATTTTGTATTTTTGTGTTTTGGTTTTGAAATAATCATCATAATCATAATCGGATAGTAATACACAACAAAGACTGTTTTTTATTTTTTATTTTTTATTTTATCATAGCGGTTTCTGAAAATGGGCATCAGATGGTGGTGAACTGGTGATGTCGAATATGTGGTGGGTATGTGGATAAGACCATCTCCAACACAATTAGTGTTTTTGGTACAACTTTTACATTAAAATAGTGCAACTTTCATACTATTTCACTATTCCATCTCCAACTCATTGCACCAAATCTTACACTGTTCTTTTTATTATTATTATTATTATTATTACTATTTGTCAACAAATACTCATCTCCAACTAATCAAAACCCATTTACAATTTTTTTTTTTAAAAGTAAAAAGTTGTGCAAAAGTTGCGTTAAGTGAACAGTGTAAATTGCACAGGGGATGCCTCTGGGTTGGAGGCGATTTTTGCTGAAAATTGAAGATGACGCAGGGGATGTTGTAGGGTTGGAGATGTCCTAATGGAAGTGATAATTAGATGGATAATAGCAAAATCTGGTGGTGGATATGTTTTTTTTTTTTTTTTTTTTTTTTTTAGTTGTATTTTGAATAGCAAGATAGTCAAGGATGACTACCGATATTTTATTGAAGAAAATTTGGTCTAGTGGCTTTGCTCTGTTGTTGTTTCTTTCCTAGTCTAAAAGAATCTTTCATGAATCCCCCACCTTGAATTCGCTTTCTGGGTCTTTGAGTTTTGTCTTGTTTAAATTTGTGTTTTACTACTTAACAGTAATGGAATTCTTGAGCATCTCTTTGATTCTTCTATGGTTGTTTCAGCATGTTTCTACACACAGGGGCGAATCCAGGATTTTCTATCTATCTGGCCTGAACTAATTACTAGTTATAAAATTTTTTAAACAACCTTAGTAAGAAGATAAATTTCATTATTAAAAAGTAAATACACAACGAGTCATGAGATATAATAAATTTAACCCTTCAAAATGTATATTCCAACAAAATAATTAAAGTCAAGAAGGAAAGAAAGAAAGATACAATATAATGTAAATACACCAAAGAATTTTATTGGAATCCACATCTACGATGCTTCTCATCAAACTAATTATAAATCAATTTTAATGTAATAATGAAACCCTAAAAAAAGAAATAAGTAAATAATAAAATAATATATAAGTAAATAGAAAAGAATAAACAAACAAGGAAGAGAGAATTCTTACAAATGTGATTCCAAGATTGTTAAAAGAAAAAAATTAGAGTGGAATAGAGTGAGATTAAAGAATGCATAAAGTGATAAAATAACTTAGAAAAATAATAGAGAGGAAGAAGAAAATAAAGGAAAAAAAAAAAGTTTGATGGAGTGGTGATGTGGTGGGATCTAGGAAGTAGGAATAAAAAGGCATGTAAAAGTCAAGACGTCCTGACATGGACGTGGTGGGTCATGATTACATGGGCTACATTATAATTGACTTGATAACTTGTATCGGGCAATACTATTAAAAACTTGAAAAAAATAATTAAAAATGGCAAACGGGGCTACATCACCGTCTAGCCCACACAAACATTCGCCCATTTCTGCACAAATGGTCATCGAACCAGCTAAAAGTTATGTGTTGGTTGATGGTATTTTAAAATTTTATTACTTTTTTTCATAGCTTAAACATGTTTCTCATTCAATTTTTGTTGTTCAATGATTGCCCTCAACAAGATTATAGAGCATTGAAACTTTAGGAGAAAATTGAATACTACAATCGACTCTTGAAAGTCCATATTTTTAAAAGTCCAAAAAGTCTTGAAATAAAATCTAAATAATCCTAATAGTCTATAAATAAAGTCCAAAGACTCTTTCAAAATCATAAAAGTCTAGTCCATATAATCCTAACAATCCTAACAATCATAATAATCATAATAGTCTTACAAATCCATGAAATCCTTATATTACACCCCAAAATTATCTATTAAAATCTCAATCCAATACAACCCCCTTAGTATTCAACCCATTTTTTTATTTTATTTTAAAGGCGGTTTGCAATGTTGCTACATGTACAAATTGGTAATCGTTAATTAAAAAGATTTGTGTAGTCATTCATGCCATTGGTCTTCGGTTGTGTTTTTGTCTCCAGGCATGCATATATGTCTATTGATCATGAGTTAAGATGTTGTAAACATATCATGAATCTATCGATATTCACTCGTTATTAGATTTGTGATAAGAATTAATTTGGGGAAAGGAAGAAGAAGAGAATGTCAGAGAGATAAATAATTTGGTTTAAACATTTGATAATCTTTTATTAATCAATTCAAACCCAAGCTTTTGAACAATACAACTGAAAACTAGGAAATATAATTGCAATTACATGAAGACAAAGGAAAGCAGATAAGCATCAATTACATAACAATATGATGATTATCCTCACCCTAAAACAAGACTCCTCTCTAGTTTATTCTTCTACTAACTCAAGACTCCTAACTAATCCAAATCGGTGATCCATAGACCACGTCCCGCCTTAAATGGCTTACATGCTCATGCATATGTACCCACCTAAATTGGCACATATCAATTTGATTGTTTTGTTTTCATTAAAGCAATCAATACATGTTATAGGGGGACTTTGTTTTGTTTCAATTAAAGCAATCAATACATGTTATAGGGGGACTGGTCTCGCAAAAAACAACAAAAATAAAATAAAATTGTATTCAAACAATTATCATTGTTTGCGAATGGTCAATTTTTAGTGCGTTATTGGATGGTATCGTTTTTCCACTAGTATTGTATTCTTTTGAATATAAATATATAATAAGGTTCAAAAAAAAATTATGAGTAAACAATTTGTTTGATGTTAGAAATTGAGATTGATTATTGATAGATAAATTAGTGATTATAATTGATAGAAGAAAAACAAACACATGGAGATGATAAGAGTACTCCTTTCTCATCATGTAAGGTTAAATACTATATGTCATGGATGTGAAGCAATATTGGATAAATACATAAACTATTATTAAAAAAAAATGACAGATTCAAAATTTAATTTACAACCACAGAAATTGGATGACTAGCTATTATATGCACTTTTTGGATCAGCTTGATCATTGGCCAGCATGAAATCGAATTGCATATTATAATTGATTGATTAGAAAAATGAAAATCTAAGCAACCACTAACATTGGGCATTCAAGATTGTGCTTTGTGCACATGTAAGGGTCCATACCAACTTTATGAAATTATATATAATAATAATAATTTTGTTAATTGTCCCACCTTGCTGATGTTGGTCCAGTTATTGTTGACATCTTGGAGTCCGGTTATTTTTCCCGTCCTTCTTGGAGATTTTTATTTTGTGTGATGCCTCTGTGTAAGGCTCTGTTTCCTTTTTATTATTATTATTATTATTATTATTATTATTATTATTTTACACTTTATCTATTAACAATATAAAAGGGGAGTTGTCGGCCGAAATTATAGGCCACCGTTTAATCTCTTTAAAAGTATAATTATAAATACAACCCTTAAAGTTTATATAATTACTTAATAGATAGGTTTTTGTAAGATTTTAATTATAACATCTCTTACATTTTCTTTGAAAGTCAAATGACAAATACCAGTCTTCGAGTTTGTAGAATTACTTAATAAACATATCTTAGCAATAGTAACACAACAGAGATTGTATAGTAATTTCTAAGATTTATCTTAATTTAAAATTCTAAATAGGTTAAATCATTGTTAAATAGTTTACCCCAATTATTATGAATTTAGATGAAATTTATTTGAGTTTGTAGAATTACTTAATAGAAATGTCTTAGTAATAGTGACACATATTGATATAGACTAGACCCAAATTAATAGGTATTTAGATTGATGATTATTTTATATTGTAAAAGGAGATAGATGATGAAAATATGATTTTCTATACATTTAATGATTTGAAAAAGAATAACTGAATAAAAAATATTATAGGTGTATAAATTTAATTTGTCATGCAACTTGATGACTTGAATATAAATATATATACATGAGAAGTTTATAAAGTGCAAGAAAGAAAAAACACACACACATATATATATATATATATATATATATATATAAATAAAAATAAAAAGGATTTGACTACAAACAGTGGATTCATCTGATAAAGAAGATATGGATATCGGTTATTAAAGATTTAAATAATCATTTCATCACAATTTATGCAATTTAGTTGAAAAGTACTTTTGGACGTAAAAAAATATAATTTAAATTGTTAAGATGTTCAATAAAAGTTGCAAACAATTGTATATGGATTACCATTGTTAAATAATCGTGAGAAGAATCTCTTTTGAGACAAGTGTAGAAAAGTTTCTTGTCAAACCCATGAATTTAACACTTCCTCCAGGTGTTATATCAATTTAATAACATTTACATAAATTAAAAATATACCGTATTATATTAATATCTCTTATTTTTCAAGGATATGTATATTTGTAAATATAAAACTCAAATACTAATTTAAGCACATGTCTTACATGTGCCCCAATACCTAGTATCTATATAAAGATCGAACCGTCTGAAGCTTTGGATCCTTATAAAATAGCGCCCCCCCTTACTTTTTCCTTTAAAATGAAAAATTGACTGTTATCTTGAAGGGCATTATGGTAATTTTAATAAAAAAAAGAAGGAAAATTATCATCTCTCTCCCTTAAGGTTTTCCATATTAGATAAACCGGTCCCTCTAATTTCAATAATAGTCAGTCAACCTCCTAAAACTCTAAATATTAGTCATTTTGCCCCTTCTATCGAATTAAAAATTAAATATGCCTCCATTAAGAATTGAACCTTTGACCTTATGCTTAAGAGCCACACACTCAAACCAATTGAACTACTCCAACTTGCTCTTGAAGAATTGCTGATTTAAATGTATATATATATATATATATATATATGTATGTATATATTTATATGATATAATTATTTTAAATATATTATATATCAATGGACTGTTCAATTTCTATTCGAGTAATTAATTCTATAATAACAAAAATACAGTTCTAGTTTTTTAGTTATATACCCACTTGTAATCATTAACAAAATAAAACAATTACAATTAAGATTATGAGCGGCAGCACTACATTAATAAAGAAAGATAAAATTGAAATGGTGTGAGCACCCCCGGTCAATTATTGAAAAATAATAATTAATAATTTAATTAATTCATAATTAATTAAATAAATAAAATTAATAATAAATAAAATAATTCATAAACTTCTTTATATATAGGTGATTAATTCCAAATTAATCACATGAGGTACATGTTGACACATTGACCTACGATTTTAGGTGTCCTATTGCCTTCAATTATTAAACGAAGATTATAATTGAAAGCTAACCGGAAACTGCAATGATACTAAAACATAAATTGTGAGCATTTAAGGAACAATGAAGTTGAAGTATGGTGTTCCACTGCTTGTATATTTTAAGTTCACAGTAAACTAATAATAGAATTTTATTTTTATTTTTAAATATTACATAAATTTGAGATTTTTTTTAGAAAGAGATGAGGACTCGAATCCACAATCCTGTTGTGTAGATATGGGGGTATACCATTAAACCAACCTCATATTGTTAACTAATAATAGGATTGAATGAGTGGTGTATGTATTACCGTCCAATATGATTTAATGGTAAAATATATTAATTCAGTCCGACAATACCCCACGAATTTAATAGAATTAAATAATTCACTTGCCAATGATATATATATATATATATATTGTCCCGTTCATGTTAGTACGTATTGATATAACTACATCAGTATCAATACATGTGGACCACTGATTATGTAGAAGTTTTGACAAGTGCATACACTTTGAGTCAAAGTACTTAAATCTAATGGTCCACATCCAACGCACTGATGCAGTTATATCAGTGCGCACTGACTTAAACATTTTTATATATATATATAGAGTGAGTCTCTCATGAGAGATTCCTTATTTTAATTTCGGTAAAGACCATGATGAAAACACATCGATTTTAATGAATTTTAATCTGAATTTTTTTGTGGATCATAAGTTCATTGAAATCTACCTATTAAGAAAATTTGAGAAATTTTCAAATATTAAAACTATTTTTCTTGAATTTTCCTATATTTCGCCTATTTTTCGATGCCTTCGTATTTAACAAAATTTGGATAAATAGTTCTAGTGTTCGGAAAATTCTCAAATTTTGTTCATAGGTGGATTTCAATAAACTCATCATCCACAAGAACATTCAGACTAAAATTCATTAAAATCGATGTGTTTTCATTATAGTTCTTATCGAAATTAAAATAAAGGATCCCTCGTGAGAGACTTACTATATATATTTTAATATATATATATATATATATATAAATAGATTAGGAAAGGACATATAGAACGCATTCGGTGATGTTCTCGATATTTATTTTCGATCATATGAAATTTAAAAATAAATTAATTAATAAATACAAGTAAAAATTACTGATAACAATAATATTCTAAAAATAAAAAAATAAAAAACATTAAAAACGACGTTTGTCAGTATAAACTATAAAGTAAAAAAACAGTGAAAAATGTTAAATAACCGCTAAATATACTAAAATTATATAACTCTTTTTTTTTTTTTTGAAAGGAAAGAAAATCTTTTTTCTTTCTTAAATTGTTGTTATTTATTATTTTACATTACCAATCAAAATTTAATATTGTGATGTATATATACAGTGAAAAATGTTAAAATAACCGCTCAATATACTAAAATTATATAACTCTTTTTTTTTTTTTTTTTTTTTTTGAAAGGAAAGAAAATCTTTTTTCTTTCTTAAATTGTTGTTATTTATTATTTTACATTACCAATCAAAATTTAATATTGTGATATATTTATATATATATATATATATATATATATATATGTGTGTGTGTGTGTGTTTTTAATAGGGAAGAAAGAAATGACCCAGCAAAATAGAGTAGGAGAGAAGGACATATGATGCAGCAGCCTTGGCTTTGAAATACATGGAGGGGTTGGATATGAAAAAGACCAAGGAAAAGGGACAATTCAATCCTACTAATCCAGACGACAAAGTCGGAATGACGTGAAACTTGGTCAGTTGATGTGTTTTGGTGAGATTTTCAAAACTCACAATGGTCGTGAGGTATGTCCTTTTTTAGCTGAATTCTGTCGTTTAGGCCCCGAAAAGACCGTTTTTATCGTTTTAGGAAAGTTTTGTTTTCGCAATAACTTTTATTTTTCAAGTCTGAATCGACTTTCGTCAATTATGGCTTGCTTAGGTTTGTTAGCTTTATTTGTTTCCGTTTTTAACTCAAATTTTTCATTTTTGGTAAATTTCGGTTTTTAGGGGTTTTCCTTGCTCAACAAAGTTTCGGATTATGGTTAGGGTTTGTTTGCTTTAAATAGACCTGTAAACCGTTTTATTTTTGTTAGTTTTCAGATTAATAAAATTTCAGAGAATTGTTTCTTAATTTCCAGTTACTTTCGTAATTGAAGCCTTTTAACAATCCTTCGTATGCGAAGTCGAATGATATTAATATGTTGTCTCTTATTGTTGTTTTGCATGTTTTTCTCGTAAGCTTTCGCTACACCAACATATGACTCTTAAATTTAACCATGTTATAGTCGTAACCAAATCAATTTAAATTTAGTTTATTACATTTTCTTTTGATTCTCTTATTAAAAGTAAATAATTATATTGTATTTATACGCAATTTAAATATATTACTGTGTCGGACGTCATTTCTTGACACAAATAGTAGTGCACAATACTCCTGTTAGTGATAGGGTTTGAGTCTCATCATGTCCAAAACAATATCGGTGTCAGAGAATTTAAATAATTAAATTTAACTATCACTTTTCTTTTGTTAGGCAATTTCCTGTACAAAATACAATAATTGAAATATAAAGTCCAATCAATAATTAAGTGTGATCTTATTGAACTCATGAAATTGGAAGTCCTGGTGGTCACGTTTTAATTTGATACTTGACTTTGACTTTGCACATAAGCACATGATATATCATCATAACATACACAAAAGGTCTTAAAATTAGAAGCCAGAGAGCTGGCTGTTTCTGACTCCAATGTTAATTTTCACATACTTCACTCTTCACTAACATATTTATGAGGTGGGCATGCTTTTAGAAGGGCAGATAGCTAGAAAGGTTGTTGAAGTACGTGTGCAAGCCACGAGAAAATTTTTCTCAATAATACGCACGTGATCCCCAAAATTCCATCCTTATATTATATCATATTATATATAACGCTATGCTATATGTAATTAAGACTTAATATATATTTCCAGTTCTTAATTTCAGAATTTCAGAAATACGAAACCAAGCCAGCCCTTTTGATGAAACCGTTCCTGTAATGATGGAAATTAAATAGAAATATATATATATATATATATATATACGGAAATTTTCCTATAAAGATACCCTGATAGAATTATATAAAGACATTGAATGTGAGCCACTCGTTTTACATACTTTGACTTGATATGTATGCACTTGTCAAATCACTTTTATAAATGAGTAGCTCACATTCAATATCCTGATAAAGTTATATAAGGATGCCCTGATAGGAACGGGACTGTGTATATATATATATTCAAAATCTAATTAAGGTTTCATTCATATATATGTATATATATATATATATATATATATATATATAAGGGGAACTGGCCGGGGAAGCCACCATGTCATTTCTTGGTCTTAATAGAGAGCTGGCTTCTCACTCTCTCTCTCTCTCTCCTGTGAGATATTTTTGAGTACTGAGAAAAGAAGTGTGTAAATATACAAAAATAAATAAATAAATAAAAGAAAAAAAATGGGAAGGGCACCTTGTTGTGCCAAGGTAGGATTGCATAGAGGTCCATGGACTCCTAGAGAAGACACATTGCTTACCAAGTACATTCAAGCACACGGTGAAGGCCATTGGAGATCCTTGCCTAAAAAAGCTGGTAACTAATTACTAATTACTGATTACTAATTATCATCTGTTTTTGTTTTTAATTTGGTTGCATATATTCTAGAGATTAATTTTTTTATTAATTTATTTATGAAAATTGTGTGTTTAATTAATTTGTAGGGCTTCTAAGGTGTGGAAAGAGTTGCAGACTAAGATGGATGAATTATCTAAGACCAGATATCAAGAGAGGAAACATAACTCCTGATGAAGATGATCTGATCATCAGATTACATGCACTTCTCGGAAATCGATGGTCTCTCATCGCAGGAAGGCTTCCGGGTCGAACCGATAACGAGATAAAGAACTACTGGAATACCCATCTTAGCAAAAGACTTAGAAGTCAAGGAACCGACCCGAACACCCACAGGAAATTATCTGAACCCGTTCAAGATCGCACAAGGAGCAGAAAGAAAACCACCACCAAAAACAACAACAACAACAACAACAACAACAAAAAAGCATCAATGGTTCAACCAGAGAAGCCCAAAGTCCACCTTCCAAAGCCTGTTAGGGTTACGTCTTTGTTGTCACTACCAAGAAATGAAAGTTTCGAGTTCAACACAGCAAGTACTACAAATCTTGAAGGAGGAGGGTTGGGCAGTAGTACTGGCACAGTACTTCCTTCTTATGTTTTCAACGGTGGTGAAAATGATGATGATCAAAATGGGACTGCTGGGTTCCTTGTGAGTGTTCATGATCATGATGATCTAGTTAACGGCTCAGATTTCGAGTGCCAATCTCATGTATTTACAGGTGAAAACTCCCTGGAAAAACTCTATGAAGAGTATCTACAAATCTTGAAGAACGAAGATGATCATGATCAGGTCCAGTTAGATTCATTTGCCGAATCATTGTTGATCTAATGAAAATTCAATTAATTAAAGATGAGATCATCAATTCATTCAAGGCTTCAAGCTATGTCCTACCTTGCATCCTTGGTTGCTTCAATAGTTAAAAGTGTTTTTGAGTCTTCGCTAGCTTTTGACATGATTAGCTTTCATGCACACATGACACACCACACCAGAATATTATTGCAAAACGAAGATTCTATATTTTATTGTATAATTCGTCTATCGTCATCATTTAATAATATTGATAGTACGTGATTGTGGGCCTGTGGGATTGCTCAGGCTCAAATTTTAAATTGTTTTTGGAACAGACGAACAAATCAAAACCCAAATTTGTGCTTTAGCTACATATCATTAATTCATTATACGACTAAAATAATATATAGAAAAAAAAAATTCAAATAAAATAAACGACAACACTTAATAGTCGAGTGGTACGGTATCTTTTAATGATAAATAATACAATTATTCAAAAAGTTACTCTTTTTTTTTTTGTTTGTTTGATAAAGTAAATGTTACTAATCAATGCAGATTTATTAATGACAATTAATTTACAATATATACTTTGAATTCATAAGATTACCCATTTCCTTTCTAATTTTCATTGATCGTCTAATTCATCTTATTGCGAAATGTGATTTATGTGAAGTTAAAGACTTCTTTTTCTCCCTTTAAAAAAAAAAAAAGACTTCGTTTTCTACTTTAGTAAAGAATATTTTTTAACTAAGTCTTTTTTTCCATAAACAAAAATATAATTAAACAAGATGATATTGGTCTTGTAGTAAACCTCTCACACCTGTATCATGAGAACATTACGGGTTCGAGTTCTCCCTCTATACACTAACCATTTGATTTTAGGTCAATTTGAAAACGATGTATTAATTAATTACTAATCATGTCAAAACTTATAACTCTAAATTGCTAAATTCACTTTTATTTCAAGAATATTCCTGAAGTCATGTAAGAAAAATTGACTTCTCTAACAATTTGTGATTGTGAATTCAACACGGCTATAAGTAGTAAGTCATTCTCTTCCCTAAACTTAAAATTTCTTATCAATTTACACAAATCTACAGTTTTTGTTTTGTTTTGTTTATTTCCTGGTAGTTCATGGTATGTAATTTATTGCAACCACCGAAAATATTCCTAATTCACTTGAATGATTTGTCGTTAATGTAGATGTGGAAATAAGATTGGTGAGAAATGTCAAACAGTACTGATGCATGTGTGAATCTGAATTGATAAATTGCAATTTTCCCTCCTGTAATGTTTAATTTTTCAAGTAACTTTTAGTGTAACGAATGCTTGACAGGGAAATCAAAGTCAATATGTAAAAACAAAATAATAATCAAAACACACAAAAGTAAGAAAACTATAGAGAGACGTGGGATTATAAATGATTCAGTGTAAACCAACATTTATGGAGCGAATGACACTCAATTTTCATTATCAAATCTGTGTTTACAATAGTAAAACTCTCTTTATTGGCTCTTTCGTTTCTCTTTCGTGTAATAAAAACACTAGAATTACAAGAGTATATATAATAAAAGCCTTTGGTTGAAATTGTCGTGAGATACGTAAAAAAAAAAACTTCTCTTAAAAGGCTGAAACTCTCTGTCGACTATGTCAGCATCGTCCAATGTTACGGATTTAGGAATATTCTCTTGAAATTCTGGGCAAAAGTGCAAAAAATTGACATCTCACAAGGAAACAAATTCACTAAAACTGGATCTACGAACTTGGGCT